>OU343223.1:187426410-187543931 GCA_910596185.1 Chrysanthemum makinoi
TATAGTAAATGAAATACGCAAGTTCATTCATAAATGTCACACCCTCGCCGGAGGCGGAAACACGAGGTGTAACGGAAGGGAACATAAGCACAAGGTAATAGAACATACCATTGTTAAGATTAAAAAGAAATAATACACCATTACAATACTTGTTTAGCCATCATCGGCAAATATATTACAAAGTTTAGATCCCAAAATATTGCGTTCTATTACATAATGATTTGTAGTGACAATTGAAAACTTCATTATGCAAGACCTAATAGAAAAAGCTTACTAACGATCACCTGAAATGCATGAGAGAAAAACGGGTCAACTATGAAAATAGTTGGTGAGTAAACACGTTTCGTAAAATAAGAAAAACTCATAAGAAATATTCAAAGCTTTCGGTCATCGAAAATAGTCCACAAAGCAAAGGCATTGTAAATCCACTCAGTTCCAAGTTTCGCCCATACAAAACTTGCAACCGTGTGTCACAACCCACTGCCCAAAATATAGCGTCTAGTTTATGCTCATGCACACGTTGCCAAATGTGGTCACAAAGCAAAGGCATTGTAAATCCACTCAGTTCCAAGTTCCGCCCATACAAAACTTGCAACTGTGTGTTCACAACCCATTGCCAAAAGTAGTATGTATAATGGTCAAGTATAAGCGGTCATAATAGTTCACAATATAGTACCACTAATATAATAATTCAGGGATGCTCCAAACATGGGAGACATTGCAGTGATGCTCCGACAACAAGGAGACTTTGTAGTGATGCTCCTGATGAAGCCAAAGTATGCTGGGTGCCACTACCCAAAGTTATACTGGGTGCCTCTTCCCAAAGATATACTGGGTGCCTCTTCCCAAAGATATACTGGGTGCCTCTTCCCAAAGATATACTGGGTGCCTCTTCCCAAAGATATACTGGGTGCCTCTTCCCAAAGATACGCTCCGAACACGGGAGACTTTATAGTGATGCTCCGAGCAAGGGAGACTTTATAGTGATGCTCCGAACAAGGGAGACTTTATAGTGATGCTCCGAACAAGGGAGACTCTATAGTGATGCTCCGAACAAGGGAGACTTTATAGTGATGCTCCGAACAAGGGAGACTTTATAGTGATGCTCCGAACAAGGGAGACTTTATACTGATGCTCCAAACGAGGGAGACTTTATAGTGATGCTCCGAACGAGGGAGACTTTGGGACAAGGTCATAACATGTACGGTTCAATAAGTTCCAACAAGTCATAATTTCGTAATTAAGTTCAAGGATTTGATTCGAGTTCACAAGTTCTAGTCAAACAAGTTAATAAAAGTAGTGATCAATTTAGCTCAAGAATGGTTCATGCATTTCGCCCCAAAATATAGTAAAAACGGTAAAAAGGGGGGATGTGATTACTCACTTGATGAATCGGTATGATGACAAGAGTGAGTACACCGAGGTATAGAGAAACTTTAATCTTGACCTATGATGAATGTTATGATACGTAATGAGTTATGATGTAATGATATGCATGCACTTGTGATGTTATTTGTACCATTTGTGAGTTTTGAAAATAATACTTATCGTCGAAAAATACTCTTTTGACGTCTTGACCATTCTAAAATCACTTTACAAGTATTTACGTCAAAATGTCATCCTACAATGGTTTCTTAATGATTTATTGTGAAATTATAACTTTTCGTCGTAAAATAATGTCGTTGTAAATTTCATGAAAGTGACAAAAATGGCTTCGAAGAGCTAGTCGTAAATTGGTGTAATCGATCGTTAGGTTGAGGAACGAACTCAACGGTTTTGGAAAGTTTGTATCGAAATCTAGAAGTTTCAGTTCAGAAGTTTTCGTCATAAAGGTCTCGAACCTAAAGATAATAAGGGTTAAAGAAGGTGATTTTGTCGAATTGTGGTTCAAAAAGTGAGTTTCGGCAAAGTTTAAACATCCATAAATAATTTACTACAACTCCGCTACACAAACGGTTGGTTGTTTTGAAAAATATGCTCGATGATCTCAATTTTATTAAAAGACATTTCGTTACAAAAAGTTCTACATCATAGTTAAAAACAGCCTCCAACATGGTCGCTTTAGTTACCGTAACACTTGTCTCGTAAAAATAATATAGTTTTTCAGAAAATAATAGTTACGGCAATTTTATGAAAACGTGTATATCTTAGTCGTTTCAAATCCGTTTTCAACGTATTATACGTCCTTAGCTTCGTATCAAAGTATACTAATATATTTTTGATAAGTCGAAATAATTTGTAAAGCTTAAGGCTCGTTTTGACTCGAATAAAGTAAAAATAGTATGCTGAAATTTCAGAAAAATATATATTTCGTCGTCAAACTTGAAAATTTCATAACTTCTTCGTTATAACTCCGTTTTAATCCGTTCAAGCGCCCACGGATTCGTTTTAAAGTATATTTTCTAAATATCTAGGCCAAAAACTCATGTCTACTGTCGGATTTTCCAGAAAATCAAAACAAGGACAGAACACTTTTATAACTTATCGAAAATAGTTTTTCTCGTACTAAACCTATTCCAATCCCTTCAAATCAACTCCAAAGCTAATCTAATCCTACCATACACCTTCTTAGGGTGTCATGGGTTCCTAAACATCATCAAGACCAACATATACCAAGGGGATAATTATAGGATGACCTTATATACATATAACTCTAAAATCATGTAAAAATGGTATAAATCAACATAAGCATGCATGTTTGCTCCAAATATGAAGAAATAAATATGAAATGAAGATGAAATATGTAAAATGATAGTAATATGCTTACAAGTAAACTTGATGAGGTGCAAAGAACAAAGGTTTAACCTAAACACCCTAGGTTTTTATTTCAAAACCTTGATTAAGAGTGTATGCTAGATTGATTAACTTGATCTTGTAAAAATTTTGAGATCCCTTGTAACACCTTGGATGGCCGGTTTTGAGATGAAAAACAAAGAGAGAAGAGACTTTTCTTGTCTTGTGAATTATTGAAAGTGATTGAATAAAATGAGATGAATGATGTTTGAGTGTAGATATAGGTTTATAAGAAAATAAGTTTTACACCAAATCCATAATGTATCCACCTCCCCCATGGCGGTTTTTATGGGGAAATAATATCTTTCAAAATATTTTTTTTTTCTTTTCTTTTATTGTATATACTTGTAAAAGATGTAAGTAAAAGTGTAGTTAAGTACAAGATGCAACTTGTAACTTGTATATATTGGTGTAAATTTGAAGTATTGACAACAAATAAGTATATTTAATAGGCCAAAGTAAAATATAATGATAGTTATAAAAATTGTAAAAATACATTCCTTGTGAAATTTGAGTGATAAAATAATTACGAGTAGTTTTAAGAAAAAGCGTCGTAATAATATAATTTTAACGATTTATATACAAAATAAATTTAAAACACTAAGTAAACTCAAAATATAGTTTTTATAAACTAAACGTAAGTATAAAAATATATCGGGATCATTTTCGAAGTATCGGATTAATTATTCAAAATAATAACTCACGCGATAACGTTTATTTAATATAAAATTTACGCGATTAAAGTGAAATGAAAATTCATGTATGAACTAATATGATGAATATTGAGTTTAAATGACCAAATTTGAGAATTGTGACATTCTTCCCATGTCACCGAATCACGCCCTCGATTCGATTAACGATAATATGGTCCGAACCTCGACAAGAGTTCTAAAAGTTCATGCTCGTACGAACAGTCTAAATGATCATGTCAATGCCCATGCGTATGTGTTCCCCATTCAACTAAGTACGTTCGCGATTAGATTTGATGGGGTAAACTTACCCAATATCGAACGTAGCTCTCAAAAGACCTTTAGGTAGTCGATTCTAATTTAATCTCACAACTCATCAAACAAGAACTGTCATGAGATTAAACTAAACCGACTTGAGTAAACTTGTCTCTTAGCTTGATTTTCGCAACTCATCAAACAAGAACTGTCACTAGATCAAGCTAGGAAACAAGTTGTTAGAAAGATAGGATTCAACATCCTTGAATGAAGTCTTTTGAAAGATTCGCTCGATCTTGGATTTGCTTACACCATTCAAATCAAATCAACAAAATATATATAACAACTAAGGTCGATATCAATAGGTCTCAAATTAATCAAAGACGTGAACGTGGTAAAGATTGGAAGGAAGTTATGCACTCAAAATTATGTCGTACAGAAATAAGGTAGTTGTTCAAAGAATGTACCCGTTGCTGCTATGGGCTTCCTTGTACCGATAGAATGCTCGACCACGCGTATGGGAACTTCAATGTTCTGATCTTGTGGGCCTTCTATTGCCAATGCCAAGTTTGGACGATTACCTCCTTGATTGGGAGTTCTTTCGCTTTGGATGTATTGCGAAGGTGATCTAGACTTCCACACTGAACATGCCTTCTCTGTCCTTGATTCCCCATCCGCTTTGAGCAATTTTTTCGCGAAGTGGCCCGTCTGTTCACATTTGTCGCACCTTGGGCGTCTCCTAAGTGGTGATAGTTACATCGAAAATAAAGGATGGACCTCACATATCTTGCGCCTCCCCGTAGTCGCCCATAGTTCTTGGTTATTCGCTGCCTCTGTTCTTGCCGACCGGCTCGGCTTCCCTGGTGATCCTCCTCCGCCGCTGGCCCACACGTTGCTTGTTAGTTCTCCGTGACCATCACATCATTTGTCGTTTACGCCATACCACGCTTGTAGAGTGGTTGGTTCGACGAGGTGACATCCCTCCTACTCCGGTATCAATCCCCATATATATCGGTCGATCAACTTCTCCACAATGGAAACCATGTGAGGAACCATTCTAGTTAACTCATGGAAACGGATCGTACTTGTCATCTCTACTCCAACCATCAAGTGATTCCAAAATTCCGCTTCTAGCTTCGACTTCATCTTTCTCAAAGATCATCAGCTAGTAGTTTCAAATGCTTCCCAAGATCCATTTGTGCCTCCTCTTCCTCTAGTCAGCAATTGGTTGTTCCACCGTGTCAATGCTCGACCAGTAGACCGCCAGAGAACTCAACCTTGTTTCCTTTAGTACATTGTGATACTAAGTTTCACTCAACATTCTCGAACCGTGTTAGCAGTCCAATGGCACCCTCAGGACCATGAAATTCCATTGGCTTACATGTCATGAAAGTTTTGTAGTGCATCCTGACCGCTTGAAGTACCTTCTCCGTTGTTGGTTCGCCTAGCATCGAGATGTGTTATAATTTGGGTGAGTAGATCCGCTATTCCCAAATGCTGTTGTTTGGATTGTCATTGTTGTTTGGGTTGCCGCTGTTGTTGTGCCTCCTCGAAAGCGTGTGTTTCTGCGTACCATGATCCTACAAAGGACCAAAACATCGGGTTGAGTAAACAACATTCGAACGAAGTCGATGAGGTGCGAACGGTGGTAATGTGTTATAGTGATCTAAACATGATCAGAAACGAGACATGCTATGTCTAACAAGTCGAAAGATGGAAAAGAGAAGATATGAACAAGGCGGTAATGTAAATGAACGTAAAAACATGCTATGCATACCCACCCGACCAATGCAACTTCAGTGACCTCGACTCAAAAGATTGACTAAACATGATTAAAACTAATACCTTATTATTGATGGTTCTTCATAAATTAGACATAGTTGATCAGGCTATGTATAATTTATGATTAATGATGCAAAGATAGGACTAGATGACTCGGATGATGTTCAATGTTTAAAAATTTTTATTTTATTTTTTTTATTTTTATTTTTATTTTTTTAGTTATAGCTGTGATTTTTATTTTTGAAAAATCGGCATTCTCTATAACCTGGCTCGATACCAATCGTTAAATACACCTCGCCGGAGGTATGAAAACACGTAAAGGTGTAACGGAAGGGAACTTAAGCACAAGATAATAGAACATACCAACGTTAAGATTTAAAAGAAATAGTACACCATTACAATACTAGTTTAGCCATCATCGCAAAATATATTACAAAGTTTAGTTCCCAAAATATTGCGTTCTATTACATAATGATTTGTAGTGACAATTAAAAACTTCATTATGCAAGACTTGGTAGAAAAAGCTTACTAACGATCACCTGAAATGCATGAGAGAAAAACGGTTCAACTATGAAAATAGTTGGTGAGTAAACACGTTTAGCAAAAATAAGAAAACTCGATGAAAGAGTCCAAGGTTCTGTTATCGAAAATAGTCCACAAAGCAGGAATTGTATATCCACTCACCAAGTTCCGCCTACAAAACTTGTAAACTCTGGTGTACACAACCCATTGCATAAAAATATAGCAAATAAGTAGTCAAGTATAAGCGGTCATAATAGTTCCACAAATATAACAATTCAAGGATGCCCTATGAAACCAAATTATGTGCCGGGTGCCACTACCCAAAGTTATGTTGGGTGCCTCTTCCCAAAGATATATATATACTGGGTGCTCTTCCTAAAGATATACCGTGCCCTTCCCAAAGATAGATCGGGGTGCCTCTTCCCAAAGATATAATGGGTGCCTCTTTCAAAGATACCCCAACACTGAGACTTTATAGTGATGTCTCAAATACGGGAGACCTTAGTGCTCCCAACATAGGAGACTTTTATAGTGATGTTCAACATAGAGACTTTAGGTCAACATAACATGTACGTTCAATAAGTTCCAACTAGTCATAATTTCGTAATTAAGTTCAAGGATTTGATTCGAGTTCACAAGTTCTAGTCAAACAAGTTAATAAAGTAGTGAACAATTTAGTCAAGAACGGTTCATGCATTTCGCCCAAAAATATAGTAAAACGTAAAAAGGGGTGTGATTACTCACTTGATGAGAATCGTATGATGACAAGAGTGAGTACACCGAGGTATAGAGAAACTTTAATCTTGACCTATGAGGAATGTTATGATACGTATGAGTTATGATGTAATGATATGCATGCACTTCATATGTTATTTATACCATTTGTGAGTTTTGAAAATAAATAATACTTATCGCCTAAAATACCTTTTGACGCCTTGACCGTTTTAAATCACTTTACAAGTATTTACGCCAAAATGTCATCCTACAATGGTTTTATAATGATTTATAGTGAAATTCTTTTTCGTTGTAAAACAATGTCGCCGAATTTTCATGAAAGTGACGTAAATAGCCCGAAAAAACTAGTCAATGGTGTAACGTCGAACGTTAGAGAAACCAACTCCGACGTTTTGGAAAGTTTGTATCGAAATCTAGAAGTTTCAGAGTTTTCGTCATAAAGGTCTCGAATCAAAGGTAATAAGGGTTAAAGAAGGTGATTTTGTCGAATTGTGGTTCAAAAAGTGAGTTTCGACAAAGTTTAAACATCCATAAATAATTTACTACAACTCCGCTACACAAACGGTTGGTTGTTTTGAAAATATGCTCATGATCTCTGAATTTTATTAGAAGACATTTCGTTACAAAAAGTTCTACATCATAGTTAAAAAACAGCCTAACATGGTCGCTTTAGTTACCGTAACACTTGTCTCTCGTAAAAATAATATAGTTTTTCGTGAAAAATAATAGTTACGGCAATTTTATGAAAACGTATATCTTAGTCGCTTCAAATCCGCTTTCCGTATTATACGTCCTTAAGCGTGACAAAGTATACTAATATATTTTTGATAAGTCGAATAATTTGTGCTTAAGGCTCGCTTTTGACTCTAACAAAGTAAAATTGTTGAATTTTCTGAAAAATATATATTTCGCCGTCAAACTTTAAAAATTCATAACTTCTTCGTTATAACTCCGTTTTAATCCGTTCAAGCGGCCACGGATTCGTTTTTAAGTATATTTTCTAAATATCAAGGCCAAAATTTCGTGCCTACTGTCGGATTTTCCAGAAAATCAAAATAAGGACAGACCACTTTATATACTTATCGAAAATAGTTTTTCTCGTATTCAAACCTATTCCAATCTCTTCAAATCAACTCCAAAGCTAATCTAATCCTACCATACACCTTCTTAGGGTGTCATGGGTTCCTAAACATCATCAAGACCAAAATATACCAAGGGAATAATTATAGGATGACTTTATATATAATAAACTCTAAAAATCATGTAAAAATGGTATAATCAACACAAAGTCTTGCATGTTTGCTCCAAAAATGAAGAGATACATATGTAATGATAAGAAAAGATGAAAAATGATAGAAATATGCTTACAAGCTATAATGATGAGGTGCAAAGAACAAAGGTTAACCTAAACACCCTAGGTTTTTATTTCAAAACCTTATCAAGAGTGTGATCTAGATTGTGTATACTTGAGCTTGTAAAAATTTGTGATCCCTTGTAACCCTTGTGATGAACCGGTTTTGAAGATGAAATAAAGAGAGAAGAAATAATTTTTGCTAACTTGAATTATGAGATTGAAATGAATGAGGAATGGGGTAGGGAGTACAAGTATATACATCCAAGAAAATTTTACCCACCTGACTACCTCCCCCATGGCCGGGATATGTGGGGATTGTGTCTTCAAATATATTCTTCCTTATGAATACTTGTAACAATTGTAAGAAAATGTGTAGTTAAATGCAACTTGTAAGGTTTTATATATTAGTGTATTTAAGGAAATCTTAGCTAAAAGTAATATTTAATAGATCAAAGTAGAAAGTATAATGATAATATGAAATTGTAAAAATACATTCCTTGTGAAATTTGAGGATATAATAATTATCGAAGTAGTTTTAAAGAAAGGTCGAATAATACAACTTTAACGATTTTCATACAAAAATAAATTTAAAACACTAGGTAAACTAAAATATAGTTTTTATAAACTAAATAAGTATAAAAATACATCGATCATTTTTTTGAAACAATGGATTAAATGCTCAATAATAACTCACGCCGATAACGCTTTATTTAATATAAATTTACGGATTAAAGTGAAATGAAAATTCATGTATGAACTAATATGATGAATATTGAGTTTAAGAAATGACCGAAATTTGAGAATTGTGACAAAAATGACAATATTTTTGAAGATTTTTCGAATTTTTCAGATTTTTTATGGTTTTTGAAGGTTTTATAATTTTGTATTTTTATTTTCGAATAGATATATATAGAGAAGATGGGACCTTTACTCCTCGTCTTCCTCCCCGAAGTTTGAGTGTTTCTCGGTTGAAGACTTGCCAAGACGCGGGAAGAATAAACTCAAACGTTCTCTTGGAAGAGCTTTTGAAGATGTCCGCTAACCGATATTCGATCTCACAAAATAGAGTTCCACCACACCTTTTTCCACTTGTTCCCCGATGAAATGATGTCGAATGTCGATATGCTTTGCTCTTGAGTGTTGAACGTTGTTGCAAGAGAGAGCAATAGCACTTTTATTGTCACAAAGATGAGGGATTTTGTTGACTTCAAAGCCATAGTCAGATAATTGAGATCTCATCCATAAGACTTGAGCACAACAAGATGACATGGCTATGTATTCACCCTCTGTAGAGGAAATAGAAGTACTCATTTTCTTCTTTGAAGACCAGCTCACAAGCTTATCACCCAAAAACTGAGCACCTCCGCATGTATTTCGACAGTATCTTGACATCCCCGCATGATCGAGATCCGCATAGGCCGTTAGTGACATACCGTGCTTCGTACCAAAGTCCCATATTGATGGTTCCTTGGAGATACCGAAGACCCGCTAACCGCTTCAAGGTGCTTTTAGTAGGCTTAGCCCGGTATCTAGCACACATGCAAACAAATAACAAGATGTCCGTCTACTAGTCTGTGAGGTACATCGTGGATCCAATCATACTACGATATTTTGTTTGGTCAATCATGATCCCCGAGTGGTCCTCATCTAGTTTGGTTCGATCAATCATGGGAGTGTCAACAGGTCACTTGAATCAAATCCAAATTTCTTTAAGATCTCAGTTGCATATTTAGATTGATTTATGAAAATGCCTCTGGGACTTTGCGAAATTTGTAATCCCAAGAAAAATGACATTTGTCCCATCATTGACATTTGAAATTTTGAACTCATTTCATTAGAAAACGATCACATTCCATTGGGTCAGTCGAGGCAAAATAATATCATCAACATAAATTTGAACATGAGTTAAATGTTTGCTCGACCGGTGAACAATGTTGGATCAATCCGCTCCTTTGCTAAATCCGATTGATAGAAGAAACTTTGACAACGTATCATACCATGCCCTTGGAGCTTGCTTTAAACCATAAAGGGCCTTCTTCAAACGATAAACGTGAGTAGGATGCTCTTGATTTACAAATCCTTCGTGTTGGCCGACGTAGACTACTTTTAAGATCTCCGCTCAGAATGCCGCCTTTACGTCCATTTGATAGACTACCATGTTCTTACTTGTAGCATTAGCCAAAAAGATTCTAATTGCCTCGATTCGAGCCACAGGAGCAAAAGATTCTTCAAAGTCTATACCCTCCTCTTGACGGTATCCTTTAGCAACTAATCGAGCCTTGTTCTTCAACACATCACCATGCTCATCAAGTTTCACTTTGAAGATCCATTTTAGAGCAATAATCATAGCACAATCTGAGCGTGTACTAATTCCCCATACATCTAGTCGATTGAACTCATGAATTTCATCTTGCATAGCATTGAACCAAATTATTTTCATTCATGGCGGTTTTAACATCTTTTGGTTCGATCTAGAGAGTACGGAGTTGAAGAAGCACCATAAGGCATCAGTTGCAAGTTGTTTCCGGTGGATATCGACGCGAGAGGGATTTCCAATGATGTTGTCTGGATGATCGTGGAGTCCATTTTCTCGAGGTGTTCATGTGGAAGTTGTTGAGGGACTGAAGTAGTAGAGTCGATGTCTCCTGAAGAGGATGGTTCTCAAGAAGATTCAGGAGCAAATATGTTTTCAAATGGAGCATCTTCATGATTAGCAAAGGGATTAACTTCATCATTGATGCCAGAAACATTTCCATGATGTACATTTGAAGAATGATGATTTGTTGATGAGACAAGGATCAACAGTAAGGCACTCCTTGACTTAAAGATATTGAGATCGAGGGATTGACTTCATTCACGTGAATATGAGCAAATTTCGTTGTATCAACACCTCATTAGTACTTGGATCATAAAGTTCATCAAACATAGGATCAAACAATTTCTTAAATCATCTTCAGATGGAGGTACATATGGAGTTTCTTGAGAAGAGTTTGGAACAAGGGATGAACCAATTGAACTGATTTGAAGTGCGGTCCGAACTGAATTGTTCAGAGCCGCCATTTCCGGTCACCATCAAACGTAACGTGAATTGTTTCCATGATATTTTGGGTTCTCTTGTTGTAGATTCGGTATCCCTTTTTGTTTGGTGCATATCCTACAAATACTCCAATGTCTACTTTAGCTCTAAGTTTGCCTAAGTCTTGACCCTCATTAGTTGGATAGACAAAGCAAAGCACCAAAAGAGAGATTAGGTTTTCTTTTGTGGACAAGTTCATATGGTGTCTTTCCATGAACAAGGTGAATCGTGGAACGATTTTTGTGTGTAGCATGCAAAGGGCAATAGCTTTCTTCCAGAGAAACATTGAACTTTAGAGTAAATCAAAGATTGTTCTAGCGCTTCTACAAGAGTTCGATACCTTTCAACTACACACTGCTTGAGGAGTTCGTGGTACACTTCTTTGATGGATGATTCCAATGCTTTCATAAAATTCACTAAGTTGTTTGTTAACAAACTCAGCCCATTGTCCGTCCGATAATTCGACGGTTTTGTTAAGTCGAACCTCGCACTGCTTGATGAGTTTGATGATGATATCAAGAGTTTCATCCTTTGTCCTTAAGAACTTGACCCAAGTGAATCTAGAGTAATCATCAACTATAACTAACACATATTTCTTCCCAAAGATATTCGGCACTCTCATTGGTCCACATAAATCCATATGAATTGTAATGAAGTATGAAGAACTTCGTGGACGAGTTAGTAGGTTTGAGTTTATGGGCATACTTCTTGCTTTTTCCCAATTGACATGCTGAAAAAGATGATCCTTTTCATACTTTAGTCGAGGTAAACCTACAACTAAGTCCTTTCGGGAGAGATCATTGATGGTGCCGAAGTTCAAGTGATTGAGACGTCGATGCCATAACCATGACTTTGTTTTTGAAGCCTTTGACAGCAAGCAAATTTGAGAAGACTTCATCATATCTTCTATAGAGATGGTGTAAAGATTTGAACCACGAGTTCCTCTTAAAAGTTCCTTACCATCAAGTTCTCTAACAAAACAAGTATGTTTTCTGAAGGCTACTTCTAGATCGTAGTCATTGAATTGACCACGCAGAGAACAGATTATTACCAAGACCTTCCACATAGTATACTCTAGAGATAACACTATCACCAACAACATAATCACCATAACCCTTAATTGCACCGAAATGATCATTACCGAATCTAACAGTCCCGATGAATTTGCTCACGGTTCATGAGCAGCGACCGGTCCGGTCATATGCTTGGAACAAAACTGAGTCCAGGTACCATGAATTTGAATGATTCAGCTTGAACACAGACAAGAATGGATAACCGGATAATTGGGATCCCCATGCAAGAATGGGTTCCACTTGGTTAGTAACAGTAATTGGAACACCCACATCGTAAAATAAAACATCCATATCGGTAGAAGCAATGGAATCATTGGGAATAGATGCAATGATGGTGTCAGTATTTGACCTATTCAAAGTATGTTCACTTCTTAAGGGAATAGTTCTACCAAGAGGCATCCATTTTCTAGTGGGCATAATCTTAGTAGTTTGAGAGCAAACTGATTATTCTTATGGCCAAAAGGTATCCAATAATAACCTATCTTTATAAAAGTTCTTCCCGGTTTCCAATTTCTAACAATCTTTCGCTTTTGCCTTTTGCCTTATTTGCATGCATTATTAGCATTAACAATTTTAACGGGCATTTGATAGAATTAGACAAAGCATTCACACCACATTCATGATTAGCAATGTAATCAGCTGACATCATTACAAGGTTTGCAAATAGTATCGTGATTAATTAATTACAAGACGCCTAAGGCTAATACTAGAATCAACACGATTCGTTTATTCAACTCAAGCTTAAAGTTCCTAGATTGGTCTTCTACTCTCTTCCAATGCACATTCTTAGCTTGCAAGGTCCTATCATTCCTTGTATTGTCTTGAGACTTTGACCGCTTGCTTTAATGTCACCGATTACCCCTCAGAGGAATGGAAACATTAGTTGGTTGATCTAATTTTTGCATTCCTAAACTTGATGTGCAAGGATCTGAAGTACCAGAAGGCACATTAGTGTATACTTTCTAAGACTGATTTGAGCAACCAATGTTCACTTTCTTAGTACTAACATATCTAGAATCTGAACTACTTGAAGGCACATTAGTGTTTCCTTTCTTAAGATTGGGCATAGAACGGATTTGCTGAACTAGGCATGAACAAGCAACAATGCAGCCTGCCTTTTCCTAAGGTTAAGGATTGGGGACATGTTGCAATTACACATTCTAGCAACTCTTGAGATCGTTTGGCTTGGAGGCAAGCAAACCTAATTTCACTATCAAGAGGTTTGTTAATGAAATCCTTCTGACAATCTCACGGAGACATTCTAGACTATCCTAAGAGCAATATTCATGAAAAGCATGTTCATTATTCCTAAGATGAGGAGGAATATATTTAACCGTCACAGATGTATTTGCACCTAAGGGTGATTTGAGACAACATTCTTATTGAAAACAAGTGGCAGTTTCCCATTTCCCTGACTTCTCAGATTCTCTTTCCCTTTGTAAAGACGTTATTTTTTCGTTGTTTTGGTCACAGTGACTTTTATTGAATCATATAACTCTTTAAAATGTCGTTTAACTTTTTATTTTCTTCTAGAAAACTCTTGTTTTCCTTTTGTAAGGCATCAACTAAGTTTGGAAGATGAAAAGTTTGAGAATTATGAGAATCTAAAGGAGGAGGGATTTGGGAGCCTGCCATATTGTTCGTTTGACCCTTTAATTGAGAGATTTGGGCTTTCAACTTCTCGATCGTTGCAATCGAGCTTGAATCTGTTCATCACGCTTGTTAATTTGAAAATCGTGATCAACTCTCGAGCATCCGAGGATGTCTTGATATTTGAAGTTTTGACATTTTCTTTAAGATGTTGATATTTTAGTTGTAAATTAAAATGCTCAACTTCCAGTTTAGAAAAATGTTTAACCAAATTGTCGTGATCATCCAGTTCAATTTTCTTGTTTAGTTCAGAATTAGTTTTTTCAAGCTCAATGACACGATCATGGGAGACTTTCAAGCAACCGATAATTCATGAAATGGAAGCATTAATGGAACAATTTGAAGCAAAGGAAAAACACATCCTGAGTAATACATTCTAAAAGTTCTCATTGTATGCAAGTTCTTCCTTTCAATCTCATTATATTTTAGTGCTCGCTCATAGTCACTAACTTCAACTATCATTGCATCAAATTCCTTTCCATTCCCTTAATATCGCTATCCTTTTTAAGACTCCTCAAAGTGATCTTTTTAGAAGTTTAAAGAAAGGCATGACCTCAGTTAAATAACATTCTTTCATTTGCTCAAAAACCCTTTCTCCTTCCCGTAATACCGGTGGGTGTGATCCTTTTCTTGCAAGTTTTCTCAAAATCAACAAATAGTTGAAGTATAACATATTGGCTAATTAAGGTCTTGCTTTTAGTGGCAATTGTTCTAGAAACAAGATGCATTGGTGTATTAGGAGGATACACACAATGCTCTAGGCATTTTCCAAAGAGGAGGGTTTGTTTCAACAATATTTTTTGCTTATCTAAATCCATTTTCCGAGAAAACTTGTTCGGGAGTCAACAATGTCTCGAGGTTTAACATGTTCAAGGAAATCCAGTTTTCCTTCTTGTAATCATGGGGTGTGATCTTTATTTTCTTTTCTCTACATTTAGGATCATCTAATTTCTTGTTCATCTTTTCCCTAGTGACTTCATCTGATTTCTTATCTTCCTCGGTGCACTCAACGCAACTAGGTTTTTGTCTAGGTTTAAGGATTTCATTGCCATCATAAAGAACCTTATGAGCATTTCTAGCCCTTTTAATGACCTCTCGATTTGGTTCCTCAACAAGGGGAATGCTATGCTTATCGCTTAGGACCCTATGCTTAGTGATCATGTGAGCGTCTAATGGTGTTCCCTTGTATGTACAACTTGTTTTCAAGTTTGTTTTTCAAAGTTTCAGATTAGAAAAATCTTTCAAGAGTTTTGATTCCTTTGCATTAAATTCTTGCTTAAGCATTTTCACATTTTCTTGAAGTTCTTGTTTTTGCTTAGCTTTTAGAAAGCTTTTTTTGCAAGGAATTTAACTCTTGTTTTAATACTTCTTCTCGAAAATTACTTTTTCTAATAATTGTAATGACTTGGTCATCCATTTCCAGCTCACGAGTGGTCAACTCAAATTTAGCACGTTGTTCATAAATAGCAACACGTTCTTTATAGGCATTTAATTCATATTACAATCATCGTGGGCAGTGCTGTATTCATCAAAAATATAGTCATTGTTGTCTGCAGGAGATGCATCACTTGGTACAACTTCACTTTCACTTTGTTTCACATATTGATCATATGGGACAACATTGATATTACCCATATTTTCAATATTTGATACAAAAGTTTCAGTTGATAGTACTTTGTCATGCATCTTTTGCACATCAAGATCATCATAGTTTTAGTACCTCAGAGATGAGTGTGTCTTTGGATGGGCCACCCTGTGTTGAAGAGGAGACCTTGGGAGAAACCATTGGAGAAATGCTAGCCATAAAGATTGTGTGTGCGGTAGGTCCATCATCCACATCGATCGTATGCATCACAATCAGCACTTGAAAGGCATTCGATGATTGTGACCTATCTCCGAATAGGTCGCTCATCCACATCTGCATCATAGGTCTTGGCATTGCCCTCGCCAAGAAAAACAATTCCTCTTCATCCAAAGTAGCACCATTATCACGAGCTTGCACAAAGCAATCTTATCTATCCGTAATCGCATTCTGTGCTTTGATGTGCGTTCCTTGCAATGTGTCCCCCACCACCACAATTATAACATTTGATCGGCTTAGCTTGACCTTGATTACCATTCCTTCCTCGATTCTGATTAACAACATAACTTCTACCAGCTCCACCTCTTCCTCGATCATTCTCGTCTTTCTGAACTGGTTGCACCACGATCCTCCCATCTTTAACAGTAGCTTGATTGTGTGGGTTAGATGTTGTTCTGAGGTTGTTATTGGTTGGTGGGAGAGAATTCATGTTTTGACCGATCGTAAGAGCTAGTTGATTAATGAAATTACCCACGTGTGCATCGCATCGCTTGTTTGAACATAAGATCAGGAATTAGTTTGTGATTACCATTTCCCATGGGTATGACTTGTGAGGCTTTGTTTGTGATTCCGATGTTTGAATAGAAGGCAGTTGAGTCATTAGATGAGCTTGTCTCTCCTTGGTTGGTTTTGAATTGATTAAGAACCAATTTTTCAAACATAGCATGTCTCTCATTCTGAAGAAGGAAGGCATAGAGTTGCTCATAGTTTGTATTCTTCAATCCTTTAGTGAGCTTCAGAGAGGTGACAAACTTGTGCCATTCGGGATTCATGTTGTTCACAAACTTTGAGTTCAATTGAATGTTAGGCATAGTCATTCTGATGTTCCTCATGTCATTCACCAACTTATGAAATCTCACATAGTACTCATAGACACTCATCCTGGTTTCATCTTGAAGTATTCAAATTCGTCATAGAGTTGTGATTCTCTGTCTTCCATAGTTAATCGAGCCTCGAGAGAAGCATCTTGACATTATCCCATACCGCCTTTGCCTCGTGTTGTGATTGATCACTTGTAGATGTCTTTTGGAAGACCTTGAAGAACAATGTTAGAAGCCCCGATATCAAGATCGAATCTCTTTTTCTCCTTATCATCAAGCTCATCATACATCTTTGGTCCGTCCATTCCGAATCGAGTTCCATCTTCAGATTATCAAGTACATCTCTAGTCGTCTCAACTCGACACGGTCCTTCATCAATGGATTTGAGAATGTTGACACCATTTTCCTTTCCAAGGCAAGCATAACTGATTTCTTGAGCCCAAGAATCAGTCAGGCCTCGTCAAGCATGGGTGGACGAGTATCCGAACTACCGCTGAACATCCCTCAGCAAAGGGAGATATGATAGTAGAACGCGTGGTAGACATGTAAGCAGATTATACGGATTTTATAACTCTATGATTAAACCGGGAAATAGATTCTTTCACGGATTTTACTAAATCAAGAGAAAACCGTAAACAATCACCCAAGTCGCTAGAAGATAATGCACCAAGTCGCTAACACCTAATTCAACACCCCAAGTCGCTAAAGTCCCAAGTCGCTAGACAAATGCAAGTCTCTAAGTAGTAACTCGCTAACCCTCAAGTCGCTAGCAAAATTTTGGCAGCAATTGGCTACTCAAGTCGCTAAAACTTCAAGTCGCTAAAGAGCAACCGCCAGCACCAAGTCGCTACCACCAAGTCGCACCGTGAGTGGAGAGTCCACTACTTGTACCGTTAATCGCTAGGTCTAAGTCGCTAGCTCCAAAACTGTAACTCGCTACAAAATTGTGAAGCAAGTCGCTAATAAGAAAGAGATCCAGTATATCAAGTCGCTAGCAAGAAAAACCACATAAACATCACTTTTCAATCCAAAACAACCCAACCAAGATGATTCAAGGTTACCAAATGAAAACCTAAACACTTGTGATGATTCTAAACATAAAAGTACTAACAAAATCCAAGCTTTAACACAAGAAATCAACCAAATGATGCACAAAACCACTAAACCTTTTCAAACTCTAAAACCACCTAAAAACCACTAGAAATCCAAAGATGTGTAAGATATGATCTAACCTGGCTATGATACCAATTGTTGGATATTAGATTTCACATACACATCAAACCATAACACAAAGGGCGATAAGTGGAATTCTAGAGAGAGAAAGAGGTTTAGGGAACTTAGTGAGAGAAAGTGAAAGATATTATTATGAGCTCCAACTCTACCTTGGGAGGTAGAGAGTATTTATAGTCTTACATGAATCCGGCTGTGGATCAGGCATACAGTGGGTAAAGACCCGTCCGTCCTCCACGGTGATACTTAACAAAATACTACTTAACTAAATATAACTATGACTACGAGCATTCTAACAATTACATATACTTGAGGTGACCGAATCTTTAATACCGGGAATTTCTAATTCCTAACAAGTGGTCGTACTGTTCAGTCTAGCGAGTTGTTCTTTAGCGACTTGCCCACTTAGCGAGTTGTTACTTTAGCGACTTGTGTCTAGCGACTTATATCACTAGCGACTTGTCTTTCTAGCGATTTGTCCCTCTAGCGACTTGGCTTTCTAGCGACTTGTCACTCTAGCGACTTGTCTTACTAGCGATTTGTCTCAAGCGATTTGTCATCAGTGCGGTTTGTTGACTTTTCCCGACAAAACTTCAAACGGCCATAACTTTTGATCCGTAACTCCGTTTTGAACGTTCTACCATCAAAACGACCATGAGAACGAGAAGAATAGCACGACGAATGAACTAGGGTCAACCTTCGAGGCCTAAATCCGCTCCGAACAGAAGTTATTGAGGTTTTTAAGTTTTTAGACCTAAATTTCTCCGTAAAATTGTGCAACAACCAACCCAAATCACAACCAAACAACATCTCTGCTAATCCTACAAACAATCATAAGACCTAACACACAATTTTCTATCATGATGTTGATACATCAGTCATCTTAGTACGTTCTATTGGTCATTGCTTAACGGTTTCGTCTTGATTTTGTAAAATCCCGCGAAAGATTCTATTTCTCAGTTTAAATCACAGACTTGTAAAACTCGCACTTTCACATCATGTCAAACTCTATCTTATTACTGAGATACTTAAATTGTACGACATGATCGATGACCATAAGATTCTAATGTTGAACAACCGACAACAACTTTGAGTCGGATAATGCTAAAGTGGATCTTTGTGTTCAAACTCACATGATACCGTAATTGCACCAGTTCCAACAATTAATTGACAAGGCTAACCTACAATGCTTGGAACATTTTCTCGACTACTTTCACACCTCACTGTACTTCTTAAGGGAACCAATGGATTTAAGATGGGATTTGAACGTGCATTTGAGACTTTCTTCCGTCAAGATATTCAGACTTTTACAGTAACCTGTTCTTGAACTTGGAACAACTAGAGCAAGAATCCTGACAAGAAAAGTTTCAAGCAGATGGATCCAAGGTCTGCACTTCGTGTGATCTACAACCAGCTTCCAGTCATTCATCAATGGAGAGTACCGTGGTGATTATGAAGATGATATGACGGAAAGATGCTTTGTTGATCATACTGGTATGGATGCAGCTGAGTTCAGAGAAACATTTATCCAACTCTTGGATAATGTTCGGATGTATATTGAGGAAAGGGCACATCACACTCTTGTGAACGATGTCAAGGTGAATGAATGTAGGGTGCAATCAAGTGATTGTAATGTTGAATCAGGTAAAGCATCGGATGTTGGATCAGTTGTCGCTGAATGCAGAGAATCAGAGGCAGATGAGCTTAACACAACCAGCAGTTCAGTGATTCTTGTTACACATGATGTGGATGCAGATATCAGACCGATAAATGAACAGGTTTCATGTAATGAGGTACCCTTAACTGTTCAACATAGTGCATCTGCTAAAGTACTTAAACAAACTGATCATGATGTTGAACATTACTTTGATAAATGTTCTGTAACTGAGGCTGAGTATGAGATTAAGTGTTTTAAAACAAAAGATATGGTTGATAAAAAGGCTTTTGATGAACTTTCAAACAAATTCTCAAATCTTGAAAAACATTGCATTTCACTTGAAATTGCGATACAGAGTAAAGAAGAAAGTTTTCAACTTAACAAACCATGTAAAAATCCCGAACTTCCTGAATTCCGTGAAATTTTTGAAATTAACACTTTGAAAGATCAGCTTCAAGACAAAGACTCAACCATTTACAATCTGAAGAAACATATTTATGTCCTAAATTTGAAAAGTAATTTAGTCATGACTAAACAAGACATTGATGCTATTAAAACAAGAAATAATGAATTGGAAATTTATGTGGCTAAATTACTAAAGGAAAATGAGACTTTGAGAAATCATCACATAGAACTAAGTGACTCTGTCAAAGAAGCTAGAACTAAGTCAATGGAACAAACAAACTCTTTGATAGAAAAAATTGAGGAACTCAAAGCTCAACTTCAGGATAAGAGTTTCGCTATTGTTGCCTTAAAGAATGAGCTTAGAAAAACCATAGGGAAAAGTGTGAACACTAAGTTTACAAAACCATCAACCTTGAGGAAGCCGCCTTCCTCATCCCACTAGAGACCGGTCTGTTGTTAGGCAGCCTACTGCATTTATATCTGAAAGAACAAAATTTTCAAAAACCCGGTTTGCCTCCCAAGTTGATGCTAAACAAATTTTGTAAAAACCAGTCTCTTCACCTTATTTTCCTAACAATTCACATGATATGAATGACTTGTTCAAGGACTATGATCTAGAAAAAGCTAGGAAAAAGGCACATATTCGAAAAGATGGAATTTTAGGTGCTAGACCTAGGGTGATGAATTCTACGAGATTTCAAGGCACCGCTAGTAGTTTTAAACCATTACCTAGGAACGCTCTACTAAAGACTAGGGATTGGCTTGGATCTAAGAGTAGTTGCGTTTCGAATAAATCTATTCCCATAGTAGATCACTCTAAGAACTTTAGATCATCTTCTGAATCCAAACAAGTTGTTTGCTTTCGGGTAATTGTCGAAATGCATCTTTAAGGCACATCATGATAATTGTTTTTCAAAATCCCTAAAGAAAGTAAATGCTCAGGCAAAGGTTCAACCTGTTAATTCTAGGATCTACACTAAGTCTATGAAGCAAAAAAAACAAAATACTTTGCCTAAATGGATACCAACTGCTAAATCTTTGGAAACTAGGAATAACGATAAGTCTTCCACTATGCATAAGAAGCTTAACAATCCTAGACCTTACCATAAGTGGATACCGTCTGTTAGAATGTTTAAGGATGCTGGACTTAAGTGGATTCCTACCGGAATGATGTTTACTGATGGAAATCTCAAAGTTGACCGTGAAACCCCAAAGGGTTTGGATACTAATGTCACTAACCAAAATATATACAATCAAGTTTGTAATATTAGTGCAGGTAGTCCTTACTCGATTCTTGCAGATACTTCGATCCTTCAATATATGGACTGGCTTAAAGTATGGATAACAAAAGGATTGATATCTCATAACCCACGGGTTCAAGTTACTCAACATTGATATTCAATCGGCTATGACGTCTGTTCACATTTCGGCCTCGTTTGCTTCAACATTATGGCGTCTGGAGATAACACCGTGCCCGTTCCTCAAAGAAAAGAAAGGTGTACGCTTCAGTGCGCTTTATTTTCAAAAGAAGAGAAATATTCATGTGTATGACCATTCTCATCGACATTCTTCATCAACAAGCTTCATGTTTTTCCATGCTCTTTCAACCCTCAAGTGGATCTATGTTCATTGGTGTATATTCTTATTCACTTGTTCAAATCAAAAATGGCAACTTCGGATGCAATTTTTGAGGGGGAGAAGAGTGCATATACTACATGTTGATGGATGCTTGAATTATGGTCATATGACTCTCCTTCAACGCCTAATGCTTCACTTACTAAGGATAACTGGGATTCATTGTTTCAAGATATGTTTGATGAGTACTTCCAACCTCCAACAAATGTTGATCATCTAGTTTCTGAAGCTCACGCTCCGGTTCCTACTGACTTAACTGGTTCACCATCTAAGAAGTACTTCTCAGAATCCTCAAGAAACATTACCTCCGGTTATTTCACAAGGTGTTGATAATGAATATCATGATATTATAGGTGCACTATTGAATAATGATCCACTCTTTGGTATTCCTTTGCCAAATCTTCACGGATTATTGTTCATGAATAATGATCCGCTCTTTGGTATTCCTTTGCCAAATCTTTACGAATTATTGTTCCTCTCATTGTGCACCCTATAAATCAACCACATGAACATTAAGGAAAATGACTACCTCATCCGCTCGAAGACATTATTGGTGAATCTTCCATATCAGTCTCTACATGTATACCTTTAGCAAGAATGCATTGATGTTGAGGAATCATTTGTTCTGGTTCATTCAATGGGTCAATGTACATTCGATTGTATGTTTATTCACATGCTGGGCATTTGACACAAGTTGATTACTTCGGAGTTAATCATTTATCACTTATTTGAGATTGAAGTTGAATTTCACTAAGGCGTGTTCTTATTTGATAACTTGCTCGGGCTTAAGAATTTGAGTTGAAGACTTGGTTTATCTAGTTAACTGCAGTCGGGATGTATGGTTGAAGACCTGGTGAACTATCACTTTATAGAGTTACATTGTTTTACTCAGTGTCACACGCAGATGTCGTTGTGGATAATCGCAAGAGTTGTTAATGTCTCATACTTTGTTTGAGTAGTGAGTACTTAGAAATTTGCTTAAAGCATAGATTCTCGACACCGTTCTTCCATCATTAAGTGTAAGCTTAAGATACAAATATGCGGAATTCGACTTCAGTTTCAAGTTTGGTATATCGGGTTTTTCTTCTTCAGTGGTCACTTCAAATTGTCTACATATGGGTTGGTAAAGATAGTCAGGGATAGTTTCTGTAGCAGTTGATTCTCACATCTCTACTTCAAGAGTATTTGGCATGAATAATGTGTTGCTGATTCTGAGGTATCAAAACTAGCAAGGGGGAAGGAGATATACATCTAAACACACAACGAGTACACGTGATGAACTTAAAACTTCTTCTCTATTGAAGTAATCTCGGGAAAGACTAATGTCATAACCGCAGAGAAACTCAGTGTTTAACTCGTAGCCTTTGGTGTGTTATTCCAACTATTTGGGGGAAGGATATATTATTCCAACCATTTGGGGGAAGTGGTCTCTGGATACTTTTGGTATGTGTTATCTCAGCTTTCAGTAGGAAGAAATATGAGAAGAATATGTGGAGCGTGAGATGATATTGCTTATCGACATCTTCAATATGATTTATGATAAAGTGCTTCCGGTTAGTGCTTCATGTACATAATGTAATGATGATTCCGATGAGATCGCAACCATCAAAGGAGAGTTATGTGTACATCTGCACAACATATTCACATGATCGAGCTTAATCAGTTATTCCGAAGTTGACATCCGGAGAGAAGATCAGTGATTCAACCAGTTATTGTGATGTCATTGTCTCTTCTCTTGTTTGGTACATGTGTACGTTATGGGCTGATTGGTTATATGTTAGATAACTGGAATGCATTTGGTGAAATGAAGGTGTTGATATACTGTTCTCCTGAATTGACAACTACTCAAACTCGAAGAGTTATGTGTACATCGGGGACGCAAAACAAGTTCATGTGATGGGGCTTAATCATTTATTTTGGGTTTAATAACCACAGAAATGATCCGTGTTAACTTGTTACTTCGGTGTTATCGTCTTCTTCGGGTTCTTGAGCTTCATACAATTAGACTGTTTGCTTCACTTCTTCTTCTTGGGGGAAATGGTCTTTTTAAGTGGATTGTCAGTTTGGGGGGAAGCTACCAAAGATTCACTTTTTGAAGGCTCAAGTTCTTGCGACGATTTAAGAGCCTCGAATGCTTTGGTGGTGAAAGTTTAACAGATGATGACTTATATCTTCTACAAAAGTGTTGAACGATTTTCCTTATCTCGTAACTCGTATCATCATCTTCTCAAACTATTTCTCTATCGTTGTAAATAATTTTCAAAAAGCAAAATACAAAAATAAAATAAAATCCAACAAAAACAAAATAGAAAATAATAAAATCAACAAAAGCCCATAAAATAAAGAAAATTGAAAATACCAAAAAATATGTTTTCTAAGACATGTCTTCTGGTATCGATAACATCTACGGTCTTAGAAATGTCATTCAATAATGGCACGGGACTTTAGATGAAGTTCAAGCAGGAGGTGTAAATATTTCTTTCTAAACATGTCTCAAAATATGGCTTGCAGTTACTTCTGACTGTAACCCGTGCTTAAACAATGGTTTGCTATTATTTCAGATAGCAACCCGCTCTTTTAAAGAAAGGAAAGTGCTGCACTAAACCAATTTTCATAAATTTCGTGCACTTATCCTAAAATCAAAATGAGGAAAGTATGTCGAAGGACTGCTGTTCCTACACAAATGTTTTTCCGTCTAAAATTTTTCAGAAATATATTTGTTGTATTTCAAAATGGTGGAAAATGAGTTCCTTGAAAATCAATCAGAATCAGAATTTTCATAAATTTGCAAAACCCAATCAATGACTTCAGCATTGTTAAAACTTTTTATAAAATGAGTCATTGATTGAGGGGGAGAATGTTTTCAAATGTATATCATCTAACAGGGCTTATATAATCATCCTACATGCTTATCAGAATAAGATATTGCCTATGTTGATGGACTAGGATTCTATGATATGATTGTTAGGTTTAGATGATTAGAGATTGATGAAAACTTTTTTCCCATGCCATATATGAACTGATTGATATGTTGGATTGACTTTTATTAGTCGATTGCTGTTAGGGTGATGTCGACCACCATATATCTGTTTGTGTCCACTAACATATGCCGATATCATGGTATAAAAGAATGTTCCCGATCCGGATCCCACAATTGAAGATGATTGGATGCCGAAAGGAAAGGGAAACTATATCTTGGGTCGACAAAAGAAGAAACGGAGCTTAATCAGATCTCTCCATGTTTAGTTAGCACGATAGATGCAACTTCAAAGGTCTCACTGCATCAGCAGACGGTTTTCTTTCATCCTCTCAGCAACAACAAAAGCAGCTTATGATTCTCTCCACCTAACGTATCTTGTGCAGGAAAAGTAGTGAATTATACCATTTTTATAAAAAATTTTGAAATATTTTTTTGAAAAATAGAAAAATATTGTTTTGAAAACAAATTAGATTCAAAGTTTTGAAATCAACCGGACTTTTATTTTGTCAAAATCTCAAGTTCTTTCAAATTAATTATTTTCAAACGATATTTCATCATAAAGTTCATTTTGTACGATAATAAGTGGTGATCTAAAGATTTAATATTATGTCATGGTATGATTTTAATCTTTAATGTCGAAAAACTGTTCATTTTCTATCATTTTTCAAAATTAAATCTTGCCACGTCTTTCCCCAAAATTTTCTAAATGATTTAAATCAATCGGGATCCAAAATGTCAACTGGTTTGAAATTTTTGATCGGGGGAGAGATCGTGATTTAAATCTCAAATCGGTTTTAAAGGGTGATTGTTTCAAAAGCACTCCTTCCTTCATGTGCCAAACGATTTTGAAATACATAATGCACATGATTGTGGAGGAGCATTTAACCAAAAACCAGAAGATTATTTCAACAAGGCCACATTTTCTCCCATGTTTTCTAAACCTTATTAAATCACTTGGGATCCAAAATCTCAAAGGGTTTGATATTTTTGATCTGGGGAGAATTTGTGATTTAATATGAAATTTGATAAAAGATGATCGTTTTGATTCAATGTGCAAGTTCTCTCTAATATGTGATAAACTCTTTCGTATATCGATGCACATATAGAGGGGGAGCGAATGGTTTCTATTGGCAATCGCGAAAAATACTTCAAAAACCTCTTGCCTCTATGTGCAAAATGATTTTCAAATATCCAACGCACATATTGAGGGGGAAAATTTACCAAGAAAATCAAATGGCTTTTTCTATGGAAATTGTGATCAAGAATATATTTCAAAGAACTCTTGCCTCCATGTGCTAAAGAATTTCAAGATCATATGCACATGTTGAGGGGGAGCATTTCTAAATGATCAAAACTGTTAAGGTACAAAATGCTTTGATCTCATATCACAAGTACCTTGATTGATTTTCCAAATGATTTTTCAATTGGTTTCAAGAAGGAAAGAACAATGCCAAAAGACCGACCAATTTACTTTATGCATGGTGTTATAAGGATGGTTAGGTTAGGTATTCGTTCCCACGATCCCGCCAGAGCCGGAGGATCTACCCAGGGACAATCCACTAGATAGTGTAGAAGTCCTTAGGTATGATGAAAAAAGAAGAAAAGTGAGATATGGGAAGAGTGCGGACTGAGATAGAGCTAGAACTGGAATAAACCCAACAAGGTTCTAGTAATGAAGTATCGGTAAGCACTGAAGGGGTTGAAGAATGAAAAAGAAATGAATGATAAAAGGGTGAAAATAAATAGCCCTCCATTTATTCAACCTTAGGGCAGAAACCGGGTTCAATTCATATGCTACTGGCTGTTACCTAGGTAACACCGGTATTGAAGACAAGACGTCATGGAACCAGTGACGCACTGCACTACATCTTCCCAAGCTACTCAAGTTCCTCTTAAAAGGACTTGTTTCATTCTCACGGGGAACCTACATTATCTATCGACTCTCTCTTAGAGATGGTTTATATTAAAGTAGGAGACCCTCTCCCTAGTCTCCGGGATAGGAACCAAATGTGCACTATTGAGTCCAGAGCCATGAGATCATCAATAAATCTCATTAGGACACTGTCAATGAAGACTCTCTGTTTCACACAATGTGGAAAGAGAATATATTTTAAGAGTCCTACGCATTATCCTTGTGGTATTGCCAGAACATCCGAGTGATATATTAAATATTCACGATGAAGATGGAAAGCCTTCTAGAGCCAACATCAAACAAGCTCTTGGTGCGTGACATGTGAGATCTTTCAAAAGATCAAGCTTGTGACAACTGGATAGAAACAATGGGGCGATTCACTCTTGAATCAACCTTGGTCCAGGAAATGGATTGACGGATACCTTTGAAAAACCGATCGGTGTGCTCAAAATTCTTTTCTCTAGCACATCGACTGTGTATTATGTTTTCAAAATAAAAGGGTATTTATGATTGATTATTGATCTTTATAATAAAACCTTCGTCGTATTGCAAAACTCTTTCTTCAAGCAATACGCGATTGTTTTCAAATCATTTTGAATCAATCAGTAAATCTCAATTTGCTGGTTCACTCACTCCGTGTTGTCTTCTTAGGAATCCTACCTGATCACAGGCAGTACTTGTACTGATCAACGGGGAACCGTGGGCCGCGTACCTCAATTAAACGAAAGTGATCAAAGACACTTTCGTGTGTTTTATTGCTAATTGTTGTTTGCAGGTTCATTTGGACGGTTGCAGCTGATCAGAATTGAGAAGTCAATCCAAAGCCGCATGCTCACAGCATCCACACTTAATTTGAAGAAATCATGACATATGCTTATCTACATAACCTGGCTCAGATATTTTTATACTATGCTTCTGCTACGCTGCTGCAAATATCTTGAACCAGTAAAAGCTTCCGCTACTCTGATGAAAATATGTCATGATCATGAAAGTGTGAGCAAGTCGGTCCAAAAGTCACAACATCACATGATGGCAACACAACAAAGGGTGATCCAGATATTTACTGTGGCTGATGATCTCAAAGTAAGCTCGAAGATCATCAAAGATGTGGATCATTTAAAGGACTCCACTTAAAGTACAAAGTAATCGGATTTTGAAGAGTCACTGCTAAAGTACAAAGATGCGGAAGTTGAAGAATTAAAGTCTACGAGCTCAAGACTAAAGATTAAATAGAATGCTAGGATTCGAAATGTAAAACATGGGGTGACCTCCCTTAGGGGGAGATTGTTAGGAATTGGAAATTCCATTGTGAAGTGTCGGTCACCCCAACTATAGACTAGCACAGGTTAGCTCATAGACATATCGTTATTTACTGGTTATTAGTTAGTTATTGAGTTCTTAGTTTAGCTTAGTGCAACACCGTGGACGACGGACGGGTCTTTACCCACTGTATGCCTGATCCACAGCCCGACAGAGGGCGTATTATGTAAAACTATAAATACCCTCTACCTCCCAAGGTAGAGGGTTGGACCTTTCACTTAATCTAACCTTCTATGTTTTCTTTCACTTTCTCTCTCTAGAAAGGCTCCCATCATACTTTCTCTCTCTAAAACCTCTAAACCATGCGCCCCATTTGATATGTTATGATGTGTTTATGAAATCCAATATGTTACACCTTAATCGCCCACTTTTATATCCGTTACTGCTTAATTTCGTTCCTTTTCACTTTTTAGGTCTCTTAGAAGCAAAATGCTGGAATGATGCATTTTTGGACGAAAAGGAGTGAATATGTGAAGAAAATGGCTATGTTAAGATCAAGAAACTCAAGCTGCTAGAATTACACATGACGACGTCCCAAACAGAGGGCGACGCCTTCCCTCTCTACGTAATTAAATTTGTGACGACTCAGTAGCGATTTTGCTAATTTGCACCTGACGGCGTCAAGCTTTGAAGAGTAAGGGTATCACGAAGACTTTTCTTCTCAGACGGCCTAGATCCAGATTCAGACGACGTCACTACTAAAAACTGACGGCGTCACAACCACAACGTGACGCTGTCCCAATGATGACTTGGCCAAGACAAAAACCTAATGCCGGCGATCTGACGGCGTCCCAACTATAAGGTGACGCCGTCGTAAATGTAAAATTATATATAGAAATTGAATTTTCAGAATTTTAAGAGGTAGACTTGTGGAGTAAAAACCTAAAATGATTCAAGTCTGGTTTGGACAGTATCTTAGGGTTCTCATACCCTATTTTACATCAAGATAAGTAAGTTACTTCATTGATTTCATTATGTATTCGATTGTATGTGTGTATGCTTGCATGTTTAACATGTCCGGCTAAATTTCTTTTATGTTTGCTTAGATCTATGAAACCTAGTTATTGATTATTGATTAGTTGTCTCTTATCTTAATTGTAATTGGCTTATGATTGCACTAGGCTATCGTTGTGTTTTTAATTCTTGGGTAATCTTTGTGAACCATAGTTTATACTCACTTAGCGGAATTGTAGACTAAACATCCAAAGATAACCTTAGAGTTAGTTTATGAATACTAGAGATTTCGTAGGCAATAACCTTAAGGTAGTCTGAAAGAGTTAAGGATAAAAGCATAACCTACGACCTTTGAAAAGACAACGCCTTAAGAATAAGGACGTGACAATTCAACCACCAATAAAAGATAACTAGGGAGTAATAGTATCTAGGTAGACACATTTTTAATCATCATACAAGCACACATCAATAGACATACGAGTATTCGGTAGAAGTACCAACCCCCAAATCCAAACCCCTAGATTTTACCCTTAGCTTTCTTAAAAATATAAAAAAGATAAAAAATAATCTTCCTCAACCTCAAACCTTAGCGTAGTACACTTCTCACTAGCATTCCTATTCCCCTAGAGAATGATATCAATACCCGAGGCTTACCTAATACTACACTACAACGATTAGGTTCACTGCCTTGGGTGTTGAAAAACTTGCTCGACGAAAAGGAAGTTCCTTTGACCCCGAACGCGTTATACGCGCATCAATAGCTATGTTTAATTGAAGTGTGGTCGTATGGTGATTAAAGATGTGTTCACTTAGATACTATTACTCCCTAGTTATCTTTTATGTGTCGGTTGAATTGTCACGTCCTTTATCTTAACGCATTGTATTCCTATAAGTCGTAGGGTGTGGGTATTCCCTAGTTCTATGAGGTTATTTTCTCTTATAGGATTTATGGGATCGGAAAGTACAAGACTATTTCCTCCGAGCACCCTATCGTCTTCAAGCATACTCATGCAATAAATACAATGAAAGCCTAGTTACACTCCTAAGCCTATTTCAATTAAGACAAGAGACAACCTAACAACAATCAATAACTAGGTTTCATAGATCTAAGCAAACACATAATTAATTTAGCTAGACATGTTAGACAAGTAAGCATACACACAATCAATTGAACATGGGGTAGACATGATGATAAATTGGAATAAAAAACTTATCTTGATGTGTAAAATAGGGTATGAGACCCTAGAATACTGTCCTAGTCGGACTACAACTGAGTTAGGGTTTTCTCTCCAAAATTCTACCTCTTCAAATGTAGAAAAATCGAATTCTATATATAGATTTACAATCGCGACGGCATCACCTTTTGCTAGCGACGCCTTCAGGTCGCCGTCATTATGGTTTCTGATTGTACAATAAATTGTACTACCAGGCTTCGATGATGATCAAAGGTATGAGGGGTGTATGTTCCAGCCAAGATTGTCTTTCACCTGAGAATAAGAAATACGAAGACACTACGTTAAGTGATTACGCAGGGGTTGGAACCTGCGAACCACCTCCGGCGTGAGAGTAACTATGAGTTATGGTTGTATAAGTGCGTGTAAGTAAAGAGATGAGTGATGAATGAGCTTACCATAATTCTCTGCCCGTCCAACCTATTTATAGTGGAAGAAAAAGGGTTAGGGGCACCTCTGCGTAAATGTCGGAGAACATGGGGGCGTCCCATGCTTGTGGGTAACTGCTAGGACTTAGTGACCCACGTTCTCCAACTTGGCCGGAAAGCCAAGAAAGAGAGGGAGATCGTGGGTTTGACCAAGTCAGGAGGTTCTCATATCCGTTTCTCCTTCGTTAACCATACCCCGAAGGGCATAGAGCTTCGAATGGCGAATTCACCGCAGGTAACCTTCGTGTGAACGAATGGTTTGACGCCTATGAATATTCTGTAGACCTAACTTGGGCCTTCGTATAGAAGGGCTTCGACACTTCTCGAAGGGGTGTCATTTGAGCTGTTCGGAGGGTACATCATCAAGCCCCCCAGTCGAGAAAGTGATGCATGTGAGCAAAGAGGCATTGCTTTCGACTTCATCCTGCGAATAAAACTATCCTATCGCTGCGAAGCATATTGTGAACAAGATAAGCATGTGCCTATCTTGCGCATTTAATGCTACCTAAACTCTTTAGCTGCCCGCTACAGTAATCCCAAATCCCAATTTACCCGGTGACCAAAAAGACTTTTTTGAAATTTAAAAAGCATTTGAAATCCGGATAAGAGTTAACCTTGGGGACACGTGTGCAGTTAAAAAATGGTGGAAAAAGAGTATTTAAGGGGAAATAGTTGGAACCCTAAAACATTTTACTCTCTCCGTCTTCTTTTTCCACGCGGTAATCGTTTATTGTATACCAGCTCCGAAACAAAAGGTAAATACTCCTCCCTACTTTCTTGTAGTTTAAAATAGGTATGGACTCAAAGTTGTTAGGATTTAGTAAATCCAGTTATTAAAGTGTTGGTCACCTCAAGTATATGTAATCCTTAGAAAGCTCGTAGTCGTAGTTATTTAATGTTAGGTAGTATTTAGTTAAGTAACACCGTGGAGGACGGACGGGTCTTTACCCACTGTATGCCTGATCCATAGCTCGTAGGTATCGTTTATGTATGATACTATAAATACCCTCTACCTCCCAAGGTAGAGGGTTAGAGCTCACAATAATACTTTTACTTTCTCTCACTAAGTTCCCTAAAGCTCTAAACTTTCTCTCTCTAAAAACCTATAGTATACGCCCCTTAATGATCATGGTTTGATGTGTTTATGAAATCCAATATGTTAAAAATGGTATCAAGAGCCATGGTTTGATCATCTCTCTTACATGTTCTTGGATTTCTAGTGATTTTATATGGTTTTTGGGTTTAAAAAAGTTTAGTGGTATTTGCATCATTTGGATCATTTCTTGTGTTAAAGGTTGAATTTTGATTGTACTTTCGTGTTTAGAATCATTGTAAGTGCTTGGGTTTTGATTTGGAAAGCTTGAATCATTGTGGTTGGGTTAGTTTTGGATTGAAAAGTTTTGTGTTTGAACTTTTCTAGCTAGCGACTTGTGTCTCAGAATAGTGTTCTTTGTAGCAACTTGTATAGTTATTATTCAGCGACTTGTAGTTGTTGTGGTAGCGACTTGAGCACTAGCGACTTGTCTTATGAGACAAAGCGACAAATAGTACAAAGTAGTGGCTGTACCATTTCGGCTAGCGATTTGTCAATGTAAAGACTTGTCTTTACGATTTTCAGCGACTTGACTTTGTTGTGGGAAGCGACTTGTGCTCTAGTGACTTGTCTTTTGAGACAAAGCGACATATAGTACAAAGTAGTGGCCGTACTGTTCAGTCTAGCGAGTTGTTCTTTAGCGACTTGCCCACTTAGCGAGTTGTTCTTTAGCCACTTGCCTACTTAGCGAGTTGTTACTTTAGCGAACTGTGTCTAGCGACTTGTATCACAGCGACTTGTGCTTTTAGCGAATTTTCACTCTAGCAACTTGTGAGCCTAGCGACTTGTCCACTAAAGCGAATTGTATACTTAGCGACTTGGTGACTTAGCGACTTGTCTTCAAGGTTTATAGTGACTTGGTTGTTTATTGTTTCAGATACGGTTTTCTCTTGATTAAGTAAAATCCCGTGAAAGAATCTATTTCCCGGTTTAATCATAGAGTTATAAAATCCCGTGAAATCTGTAATCATGTCTACCAACGTGCCTACAATCATCTCTTCTGTAGCTGAGGACGTTCAAGCAGCTGGATCAGATACTCGTCCACCCATGCTTGACAGAACTGACTATGACTCATGGGCTCAACAAATTAGGTTGTATTGTCTGGGAAAGGAAAATGGGGTCAGCATTCTCAAATCAATTGATGAAGGACCTTATCATATTGAGACTACAAGAGACACACTTGAAACTACTGCAGATGGAACAGTGATCTTAGGTTTGGACAGGCCAAAGACGTATGATGAGCTCAGTGATAAGGAGAAAAAGGGATATGATGCTGATATCAGGGCTTCAAACATTATACTTCAGGGTCTTTCAAAAGACATCTACAAGTTAATCAATCACAATACTGAAGCCAAGGCAGTTTGGGACAATGTCAAGATGCTTCTCTCTGGTTCAGAATTAACTAAAGAAGAAAGAGAATCACAATTGTATGATGACTTTGAGCACTTTAAGATGATACCAGGGGAAAGTGTCACTGAATATTACGTGAGGTTCCACAAGCTTGTGAATGACATGAGGAATATTAAAATGACTATGCCAAATATTCAACTAAACTCAAAGTTTGTGAACAACATGAATCCCGAATTGCACAAATTTGTCACTTCAGTCAAGCTGACTAAAGGTTTGAGGAACACTAACTATGAGCAATTGTATGCGTTCCTGCTTCAGAATGAGAGACATGCTATGTTTGAACGAATGATTCTTGAAAAGTTCAAATCTAATCAGGGAGAGGCAAGCTCATCAAATGACTCAACATCATTCTACACAAATTTAGGTATTACCACCAAAGCTTCTCAAGTCATACCTAATGGAAATGGTAACCACAAACTCATTCCTGATCCAAGGTTTAAGCAACCTGATCTTTGAAGCAACCATGGAACATTCCATCAATCAACTGGCTCTTATGGTTAAGCAAAATCTGAACCTCACTCCACACACTAACAATGATATCAGAACTGCATCCGATCTTCACAATCTTGCTATTGTCAGAGATGGTAAGATCATGGTTCAACCAGTGCAACTGTGGTGGTGAAGGACATATTGCGAGGAACTGCACATCTCCAAAACGCCCTTAAAATGCAGAGTATTTCAGGGACAAGATGCTGCTGGTACAAGCTCAGGACAGTGGAGCGGTGTTGGATGAAGAAGAGTTGTTGTTTCTTGCTGAGGGAAATACCAAAACCTATGATGCTGATGTGGATGAGCAGCCAATTCAGGAAATAGGTCACAATCATCAAAATGCCTTTCAAGTTGCTAACTGTGATGCATTTGACTCTGACATCGATGATGAACCTACTACGCATACAATCTTTATGGCTAGCATTTCACCAATGGTCACTCCAAAGGTCTCATCACCACAGCAGGCTGGTCCATCCAAAGAATCAATCATCTCAGAGATATTAAAACTATGCGATGAAGTTGATGAATAAGAGATGCATAATAAAGTACAATCACATGTAACTAATGAATCAGATATAGATAATATGGGTAATAGTAATGTTGTTCCATATGATCAATATGTGATACAAAGTGAAAGTGAGATTGTACCAAGTGATGTATCTTCAGCAGTCAATGATGACTATGTTTTTGAGGAATACACTGCATGTGCCCCTGATGATTCTGTTATCTCTGAACTGAATGCCTATAAAGAACAAGTTGCTATTCATGAACAACGTGCTAAGTTTTAGTTAACTACCCGTGAGCAGGAAATGGATGACCAAATGCGTACAATTATTAGAAAAAGTAATTTTAAAGAAGAAGTGTTGAAACAAGAGCTAAACTCCTTACAAGAAAAACTTTCTAAAACTGTGAAGCAAAAGCAAGAACTTCAAGATAATGTTAAAGTGCTTAAACAAGAATTTAATCCTAAGGAGTCAAAACTTTTGAATGACTTTTCCAATCTAAGAACTTTAAAAAACAAGCTTGAAAATAAGTTGTACGTACAAGGGAATTCCTTTCAGACTGCTCACATGATTACTAAGCACAGAGTCTTAAGCGATAAGCATAGTATTCCCCTTGTAGAGGAGCCAAATCCCGAGTATTGTAAAAAACCTAAAGCTTTCCATACAATTGTATATGATGGTAATGAGATCCTCAAGCCTAGGCAAAAACCATCATGTATTGGAAGCACGGAAGAGGATAGAAAATTAGAAGATGCCTCTAGGGAGAAAATGGATAAGAAGCTAAGAGATCATGAGTGTAAAAAGAATAACATAACGATCAAACCTCATGATTACACAAAATAAAATTGGATCTCCCTGAACATGTTTAAGCCTCATACTCAATTAACCCCAGAACAAATTTTTTGGAAGAAAGACATGGATAAGCAAAAAGTAAATGTACTTGTTGAAACAAACCCTCCCATTAGGAAAATGCCTGCTACTACTGTGTATCCTCCGAACACACCAATGCATTTAGTTCCTATAACTATTTCCACTAATAGGAAGACCTTAATCAGCCAGTATGTTTTTTATCAACTATTCGTTGATTTTGAGAAGACATGTAAGAAGAGAATCACACCTACAGGGATAACTGAAGGGGAAAGGGGTTTTGAGCAAACTAAAGAATGCTATTTAACTGAGGTCATGCCTTTCTTTAAACAATTAAAAGGTCAATTTGAGAGTCTTCAAAAGCGGATAGACTCAGACATTAAAGAAATGGAAAAGGAATTTGATGCAATGATAGTTGAGGTCAATGATTATGAACGGGAACTCAAATATAATGAAATTGAAAGGAAGAATCTGCATATCTTAAATGAGAACTTAGTATCAAGTTGTGTGGCTCAAGATGTGTTTTATACTGTTACTAAGCATTCTATTACTAATTCTCAATTTCATGAATTAACTGTTGCTTTGAAAGTTTCCCATGATCGTGTCATTGGGCTTGAAAACAAAAACTCATAACTAAATGAGAAAATTGATCAGGATGATCACGATAATTTGGTAAAACACTTTTCTAAGCTAGAAGTTGAACATTTTGATTTGAACTAAAATATCAACATCTCAAAGAAAATGTCAAAACCTCAAACATCAAGACATCCTCAAATGTTCCGAGTTTGATCACAGTTTTTGAAATTAACAAATGTGACGAACAGATTCAAGCTCACTGTAACATGATCAGAAAGTTGAAAGCCCAAATTTCACAATTAAAGGGTGAAAAGAACAATGTGACTGGCTCCCAAATGCCTCCTCCTTTAGATTCTTAATTTTCTCAAAACTTTCATCTTCAAAACATCATTAATGTATTACAACACGAAAATGAGTGCTTTCTAGAAGAAAATGAAAAGGTCAAACGACACTTCAAAGAGTTATACGATTCAATGAAAGTCACTCATGACAAAAACAATGAAAAAATAACTTCGTTACAAAAGGAAATTGAGAATCTGAAGAGTCAGATAAAAGGGAAAATGCCACTTGTCTTTAATGAGAATGTTGCATCAAAGTCATCTGCAGACTCTAAATATACTGTAACTGTTAAATACATTCCTCCTCATCTTAGAAATAACGAACTTGTGTTTCATAACTATTTCTTTCACCTTAAGGATAGCCTAGAATGTCTCCGTGAGATTGTAGAAGAGGATTACATCAATAAGCCACTTGATAGTGAAGTTAGGTTTGCTTGCATTCAGGCCAAACGATCTCAAGAGCTGTTAGAATGTTTAAGAGCGACATGCCCTAAATCCTTATGTGAAAAAAATAAAGCTGTGATGCCTTGTTCTATGCCCAGTATTAAGAAAGGGGAATTTTAATGTGCCTTCAAGTAGCTTAGATCCCAGCACTTCTACACCCAGTATTAAGAAAGTGAATGTTAATATGCCTTCAAGTAGCTCAGATCCCAGCACTTCTAAACCTGTAATGAAAAAAGTAGCAAAACCAACTAATGTTCCCATTCCCTCTACAGGAGTAAAAAGTGACACCAAAGCGAGCAGGTCAAAGCCTCAAGGCAACACAAAGAATGATAGGACCTTGCAAGCTAAGTGTGTTCAATGGAAGAGAGTAGAAGACCACCCTAGGAACATTAAGCTTGAGTTGAATAAAACGAATCGTGTTGATTCTAGTATTAGCTTTAAGCGTACTGTAATTAATTCGAATTCTGCTACTTTGTTCAAAACATGTAATGAATGTTTGGTTTCTGTTACTAATCATGTATGTGGTGTGAATGATTTAATTAATGTTTTTAAATGCCCAGTTAAAATTGTTAATGCAAAAAATCAAGCTAAGAAGGCTAGAAAGCAAACGTGGAAGAAGGTTAGAAAACATTGGAAACCCACAGGAAGAAAATTTAGTAATATAGGTTATCAATGGATACCTACTGGCCGCAAATTTAATCTTAATGAGTTGTGCCCTAAATTTTCTAAGTCAATACCCATTAGCAAATCGATGCCTACCGGTAGAACTATTCCTCTAAGAAGTGAACATACTTTGAATAGCTCTAATGCGCATACCAGTACTACATCTATCCTTAATGATTCCATTGATTCTGCGTCTGATGTGGGTGTTCCAAACACTGTAACTAACCAAATGGAACCTGTTAATACAAATAAATCGTAAAAACGTTTATTAATATTTTGCGATCTCTTTGTGTTTTGTTGATAACAAATATAATGTTATCTTAAGTATAATTATAAGGATACATGTTATTTTTGTAAAGCATTTACATATAGCCATTTATATACAAAAATATAATAATTAAACATTTGTTGTAATAGTTTATTAGGATGGGAAAAAACCATAACCCATGGACCATAACCCATGGATCTTAACCCATACCCAAGTAGACTAGATACAATGTATACTTAGATACATTGAATCTAAAGAAAACCCATGGACCAACCCATAACCCATGACCCATAACCAAAAACCCATGGGCAAAGAAGAGCGTTCCACGGATCCCTAGGATTACACTAGACGGATCCCAAGTGGAAGGGATCCGTGGGATCCGGGGAACAGTGAAGAATTTTGCCTATAAATAGAGAGCCATTTCTTCATTCTAACTCACCCCTCTTCTTACTAAATCTCTCATACACTCTCATTCTCTTCTAACATATAGATCACTTGATCTAGAGAGTTGTTCTTCTTTCTTTCTATTTGTGATCCTCATATAGGTCCTTCTCTAAGGCGAGATCACGAGCATTCTACAAGTCATCCAAGCAAGGGGTCCTTGATTGATTTGTCACTCCACAAGATTTCTGTAGCAAAGATCTTGTATTAGATATTTCACATATTTTTTGTGTAATAGTTGTGTTGGTTTGGTCCACCGTGCTACGGACTCGGTATTTAGCTTTGTACAGGAAAAAGTGTAAGCAACGTTGTGAAGGCTTCTCCGCCAAGTGAAGGAGTTTGTTGACATAGTGCTTGAACTCTCGAGTAGGTGACTCGGGGAGTGGAGTAGGGCAAGGAAGGTGTCCTTGTAGCCGAACCACTATACATCGGTTGTGTCTTTTCTTTCCCTTCGCTTTACTTTATTTACTTGCTTTATCATTAGATCTATACTTTCTCTACATCCATAAGATCTCACATATTAACGAATCTAAAAGTTTTTGAAACTAACTTAAAATCGGCAAAACTATTCAACCCCCTTCTAGTTTTCCACAATTGGCATCAAGAGCTAAGTTTATAAAAGTTTTAAAATAAAATTGTATTTTAAAAACTTTTCGATCACTATGGGTTCTGAAAATTATAAGGAAGGGCAAATCTATGCAACGACCACCACTACTTGAAACTAATGGTTTTATATATTGGAAAAATATATTCAAAACATATGTGAAGTCTAAAGATATTGATCTTTGGTACATTATTGTTGAAGGTGATTTTGAGGCTACCTCAAATGATGATAAAGGAAATTTAGTTCACATACCTCATGATAAACTAAACGATGAAATGAAGAAAAAGCTTTCTAAAAATAGTGAAGCAAAAATGGTTTTATATAATGCTTTACCGAAAAAGGAATTCGAAAGAATTTCTATGCTCAAAACCTCTAAAGAAATTTGGAATTCTTTAGTTGTAACTCATCAAGGCAACCAACAAGTTAAAAATAATAAAATTTATTTATTTGTTCAACAATATGAACAATTTTCAATATCGGATGAGGAAACTATAGATCATTCATTTGCTAACTTTAATACTATTATTACATCTTTACAAGCACTTGATGAATCTTTTTCTAACTTTAAGGGCACTTCCATCGAAGTGGAGATCCAAGGTGACGGCGATCGAAGAATCAAAAGATTTGACAATCCTCACCCTCGATGAACTCATAGGCAACCTAAAAGTCTACGAGCTTGTCCTTGCTAAAGATTCAGAAGCCTCAAAGGTGAAAGAGAAACACAAATCTCTTGCCCTTAAAGCCAAAAAGGCTTCAAGCGATGAGGAGAACTCCTCTTCGAGTAGTGACGACGAAGAGTACGCTATGGCGGTAAGGGACTTTAAAAATTTCTTTAGAAGAAAGGGAAGATACGTCAAACAACCATATGACGATAAGAAAGGCTTTCGGAAAAGCAAAGAGGACGAGAAGCCAAAGGATGATCGTACTTGCTTTAAATGTGGGGACCCAAACCATTTTATTAGTAAGTGTCCCAAACGGGATGATCAAAAGGCGTTCGTGAGCGGCACATGGGGAATGAGCGACGAGGAGGACGAAGAAATTTGTCTCATGGCAAATGACGAGGTATGTCACGAATACTATAGTAGTTCATCACTTGATGACGACTCATTGCATAATAAATATGACAAACTATGCAATATTAGCTTAAAACTAATTAACAAAAACAAGCTTTTAAAGAGTCAAAATCAACGTTTAGATAAAGAAGTCATAGAATTAAAAGCAAAACTAAAACGTTTAGAAAAGGGTAAAATAGCAAGTGGTGAATGTGAACTTTGCGTTCAACTTCAAACACTAGTGGATCACTTAGATTCTAAAATTGCTAGAATGAGTACGAACACTTTAGATACAATACTCGATGGTGTTAAAACCGGTAACAATCAAAAGGGTCTAGGTAGTCAACAACTTGATCCATCAACTAGTGAAAGTAAAGAAACAAAATTTGTTAAGGAACTAGAAAAACCAGCCACTATTGTGGCGGATCCCACGGATCCCCTAAAAAGGGAACCGACTAGTGTACAGAAAGGGATCCGTGAATCTGCTGTCGCAAACAGTAGCCATAACGTAGCTTCTTCATCTAGAACTGAGTTTGTTATAGTTAATAGGAAGAAACCAACTCATTTCACCACTAGACAACCACCTCCAAAATATAATCCTACTTTTGCAAGAAACAAAGCTCCATCTTTTCAAAACCTAATTCATTTAGGAGACCTAATAACGTTTACCCCAAAAGTAACCATCAAATGGGATGGAATCCAAACATGCAAAACGGTTTTCCTTTTCAAAACTTTGCTCCATGGAATGCATACTCATCTTATCCATACATGTCTAACATGAATGGAATGTTTAACACTAATGGACCCATGAACAAATGGGGACCAAACTTTTGAGTTTATTCTTGTTTTAGGTGTGCTTAAAGGTCGACCTAGACCCCGATGAATGGGTCAAGGATAGCGGGTGCACGAGGCACATGACCGGCAATAGGGATCTATTCTCCACATATGAATCCTTCAATGGAGGTAATGTGGTGTTTGGAAATAGCAAAAGTAGAATCATCGGTAAAGGTACGATTTCTAACAAATCTCTAACCATTAACGATGTGTGTCACGTAGAAAACCTAAACTTTAATGTCTTAAGTATAGGACAAATATGTGATAAAAAGTGCAATGTACTTTTTACCTAAACCGGTAGTAAGATACTAAAAAATGGCATAACCATAGGAAGAGGAATTAGGAAACATGGAGTCTATGTCATTAAAATCGGTAATGAACCTAAAGACAAACTATGTCTTACCTCTATGGATGATACTTCGACCTTATGGCATCGAAGATTGGGTCACGCCAACATGCGACTTCTTCAATCGCTATCATCCAAAGATCTAGTAAGAGATCTACCTAAGTTGAAATATGAACATCACTTTTGTGATGCTTGTAATGTAGGAAAACAAGATCATTCTAGTCATAAAGCTAAAAACATGGTGTCTACAACTAGGTGTCTAGAATTACTACATATGGATTTATTTGGTCCATCCGCTATCCAAAGTTATGGAGGCAACTACTATACTTTGGTCATAGTGGATGACTATTCTAGGTATACATGGACAAAATTTTTAAAGAACAAAACGGAAACCTTTAATTATTTTGAAATATTAGGAAAAAAGATCCAAAGAAAACTAGGAAGTCCCATAGTGTCTATTAGGACGGATCATGGTAGGGAATTCGATAATGAAGTGCAATTGGAGCTTTTGTGACGCTAATGGTAGTACTCACAACTTCTCAGCTCCACGCACTCCACAATCGAATGGGGTAGTAGAAAGAAAGAATAGAACCCTACAAGAAATGAGTCGAACCATGCTTAATGAACAATCCATACCTTCAAAAGTTTGGTGTAATGCCGTTGATACTTCAACGTATATACTCAATCGAGTCTTAATTAGACCAATCTTAGGAAAAACTCCATATGAGTTACTTCGAGGCAAAAAGCCTACGTTAAATCACTTTAGAGTCTTTGGTAGTAAATGTTTTATTCTTAACACTAAAGATTACCTTACAAAATTTGATCCTAAATCAACCGAAGGCATCTTTTTAGGTTACTCGCCAAATAGCAAAGCTTACGTCATATTAAACAAAGAAACAATGAAGGTAGAAGAGTCATTAAATATAAAATTTGATGAAAGTCCACCCAAACCCTCTCCACCTCTTGTCGATGACGAGATTATAGAAAGTGAAGCTATAGTAATAAAGAAAAAGATAAGTGAAGAAGAAGAACCTCTAAGTGATGAAATAATAAACATTAAAGAGTCCAAAGATCACCCCGTAGATAAAGTCATAGGAAAACTAAATGAACGAACATTAAGGTCTCAAGTTCAAAACCAAAGTAGCTTGTTTTGTTTCGTTTCAACCTTAGAACCTAAGAATACACAAGAAGCCATAAAAGATGAGAGTTGGGTAATGGCTATGCAAGAAGAACTAAATCAATTTGTTTCTAATGATGTTTGGACACTTGTCCCTCCACCTAGTAATCAAACCATAATAGGAACCAAATGGGTTTATAAAACAAATTAGATGCAAACGGAGTAGTGTCTAGGAACAAGGCTAGACTCGTTGCTCAAGGGTATAACCAACAAGAGGGAATAGACTTTGATGAGAACCTATGCCCCGTGGCTAGATTAGAGTCTATAAGAATACTTCTTGCGTATGCTTGTGCTAATGATCTAAAGCTTTATCAAATGGATGTCAAAAGCGCTTTTCTAAATGGTTTCATTAATGAAGAAGTATATGTAGCTCAACCTCCTGGCTTCATTGATTTTGAAAAACCCAAACATGTGTATAAATTAAAGAAAGCCCTTTACGGTCTTAAACAAGCTCCAAAAGCTTGGTATGATAGACTCAAGTCATTTCTAGTTAAACACAACTATACCATGGGGTTAGTTGACAACACACTTTTTACTAAGAAAAGAGAGTCAAATATAATCATAGTACAAATATATGTAGATGATATTATATTCGGATCCACTTGTCAAGACATGTGTGATGATTTCTCTAAGATCATGCATGACGAGTTTGAGATGAGTATGATGGGAGAACTTAGTTTCTTTATTGGTCTACAAATAAAACAAGTAGAAGATGGTATCTTCTTCAATCAATCTAAATACATCAAGGAGATGTTAAAGAAATTTGGTCTAGAAGAGTCGAAACCAATTAGGACTCCAATGTCATCCGACACCAAACTCACAAAAGATGAAGATGGCGAATCCGTAGATAATACTAAATATCGTGGCATGATAGGTAGTCTTGTCTACCTCACGGCAAGTAGGCAGGATATCATGTTTAGTGTTTGCTTATGTGCTAGGTTTTAAGAAGACCCTAAAACATCATACCTAGAAGCCGTAAAAAGGATATTTAGATATATTAAGGGTACAACACAATTAGGATTATGGTATCCTAAGGGCACGGGGAGTAGAAACAATTGTATATGCAGATTCTGACCATGTAGGTGATTACGTTGATAGAAAAAGTACATGTGGGGTATGTACTTTCATGGGATGTTGCTTAACATCTTGGTTTTCTAAGAAACAAACGACACTAGCAATATCAACAACCGAAGCCGAGTACGTCTCCGCCGGCAAAGCATGCCGACAAGCACTATGGATGAAACAAGCGTTAGTCGACTACGACATTCATCTAAGCGACATAGCCATTCTATGTGACTACAAAGGTGCCATCGACTTAAGCAAGAATCCGGTATTGCACTCTCGCAGAAAGCATATAGAGATTCTTCATCACTTCCTAAGAGACAATGTTCAAAAGGGGAACATCTCTATTGAGAAGGTAGCATCCGAAGACAACATAGCTGACGTCCTCACCAAACCGTTGAAGCGGGAACAATTCAACGTACTTCGTCTTGGTCTTGGTCTAATGGAACAAACGTCGTAACTTAATTGACTCTACAAGGTATGTAAACACTAGCCTTCTTCTTTCGGAGTCTAGGATTTCTATTTCACGCACAACTCACAAACAATACGGGAATTTTCAAAACCCAAGATAAGTTTTCCACTTATAGCTTTCTTTTTTTTTTCACACATATACATTTTCAAAGAGAACCTCTTTTCAAAATGTTTTCTAAAAGGATGATACCTTCCCATATCAATTTCACAAAAGCAATTTCTCACGTCTAGGACAAATCGCTTTTCATTATTAATACAAAGTAAAACCCGTTTTCATTGCATCTCATGTCTTTTGAATGCTAAAGGGGACACATAACTAATATGTGTTTTCGGGTACATTCATTTAAGCAACAATGAATTAGGAGCATTGATAACACTAAATTACGTACTTATGTACTAAATATGTGTTTTCGGTTATCTCAATAGGATGTTTTTCTACTTCTAGTTTATTTTCCTTTTCTTTTTAGGAGTCGAGATAACCGTAACTCCAAATAGTTTGCATATAGGCACACAATAGGCAAAATGTTTCCAAAAAGAAAATTTTGTGCTGCCTCGATCACTGCACCCACGGATCCCAGCCTTCATGCTAGACGGATCCCTCAAGGGAAGGATCCGTGGGATCCGTGAAACGTAAGTTTTTTACCTTCTATTCTTCTCACTTTGGATGAAAAATCCACATTTGTTTTATTTTTTGGAGTATGCTCTTTAATGCTTGTGTTCTCATGATCACATGCCTTGAATTCATATCTAATCATTAGATTTTAATCCACATTTTGGGTCAAGCATTCATTACAATGCTTTGTTTTTCTATATATAGAACTCCCAAAATGCTTGCATAATCCATCTCATCTTCATAAACCACAATACACCATGTCATCCAAAACCCTTTAGATAAATCACCTAGTACAAACAATCATCTTCATGATACCCAAACCTTTGTACTACCACCATCCAAAATACCACAATCAAATGCTAGGATATCCGCATGGATTAGTATCCGATCTTGTTGTTTAGCAAAACCAACCTCAAATGGTTCATCCTCAACAAATAACTCACCACAAGATGCTTCCCTTATAGCACCTCCCTCATCACCAACAAGTACACCAACTTCATCACCACCTAAAGTTACTCTTTTGGAATTCCTTAAGACTCCAACAAGATCTAAACAACCTAAACAAAAAGAAATAGTCTTTTCAACACCACCCACATCTCCAAATACTATCTTTCAAGATCTTGAAACATCACCACCATTAGCTCCCATCACATTACAAGAACATCTAGGTTCTTTTCCACCACCATTTACAAATATTCCGGATGTAGATCCATATTTTCCTATTTTTCCACCACAACTTCCGCATAACTCAAATCAAAACAACCCGAAAAACTTCCGCACTCATTACCCACATCATTTACATTGTGAACATTGCCAATCCACTAGGGAAATCGCAATAGAAGTTAGGGAAGAAATGCGTTTCATACTCAACCTCATCCTTGATCGCATCAATACCATCACTCATCAAAACCTCCATCCATAACCTTATGCAAGCATGGAAGGAATCACTACTACTACTTTCTACTTTTAGTATTTTTTTTGTCATTTTCAAGAACAAGTCTTGTTCTTATTTTTACATGCTTGTAAGTGGCATAAATACCACTACAATTTGTTGTTTTATTACAAGGCTTTGTTTACATACCTTGGCTCCCAATCTTGATTCTCGACAATCACAAGATTATTTAAGCATGTTACTAACCTTTCTTTTTGTAGGATTTTTATTTTTCTTCACTTGACGCCCCAAGCTAGGGGGAGCTACCGTCAAGGGGGAGTAAGAAATACGTGGACTACTTTTTCCACACTTTTATGTTTATTTCTTCCAAGGGCTAACTTTTTGTTTCGACAAAAAGGGGGAGAAGAAGTAAAACTTAGGGCTTTCAAAACTTACATCTATTCTTAAGTTTTACTCATCATAACATTATGTTTTGTCATCAACAAAAAAGGGGAGATTGTTAATACAAATAAACCGTAAAAACGTTTATTAATATTTTGCGATCTCTTTGTGTTTTGTTGATAACAAATATAATGTTATCTTAAGTATAATTATAAGGATACATGTTATTTTTGTAAAGCATTTACATATAGCCATTTAAATACAAAAATGTAATAATTAAGCATTTGTTGTAATAGTTTATTAGGATGGGTAAAAACCATAACCCATGGACCATAACCCATGGATCTTAACCCATACCCAAGTAGACTAGATACAATGTATACTTAGATACATTGAATCTAAAGAAAACCCATGGACCAACCCATAACCCATGACCCATAACCAAAAAACCCATGGGCAAAGAGGAGCGTTCCATGGATCCCTAGGATTACACTAGACGGATCCCAAGTGGAAGGGATCCGTGGGATCCGGGGAACAGTGAAGAATTTTGCCTATAAATAGAGAGCCATTTCTTCATTCTAACTCACCCCTCTTCTTACTAAATCTCTCATACACTCTCATTATCTTCTAACATATAGATCACTTGATCTAGAGAGTTGTTCTTCTTTCTTTCTATTTGTGATCCTCATATAGGTCCTTCTCTAAGGCGAGATCACGAGCATTCTACAAGTCATCCAAGCAAGGGGTCCTTGATTGATTTGTCACTCCGCAAGATTTCTGTAGCAAAGATCTTGTATTAGATATTTCACATATTTGTTGTGTAATAGTTGTGTTGGTTTGGTCCACCGTGCTACGGACTCGATATTTAGCTTTGTACCGGAAAAAGTGTAAGCGACGTTGTGAAGGCTTCTCCGCCAAGTGAAGGAGTTTGTTGACATAGTGCTTGAACTCTCGAGTAGGTGACTCGGGGAGTGGAGTAGGGCAAGGAAGGTGTCCTTGTAGCCGAACCACTATACATCGGTTGTGTCTTTTCTTTCCCTTCGCTTTACTTTATTTACTTGCTTTATCAATAGATCTATACTTTCTCTACATCCATAAGATCTCACATATTAACGAATCTAAAAGTTTTTGAAACTAATTTAAAATCAGCAAAACTATTAAACCCCCCCTTCTAGTTTTCCACAGAACCCATTCTTGCATGGGGATCCCAATTATCCAGTTATCCATTCTTGTCACGGTGTTCAAGCTGGTCGTTCAAATCGTTCTATGGTAATTCGGACTCAGGTTCCAAGCATATGTAAAATCACTTTCATGGCTCATGAACTTTTTGAGTAAATTCATCGGGACTGTTAGATTCGGGAACGACCATTTTGGTGCAATTATGGGTTATGTAGACTATGTTGTTGGTAATAGTGTAATCTCCAGGGTATATTATGTTGAAGGTCTTGGTCATAACTTGTTTTCTGTTGGTCAATTCTGTAATTCCGATCTAGAGGTGGCTTTTAGAAAACATACTTGTTTCGTTGGAGAACTTGATGGTGTGGAACTTTTAAGAGGAACACGGGGTTCAAATCTATACACCATCTCTATCGAAGACATGATGAAGTCTTCTCCAATCTGCTTGTTGTCAAAGGCTTCGAAAACAAAGTCATGGTTATGGCATCGTCGTCTCAATCACTTGAACTTCGGCACCATTAAAGATCTTCCAAGAAAGGACCTTGTAAGAGGCTTACCCAGATTAAAGTATGAAAAAGATCATATTTGTTCAACATGCCAATTGGGAAAAAGCAGGAAATATGCCCACAAACCCAAACCTGCAAACTCAGTTATGGAAGTTCTTCATACCCTTCATATGGATTTGTGCGGACCAATGAGAGTGTAAACGATAAATGGGAAGAAATATATTTTAGTCGTTGTAGATGACTACTCTCGATTTACTAAAGTAAAGTTTTTGAGGACAAAGGATGAAACTCCAGATGTCATCATCAAACTTATCAAGAAGCTTCAGGTTCTACTTAACAAGACTGTTAGAATTATTCGAACAGACAATGGCACTGAGTTTGTTAACAAAGACCTAAGTCAATTTTATGAAAGCATTGGAATCAGTCATCAAAGAAGTATTCCACGCACGCCTCAACAGAATGGTGTAGTTGAAAGAAGAAATCGGACACTTGTTGAAGCTGCAAGAACTATGCTAATTTATTCAAAGGTTCCAATGTTTCTTTGGGCTGAAGCCATTGCCACTGCTTGCTACACCCAAAATCGTTCCCTCATACACACCACTCATGCAAAAACTCCATACGAACTTGTTCATAAATGAAAACCTGATCTCTCCTACCTTCGTGTATTTGGTGCTTTGTGCTATCCAACGAATGACGGTCAAGATTTAGGAAAATTAAGAGCTAAGGCGGACATTGTAGTTTTTGTGGGTTATGCATCAAACAAGAAGGGTTACCGAATCTACAACAAACGAACCCGAGATATCATGGAAACTATTTACGTTACGTTCGATGAGCTGTCTGGGAAAATGGCTCCAAGACAATCAAGTTCTGGACCCGTATCACAACCTTCATCAAGTAGACCCATTAGTTCTTCTCTTGTACAAAATCTCTCACCAGCAACTCCTTATGTACCTCCTTCAGAAGACTATTTGAAGAAATTGTTTGATCCAATGTTTGGTGAACACTATGAGCCAATTGCTAATGATCAGTCAAATCCATCAACAGAGGCTGCTCCTATCCCTATCAACGTAGATAACCCTTCAATTTCTATGTCATTGAGTCAAGAAGCGCCTGCTGCTGATCACTCTGTCTCATCATCAAATCCTCAATCATCGAGTGTACATCATAGAATTGTTTCTGGCACCTATAATGGAGATAATTCCTTTGCTACTGTAACACCCCAACCCGACAAGGGTAGAAGTGTCACATTCTGGTGTCATATCAGAACATACAGATAAAATCCTTACAAACGAAAACCTTAAAAATGAAGTATCAAATCATATAAACAATCGACTGACAAGGAAGATTACAAAATCCAAAATGTCTAAAAATAAAACTGAAATCTCAAAACAGTAGCCCGACAAAATAAATCCAAATAATAAGGTAACTAGGGTTGGTCCACTCAAATAATCCAACTCTCAGCCCATCAAAGCCCATCTTCAAACCTAATACCTGCCGCAGGAAAAGAAATGCGGTGAGCTTAAAAAGCCCAGTGAACAGATATAACAAAACGAAAGCTAAATAAAATCTGAAATGCAAATGAAACAAAGGAAACGGATAACAAAATCGCAACGAAAAGAAATGAGAACAATGAGTCAATGAGGATCTTGCAGAACACAATTATACAGATATCCAAAACGAAAAGATAACAAGGAGAACGAAGCGAAGCAAAGCATCGATGACATATAAACAAGCACATACAAACCAGACATACAAGAACTGAAACATAAGCAAACATAGCAGGCGTAGCATCCACACAACATATATGGCATACAAACAATTCAGGAAATCAAAATACGTACAAGCCAAACAGATATCTACAGAAAAGCGGAAGCAATAAATAAATCAGTGAGCATGGCAATTCACACAGGTTAAAACTCTTAATTGAAGACATGATCAGAATCGTAACGGTAATCAAACATGGCAGTCACAAGTAACAAGTAGGATACAGAAAGAACGCTATAATTAAATGAATTAAATACATAGTAGGGCAATTAAACAAGTTAACAAGCTAGGCTTCACAAATTGAACCATTTACCCAATCAAACCGTAGCATAAATATAAATGCAAACATGGCAGTCAACAACAAGCGAGATAAGGACACCACGGATAGTCATAGTCCACGAGATTAATTGAACGAGGTACAAAAGATAAACAGATCAACAATCGATTTCACACAAGCACGGTTACCAGACAAATCAAAGGATCACATAACAGTAAGATAGCATATCATCAGATGACAACAGGTAAATCTTATATCGCATACATACATATCATACAGAGTAATCAGTAGTCATATAAACATGAATATCATAATCAAATCCAATAACATATAACAACCCAGTACGTGAATGGAATGATAATTAGAAGTAACGGAATGAGAGTGTGACAGATCAAAGCAATGGAATGTATAAATCTTGGTAGTAGAGTGAGTCATATAAGGGTACATAGAATATGGTGCGTTGGGGAATGTAGAAGGTACAATATAGGTATATCAAAAGTGTAAGGATTATCAGGAATCTACCCGAGCCCAGAAACATATCATATCATATCATATCATAAGTAGCCATTGTATTCGGAGGGTGACCTCGGAATACCATACATAATAGGAGGGGAGACCTCAGTAACAAATGGAGTAGCTAGCTCCCAGAATTGTGAAGACGCGGATTGCACCCGACATCATTCACCAAACAAAGCTCCAATCAGATTAAATCCCTCGAAACAAATCAAATCTAGGATGCATCCATACGCCCCCAAAACATATAATGGCCAAATCATATACATATAGTGAGCTCATAATCATATCAAAATGGGGACGGTGTGGAACATCACTCAACCACACTAAAGTCATGCCATTGGTGCATCAATGACACGGTCAGTTTACCTTCCTGACTAGGAAACAAATTTTGGCTCGGGTATCAAACTGACGGGTCAAAACATAATCATATCATATCATAAGGTTTCATATCATAGTTCATATCAAAGTTCATATCAAAGTTTCCATATCAAAGTTCATATCAAAGTTTCATATCGAAGTTCATATCAAAGTTTCATATCGAAGTTTCCATATCAAAGGGAGCATAGCAGAGTCATAGGGAAGCCCTAATAAAGAGGCTTAGAGTAAAGCATAACATATCAAGCTAGAATCGAAAGATGAATACGAATCATGAGAAACCTTAAGAGGTAAGGTCAGAATATCTGTACCTTATACCGCAAACGAAACATAACAGAAATACCAAGGTCGGAAGCAAACTCCATCTCCGGCGAATCTACACGAATTCATGACTGGTTTTATTAAAAACTTATTTAATTCAGATTACTTATTTTAGTCGGCTTTTCAGTTTTAGTAACTTTCCATATTTAGCAGGTTTCCATATTTAGAAAGTTTCCTTATTTAGCATATTTACACAACAAGCCCTTAAGTGTCCAATTTTACATATTACACCCTCATTATCCTTATTTATACAAAATACCCCCAAGTTTTCAGAATTTACAAACAAGCCCCTCTATTTTTAATAATTACATTTCGGTTTACAAATTTACCCGATTTACAAAATAAATCCCTAAGTCACATATTTTATGAAAAAGGTCCTCATGTTACATTTCATACTAACACCCCCTGGTCCAAAGTATATTACAAAAATAGTCCACAAGTTTTATAATTTACGAAACAACCCCTTTTTATTTTGAAAACTCAATCGGTAATACAATAAAATCATCAAACCCTAACCCTAATTCCCCAAATCAAACACCAATCATTATTCCATCATTATTTCATCTTTAAGGTCAGATCTAGACCATAACATAAACCCTAGGTCAATCGTTCCAATTTTGTTTATCCATTTATACGATTTTTTAAATAAAAACCCGATTATAAATAATAATTCGACAAGGCCATTTTAGACAATAACAATTCGAATGAACATTTTTCCAGTATCATATTGGTCGTTTAGGTCTTAAATAAAATGGGCTTGACACCCATAAAATTCGTTTCTAATTATTTAGGGTTTTAACACGTTTTTAGGGTTTAATTCTCAAATAATTCGTATACCATGAATGGTTCGTTTTTATTATTTTATTTGGAACCTATAGGATGAATATAACATGAGAAAAATACCATATAAATTTTAGAACGTTTAGAACACGCTGGATGATATTATTCCTCTCGGTTAGGATAAAAACGACTCCAAAATTCCAAAGAATAGAAAAGCGACTCCATAAACCTTGTAATCAATTTTCACAGATCACACATGATGTAAGGAACTCAGAAAAAATGGAAAATGAATTTATGGAGGGTCGTATGAATTATTATGAATTTTACCTTGCATATGAACAAAATTCGACAACAAATAGATCAGGCCTTCAAAATTCGAATTGTCAATTTTTTTGGCTTCCTAGCAGTGTATAGATCACAGGAAAAATACTCTTAGAATTTATGGTGGCTTGTATGATTTTTGGGAGAGAAAAAGTGATATTAGGGTTTTAAAATAGAAAAAATGGCAAGTTAGCTAATTAGGGGAGTGATGGCCGGATTTTTGGGGGGGGGGATGGGCTGTATACTCGGTCCAAGGTGAGACCAAATCATGGTTTCCAATTTTGAAATTTATTTCCTAAGTTACTTATAGTTATTTTGCTTTTAATTAATAATAATTATAACATAAGTAATTTAAATGAATTATTCGGCCCACATGACATATTTTTGAGTGTTTCATAATTCTAGTACTTTACAAAATATTAATATGTAATAGTAAAAATTAATTTACTTCATATCTTGTTCGTCTCCAGAAGTTTGGGATTTATTTTGGCACTTTATAAGCTTTTAAATCAAATTTTAAAATTGCAAGGGCATTTTGGTCATTTTGCATGTTTCAGATTTTAGGGTGCTACAACTCTTCCCCTCTAAAAGAAAATTTTCGTCCTCGAAAATTGATGTCGCAGAGGTACACGGAGACGTACAAATTTAAGGCAGACGTAGCAATCCATAGTTTCACCCAGATCATAACGATTTCGGTTCCAAAACGTACAAAACTTATATGCAACAGATGTCGATGAGAATCTCGCAAGGAGGTACAGAATTCCAAACGATCATAAGGAGTGCCAAATAACGGATATAGGTCATATTCCATTCACGTACCAACCCCCGGCGTTTCCCAAGACGTCGTATGATTCCAATAAGTTCAAATCATATGATCTCGGTATTATCACGTTGATCAGGCGTCATAATACTTGCATCACATAACAAGTCCTTATTGTCATCATATTCTGTCTCGGGTCATGACAACCAATAACCAATATCACACCAAACATATCACATGCCGGTATCAAGTAACATACCAAAGCAGACTAGACACACATACAAACAGCATACAACACATCAAACAACTTACCATACCACAAAAGAGAGAAGGCCACCAACCTGCATGAAACGGTTCCTCATGACTCATTACTGTCGGTCCAAAAAGAAAAGCTGAGATATACCAGAATGCTAAATGATAAAACTTCACGATTCAAACCGAGTTCTGAACGAATCAAAGAAAAGTAATGCCGATCAAAATCACGTAGCAAGCTATCAAACCGCCTCAAAACGCGTGACAAACGAATCAGAGTAACACAAGTCGCGCCCAAATCATAGGAAGTAGATGAACCCTCTCAGCCATCGGTTGAATCTTGTCTCCGTCTTTTGCGTCTTTGGTTGGTCCGTCCAGGCTTCCTCCGACATCCTGATGCCTCCAAAGCACGGCAGTCGGGTGTGGCTTCTGCTTCACGAACCTTTCCAGCTCAGAGACTGTTGCAGCAACACAGGTTCGGCACCATCATCTTCGGCTCCACGGGTAGTCTCCATCCAACGATCGACAAACGGATGTGCGAAGACAAAATAGTAAAATCGAATGTGAAGAGAAGAAGACCAAAACAGTGAAGACAAAAGATTATCGGAGTCAAATCTGAACGACAATCAAAAGGAATCGGAATATATCATAACAGACGGAAGCCTAATGTCTACCCAAGTCCTCACAGGTCAATCCTAAGGTCAACAAGACGAAACCTGGGCTCTGATACCATAATTGTAACACCCCAACCCGACAAGGGTAGAAGTGTCACATTCGGTGTCATATCGAGAACATACAGATAAAATGCTTACAAACGAAAACCTTAAAAATGAAGTATCAAATCATATAAACAATCGACTGACAAGGAAGATTACAAAATCCAAAATGTCTAAAAATAAAACTGAAATCTCAAAACAGTAGCCCGACAAAATAAATCCAAATAATAAGGTAACTAGGGTTGGTCCACTCAAATAATCCAACTCTCAGCCCATCAAAGCCCGTCTTCAAACCTAATACCTGCCGCAGGAAAAGAAATGCGGCTGAGCTTAAAAAGCCCAGTGAACAGATATAACAAAACGAAAGCTAAATAAAATATGAAATGCGAAATGAAACAAAGGAAACGGATAACAAAATCGCAACGAAAAGAAATGAAAACAATGAGTCAATGAGGATCCTGCAGAACACAATTATACAGATATCCAAAACGAACAGATAACAAGGAGAACGAAGCGAAGCAAAGCATCGATGACATATAAACAAGCACATACAAACCAGACATACAAGAACTGAAACATAAGCAAACATAGCAGGCGTAGCATCTACACAACATATATGGCATACAAACAATTCAGGAAATCAAAATACGTACAAGCCAAACAGATATCTACAGAAAAGCGGAAGCAATAAATAAATCAGTGAGCATGGCAATTCACACAGGTTAAAACTCTTAATTGAAGACATGATCAGAATCGTAACGGTAATCAAACATGGCAGTCACAAGTAACAAGTAGGATACAGAAAGAACGCTATAATTAAATGAATTAAATACATAGTAGGGCAATTAAACAAGTTAACAAGCTAGGCTTCACAAATTGAACCATTTACCCAATCAAACCGTAGCATAAATATAAATGCAAACATGGCAGTCAACAACAAGCGATAAGGACACCACGGATAGTCATAGTCCACGAGATTAATTGAACGAGGTACAAAAGATAAACAGATCAACAATCGATTTCACACAAGCACGGTTACCAGACAAATCAAAGGATCACATAACAGTAAGATAGCATATCATCAGATGACAACAGGTAAATCTTATATCGCATACATACATATCATACAGAGTAATCAGTAGTCATATAAACATGAATATCATAATCAAATCCAATAACATATAACAACCCAGTACGTGAATGGAATGATAATTAGAAGTAACGGAATGAGAGTGTGACAGATCAAAGCAATGGAATGTATAAATCTTGGTAGTAGAGTGAGTCATATAAGGGTACATAGAATATGGTGCGTTGGGGAATGTAGAAGGTACAATATAGGTATATCAAAAGTGTAAGGATTATCAGGAATCTACCCGAGCCTAGAAACATATCATATCATATCATATCATAAGTAGCCATTGTATTCGGAGGGGTGACCTCGGAATACCATACATAATAGGAGGGGAGACCTCAGTAACAAATGGAGTAGCTAGCTCCCAGAATTGTGAAGACGCGGATTGCACCCGACATCATTCACCAAACAAAGCTCCAATCAGATTAAATCCCTCGAAACAAATCAAATCTAGGATGCATCCATACGCCCCCCAAAACATATAATGGCCAAATCATATACATATAGTGAGCTCATAATCATATCAAAATGGGGACGGTGTGGAACATCACTCAACCACACTAAAGTCATGCCATTGGTGCATCAATGACACGGTCAGGTTACCTTCCTGACTAGGAAACAAATTTTTGGCTCGGGTATCAAACTGACGGGTCAAAACATAATCATATCATATCATAAGGTTTCATATCATAGTTCATATCAAAGTTCATATCAAAGTTTCCATATCAAAGTTCATATCAAAGTTTCATATCGAAGTTCATATCAAAGTTTCATATCGAAGTTTCCATATCAAAGGGAGCATAGCAGAGTCATAGGGAAGCCCTAATAAAGAGGCTTAGAGTAACGCATAACATATCAAGCTAGAATCGAAAGATGAATACGAATCATGAGAAACCTTAAGAGGTAAGGTCAGAATATCTGTACCTTATACCGTAAACGAAACATAACAGAAATACCAAGGTCGGAAGCAAACTCCATCTCCGGCGAATCTACACGAATTCATGACTGGTTTTATTAAAAACTTATTTAATTCAGATTACTTATTTTAGTCGGCTTTTCAGTTTTAGTAACTTTCCATATTTAGCAGGTTTCCATATTTAGAAAGTTTCCTTATTTAGCATATTTACACAACAAGCCCTTAAGTGTCCAATTTTACATATTACACCCTCATTATCCTTATTTATACTAAATACCCCCAAGTTTTCAGAATTTACAAACAAGCCCCTCTATTTTTAATAATTACATTTCGGTTTACAAATTTACCCGATTTACAAAATAAATCCCTAAGTCACATATTTTATGAAAAAGGTCCTCATGTTACATTTCATACTAACACCCCCTGGTCCAAAGTATATTACAAAAATAGACCACAAGTTTTATAATTTACGAAACAACCCCTTTTTATTTTGAAAACTCAATCGGTAATACAATAAAATCATCAAACCCTAACCCTAATTCCCCAAATCAAACACCAATCATTATTCCATCATTATTTCATCTTTAAGGTCAGATCTAGACCATAACATAAACCCTAGGTCAATCGTTCCAATTTTGTTTATCCATTTATACGATTTTTTAAATAAAAACCCGATTATAAATAATAATTCGACAAGGCCATTTTAGACAATAACAATTCGAATGAACATTTTTCCAGTATCATATTGGTCGTATAGGTCTTAAATAAAATGGGTTTGACACCCATAAAATTCGTTTCTAATTATTTAGGGTTTTAACACGTTTTTAGGGTTTAATTCTCAAATAATTCGTATACCATGAATGGTTCGTTTTTATTATTTTATTTGGAACCTATAGGATGAATATAACATGAGAAAAATACCATATAAATTTTATAACGTTTAGAACATGCTGGATGATATTATTCCTCTCGGTTAGGATAAAAACGACTCCAAAATTCCAAAGAATAGAAAAGCGACTCCATAAACCTTGTAATCAATTTTCACAGATCACACATGATGTAAGGAACTCAGAAAAAATGGAAAATGAATTTATGGAGGGTCGTATGAATTATTATGAATTTTACCTTGCATATGAACAAAATTCGACAACAAATAGATCAGGCCTTCAAAATTCGAATTGTCAATTTTTTTGGCTTCCTAGCAGTGTATAGATCACAGGAAAAATACTCTTAGAATTTATGGTGGCTTGTATGATTTTTGGGAGAGAAAAAGTGATATTAGGGTTTTAAAATAGAAAAAATGGTAAGTTAGCTAATTAGGGGAGTGATGGCCGGATTTTTGGGGGGGGGTGGGCTGTATACTCGGTCCAAGGTGAGACCAAATCATGGTTTCCAATTTTCAAATTTATTTCCTAATTTACTTATAGTTATTTTGCTTTTAATTAATAATAATTATAACATAAGTAATTTAAATGAATTATTCGGCCCACATGACATATTTTTGAGTGTTTCATAATTCTATTACTTTACAAAATATTAATATGTAATAGTAAAAATTAATTTACTTCATATCTTGTTCGTCTCTAGAAGTTTGGGATTTATTTTGGCACTTTATAAGCTTTTAAATCAAATTTTAAAATTGCAAGGGCATTTTGGTCATTTTGCATGTTTCAGATTTTAGGGTGCTACAGCTACTCCTGAAGATGATCCCTTTGAGAACATATTGGCTCCTGAACTATCATCAGAACCATGCTGATCAGGAGAAAACGACTCTGCTACTTCATTTCCTCAACAACAACCACACGAACACCTTAGAAAATGGACACATGACCATCCATTGGATAACATCATTGGAAACCTTTCTCGTCCAGTATCCACTTGTAAACAACTTGAAACGGATGCCTTATGGTGCTTCTTTAATTTCGTACTACCTAAGGTCGAACCAAAAGACGTTAAAACTGCCATGAATGAAGACAGCTGGTTCAATGCCATGCAAGAATAAATTCATGAGTTCGATCAACTAGATGTATGAGAATTAGTACCACTACGACCGTGCTATGATCATTGCACTAAAGTGGATCTTCAAAGTAAAACTTGATGAGCATGGTGATGTGTTAAAGAACAAGGCTCGATTAGTTGCAAAAGGATACCGTCAAGAGGATGGTATTGACTTTGAAGAATCATTTGCTCCAGTTGCACGTATTGAGGCAATTAGAATCTTCCTGGCTAATGCTGCAAGTAAGAACATGGTAGTCTATCAGATGGATGTAAAGACAACTTTTCTTAACGGAGATCTTAAGGAAGTTATATACGTCAGCCAACCTAAAGGTTTTGTGAATCCAGAGCATCCTACTCATGTCTATCGCTTGAAGAAGGCCCTTTACGGTTTGAAGCAAGCTCCAAGGGCATGGTAAGATATGCTATCATAGTTTCTTTTATCTAATGGATTCATCAAAGGAGCAGTTGATTCGACATTGTTCACCAGAAAGTCAGGAAAACACTTAATTCACGTTCAAATCTATGTTTTTGATATTATTTTTGCCTCGACTGACCCCAATGAATGTGACCGTTTTTCTAAGGAGATGGGCTCCAAATTTCAAATGTCAATGATGGGACAAATGTCATTTTTCTTGGGATTACAAATTTCACAAAGTCCAGGAGGCATTTTTATCAATCAATCTAAATATGCTAATGAGATTTTAAAGAAATTTGGATTTGATTCTTGTGACCCTGTTGACACTCCTATGGTGGAGCGTACTAAACTGGATGAGGAACTCTCAGGGATCATGATTGACCAGACTAAATATCGTAGTATGATTGGGTCCCTGATGTACCTTACTGCCAATAGACTTGACATTCTGTTCGCTGTATGCATGTGTGCTAGATACCAGGCTAAGCCTACCAAAAAGCACCTTGAAGCGGTTAAACGGGTCTTTCGGTATCTCCAAGGACCCATCAATATGGGACTTTGGTACCCGAAGGACACCGGTATGTCACTAACAGCCTATGCAGATGCTGACCATGCAGGATGTTAAGATACACGTCAAAGCACGTTAGGAGGTGCTCAGTTTTTGGGTGATAAACTTGTGAGCTGGTCTTCAAAGAAACAAATGAGTACTTCCATATCCTCTACAGAGGCAGAATACATAGCCATATCATCTTGTTGTGCTCAAATCCTATGGATGAGATCCCAATTATCTGACTATGGCTTTGAATTCAACAAAATTCCTCTGTATTGTGATAACAAAAGTGCCATTGCTCTCTCATATAACAACGTTCAACATTCAAGAGCAAAGCAAATCGACATTCGACATTATTTCATCAGGGAGCAGGTGAAGAACGGTGTGGTGGAACTTTATTTTGTGAGGACAGAATACCAATTAGCAGACATCTTCACCAAAGCTCTTCCTAGAGAACGTTTTGAGTTTATTCTTCCACGACTTGGTCTAAAAAGTCTGCAGCCTGAAACTCTCAAACGTCTTCAGGAGGAAGATGAGGAGTAACTGAGTTTGTCTCTATCTATCTCTCGTACATATCTTATCCAAAAGCAAAATACAAAATTATAAAACCCACAAAAAGAAAATAGAAAAATATAAAATTTCAAAAATCCATAAAAATTAGAAAAATCTTGAAAAATTCCAAAAATATTTTGTCATGTTTTTCTTTGATTCGATAACAGCTACGGATTTTGATTTGTTATTCAAAGATTGACACGGGTCTTTAGATGAAGTTTGAATGTACATAAAAAAATAAATAAATAAAAAATAAAATAAAATAAAAATTTAGAGAAAGGAAAGGTGTATAGTCATTTCAGTCTATACCCCGTTTTTAAAGAAAGAACAGAGTCATGCTTTATCTTACTTCTCAAATCTCATGCTCTGATTCTAAAAACAAATGTTTGTCAACAAAAAGACAAATGTTTCCTTCACAAATATTTTTCCTTCTATAAATTCTTTTGAAAAATATTTGTTATCTAATGAAAACTAAATAGCTTTGAAAAATAACTCGGACTCGATTTTTGAAAATCATATGGACTTGACATTTGTCAAAATCTCTATCTCTCAATCAACAACTTATGTCATTGATTGAGGGGGAGAATTATTTCAATTAAATCAAAACGTTATTTGTCATACAATTCGTTCAGACCAAGGCTTATGTCATGTTTTCAAAAGATATTCAAGCATGTTTAATCGTTGGAGTTTAAAGTCTCAAATTTGATCCTTATCGGTTAAATGTTTTCACAAGCAAGTCACAATTCTCCTTAAAAGCTTTCAAAAACAATTTAAATCTATAGAGATCACAAATCTCAAATGATTTGAAAATTGTGATAGGGGGAGAATTTGTGATTTAAATTGGATTTAAACTGATAATTCAATAAATGGTTTTATAGTGATTTACAAGCTCTCCTTCCTACATTTGCCAAACGATTTCAAATTTTCCATGCACATGTTAAGGGGGAGCATCTATTTCAAACCAAAAAGGATTGAAACATGATTGATTTGTTTCAATGTGCAGGTTTTCCCTTATATGTGCAAAATGCTTTCGAATCTCGATGCACATATTGAGGGGGAGCAACTTTTTTTTTGAAAACCACATTCTTTCCCAAAATTATCTTTAACAAAGTATTTAAAATACTAATTTTTATCGGGAAAGTGATGTCGATAGTTTTAGAAAAGGTTGATCAAAGAAGTGAATTCTTAATTCACAATCTGAAGATTTTCAAATCCTCTTGCCTCCATGTGCCAAAACTATTTCAAATATTTGATGCACATGTTGAGGGGGAGCCTTTCTCTAAAAATATAAAAAACAATTCAGGTACAAAATGCTTTGATAATATATCACAAGTACCTGGATTGATTTTCAAATGGTTTTCAATTGGTTCCAATGGCAGAAGAACAATACCATAAAGACCAACCAAATTTACTTTGTGTATGGAGATATAAGGATGGTTAGGTTAGGTATTCGTTCTCACGATCTTGCCAGAAACGGAGGGATCTACCCAGGAACAATCCACTAGATATTGTAGAGTCCTTAGGTATGATGAAAAAAAGGAGATAAAGTGAGAAATGGGAAGAGTGCGGACAGAGATAGAGCTAGAACTGGAATAAACCCAACAACGTTCTAGTTATGAAGTCTCTGTAAGCACTGAAGGGGTTGAAGAATTAAAAAGAATTAAGTGTGACAAGGGTGAAAAGAAATAGCCCTCCATTTATTCAACCTTAGGGCAGAAACTGGGTTCAATACATATGCTATTGGTGGTTATTAAGGTAACACTGGTATTGAAGACAAGACGTCATGGACCCAGTGACGCACTGCACTAAACTTCCTAAGCTACTCAAGTTCCTCTTAAAAGGGCTTGTTTCATTCTCATGGGGAACCAACATAATCTATCGACTTTCTCTTAGAGATTGCGGATATTGAAGAAGGAGACCCTCTCCCTAGTCTCTGGCATAGGAACCAAATGTGCACAATTGAGTCTAGATCCAAGAGATCATACACAATATCTCATTAGGACACAAAATTAATGAAGACTTGTTGTTTCACACAATGTGGAAAGTAAGAATATATTAAAGAGTCCTACGCATTATCCTTGTGGTATTGCCAGAACATCCGAGTGATATGCAAACATACTCATAATGAAGATGGAAAGCCTTCTAGAGCCAACATCAAACAAGGTCTTGGTAGGTGGCATGTGAGATCTATCCAATAGATCAACCATGTGACAACTGAACAGAAACAATGGGTCGATTCAAAATCATGAATCAATCCTGGTTCAGGTTATGGATTGACGGATACCTTTGAAAAACCGGTCGTTGTGCGTAAAATTCTTTTCTCTAGAACATCGACTGAGTATTCATATTTCAAAATAAAAGGTGTTTATGATTGATAATTTATTTTCCTTAAAACCTTCGTTGTATTGCAAAAACACTTTATTACGCAGTACACGATTATTTTTCAAATCTCTTTTCATCAGTCAGTGAATCTCAAATTCATTTGGTTCACTCACTCCGTGTTGTCTTCTTTGAAACGTTTGGTTTGAGAACATTAGAGCGATTGCGAAAACCCCTGCCAAGGAGATTCTTCAGAATTATACCTGATCACAGGCAGTACTTGTACTGATCAACGGGGAACCGTGGGCCATGTACCTCAATTCAACGAAAGTGATCAAAGACACTTTCGTGTGCTTTATTGCTAACTATTGTATGCAGGTACACCCAACGTTTGCAGCTGATCAGAATGGAGAGGTCAATCCATAGCCGCATGCTAACACAACACATTCATTTCTAATAGAATCATGATAAGTGCATCAACTACTCTTATATATCACTCCATGCTTCTGCTACGCTGCTGCCAATATCATGAATCAACTAAAGCTTCCGCTACTCTGATGAAAAGAAATCATAATCCCGAATGTGAGCATGTTGGTCCAAAAGTCACAACATCACATAATACCATCACCACAATGGATGAGTCAGAGATTTATGGTAGCTGATGATCTCAAAGTTGGCTCAAAACTCATTATCACGTGGATCAGTTAAAGACCTCCACTCAGTTTAACTAAACATGCAAAACATGAAGAATCAAAGACTACGGGCTACAGAGCAAAGAACTTTAACAAGAATCCAAGAATAATCTGAATGTAATATCTGTTTGTATTCAATGTAATTTGAGGTGACCTCCCTTAGGGGGAGATTGTTAAGATTTAGTAAATCCAGTTATTAAAGTTTTGGTCACCTCAAGTATATGTAATCGTTAGAAAGCTCGTAGTCGTAGTTATTTAATGTTAGGTAATATTTAGTTAAGTAACACCGTGGAGGACGGACGGGTCTTTACCCACTGTATGCCTGATCCACAGCCCGTAGGTGGCGTTTATGTATGATACTATAAATACCCTCTACCTCCCAAGGTAGAGGGTTGGAGCTCATAATAATACTTTTACTTTCTCTCACTAAGTTTCCTAAACCTCTAGACATTCTCTCTCTAAAAACCTATAGTATACGCCCCTTAATGATCATGGTTTGATGTGTTTGTGAAATCCAATATGTTACAAAAGTTCATAATTAAGTAGCAAAAATGCAAGAGTTTAAGATTATGCTACCCAAGTCTAACTAAGGTATTTTCGATGCCCCACAAGGCTTCGTAGGGCTATACACTCACTCTTTTAGCCACTCAAACCTTAGGATTCCTATTCACCAACTTATCTTAGAGCTAATGCAATACTACGAAGTGCATATCTTTAGATTTAATCCTTTTGGTTTAGCCAAACTGACCACATTCATAGTTATGTGTAAGGCATATGGCTATGAACCAACACTTAAGGTTTAAAGGGGATTTTTGAATCTGTATCCTGGGGGTAACTGGTTAACTTTGGCTAAAAGACCTGAAGGATATGTGCCAAATCTTTTTGCGAGGGTGTATACCAACATAAAAGATTGGAAGGGCAGTTTTTTCTATGTGCAAAACACTATTGTTCCACCCAACTATCCAGCATTGCTGAATAAGGTCTTTATGTTTGATTCAAAATGTTTCAACGACCCCTTACCGTCTGAGGTGCGAAGGAATCCATGTCATCAGCGCTCGGCTAGGTATCCTGCGGATGTTCAAGTGTTCCCTGAGCCAATTTTGTACATGGCTGGGATTGCACACAGTTGGGAGGGGTCTCCCAACAAGCCTATTATCATTTATCATGGACAAAGTATTTTTTTTTTCTACTTTCCTTTAAGTAGGACCAATGTAGCACTGATATTTATCTTTTCTTGCTTCTTTTTTGCAGAAATGTCATTTAGGAACTTCATGTATCAAGACCTTGATGAAGACTTGAGCTTCATGCCTGCTGAAAAAGCTGAAGAGTCCTACGGTGTTGGTTCACCTTCCACATCTGTCAACAATAACGATGTAGACACTCCCAAACCATAGCTTGTTGCCTCAGCACCCCCACAAGCATTGTTGGAGGGTCCCTCCCAATTGGTTGAGAACGTGGCAGATTCGGACGATCCTATAGAGGAGGATGTCAAAATTACAGGCTCCACTGGTATAGCTGACAGGTCGAAGAGTAGGAAGGGAACAGCTGGTAAAGCCGTCAAGTCTATGAACAAGAGGAAAACTCCCCTCCCAGCCTCTGGATCTAGGGCAGTGCGACAAAAGAATGTCGAAGGCAAGAAGTTTGTTAAATCTGCCTTTGAGTTACCGGATGAGACTGTGGAGATGCATGGTAAGCAATTTCCCCTTTTAAAATATATGAAGTGATAATTGTAGTAACTAACTCTGTCCTTATGCATTGTATTGGTCGCAGGCCTTCCAGATACGAAGGAGCTTCCCAATGCCTTGGCCTGCCACCGAATTGGGGATCATGTCACCCTCTCCCAATCGAAAGGATTGCTAGACAATATGTCCATCGAAGGGGTTTGCGATCTACACGACAAGAGTGTTGCCAGGAAGGCAGTGTTGGACAATCATTTGAATGGTCGAACCAGGGAGTTACTTCGGCTTGTTACCAATGCAAGGCAAGAGATGGATGGTATCTTTGGAGAGGGAGAAGCATAGAGATCAGGAGTATGCCAAGCTGGAGGCTAAATGTGAGGAGATTGAGAGGGATGTTGAGAAGAACCCACTCATCCAAGACCTTCCTGAGAAGATAGCCGAATTGACAGCTGAATGTGGCAAGCTCAAGTTGGAGGACGCTAAGGTTGTAAGCCTCACTAGCCAAAAAGATGTGCTAGAGGCAAAGTGTCTTTGGTTTGGAAAGTGAGAGGGCTAGGCTTGGAGAGGTGGAAGTGAAATTGAGGGAGGACGTTGACGGCTTGCAGATGAGGTATAAAATGCTACAAAAGGATCGCGCTGAGGTCATGTCAAAGGTGGTGCCGTACATAGCTATGGAACTTTATTGTTAGGATTTAGTAAATCCAGTTATTAAAGTGTCGGTCACCTCAAGTATATGTAATCGTTAGAAAGCTCGTAGTTGTAGTTATTTAATGTTAAGTAGTATTTAGTTATGTAACACCGTGGAGGACGGACGGGTCTTTACCCACTGTATGCCTGATCCACAGCCCGTAGGTGGCGATTTGTGTAAGACTATAAATACTCTCTACCTCCCAAGGTAGAGAGTTGGAGCTCATAATAATTCTTTCATTTTCTCTCACTAAGTTCCCAAATCTGTAACTCTTTCTCTCTCTAAAACCTCATGTTATACGCCTCTTTTGATTGTGATATGATGTTTTTGTGAAATCCAATATGTTACAAATGGTATCAGAGCCAAGTTTGATCATTTCTCTTTCATAACCTTCGATTTCTAGTGGTTTTAGATGGTTTTTGAGTTTGAAAAATTTTAGTGGTTTTTGCATCATTTGGATCATTTCTAGTGTTAAAGTTTGAATTTTGGGTGTACTTTTGTGTTTAGAACCATTGTAAGTGCTTGGGTTTTGATTTGGTAAGCTTGAATCACTATGGTTGAGCTTGTTTTGGATTGAAAAGTGTGTTTTTGAAGTTTTTCTTGCTAGCGACTTGGTTCTCGTAGTGTTTTTCATCGTAGCGACTTGCTTCAGTAAAAGGTAGCGAGTTGTAGTGTTAATTGTTAGCGATTTGGTCCTAGCGACTTGTCTATTGAGACAAGCCGACAAACAGTACAACTTAGTAGATTCTCCACTACGGCTAGCGACTTGGTGAAGTTAGCGACTTGCTTTCAATTTTGTTAGCGACTTGTACTTAGTATTCTTAGCGACTTGGTCTTAGCGAGTTGGACCTTAGCGAGTTGCTCTTTAGCGACTTGACTGTGTAGCGACTTGGTGCTTTAGCGACTTGGGTCCAGCGACTTGGGTCTTAGCGACTTGGTCTTAGCGACTTGGTTCACAGGAAATTGAGATCTTAGCGAGTTGCTACTTAGCGACTTGGTGCTTAGTGATGAGTGTGTAAAAACTCATCATTTTTGGTCAAGTCTGAACTGCAAAACATCTAAAAACACTCCGAAATGCATCAAAATACTGAAAATATCTCAAAATTGTGTTTTATATGTTTCAGATGCAAAATTATTGAAAACAAATGAAAAACAAACAAAGTTTGCATAATTGGCAGTTTCAGTCCCCCATCTTTCAAAAATGTCAAAACAAGTCCTCGAGAATTTCAAAAATGGAAAATATTATTTAGTTTTTCATTTATGGCCCTTATAATAATTTTTGGAAAATTACAGCTTTGGTCCATGGATTTTCAGAATTACATGTTTAGCCCTTGAAATCTCATATGGGTTCAAAACTAATCCTAAGTCCAAAGTATTATCTCAAGCCCAATAAACCTGGTCTAGTCCAAACCCACGACCCATTTTAAAATCTCCAACCCGGTCAAAGAACTAATACACCCTTCTCCTTCCCCATTTTCCCACCCAAACAAAAACCCACGCTCTCTTTTTCATCTTCCCAGAAAACCTAATCCCTACTCTCCTCTTTCTCTCTTCTCAAAACACTCCACCTCCTTAAACTCTTTTACCCAACTGAACCTTTACCCTAACCTCCCACCTTAATCCTTTTACCCAGGTTTAACCCAAATCCCAAACCCACTACCCCTCTTCCCCAAGTTCCAACTCAGCAATCTAGGTCAAAAGAAGCCCCATGGATGGCTTAGATGAGTTCTAAATGGTACCTAATTAATGGACGGATTGGATTGCAAGAAAAGAAGCACAAGGACCTCTCTTGGCTGTTTTGCCTCACACAAGAAGCACAAACATGTGAAGACATCAAAGGAATTGAAGACCAAGATTGTAGTATAAATAGAGATGTAAGCCAATGTATAAGGCACCCCTAGTTTTAGTTTAAGTTCAGTTTTCTAGTTTTTAAGTTCTTTTGTAACTCACTTTTTTAATCAATGAAAAGCATTCTCTCAGTTTCATGTTTTATAGAATATGGTTAGATACTTGTTCAATCGTATTTGAAAGTTGTTAACAGTTTTTAGTTTAAATCTCAAAATAATCTCATCAAAAGGGGGTCAAGCAAGTTTTTGGAAATTCAGTTAGAATACTTACCACCTCTAAAAGGGTGTTTGGTTCATTCATATCTGGTGTTCTAAAACCATTTCTTTTTACCCATTTGACTTTATTAGGTTCTTTCAAGGTTGACTGGGTTTTCAAAAGATAGCAAGATATCAAAGAGTTTTGTAAAGAATTTGAATAGAAAAAAAAAAAAAAAAAAAGAGTGTCCTGTTCTTTGCAGACTGCAACAGCAGAACTGTTGCTGAACTTGAGTTTTATTTTAGCTTATTTGATGTTCGAAATGTTCAAGTCTTGATTTTCTTGAGTCCTTGTGTGCCATTTCAGCTTTTGTCCACTTTTTGTTGCACCAAAATCCCCCTAGCTTAGTTTAAATTTGAGTTGAAATCTGTCTAGTGAAATTGTTTTCATTCTCTGTCTCAGTCAAGATGTCCCCCAAGAAACCATTATCACCTAGATTCTAAGCTGTTTCAAACTGTTTTCAGCCACCAAATTCAGTTTTTTCTGACCTTGGGTATGTTAACTCTATTTGTTGTAGCTTTTTCCTAACTTGCAGCTTGCTTTTCAGATTAAAAATAAGCTCACAAAGACCCATAGCAGCCTGCTTCAAGCCTGCAGTCCAAGCACAGGTCAGAGGTTTTTCAAATGCTTATTGAGTCTCATTTCAGCTTAGATTAGGATAAATTTAGCTTATTTACCTCTCCCTTAGTGCTTATTAGGTAACCTTAGAGTTCATTTGATAGCTTTTAGGAGCCCCTAAAAAGCCCCCTTGTGCTCTGAGCTGCTGCAAACAACAACAGCAATTCACCCCTTTTATTTGCTTATTAGGTGTTTCTTTCTAGCTTATTAGGCTTATTTAGTGGTAACTAGTATATTTAGGTTAGTATAGTTCACCTTTAGCTTATTTAGTGCTTGTTTATCCATTTTCTTAGCTTAGAATCCCTTAGCATAGCTTAAACTTACCAACTGATTTCCCACTAGTTTAGCTTAATCTCCCTACTGTTTATCCTTGTAATGTAGCTTAGTTTAGTTATCCTTAGCTTATTCATAACCCCCACTGCTTGTTTGTATTTTTACTTGATGCTAGATTGAGTTACTTGGTTCAATTTTTGCTTCATATATTGGTTAAAGAGTGTTTGGTAAAATCTGTCCAAGGTGTGTTTGTTTGCTTACTGTTCAAATCAGTCACATATAAGCTGATTATACAGCTTATTGTGAATTTTCAAAACAAAAGTGTTTGCAAAAGTCCCTTATTTTGTTAGAAGCTTGAAGCAGCAAAAGAAAGAAAAAGAAAACAAAATAAATATTCAAAAAAAAAGGGGTACCAAGGGGATTCGAACCCTGGTCCCTGAGTTCAAAGCACCAACACAACAAGCCAACACCAACTGCCCTTGGGACTTTTTTCAGTTTTAACTTGCACGTTTAATTGGTTAAGTGGAGTTGGCCTGTTTTAGTTTTAAGCACTCTTTTGCTTATTTGGCAGCTTATTTGCACATCAACACACTGTTTTCAAATTTTTGTTAGAATCAGTATTATCTCAAGAGCTTGTAGTGAATTTTTCAGATTTTTTCAAAAATGGTTTAGTATTTTTAATTAATTAATTAGATTAAAATAGTTTTTAATTCGTAGTAATTAATTTAAAAGTCGAAAAAAATACCCGGTTTTTACGTTTTTACGTTTTAGCACCCTAGGACTTAGTGTAGCTTCGTTTTATCATTCCTTAGGCTTAGTGATAGTTTATTTTTAGGGTTCCCTTGCCTTAATTACCTTCCCGTTCATTAATTTGTAGTAAACGTAATTCAAATCAAACAAATCATTAAAAACCAATTCAAGTTCAAATCACGAAACTCAACGAATCCTTCCATTCACACCTCGTTGGGACACGACCCGGGAAATCACTTTTCCGGTATCACTTTTATCACACCCGTAAGATTTGATACGTTGACCTTTTTCCTAAAGGGTCGATTTGTCAAATTTTACGGTTATTTTGATATACGTTGATATTGTGTTTTTCACCACTCACTTTACACCGAATCACTTAGCGACTTGGTTCAAGAATTCTTAGCGACTTGGTTGATCTTTTGTTTGTAATACGGTTTTCTCTTGATTTAGTAAAATCCCGTGAAAGAATCTATTTCCCGGTTTAATCATAGAGTTATAAAATCCCGTGTAATCTGTTAACATGTCTACCAACGTACCTACAATCATCTCCACTGTTGCTGAGGATGTTCAAGCAGCTGGTTCAGATACTCGTCCACCCATGCTTGACAGAACTGACTACGACTCTTGGGCTCAACGAATCAGATTGTACTGTCTTGGAAAGGAAAATGGGGTCAACATTCTCAAATCAATTGATGAAGGACCTTATCAGATTGAGACTACAAGAGACATAATTGATACTGCTGCAGATGGAACCATGATCTTTGGATTTGACAGACCAAAGACGTATGATGAGCTCAGTGATAAGGAGAAAAAGAGATTCGATGCTGATATCAGGGCTTCAAACATCATACTTCAGGGTCTTCCAAAAGACATCTACAAGCTAATCAATCACAACACTGAAGCCAATGCTGTTTGGGATAATGTCAAGATGCTTCTCTCAGGTTCTGAATTAACTAAGGAAGACAGAGAATCACAGTTGTATGATGAATTTGAGAACTTCAAGATGAAACCAGAAGAGAGTATCTATGAATATTACGTGAGATTTCACAAACTTGTGAATGATATGAGGAATATCAAAATGACTATGCCAAATATTCAGCTGAACTCAAAGTTTGTGAACAACATGAATCTCAAATGGCACAAGTTTGTCACCTCTGTGAAGCTAACCAAAGGATTGAAGAACACCAACTATGAGCAACTGTATGCCTTCCTTCTCCAGAATGAGAGACATGCTATGTTTGAGAAAAGGATTCTAGAACAGTTCAAAACCAACCAGGGAGAAACAAGTTCCTCAAATGACTCAACAGCCTTTTACACAAATGTTGGTATTACTACCAAAGCTTCTCAAGTCATACCCATGGGTAATGGTAATTACAAACTCATCCCTGATCCAGCATATAAGCCTCCAGACCCAAACACATTCATGGGAAACTTCATCAATCAACTGTCTCTCATGGTCAGTCAAAACATGAAGTCTCTTCCACACACCAACAATAACCTCAGAACAGCATCCAATCCACACAATCAAGCAACTGTCAGAGATGGGAAGGTTATGGTGCAACCAGTTCAAGAAAGGCAGTATGAACAGGGAAGAGGAGGAGTTGGTAGAGGATATGTGGTAAATCAGAATAGGGGAAGGAATGGGAATCAAGGACAAGCAAAGCCGATCAAATGCTACAACTGTGGTGGTGATGGACATATAGCTAGAAACTGCACATCTCCAAAACGCCAACAAAATGCAGAGTACTTCAGAGATAAGATCTTACTTGTGCAAGCTCAGGACAATGGAGCTGTGTTGGATGAAGAGGAGTTGTTGTTCTTGCTGAGGGCAATACCAAGACATATGATGCAGATGTGGATGCGCAGCCAATTCAGGAGATAGGTCATAATCATCAGAATGATTTTCAAGTCGCCGACTGTGATGCATACCACTCTGACGTCGATGATGAACCTACTGCACAGACAATTTTCATGGCTAGCATTTCTCTAATGGTCTCTCCAAAGGTCCCCTCACCACAGCAAGCTGGTCCATCCAAAGAATCAATCATCTCAGAGGTATTAAAACTATATGATGATGTTGATCAGCAAAAGATACATGAAAAGGTTCAATCGCAGGAAACCAGTGACTCAGATATTGCTAATATGGGCAATGATAATATTGTCCCATATGATCAATATGTGACCCAATGTGAGAGTGCGATTGAACCAAGTGATGTATCTAATGCAGTCAATGATGACTATATCTTTGATGAATACACTGCTAGTGTTCCTAATGATTTTGCCATCTCTGAACTTAATGCCTATAAAGAACAAGTTGCCATTTATGAACAACGTGCTAAGTTTGAGTTAACTACCCGTGAGCAGGAGATAGATGACCAAATGCGTACAATTATTAGAAAAAGTAATTTTAGGAAAGAAATACTTAAACAAGAGTTAGATTCATTAAAAGAAAAGCTTAACAAAATGGCTAAGCAAAAACAAGAACTTCAAGAAAATGTGAAAGTGCTCAAACATGAATTTAATGCCAAGGAATCAAAACTCTTAAATGAATTTTCCAACCTAAAAACTTTGAAAAACAAACTTGAAAACAAATTGTACGTACAAGGAAACACCATTCAGACTGCTCACATGATCACTAAGCATAGAGTTCTAAGTGACAAACATAGTGTGGCGTTAGTTGATGAACCAAACCCTAAGGCGTGTCTGAAAGCTAGAAAAGTACAGAAGGTAATCTATGGCAATGAAATTCTTAAGACTAGATAGAAACCTAGTTGCGCTGAGAATACTGAGGAAGATAAACAGTTAGAAGAAGTAACTAGAAAGAAATTGGATGAAAAGCTTAAGAGCCCTTTATGCATAGAAAAGAAAATCATCTATAAAACACCCAACTATGCTAAGGATAACTGGATTGCCTTTAACAAGTTTAGATCTCAAACACAGCTGACCCCTGAACAAGTGTTTTGGAAAAAGGATACGGACATGAAAAAGGATGATGAGTTTGTTGAAAAGAATCCCCCATGTAGGAGAATGCTTCCTGCCACTGTTTATCCCCCCAATACCCCAATGCATTTAGTTCCTAGATCAATTCCCACTAAGAGCAATACCTTAATCAGTCAATATGTAATTTTTCAATTATTTGTTGATTTTGAGAAAACTTGTAAGAAAAGGATCACACCCACTGGGATAACTGAAGGGGAAAGGGGTTTTGAGCAAACTAAAGAATGCTATTTGACTGAGGTCATGCCTTTCTTTAAACAATTAAAAGGTCAATTTGAGAGTCTTAAAAAGGGGATGGATTTAGATATTAAAGAAATGGAAAAGGAATTTGATGCAATGATTGTTGAGGTTAGTGACTATGAGCGAGAATTAAAATATAATGAGATTGAGAGGAAGAACTTGCATACCTTGAATCAGAATCTTATTTCTGAATATATTACTCAAGATGTGTTTTACACTGCTACGAATTGTTCCATTAATGCTTCTCAATTTCATGAATTATCTGTTGCTCTGAAAGTCTCCCATGATAGTGTCATTGAGCTTGAAAAAACTAACTCTAAACTGCATGATAAAGTTGAACAGGATGATCATGATAACCTGGTGAAACGGTTTTCTAAATTGAAAGTTGAGCATCTTGCTTTGCAATTAAAATATCAACATCTAAAAGAAAATTTTAAAACCTCAAATATCAAGACATCCTTGGATGCTCCTGAATTTGATGCAGTTTTTGAAATTAGCAAACGTGATGAACAGATTCGAGCTCATTGTAACACGATCAGAAAATTGAGAACCCAAATTTCACATTTAAAGGGTGAAAAGAACAATGTGACAGGCTCCCAAATGCCTCTTCCTTTAGATTCTCAGAGTTCTCAGAATTTTCATCTTCAAAACTTGATTAATGTTTTACAAAAGGAAAATGAGAGTTTTCTAGAAGAAAATGAAAAAGTCAAACAACACTTTAAAGAGTTATATGATTCAATGAAAGTCACTTGTGACAAGAACAACGAAAAAATAACGTCTTTACAAATGGAAATTGAGAATCTGAAGAGTCAGGAAAAAAGGAAAATGCCACTTGTCTTTAATGAGAATGTTGCATCAAAGTCATCCACTGACTGCAAATATACTGTGACTGTCAAATATATTCCTCCTTATCTTAGGAATAACGAACTTGCATTTCATAATTATCCTGCTCGTCTTAAGGATAGTCTTGAATGTCTTCGTGAGATTGTTGAAGAAGACTTCATAAACAAGCCACTTGATAGTGAAATTAGGTTTGCTTGCTTTCAGGCCAAACGATCTCAAGAGATGTTAGAATGTTTAAAAGCAACATGTCCTAAATCCTTAGGTGCGAAAGATAAAGCTGTGATGCCATGTTCCATGCCTAGTGCTAAGTATACAAACCATTTGATGCCCAGCATTAAGAAAGTGAATTTCAATATGCCTTCAAGTAGTTCAGATCCCTGCACTTCTAGTTCAGGAATGAAAAAAGTAGCAAAACCAAATAATGTTCCAATTCCCTCTACAGGAGTAAGAAGTGATACCAAAGCAAGCGGGTCAAAGCCTCAAGGCAACACAAAGAATGATAGGACCTTGCGTGCTAGGAATGTTCAGTGGAAGAGAGTAGAAGATCACCTTAGGGAGAATTTGAATAAAACGAATCGTGTTGACTCTTGTGTTAGCTTTAAGCGTACTGTAATTAATGCGAATTCTGCTACTTTTGGCAAAACATGTAACGATGATTGCGTGGTTTCAGTTACTAATCTTGAATGTGGTGTGAATGATTTGTCTAATGCTGTTAAACGCCCAGATAAAACTGTTAATGTTAAAATTCAAGCTAAGAAGGCAAAAAGGAAAAGGCGAAAGAAAGTTAGAAAACAGTGGAAACCCACAGGAAGGAAATTTAGTAATATAGGTTATCAATGGATACCTACTGACCGTAAGATTAATGAGCTTTGCCCTAAATTTGGTTAGTCAATGCCTACTAGAAAATGGATGCCTACTGGTAGAAATATTCCCTTAAGAAGCGAACATACTTTGAATAGGTCAAATACGGACACTAGCACTGCATCTATTTCTAATGAGTCCATTGTTTCTACCTTTGATGTGGGTGTTCCAATCACTGTTACTAACCAAATGGAACCAATTCTTACATGGGGATCCCAACTGCAGATCGTTCAAATCGTTCTGTGGTACTTGGACTCAGGCTGTTCCAAGCATATGACTGGAGACCGGTCGCGGCTCATAAACTTCGTGAGTAAATTCATCAGAACTGTGAGATTCAAAAATGATCATTTTGGTGCTATTATGGGTTATGGAGATTACTTGGTTGGAAATAGTGTGATTTCCAGGGTATATTATGTTGAAGGTCTTGGACATAATCTATTTTATGTCGGACAATTTTGTGACTCAGATTTAGAAGTGGCCTTCAGAAAACATACTTGCTTTGTTAGAGAACTTGATGGTGTGGAACTTCTCAGAGGAACTCGTGGTTCAAACCTATACACCATCTCTATCGAAGATATGATGAAATCTTCACCCATCTGCTTGCTGTCAAAGGCTTCCAAAACTAAGTCATGGCTATGGCACCATCGTCTCAATCACTTGAACTTTGGTACCATAAACAATCTTTTCGGAAAGGACTTAGTAAGAGGATTACCCAGATTAAAGTATGAAAAATATCATCTTTGTTCAGCGTGCCAATTGGGAAAAAGCACGAAATATGCCCATAAACCGAAACCCACAAACTCAGTAATGGAAGTTCTTCATACCCTTCATATGGATTTGTGCGGACCAATGAGAGTGCAAACGATAAATGGGAAGAAATACATTTTAGTCGTTGTTGATGACTACTCTCGATTTACTTGGGTAAAGTTTTTGAGGACAAAGGATGAAACTCCAGATGTCATCATCAAACTTATCAAACAGCTACAAGTTCGACTCAACAATACTGTTAGAATAGTTCGATCAGACAATGGTACAGAGTTTGTTAACAAAGACTTAATTCAGTTTTATGAAAGTGTTGGAATCAGTCATCAAATAAGTGTTCCACGAACTCCTCAACAGAATAGTGTAGTTGAAAGACGAAATCAAACTCTTGTGGAAGCCACAAGAACAATGCTAATTTATTCAAAGGTTCCAATGTTTCTATGGGCTGAAGCCATTGCCACAGCTTGCTACACCCAAAATCGTTCCCTTATTCATACCTCTCATGCAAAAACTTCATATGAACTTGTTCATAAACGAAAACCTGATCTCTCCTACCTTCGTGTGTTTGGTGCTTTGTGCTATCCAACGAATGACGGTCAAGATTTAGGAAAATTAAGAGCAAAGGCAGATATTGGAGTTTTTGTTGGTTATGCACCAAACAAGAAGGGTTACTGAATCTACAACAAGAGAACCCGAAATATCATGGAAACAATTCACGTTACTTTCGATGAGCTGACCGGTCAAATGGCTCCAGGACAATCCAGTTCTGGACCTGCATCTCAACTTTCATCAAGTAGTCCTATCAGTTCTACTCTCGTTCCAAATTCCTCACCAGCAACTCATTATGTACCTCCTTCAGAAGATGATTTGAAGAAATTATTTGATCCTATGTTTGATGAAAACTATGAGCCAAGGGCTAATGATCTGTCAATTCCATCATCAGAGGCTGCTCCTATCCCTATCAATGAAGTTAACCCTTTAGTTTCCATGTCACTAAGTCAAGAAGCGCCTTCTGTTGATCACTCGGTATCATCATCAATGCCTCAATCACCAAGTGTACACAATGGAAATGTTGCTGCTGTTACAGATGATGAAAATCCTTTTGCTCATCCAGAAGATGAACCTTTTGAAAATATATTTGCTCTGAATCATCATCGAACCATCTTCATCGGAGAAATTGACTCTGCTACTTCGTTCCTCAACAAAACCACATGAACACCTTAGAAAGTGGACACATGATCACCCTTTGGACAACATCATTGGAAACCCTTCTCGTTCAGTATCCACTCGTCGATAACTTGCAACCGATGCCTTATGGTGCTTCTTCAACTCCATACTCTCTAAGATCGAACCAAAAGACGTAAAACTGCTATGAATGAAGACAGCTGGTTCAGTGCCATGCAAGAAGAAATTCATGAGTTTGATCGACTAGATGTATGGGAATTAGTACCTGCTCCTGACTGTGCCATGATCATTGCTCTAAAGTGGATCTTCAAAGTAAAACTTGATGAGCATGGTGATGTTTTAAAGAACAAGGCTCGATTGGTTGCAAAAGGATACCGTCAAGAAGAGGGTATTGCCTTTGAAGAATCATTTGCTCCAGTTGCTCGTATCGAGGCAATCAAAATCTTCTTGGCTAATGCTGCAAGTAAGAACATGGTAGTCTATCAGATGGATGTCAAGACGGCTTTTCTTAACGGAGATCTGAAAGAAGGATCTTTACGGTTTGAAGCAAGCTCTAAGGGCGTGGTATGATACGCTATCAAAGTTTCTTCTATCTACTGGATTCAGCAAAGGAGCAGTTGATCCGACATTGTTCACCAGAAAGTCAGGCAAACATTTAGTTCGCGTTAAAATCTATGTTGATGATATTATTTTTGCCTCGACTGACCCCAGTAAATGTGACCGTTTTTCAAATGAAATGGGTTCCAAATTCCAAATGTCAATGATGGGACAAATGTCATTTTTCTTGGGATTACAAATTTCACAAAGTCCCAGAGGCATTTTTATAAATCAATCTAAATATGCAAATGAGATTTTAAAGAAATTTGGATTTGATTCTTGTGACCCTGTTGACACTCCCATGATTGAGCGTACTAAACTGGATGAGGACCACTCAGGGATCATGGTAGACCAAACGAAATATCGTAGTATGATCGGATCCCTGATGTATCTCACAGCCAGTAGACCAGACATTCTATTCGTTGTTTGCATGTGTGCTAGATATCAGGCTAAGCCTACCAAAAAGCACTTTGAAGCCGTTAAACGGGTCTTTCGGTATCTTCAAGGAACCATCAATATGGGACTTTGGTATCCGAAGGACACCGGTATGTCACTAACAGCCTATGCAGATGCTGATCATGCAGGATGTCAAGATACACGTCGAAGTATGTCTGGAGGTGCTAAGTTTTTGGGTGATAAGCTTGTGAGTTGGTATTCAAAGAAACAAATGAGTACTTCTATTTCCTCTACAGAGGCTGAATACATAGCCATGTCATCTTGTTGTGCTCAAATCCTATGGATGAGATCCCAATTATCTGACTATGGCTTTGAATTTAACAAAATCCCTCTGTACTGTGATAATAAAAGTGCCATTGCTCTCTAATGCAACAACGTACAACACTCAAGAGCAAAGCACATTGATATTCGACATCATTTCATCAGGGAACAAGTAGAGAACGGTGTAGAGGAACTCTATTTTGTGAGGACAGAATATCAATTAGCAGACATCTTCACCAAAGCTCTTCCTAGAGAACGTTTTGAGTTTATCCTTCCACGACTTGGTCTAAAGAGTCTACAACCGAAAACACTCAAACGTCTTCAAGGCGAAGACGAGGAGTAAAGGTCTTTCTTCATCTATCTCTTGTAAATATCTATCTAAAAATCAAAATACAAAATTAAAAAACCCTAAAAAAGAAAATAGAAAAATATAAAACTTTCAAAAATCCATAAAAAGTTGAAAAATCATGAAAAATAAAAAATAAAAAAAATAAATAAATAATATTGTCTTTTCGTCATAATTTTCTCGATTCAATAACATCTACGGTCTTTGTGCTGTCATTCAAAGAATGACACGGGTCTTTAGATGTTGTTCGAATGTTCTCAAATATATATATATATATATATATATATATATATATATATATATATATATATATATGGGAGAAAAGTGAAACAATGGTTTATTGTCATTTCCGGTAGTAACCCGCTTTTCAAAGAAAGAACAAAGCCATGCTTTATCTTAAATCTTCAAATCTCATGCTCTGATTCTGAAAACAAATGTTTGTCGTCAAAAAGACAAATGTTTCCTTTCAAATATTTTTCCTTCAAATGATTCTTCTGAAAAATATTTGTCATCTAATGAAAACAAAATTGCTTTGAAAATACTTCAGACTCTACTTTTGAAAATCATCCAGGCCTTTCATCTGTCAAAATCTCTATCTTTCAATCAATAACATTTGTCACTGATTGAGGGGGAGAATAATTTAAAATCAAAAAGAGTATTTTTCAAACAATTGGCACGTAATCGATAAAGGCCTGCTCTTGAATAATTGGTTTCACAATGCAGACAATGCCAAACCGTCAAGTTATCTCACACAAGCTAGCCACTTGTGAATGACTAACCGTAATAAACTTAAAACAGTTCAGACACTGATTCGCTGATAATGAAGGCTTAAGGGTATGTGTGTACGGATAAAACCTCAATATCGATATCAAAAATAATCACGAAGATAAATTCAAAGTTCCTTTAGGAAAAAGAATATTAAATCAAATCCCGTGTGTGATCGTTGATACGGATTAGTCAACCTGAATCGTTTCCCAACGAGGCGTGAATTGCCAACGTCGTTATTGGTTTGGAATTTAATGCTCGATGTTTTGATTTGTGATTTTGATTTTATTAAACTACGGGAATAGGGAAAGTAATTAAGGGAATCTATTCTATGGGAAATCCTAAGTGCGAAATTAACTAAAACGGAATTAACGAAACGTAAATAAAATGCAACTACGTCTAAATATTATCCTAAAAATGCCTAAAATTACTTTTACTCTAGAAATGCAAATTGAAAACTATTTATGAATTAAAACTAATTTTTTAAGATTTTTCTGGATTTTATTAAAATTAAAAACTAAATTTTAACTATTAAAACTAATTTAAAATACTAAAAATTATGAAAATCAAAGGGAAAAATATGAAACTATTTTTATAAAATCTAAAATACCATAAGAGAATTTTCAAAACTATTTTTTTATTTTTCTGATTATTTTTCTATTTTCTACAAATTTAAAACTATTTAAATCTAATTAAATGGCTAAAAATTACAAAGTAAGCTAGGAAAAATCTAGAAAAATTATTTTTTTGCTTTTTGTATTTATCTTAATCTGTGAAAATTGAAAAATTATTTTTTGGAACTTTTTCTGAATTAATTGCAATAAAAGCTATTTAAAAAATAATAAAACTAGTTTAAATCAAGAAAAATAGCAAACAAAGACCAAAAATTATGAAAAACTCAGGAAAATTCTAAAATATTAATCTAAATTTATGAAAAATAAGAAATATGATGATTATGTGTAAGATATTAGAGCTACAGTGTAAATGGAGTCTAAATAAGCACTTAATTAAGCAATAAGCTTCTAAACTGAATTCTAGCTAAAGGCAGCTTAAAGAAACCTTAAAGTAACAGTATTTGAACTATGGGAGCATGCAATTAACTAAGGAACAAGCGAGGATTAAGCTAAAATAAGGATTACTAGATAATAAGCTAATTAGCTAAAGTGAACATACAAATAAGCTATTGGGAAGGGGAGTCCTAATAAGCTACCTATCCTAAGTTATCTAGGAGTGACTTAAGCTTTACCTAAAGTATAATAAGCTCTGGAAGCTTATTTTGAACTCTGAAATTCCAACAGTTAAGGTCAGCAAGGGGGGTACTTTGAGCTTATTAATAAGCTAGCAAACCAGCTTAAATTTCCAAAATGAACTGAATCAGATCTAAACCATGTGCCTAAGACTACAAAAAAAACAAATTTTATCACTTTTGAAGCCAAAATAAAGGATTACACAGATCTGATACAAAGGGACATTTTGATGACAGTTGTGCTGATGTTGGATTTGGACAGAAACTAAGACCAGATTTGATTATCCAAAAGCTGTTGGATGTTTGTAAAAATTGCTTATAAGCTAACCTTACCCACTAAATTCTATAGAAAACTAATTTTTTTGTATTTTTAAAAAGATTAAGACCATAAAAATTGCTTGAGAAAATGACCCTAAGGACTGTTTTGACAGAAGCTTCTTTGACAATCACCAATTTAACCAAACTGACCCAAAGGCTTTTAACTCATTTTGACACTGACTTAGAACTTAAAGACAGACTAAATAGGACCAAAGTGACTCAAAAACAAACTCAAATAAGATCTTACACTACTGTTTCAACTAATAGCTGTTTTGACAGCTTATTGAACTCAAAACTCTGAAAATGACTTGTACCACTTGAAACTAGAAAGAAATGGTTAAAATAACTTAATCACTGCAAATGAAACCTAATGAGAGCTTATTCAACTCAAAAGAATGCCCAAGAGTGGTGAACAACCCACAGTGCCAAACACCCCTTTATCAAGGATGTTTGACAGATTTGGTCTAAAGAAGACCTTTAAGCTTGGATTCTTAAGAGACAGAAATGTAGACACCTCATTTTATAAGAGAAAAAGCTGTTTTTAAAAGTGAATAAGCAAAAGCAATAAGCAAATAAGTATTTTGACTTTTTTTTTTTGACTTTTGATTTTTTATATATATTTTTTTTTATGCAAGATTTAGAGTACTTATGTAAATAAAACTACAAACTCACCAATAAGCTATGAAACAGCTTAAATGAGCTTATGGGAATGAAAATAGACACTAATCCACCATTTTGAGATGCAAACATAAGCATAAGAATTAAAAAGAAATCAACTTTTTATTAATGAAATGACTGAAAATACAGAAGAGGATTCTGAATTACAATAAGCATAAATATAGAAAAAGCTACTAATACGACTATAAAATAAGACACTAAGAAAAGACACCAAAATTAGACAAGCTAAATGTGATACAAGGGTGTCCTATTTATAGCTGGAATTCAAGCTTGGGATCCTTTTCAGAAGATGCTAGAAGTCTATCCACAGCCACAAAACCTTTCCTCTGTCATCACCACCAATCAAAATGCTCCAAATCACCTTATGAGGTGTCGCGTCCAATGAGAGAGCTTGAAAGGGCCACGTGTGAAGCTTATCCTGACATGTCAGCTTCCAGATAAGAATTCTAGAAAGATTCTAGTACGAGGTTGGGTGCTTGGGATGGGTAATTGGTGGCGTTTGGATTTGGGGAAGACAGGGGATAATTGGGCGCGTTTGGAATTGTTTATTGTATTTCAAAGGAGTTGACCGGGTTGTTGGGTTGTTGACTGGGGTCCAAGAGGGTAAACAGGTATAAGGTATTAAAGGTGGTGGGTATTGGGTTAATGGACCGGGTAAGTGATGTTTGGGCCGTGGGTTTTGGACTTAGGATATATCTTGGACTAGCTTTGGATCCATTTGGCTATTAAGGGACCATTAGTGCAAATGCTGAAAATCCAGGGACCAAACATGTAATTCTGAAAATATCTTCCAAGGATTGTTTTTGACAATCTTCAAATAAACCAAGGGCCAATTTGCAACTTTTGAATCTTCAAGGGCCACTTTTGCCAAATGCTCAAAGTTGAGGGGCCATTTTTGCCAATTGCTTCAAACTTGATTATATCTTCCAAAAATCATCCTCGGAGAATAAAATCTTCATAAATGCTCAATTTTGATCTTCCGGCTCGCCTTAAGCTCTCTTAATCTCTCGTGCTCGGATTTACGTCTGATTTGGCTCCTTTTTGTGTGTTTTACATATCCGCACCGCACATGCATAAACTCAATAAACCATCAAATATTAGCAATAAACGGCTTTTTCTTGGTTATTTTGGGTCAGTTTTGATAATGAAAAGGTATGTGTTTTAGCACATACCAAAATACCCCAGACGAGACTATTGTCGTGTCCCCACGCAATGCAATCAACTCACGCTTCTAAAATCAAGGATTTCAATCTCTTTCTACTAAACCTATGAAGAAGTAGCAAAGATTCCTCAAAAGAGATTAAATTCACATGTATAGATATTACGATTAAGCACATTCTGATTATGAATGACGGTTTGTTGAACTTTCATGTCGATCAATAACTCCAACATTTTTCAAACAACACGTTAGGATCACGGAGTAGAAAACACAACACAGCGTGAAGTGACCATACGGATAGAATACATCGTCACTGATTTTTCACAAGTCCCAAACTAAGCGTAAAACCGAAATCATTGTTACATACGACTCTAGATGCTAACACTACCCATGGAAGTTACTTGTGTAAATACCTTTTGTTCCCATTTTCCTATTTTTCTCTAGATTTTTTTATTTTTGTGAGAAATGAATTTCTTCAACTTCTCGTTTCGATAACTTTTATTCCGATAAAGATACAAAGCTAAGTCGATAATTAGTTATCTGCCTTCTCTCAAGAACCATTGTCGTAAAAATGAGGTCCACATCAAGGAATTTTTATTCATTTATACTTTTGATTTTTTTCATCATTTTTCAAAATCAAAATTTTTTCATACATTTTTTTTTTTTTTTTTTTGCACTTATACTTTTACTTATATGAGCTATGAACTACGGAGCTTCACGGGGTAATTCCAAGACTATAGGCTTCATGAAATGAGGATCCCGGCTGGCTAGGCTAAGACCTCACTCAATCCCGGCTAAAGATCCAAGGGTCCGATCTAGACACCGCAGCTCACAACTTTACTTATTAATTTATCACTTATCACTGATTTCTTATTTATTTATTTATTACGGATCCTTGATGTGTACCCGATTTTTAAAACAAAGATTCTTTTAAGAAGATAAAGAACTAACTATCGCCAAAAACTCAACATCTCTAATTATTATTAGACAGATATGGGGTGAAACAATTTTGTGGGAACAAAAAGCCATAAGTACCTTCGATGGGCTCTAAAGAGAACCAACTACTCCACGCTTAGCATCTAAACTCATAAGTAACTCTATCATTTCTCGATCTCCGCAAATTTAAAATCCCAAATAATGAGATCCGCGGATGCTTAGCCGATAATTTTTAGATTATCTATGGTTAAGGGAACAAGCTAGGGCTCAACACGCCCGGTCAAGTCAGAATTCTATTCCTACTCTCTCCAGCGGAAAGTCAACAAGGTGTCAAAACATATATTAATTTAGCAAATGCTTCGTCTAATGAAATCAAGTTATGCATATTTAAAGTCACTCAGGGAAACTTGCAAATTCTTGGCCTTGTGAGCTAGAATTCGCTTTTTATAGCTTCTTATCTAAGAGACTAGCAAACTTTTCAATCAAAAAGACTTAACAAAAGCTTAAAAAAATTTTAAATTTTTCACATTTTTGGCACAATTTTTTATTTTCTAAGGAAAAACGGGGTTGCGAGAGTACATGACAAAAAACAAGCAAGTGCGGTCAAATCAAATCGAAGATTACCCTACCCCAGACTAGAACGAAACATTGTCCTCAATGTTTAAAAACAAGGGCATCAACGAAAATCTAAAAGCCGTTTATTAAGTATGCTAGAAGATAAACGTTAGTCGATAAGATTAGGATATCGGATTTCCATCAGCATCGATCATGAAACTCGAGTGGAGAAAATGACAAACTTCGAGCACGAGAGTCTTCATATCGGGAACATCCTAAACACAACACTACAAACAACCAAACACGAGAAATCGAAGAGGCAGACCCCTTTGCGTCACTTATTAGAAAATAGAAAGAAGATAGAGATAAGCATGGGGTGCCTCCCACGAAGCGCTTTGTTTTTGGTTACCGAATCGCTAGCTTGACTCGATCCCCGAATTCAGTTGTCCTTAGGGAAAGTTTGGAGATCCGGGACAACCATAGATGGGATGTCCCCTCCAAAATAATGTTTCACACGATGACCATTCACCTTAAAATTTAGGCCATCGGGCTGAGAAAGCTCCACCGTTCCATACGGGAAAACCTGAGCAACAGTGAATGGTCCTGACCAACGGGTTTTGAGTTTGCCCGAGAATATCTTCAAGCGAGAGTTAAAGAGGAGAACTTGATCACCAACGTTGAACACGCGGTTTTTGATTTTAGCATCATGAATCCTCTTAGTCTTCTCTTTGAAAATCAAAGAATTCTCGAAGCCGATCCCTAAGCTCATTTAATTCATTCAATTGAACTTTTCGGTGATCACCCGCGGTCTTAAGATCAAAGTTAGCATGTTTCAAGGCCCAGAATGCCTTATGTTCGAGCTCGATGGGCAAGTGACAAGCTTTTCCATACACCAACTTAAATGGGGTGCACCCGATGGGTGTCTTGTATGCGGTGCGGAAAGCCCATAATGCATCATCTAACTTATCAGCCCATGAAGCTCGATTTTCTCCTACGGTCCTTTCTAAAATTCTTTTCAAACCACGATTCGAGACCTCAACTTGTCCGCTCGTTTGCGGGTGATACGCGGTAGAAAGACGATGGGTAACTCCATATTTAGCCATAACTTTAGCAAATTGTTCATTACAGAAATGGGTACCGCGATCACTGATGATAGCACGAGGTGCTCCGAATCGGAAAACAAATTCTTCAAAAACTTAACAACCACTCAGGCGTCATTGGTGGGGAGCGCCTTCGCTTCAACCCATTTAGACAAGTAGTCGACGGCCACGAGGATATACTTATTACCCCTAGATGATGGAAATGGCCCCATAAAATCGATGCCCCACACGTCAAAAATCTCGCAAACTTGAATAGCATTTTGTGGCATTTCATCTTTTTGCGAAATTTTCCCTTGACGTTGGCAAGAATCACAAGATTTGACTAAATCATGAGCATCTCGATATATGGTAGGCCAATAGAATCCGGAATCAAAAACCTTCTTAGCGGTGTAGCTTGCACCATGATGGCCACCAGTGGGTCCGTTATGGCAAGCATTGAGAATATCCAGAGCCTCTTGGCCATGAACACACCGCCGGATTACTTGATCCGCACAAATCTTAAACAAGTAGGGATCGTCCCAGAAATAATGCTTAACATCTTTGAAAAACTTTTTCTTCTGTTGGGACGACATCCCTTTTACTACGAAATTGCCCGCATGGTAATTTGCAAAGTCGGCAAACCATGGGGCGTTTGGGTCTTTCTTAGCAATCATCCCAAGTGTCTCAAGAGGAAATGTTTCCGTAATCTCCTTTTTCTCGAGCACACTTTGATGGGGATTCTCAAGTCTAGAAAGGTGATCGGCAGCCAGGTTCTCCGCTCCTTTTTTTGTCAAGAATAGTAACATCAAACTCTTGAAGGAGGAGAACCCACCGAAGTAATCGTGGCTTAGCATCTTGCTTTGCCAAAAGATACTTAAGGGCAGAATGGTCGGTATACACTATGGTCTTCGACAAGACAAGGTAGGGTCGAAATTTCTCAAAAGCATAAACAACGGCCAATAATTCCTTTTCAGTAGTCGTGTAATTGTGTTGGGCCTCAGACAATGTCTTACTCGCATAGTGTATGGGTTGAAAATGTTTCGACTTACGTTGCCCCAAGACTGCCCCAATTGCATAATCACTTGCATCACACATGAGCTCAAAGGGCAAATCCCAGTCGGGGGCAACTAAGATCGGTGCCTCAGTTAATTTCTTTTTAAGAATATTAAACGCTTCAACACATTCGTTGGTGAAGATAAACGGAGCATCCTTTTCAAGGAGATGGGTCAGAGGGCGGGCTATCTTAGAGAAATCTTGGATGAAACGGCGATAGAAACCGGCATGACCTAAAAAAGTCCGAATACCTTTGACGGTAGTGGGATGAGGGAGTTTAGCTATAACGTCGACTTTAGCTCGGTCGACCTCAATCCCAGATTTTGAAATCTTATGGCCGAGGACAATGCCCTCTCGAACCATGAAATGGCACTTCTCCCAATTCAAGACCAAGTTGGTGTCTTCACACCGTTTGAGCATGTGGTCTAGATGAGAGAGGCAAGAAGTGAAAGAATCTCCATAAACCGAGAAATCGTCCATAAAAACTTCCATAGACTTCTCGATCATGTCATGAAAAATAGCCATCATGCACCTTTGAACGTACTGGAGCATTGCATAAGCCAAATGGCATTCGTCGGTAAGCAAAAGTTCCATAAGGGCATGTGAAAGTGGTTTTCTCCTGATCCTTCGGATCGATCAGGATTTGAAAATAACCGGAGAAACCATCGAGAAAGAAATAGAACTCATTTCCCGCTAAACGTTCGAGCATCTGATCCATAAAAGGTAGCGGGAAATGGTCCTTACGAGTAGCATCGTTCAATTTTCGATAATCAATACACACCCTCCATCCGGTGATGAAGCGTGTGGAAATCAACTCATTATTGTCATTGGCAACGACGGTCATGCCACCTTTCTTTGGAACACAATGGATAGGGCTAACCCATGAGCTATCGGAGATTGGATAAATGATTCCGGCGTCGAGGAGTTTAAGAACTTCTTTTTTGATAACATCATGAATTTTTGGGTTAACCCTACGTTGTTGTTGAATCACGGGTTTACAATCATCCTCCATCAGAATTTTGTGGGTACAGAAACGAGGATTGATTCCTTTGATGTCAGAAATTTGCCAAGCGATTGCATTTTTATGTTTTCGTAGGACATCCAAAAGTGCGGTTTTCTCCTCATCTTTTAAATTTTTAGCAATAATGACGGGAAATTTGTTCGGTTTTTCAAGAAAAGTGTATTCAAGATGAGGAGGTAAATCCTTGAGCTCGGGCTCCGGAGGATTTTCATCAGACGTTTGTACTTCTTTGAGATCTTCGATCGTGATCTCTTTCGGAGGGAGTGACGGTAATGGATCTTCATTTAACAATTGCTCAAGATAACGGATATCTCCCTCCGAATCATAAACACCATCATCAATTCCCGGTGGAATCGATTCATCATCAGCAAGAAACTCATCGATCTCTTCCCAAACGAAATCACCTCCCTCGAACGGAGTGAGAGAGGGGGAAGAATCGGCAATAATAGGCTCAGAAGATGGTTCAATATTTTCAAAAGGAATGGTGGGATTGCCACCCATAAAATCAAGAAGCTCCTGAGCATACTCCTCCGTAGCAATATCGAGAACGTCGATTTGATTAATAGAAGCATCATCATAGTTGGAGGAGTATCTCGAAGGATGGTTAATATTAAACGAGACGGTTTCCTTGTTAGATCGTAAAGTGATTTCTCCTTCATAAACATCAATCATCGCACGACCCGTTCTTAGGAAAGGCCTCCCGAGAATAAGAGGTACTCGGGGGTCAGCATCAAAGTCAACGTCAACGAAGTCGGCGGGAAAATGAAGTGGTCCTACTTTCACATAGACGTCCTCGGTGATTCCTCTCGGAATAGAGGTTGAACGGTCCGCGAGTTCAAGAGTCATCTTAGTAGGAGTGAGCTCCGGGAGAGAAAGCTTGTTATAAATCGAAAGAGGCATTAAGTTAATACTCGCACCAAGATCGGCCAAGGCGGAGCATTTCACAATTCCCGGAAACTCACAAGGTATTAGAAATTTGCCGGGGTCTCCTAACTTTTTGGGAAGTTTCTTGAGGAGCACCGCCGAGCAATTCTCATTCAACGGTGTTTTTGCTATTTCTGCCAACTTTTCCTTATTACTTACTAAATTCTTGATCATAGCAGCAAATTTCGGCATGAGGAGTAAAGCATCGGTGAAACTGATGTTAAAATTCAAGGATTGAACGATTTCAACAAATTTCTCCATCTGGTTTTCGGTTTTATCACGAAGCTTTTGATCATGAAGTCTTGAAGGATAAGGAAGTGAAGGTTTAAGAGTAGTCTTCGGAACATCGGGTTCCGGAATCGGAGTCTGAACGACCGGAGGTGGTACGGGTGCGGGTTGCACATTTTCTTCAATAACCTCGGTGTCTCCTTCCTCTTCTCTCACCAACGGAGTTGGAGACGAGGGTCCATCATAAGCCTTACCACTCCGTGTGGTTATAGCTTTCAACTCACCCTTCGGGTTGGGAATGGTATCACTCGGAAGAGATCCCGAAGTTGAGGGCTGACTGACCTTACACAAAACAACATTCAACATGTTTTCGAGTTTATTCTGTGAAGCCTCCAATTTGTTGTTCTGAAGTCGAATCTCATTCCTAAACTCATTGCTTTGTCTAGTTAACGAAGATTGAAACTCGTTCCTCAAACTTGTAATCTGATTTTGCATAGTGTTGATGGTAGAATTGTTGTGTTGAACGTAAGTTGTGAATTCATTTGAAGGAAAAGGTGAAGCTTGATAGCTTGGATTTTGATATCCTTGATTGTAATTAACTCCTTGGTTTGGGTATTGATTTGTTGGAGCTTTGAATTGGTTTTGAACATTTGGTCCACGAACTTGATTCTGATTAAAACGATTCTGATTGTTCGATTGAGAAAATCCCGGAGGTCCCATTTGATTACTAACACGAGGGTTTGGTTCAACTTGAGAACGGTATTGGTTACCTCCGGTTACGGCATTAGCTTCGAAAGGATTTCCATCGGTGGCGGTACAATTGTAGTAGGCATGCGGGCCACCACAAGTAGTACAAGTCGTTTCCACCGCTTTGACTTGAGCGGGTGGAGAAGAATTAACCTTAGCGGTCTTAATCTTAACCAAAGCCTGGATCATATCCGTAAGCTTATCAATCTTAGCATCGGTGCTAGACGTATTTTCGTAAGACGAGGACGATGGTGTAACACCCACTCGGCAGCAACCGATTTGATACGTGAGGTACGAACTTTAGATTTGTTCTCAATAATCAACAAGGCATCTCTCGTTGATCGGATCAACAAATTACCACCCGCGGCGGCATTGAGAGAGTCTTGATCAGTCTCATTCAAACCGTTATAGAATGTATCAAGTTGGTGTAACTCCGTAAAACCATGATGGGGACATTGCCTAAGCAAATCTTTGAATCGGTCCCATGCCTCACTAAATGATTCATCAAATCTTTGTGTGAATTTTGTTATTTCATTTTTTAAGCTTGTTGTTTTAGACGGTGGGAAGAATTCGTTCACGAATTTTGACACTAAATTCTCCCATGTGGTTATCGATCGAGGGGGTAGTTTCTCGAGCCAAATGCAGGCGGCCCCCTCAAGTGAAAACGGGAAGAGTAGAAGCTTGATAGCCTCTTTTGGAACGTTACGGTACTTGATCGTAGACGTGAGCTTGTTGAATCGTCGGATATGAGAGTGAGGATCGTCTCTCTCAAATCTGTAAAATTGGCTTGACGAAACCAAATTTATCAATCCGTGTTTAAGCTCAAAGTTATCGGCAATGATTGCCGGGACGACGATGGCTTCTCCATAACCCTCGGTGGGTGCTTGGAGTTGCTCTAGCATGGATCGGTTGTCCTCCGCCATTTCGATGATGGGCGGGGTTTGATTAGTTCGAATCTCGGGTTCGACTAATGGAGCACGTCTATTTCGCCTTCGCGGAATTGTAGCGGTTTCACGTATCGGTCTGTAGTTATTAGAACGAGTGCGCATGCACTTTCAAAAACCAAGGCAATTAAAACGAACGGTATTCGAAAACACAGTGAACTTAACCAATAATCCCAAGTGAATAAATCACCTCTATAAGACAAACGCAAAAGCGAGCGGAGAAGCTTTTTAGGTCAGCGCGAAGCTTATTAAAAACCCGCTTCTTTTCAGCCGCAATTTAATGTCAGGCCGTCCTTATACCCACCACACAGTTTGTTTTTCAAATAGAAATAAATCGACTCACAAGCGACACAAAGGCAAGTTTTTGATCTTTAGTTCGGGAACTTATTAATGATCTTTAGTTCGTGTATTCTATTTATTAGCAAAAACACAAGAGAAAATCTTTTTGTATTTTTAATATGATATATATATATATACAAAAGAAAAAGGAAAATATTTTTTTACTTTTTTAATTTATAGAAAAATAGTAACTTCACGAATGAAGGATCTCGAGTCACTAATCGTCAAACCTCAAACGATATTGTCGTGACACAACCTCCCCGGCAGCGGCGCCAAAATTTTGTTTCACAATGCAGACAACGCCAAACCGTCAAGTTATCTCACACAAGCTAGCCACTTGTGAATGATTAACCGTAAGAAACTTAAAACAGTTCAGACACTGATTCGCTGATAATGAAGGCTTAAGGGTATGTGTGTACGGATAAAACCTCAATATCGATATCAAAAATAATCACGAAGATAGATTCAAAATTCCTTTAGGAAAAAGAATATTAAATCAAATCCCGTGTGTGATCGTTGATACGGATTAGTCAACCCGAATCGTTTCCCAACGAGGCGTGAATTGCCAACGCGTTTTTGGTTTGGAATTTAATGCTCGATGTTTTGATTTGTTTGATTTTGATTTTATTAAACTACGGAATAGGAAAGTAATTAAGGGAATCTATTCTATGGGAAATCCTAAGTGCGAAATTAACTAAAACGGAATTAACGAAACGTAAATAAAATGCAACTACGTCTAAATATTATCCTAAAAATGCCTAAAATTACTTTTACTCTAGAAATGCAAATTGAAAACTATTTATGAATTAAAACTAATTTTTTAAGATTTTTCTGGACTTTATTAAAATTAAAAACTAATTTTTAACTATTAAAACTAATTTAAAATACTAAAAATTATGAAAATCAAAGGGAAAAATATGAAACTATTTTTATAAAATCTAAAATACCATAAGAGAATTTTCAAAACTATTTTTTTTATTTTTCTGATTATTTTTCTATTTTCTACAAATTTAAAACTATTTAAATCTAATTAAATGGCTAAAAATTACAAAATAAGCTAGGAAAAATCTAGAAAAATTATTTTTTCGCTTTTTGTATTTATCTTAATCTGTGAAAATTGAAAAATTATTTTTTTGGAACTTTTTCTGATTTAATTGCAATAAAAGCTATTTAAAAAATAATAAAAACTAGTTTAAATCAAGAAAAATAGCAAACAAAGACCAAAAATTATGAAAAACTCAGGAAAATTCTAAAATATTAATCTAAATCTATGAAAAATAAGAAATATGATGATTATGTGTAAGATATTAGAGCTGCAGTGTAAATGGAGTCTAAATAAGCACTTAATTAAGCAATAAGCTTCTAAACTGAATTCTAGCTAAAGGCAGCTTAAAGAAACCTTAAAGTAACAGTATTTGAACTATGGGAGCATGCAATTAACTAAGGAACAAGGGAGGATTAAGCTAAAATAAGGATTACTAGATAATAAGCTAATTAGCTAAAGTGAACATACAAATAAGCTATTGGGAAAGGGAGTCCTAATAAGCTACCTATCCTAAGTTATCTAGGAGTGACTTAAGCTTTACCTAAAGTCTAATAAGCTCTGGAAGCTTATTTTGAACTCTGAAATTCCAACAGTTAAGGTCAGCAAGGGGGGGGGGGGTACTTTGAGCTTATTAATAAGCTAGCAAACCAGCTTAAATTTCCAAAATGAACTGAATCAGATCTAAACCATGTGCCTAAGACTACAAAGAAACAAATTTTATCACTTTTGAAGCCAAAATAAAGGATTACACAGATCTGATACAAAGGGACATTTTGATGACTTGAGTTGTCTTTGATGTTGATTTGGACAGAAACTAAGACCAGATTTGATTATCCAAAAGCTATTGGATGTTTGTAAAAATTGCTTATAAGCTAACCTTACCCACTAAATTCTATAGAAAACTAATTTTTTGTGTTTTTAAAAGATTAAGACCGTAAAATTGCTTGAGAAAATGACCCTAAGGACTGTTTTAACAGAAGCTTCTTTGACAATCACCAATTTAACCAAACTGACCCAAAGGCTTTTAACTCATTTTGAAACTGACTTAGAACTTAAAGACAGACTAAATAGGACCAAAGTGACTCAAAAACAAACTCAAATAAGATCTTACACTACTGTTTCAACTAATAGCTGTTTTGACAGCTTATTGAACTCAAAACTCTGAAAATGACTTGTACCACTTGAAACTAGAAAGAAATGGTTAAAATAACTTAATCACTGCAAATGAAACCTAATGAGAGCTTATTCAACTCAAAAGAATGACCAAGAGTGGTGAACAACCCACAGTGCCAAACACCCCTTTATCAAGGATGTTTGACAGATTTGGTCTAAAGAAGACCTTTAAGCTTGGATTCTTAAGAGACAGAAATGTAGACACCTCATTTTATAAGAGAAAAAGCTGTTTTTAAAAGTGAATAAGCAAAAGCAATAAGCAAATAAGTATTTTGACTTTTTTTTTTGACTTTTGATTTTTTATATATATTTTTTTTATGCAAGATTTAGAGTACTTATGTAAATGAAACTACAAACTCACCAATAAGCTATGAAACAGCTTAAATGAGCTTATGGGAATGAAAATAGACACTAATCCACCATTTTGAGATGCAAACATAAGCATAAGAATTAAAAAGAAATCAACTTTTCATTAATGAAATGACTGAAAATACAGAAGAGGATTCTGAATTACAATAAGCATAAATATAGAAAAAGCTACTAATACGACTATAAAATAAGACACTAAGAAAAGACACCAAAATTAGACAAGCTAAATGTGATACAAGGGTGTCCTATTTATAGCTGGAATTCAAGCTTGGGATCCTTTTCAGAAGATGCTAGAAGTCTATCCACAGCCACAAAACCTTTCCTCTGTCATCACCACCAATCAAAATGCTCCAAATCACCTTATGAGGTGTCGCGTCCAATGAGAGAGCTTGAAAGGGCCACGTGTGAAGCTTATCCTGACATGTCAGCTTCCAGATAAGAATTCTAGAAAGATTCTAGTACGAGGTTGGGTGCTTGGGATGGGTAATTGGTGGCGTTTGGATTTGGGGAAGACAGGGGATAATTGGGCGCGTTTGGAATTGTTTATTGTATTTCAAAGGAGTTGACCGGGTTGTTAGGTTGTTGACTGGGGTCCAAGAGGGTAAACGGGTATAAGGTATTAAAGGGTGGCCGGGTATTGGGTTAATGGACCGGGTAAGTGATGTTTGGGCCGTGGGTTTTGGACTTAGGATATATCTTGGACTAGCTTTGGATCCATTTGGCTATTAAGGGACCATTAGTGCAAATGCTGAAAATCCAGGGACCAAACATGTAATTCTGAAAATATCTTCCAAGGATTGTTTTTGACAATCTTCAAATAAACCAAGGGCCAATTTGCAACTTTTGAATCTTCAAGGGCCACTTTTGCCAAATGCTCAAAGTTGAGGGGCCATTTTTGCCAATTGCTTCAAACTTGATTATATCTTCCAAAAATCATCCTCGGAGAATAAAATCTTCATAAATGCTCAATTTTGATCTTCCGGCTCGGCTTAAGCTCACTTAATCTCTCGTGCTCGGATTTACGTCTGATTTGGTTCCTTTTTGTGTGTTTTTACATATCCGTACCTGCACATGCATAAACTCAAGAAACCATCAAATATTAGCAATAAACGGCTTTTTCTTGGTTATTTTGGGTCAGTTTTGATGATGAAAAGGTATGTGTTTTAGCACATACCAATAATCAAAAAGAACAATGTTTTACAATATTGTATACAATTGGTACAAGACCTTTGTTAGTATTATGTTTTCAAAAGATAGTCAAGCATGTTTAATCTTTGGAGTCTAAAGTCTCAAACTTGATCCTTATCGGTTAAATGTTTCTCATAATCAGGTCACATCTCCCCTCAAAAGCTTTCAAAATCAATTTAAATCTACAGAGATCACAAATCTTAAATGATTTGAAAATTGTGATCGGGGGAGAATTTGTGATTTAAATTGGACTTAAACTGATAATTCGATAAATGGTTTCACAAGTGTATAGCAAGATTTCCTACCACATGTGCCAAACGATTTCAAAATTTTCCTTGCACATGTTGAGGGGGAGCATCCTTTTAAACCACAAAGAATTGAAACGTGATTGATTTGTATCTAAGTGTTGGTTCCTTCTAATATGTGCAAAACTCTTTCAAACCCCGAGGCACATATTGAGGGGGAGCAAACTTATGAAAACCTCATCCTTCCCCAAGATGCTTTATCTACTTGATTTGAACAGGGAAGTGATGTTGATATCTTTTAAAAAATGGTAATCAAAGAAGTTAATTCTTCCTCTTGCCTCCGTGTGCCAAAATGATTTCAAATACATGATGCACATGTTGAGGGGGAGCTCTGTTTCTAAAAATATCAAAAACAATTCAGGTACAAAATGCTTTGATAATATATCACAAGTATCTGAATTTATTTTCAAATGGTTTTCAATTGGTTCCAATGGCAGATGAATAATATCAAATAGACCGACCAAACTAATTTTATGTATGGTGATATAAGGATGATAAGGATAGGTATTTGTTCCCATGATCCGCCAAAACCGGAGGGATCTACCCAGGGACAATCCACTAGATAGTGTAGAAGTCCTTAGGTATGATGAAAAAAAGAGAAAAGTGGGTTATGGGAAGAGTGCGGACTGAGACAGAGCTAGTACTGGAATAAACCCAACAAGGTTCTAGTTATGAAGTCTCGGTAAGCACTGAAGGGGTTGAAGAATGAAAAAGAATTGAATGAGAAAAAGGTGAAAAGAAATTGCCCTCCAATAATTCAACCTTAGGGCAGTAACCGGGTTCAATACATATGCTACTGGTGGTTGCTAAGGTAACGTCGGTATTGAAGACAAGACGTCATGGACCCAGTGACGCACTGCACTAAACTTCCCAAGCTACTCAAGTTCCTCTTAAAAGGGCTTGTTTCATTCTCACGGGGAACCTACATAATCTATCGACTTTCTCCTAGATATTGTTGATATTGAAGAAGGAGACCCTCTCCCTAGTCTCTGGCATAGGAACCAAATGTGCACGATTGAGTCTAGAGCCAAGAGATCATCAAATAAATCTCTTTAGGACACTGTCATTGAAGACTCTCTGTTTCTCACAATGTGGAAAGAGAGATTATATCTTATGAGTCCTACGCATTATCCTAGTGGTATTGACAGAACATCTGAGTGATATGCAAACATGTTTACAATGAAGATGGAAAGCCTTCTGGAGCCAATATCAAACAAGCTCCTGGTGGGTGGCATGTGAGATCTATCCAATAGATCAACCATGTGACAACTGAACAGAAACAATGGGGCGAGTCATAATTATGATTCAATCCTGGTTCAGGTTATGGATTGACGGATAACTTTGAAAAACCGGTCGTTGTGCTTAAAAACTCTTTTCTTTAGAACATCGATTGTGTACTCATATTTCAAAATAAAAGGTCTTTATGATTGATAATTGATTTTCATTAAAACCTTCGATGTATTGCAAAAAACAATTTCTATTGAGCGGTACATGATTGTTTTTCAAATCTCTTTTCATCAATAAGTGAATCTCAATTCGCTGGTTCACTCACTCCATGTTGTCTTCTTTGAGACTTTCCGGTTTGAGAACAGCTAGAGCAGCTGCGAAACCCTGTCAAGGAAATTCTTCAGAATTATACCTGATCACAGGCAGTACTTGTACTGATCAACGGGGAACCGTGGGTCGTGTACCTCAATTCAACGAATGTGATCAAAGACAATTTCATGCGCTTTATTGCTAACTGTTGTATGCAGGTACGCCCGGCGTTTGCAGCTGATCAGAATGAAGCGGTCAATCCATAGCCACATGCTCAAACATCACATTCATCTCAAAAGAAATCATGATTAGTGCATCAATGACTTTGATATTCTTATTCCATGTTTCTGTTACGCTGCTGCCAATATCATGAATCAACGAAAGCTTCCGCTACTCTGATGAAAAGAAATCATGATCCAAAATGTGAGCATGTCGGTCCAAAAGTCACAACATCACATAATACCATCACCACAACGGTTGAGTAAGAGATTTATGGTAGCTGATGATCTCAAAGCTGACTCAAAACTCATTATCACGTGGATCAGTTAAAGACCTCCACTAGAATTATCCAAACATGCGGAACATGAAGAATCAATGACTACGAGCTACTGAGAAAAAGAACTTTATCAAGAATCCAAGAACAATCTAATGTAATATCTGTTTGTATTCATTGTAATTTGAGGTGACCTCCCTTAGGGGGAGATTGTTAGGATTTAGTAAATACAGTTATTAAAGTGTCGGTCACCTCAAGTATATGTAATCGTTAGAAAGCTCGTAGTCGTAGTTATTTAATGTTAAGTAGTATTAGTTATGTAACACCGTGGAGGACGGACGGGTCTTTACCCATTGTATGCCTGATCCACAGCCCGTAGGTGGCGATTTGTGTAAGACTATAAATACTCTTTACCTCCCAAGGTAGAGAGTTGGAGCTCATAATAATACTTTCATTTTCTCTCATTAAGTTCCCAAATCTCTAACTCTTTCTCTCTCTAGAACCTCATCTTATACGCCTCTTTTGATTGTGATATGATGTGTTTGTGAAATCCAATATGTTACATTTATCATAGTGATGAGATGGGAGCTGCGATGTGGAAGGTCATCAAGTCAGCTATCTTCCATGGACGGTGCTTGGCTTTGGAGGAGGCAGCTAAAACAGGTAAGCCTGTGGACCTCTCCAAAATTGAGTGCTACCGTCCCTCATCGAAGGCATAATACGAAGATGCGGGAAATGCGTTTGCAACCACAAAGTACCCCTTCCTGGCTAAAGCTACCAAAGATCCCACGGCACCTCTTGAAGACCTCCTCTCAAAGAAGCTGCGCAAGATCAAGCCTGCGACCCCTACCAAGAAGACATTTTCCACCAAGCATGCCTCAGTTCAACCATCTCCAACTCTATCTCCTCAGAAGCCAGAGTAAAGGCTGCCATGTTGGCAGTAATTTGGTTCCAAGGGTAGCATGTACCCTTTTTAAGACAATTTGATGTTACTTTATGATGTGTGTCTGGTTCCTTAAACAATTTAATATTTGTGATGTATGGCCTAGGCCAAAGACAATTTAAATGGGGCTTCGGCCTCATATGCAGGTACAAGGGCATTAGCCCTTATTTTGAATGACACGGTGTGGGGAAATATCCCTACAAACTTAGTTATTTTTGTCTTGTGAACTTCTCTTACGCCATTTTTCCAACGCTTAATTTTTACAACCTATGGTTAAACAACCTCATTGTGTGTAAATTTCAACACCAAGAATATAATGACCAATTTTGATCATTGACAGAGGGTCGCGACCCACTTTATCTCAAATCCTTTAAGTAATATGGCTTTGTTTTTACTTTCATAAGTGCCATAAACTGCTAGGAGAGTTAATGTGAATGTTTTGATAGGCTTAAGTAATGAGGCGTTTGTTACGCCATATGCCTTTTTATTCGACATTGAAACTCATAAACGACTTGGCTGAACAAATCTTTGTGTTTAAGAAACGAAGCAAGAGATTTGTGGGAAATTTATTATTCATCATTGAATTGGTAGAGAGGATTACATCATTCTTGAAGTGAAAACTAAGACAACTACCAATAATGTTTGCTTTCCCATGAGAAGCTTCTAATTACAAGAATGAAAAAGTAAAAATACTTCTTAAACATAGAACTTTCGGAGGTTCATACCATTCCATGTCCTGTCGATGGGTTCTCCGAGAAGAGTGGCCAGCTTGTAGGCTCCATTGCCGTAGGCCTCAGCTATTACGTAGGGTCCTTCCCAAGTAGGTCCTAGCTTCCCCTGGTATTCTGCTTTGCTTGCACTGTTGAGGCGTAGCACATATTCCCTAGGCTTGAAGATGGAAGGTCTGACCCTTTTGTTGTAGTAGCCTTCGATCTTATGCTTGTGCATGGCTTCTGGGATGGAGGCTATCTCTCTCCTTTCTTCTAGTAGATCAAGGTTCTCCCTGATCTTTTCATCATTTTCTAGTAGATCATGGCTTCTCGGATGGAAGCAACATATGTTGCCACACGCTCCATGTGTACACTTAGTTCTGAAGGGATAACCACTTATGTTCCGTATGTTAGGCTGAAGGGAGTTTCACCTTTGCTTGACTTGGGGTGTGTCCTATGAGCCCACAATACTTGAGGGAGCTCGTCCACCCACCCATGATGAGTTCGTCCCAGCCTTTTCTCAATCCCTTTGACAATGTCTCTGTTTGTAACCTCCACATGTCCGTTACCTTGTGGATGGTAGACGGATGTCCAAGACTGCTTTATGTTGAGCCCTTGACAGAAGTCATAGAAGACTCCTTCAGCAAAATGCTTACCATTGTCGGATATGATGATGTGGGGCACTCTGAAACTGCACACAATGTGCTCCCACACAAACTTCTCAATCTGTCTCCCCGCAACGGAGGCTAAAGGTTTAGCTTCCACCCACTTTGTAAAGTAATCGATTGCTACCAGCAAGAATTTGACCCCACCAGGAGCCACATGCATGGGTCCTACGATATCAATTCCCCACCGAGAGAAGGGCCATGCGGATGTCACACTTGTCATGTCCTGCTTTGGCAGCTTGGGGACGTTTGAGTGTATCTGACAGGCTTCACATTTGAGAATGATTTCTGCCGCATCCCTATGCATCGAAGGCCAGTAATAGCCTAACTTCATTATCTTCGAGACAACTGAGCGGGGCCCTGCATGGAGGCCGCAAGATCCTTCGTGGACTTCAGCGATGATGCTCGTAGCCTGCTTGGGTCCCACACATCTTAACCAAGGTGATAGAAACGACCTTCTATATAGGGTTTCCCCCATTAGCCGGTATTGTGGGGACTTAACCCGTATTTTCCTTGCTAGTTTGGGATCTTCAGGGAGAAGACCACTTATCAAGTACTCCCTGATGGGAGTCATCCATGTCTCTCCTTCTTCATGAACCACGTCCGTGACCTCCTTGCGAATAATGGACCTTTCAGGTAGGACTTCAACTAGTACTTCTTTAGTGAGATGAGCGAAGGCCATAGAGGCTAGCTTGCTCAGTGCATCTGCCTTCTTGTTCTGATTCCTACGAACATGTTGGATGGTGTAGGAATCGAAGCTATCCAGCATCTCCTTTGTTTTTTCCAAGTACTGTTTGATGACGAGATGCCTTGCTTCATAGGAGCCTGTCACTTGGTTCGCTTCCAATTGAGAATCTACGAAAACGGAAAGAGCTTTAACCTCCATATCTTTGTCTAATCAAATGCCTGCTAATAGGGCTTTGTACTCCGCTTCATTGTTTGTGGCTTCAAACTCAAAACGAAGAGCATATGTATGCTCCTTCCCTTCAGGGCTGACTAGCATTAGACCTGCTCCAGAACCATCAGAGCTTGATGCTCTGTCTGTATAAAGTTTCCAGTCATCCTGCACTTCGGTGAGTTTAGCTTTAGGCTCTTCTTTTCCTTTGTCCGGTTCGGAATGTGTTTCTGCCAAGAAGTCTGCTAGAATTTGTCCTTTAATCGAGTTTCGACCCTTGAACTCTATTTCATTCTCCCCAAGTTCGATAGCCCATTTGGCCACCCTTCCAGACTTTTCAGGCTTCAACAAGATCTGTTTGAGTGGCTTGTCGGTTAAGACTGTGATTGGATGGGCCTGGAAGTATCATCGGAGCCTTCTTGCTGCGTAGATTAGAGCTAGTATTAGCTTCTCCAATGTTGGGTAGTTGACCTCTGCTCCCTGCAAGACCCTGCTGACAAAGTAAATGGGGATTTGCCGCTTGTCCCGTTCTGCCATGAGAACTGCGCTAATGCTCTCCATTGAGGATTCTAAGTACACGAACAACACCTCGCCTTTGATTAGGGCTGTAAGTGTTGGAAGGATTTCAATGAACTCCTTCATCTTCTGAAAAGCAGCTTCTGCATCCTCACTCCACTGAAAAGTCTTCTTGTCGACACATCCTTTAAGTGTTTTAAAGAACGGTAAGGATCTGTCAGCCCCCTTCGACAAGAATCGACTTAGCGTGGCTAGTTTCCCATTCAAGCTTTGCACATCTTATAAGCACCTAGGAGCTTGGAGATCCGTAATTGCCTTGACCTTGGAAGGGTTAGCCTTTATCCCTTGCTTAGTGATCAGATGCCCTAGAAATTTCCCCTCTTCGACACCGAAAGAGCATTTTTTAGGGTTCAGCTTCATGTTTATCGCTCGAAGTTGGTCAAAGGTTTCTTGCACATCAAGGAGTAGGTCTTCTTCCGTCTTGCTTTTAATAACCATGTCGTCAACGTATGCTTCGAGATTTCTGCCTATCTGTTTGTTGAAGGCTTTATCTACGAGTCGTTGGTATGTTGCCCCTGCGTTCTTCAATCCGAAGGGCATCTTTCTGTAACAGTAGACACCTTTGCTTGTGTAGAAATTTGGGTTTTTCCTCGTCCTCCTTTGCCATCTGGATCTGATGATACCCTTTATAGGCATCTAGGAAGCACTTTAGTCGGAAGCCTGCCAAGGATTCTACCTTCCAGTCGATTTCTGGTATGGGGTAGCAATCCTTCGGGCATGCTTTGTTGATGTCAGTAAAGTCAACGCACATGCGCCACCCTCCGTCGCTCTTTTTTACCATTACTGGGTTGGCCACCCAGGTTTGGTATTTTACTTCTCTTAGAATGCCCGCTTGTGTAAGTTCATCAACTTCTTTGCAGGCTGCAGCGTTTCTTTCAGGGGCTAGGCTCCTTCTTTTCTGTTTCATGGGCTCAATATGTTTGTATTCATTGAGTTTGTGCTCCGTGCCGAATGGCTGTCCATCTATCAGCAATGTTCTTGGGACTCCTGTCATGTCAGAATATTTCCAAGCAAAAATATCAAGGTTAGTCCGTAACAGTTCTGTGAGCTTCGCCTTGAAATTTTTCAGGAGTTGCTTCCCTATCACCACCATCTGTTCGGGGTAGCTAGGGTTTACTACGACCCGCTCTTCTGCATTCGTACAGCTTAGAATTGCTATCGGAGGCTCCTCCGTTTCTTCCTTGACCCTCTTGACACCATATACCCCCTTATCCGCCCCATAATTAGAATGAACAGTTCCTACTCCGAAGGGAGTTTGGAACTTAATGGCAGCATGTATAGTGGAAACGACAATGCCCATCTTTTGCATAGCTGTTCTCCCTATTAGCAAGTTTTAAGGAGAATCTGACCTGACTATGACGAATGTGAGCGTTTCCGTGCGGGATAAGAGGCCTTCGCCTATAGTGATTTCCAATGGCACCTCTCTAAGGGGCCATGAGTGTTCGTCGGAGAATCCTACCAGAGGTGTTTTTGAGTCTACCCTTCGTGAGTGTATAGATTACTTGAGCTTTAGGAAGCAATGCTCATAGATGATCTCGCAGGAGCTTCCACAATCCATGTACGCTCGGTTTACTTCTCTGTTTGAGACCCGTACCTTGATGACCATGGGATCAGTCGAAGGTGTCTGCCCCAGGATGGACGGGAATGTTATCTCTCCTACGCATCCCAACTCCTCATTGGCTTCTTTCCGTTTTAAGGTTGGATCATGCTTGTGCACCATTAGTATCGGAGCTTCTGCAGGGGTAGCCTCCTTTTTTTTTCTTTCCACTCACCCAGTTGGGTGTCGGAGAACTTGTCCTTTCCTTTCTTGATGCCTTTAACCAGGTGTGCCAACTGTCCGAACTGTATTGCCTCTTCAATCTGCTTCTTCAGCTCTCTGCAGCTGTTTGTGTCGTACCCATGGTCTTCGTGAAAGTGGCAGTACTTTGACATGTCCCTGGCTTTGCTTCGTGCTGACATACGAGGTGGTGGGTCGAAGGACTTTGCGGCTTTCTCGATAGCCAGAATCTCCCTGGGAGATTTGGCCAAGTTTGCCAAGAGTTCATGATTCGAGCCTTTGTTGTAGGGAGTGAAGCGATCTTTGTTCTTCTTTCTACTCTTGGACCCTTCCCAGGAGGACCCTCTGGAGAACTTATCAGAGGCTTCTCTTTGCTCTATCGGAGCTCCGTTTGCTGCTACTTCCTTGGACTCAATCCAAGTGTAAGTCTTCTCCATCAGTGCCTTGTAAGTGGTAGGAAGGTCGGTGGACAGGAATTCCACCAAGCTTCGAGTCCGTAGGCCATGTACGAAGCCAGAAATCCTTTGTTCCTCGTGCAACCCTAGAATTTGCAAAGTTTCATCGGTGTACCTTGTGACGAAGGCCCTTGTGCTTTCGCTGTCCCTTTGCTTGATGGTATGCACGGCTAGATGGGTCTTGGTGTACTTCTTCTGTTGGCTAAAGTGTGATCGGAACTTAGCCTTAAGATCATCTAGACTTACTATGCTCCCCAACTTTTTGCCATTCCACCATATTCTTGTGGAGTCTCGGATCGTGTATGTGAACATGTGGCATGCTACGGGCATGACCCACTTCTGCATCTTGATAGCGCTTTCGAACAAATGTAAGAAGTTATCAGGATCGCCTTTCCCATCGTAGGTTCCTATGTGAGTGGGCATCTTTACACCGTCAGGCAGAGGGTAGTCTTCAATCCACTTCACAAAAGGTGTGCAAGCTCTAGAGGCTTCGGCATAGTAAGGGTTATATGGAGGTGGATAGATAGGTGTAGGGTTATACGGGTTAGGAAATGGTTATGAATCACGTAAGGTGTGGAAGGTTGATACGAAGGGTTTCACCCATTGGTCGTGTAGAGTGTACAAGAACGTGTCTGCAAGGCTCTTGCTGGTAACTCTAGTTGTGGAGAGACCCATTCGGAGGATATGTATTATAGGTTTGAGCAGGTAGGTAGGGATTCATTCCCTGGTGGTAGTTCATCCAGTATGGAGTAGGTCCTCGACACTCCGGGCGTATGATGGAGGTATCGGAGCCCCCATCCCTTATCTTCCTAAGTGGGCAGCTAGGAGAGGTGGTAGGTTTACCCCTCCGTTTCCTCTTTGGGTTGCTTCCTCCGTTCGATTTCGCTCCTTCTTTCACCTTGTACCCTTCCCTTCTTCGGATCTCCTCGGGACCTTCTTCAAAACCCACAGTCCTTCCATTAGGCCTTCTTGTGGAAGGAGAACCATTTCGTAGGGTCGAACGCCCCCTGTTAATGGGTCGAGGCCTTTCATCTACCTCGATCTCTTCGTCATATTCCTCACTGGAATATTCCAGTTCCCTTCACATCTCAGTGTTGCAAACTTGCCTCTTATGAGCCCTCAGCAAGGACTCTAAGGCTTCGAAGTTTTCCTCAACGAAGGCAGGGCTAATTTCTGGAATAAGGTTAGCAGAAGTTGAGGCGTGATGTACGGAAGTGGTTTCCAAATGAGATCATGTAGTGAAGGTGGAGGCTGTTATGGGGGCGAGATTACCGTTGTTAGTTGTGTTGAGAGGTACCAGGGTAGAGAAACCTGGTGGAGGTGTATCTTCCCTTCCTGGTTCCATGCCGGAAAAGTAGCGTAATCGGTTAAGGTTTTAAGACTTGGTGATTACGGGACTAATAGTAGCGGGTCCCACGGATGGCGCCACTGATTGTACAATAAATTGCACTACCAGGCTTTGATGATGATCAAAGGTATGAGGGGTGTATGTTCCAACCAAGATTGTCTTTCACCTGAGAATAAGAAATACGAAGACACTACGTTAAGATTATACGCCAGGGTTGGACCTGCGAACCACCTCCTGCGTGAGAGTAAGTATGAGTTATGGTTGTATAAGTGTGTGTAAGTAAAGAGATGAGTGATGAATGAGCTTACCATAATTCTCTGACCGTCCAACCTATTTATAGTGGAAGAAATAGGGTTAGGGGTACCTCTGCGTAAATGTCGAAGAACATGGGGGCGTCCCATGCTTGTAGGTAACCGCTAGGGCTTAGTGACCCACGTTCTCAAACTTGGCGGGAAAGCCAGGAAAGAGACGGAGATCGTGGGTTTGACCAAGTCAGGAGGTTGTCATATCCGTTGCTCCTTCGTCAACCATACCCCCAAGGGCTTGGACCTTCGAATGGTGAATTCCCCACAGGTAACCTTCGTGTGAACGAATGGTTTGACGCCTACGAATATTCTAGAGACCTAACTTGGGCCTTCGTACAGAAGGGCTTCGACACTTCTCGAAGGGGTGTCCTTCGAGCTGTTCGGAGGGTACATCATCTGTTTCATTTTTGCCAAGTCATCGATGGGACGGCGTCACTTGAGAGATGTGACGCCATCATTCTTTAGTTGCGACGTCGTCTGAGTCTTAGATCTGGGGCGTCTGGAGAGAAACTTGTGGGTGTTGCCCTCCATATACTAGGCATGACGTCGTCAGGCTTTAGGACCAGAAATTCTACTGAGCCGTCGCGTGCACTTTTTGATCAGGTGTTCATAGAGGAACGGTGCAACCCTTTGGATGGGACGCCTTCAGGTTCTAATGAGCAGCCTTGAGTGTCTTCAATCTTGACTTTGTCATTTTCTTCATGTTTTTGCTCCTTTTCATCCAAATATGGTTCATTCCAGCATTTTGCTTCCAAAAGACCTAAAAAGTATAAATGAACGATTTTAAGTATGGATATAAAATGTGTCGAATTAGGGCTTAAATGACCCCTAAGCGTACGTTTAAATCCTTATCAAATAACCCTACACTTGGTATTTTCTTGTCCTCAAGCAAATGTGCTTTTGGCCAATCAATTTATAAGTTAGGGGGCATGAAGTATTGGTTTAAAATAGTCTACAACAAGTAAAAGCGCCACAATAGTCATAACAAGCACGAAAATTATACACTAGCACCTCACAAGTGATGTTTGGATTCTATCATCTCTCCGATTTATATGAAATATAATATGAATGGAAATGGAAGATAAACACTCATTACCTGGCAGAGTACATATATTACCATAAGCTTGAGAATAGATCAAACATCCACCGCTTTGGCGTAAGCACCTAGGAACAACTATCTAAGAGGTGTTTACAACGGTTGTAACATTAGGCTTAGGGTAGATAAGTAAAGGGTTTTGTTGGATAGGGGATATTTAGTGGTGGCAAGTCAAAAATCTTATGTTACAAGCATGTAAAGCGTGGTGTTGCTAAGCCAAGACTCGACTCACTAACAATAGAGAACTTGAAACAAAACAAACATAAACTTAAAAACATAAACATAAAGATAGATGTAGGATGGTAGCCCGTATGTCTTTCTCATTTTTTTTACATCTCTTTTTTTTCTCTTTTTTTCGATTTTTTTTTCATACCTTTTTACTCTACCATCTTCTACGATAACATCAAAATATAAGGGATTTATAGGAGTATCCCTACACTTGAGTTTTTATTTCTCTAGCACTAATTGACCCGATTTGAAAAGATCAAAACACTTGGAGTATTTAATTATGTAGACAAAGGGAATTTGAATTATCGTTCTTTCCCGTTACTCCATAAAATATTACTTTTACCCATGAGTCCTAATCGTCCCAAAACTGTGTACAAAAGATATGACTCGACTTAGCAACCATGCAAGTAACTAGATAATTGAACTAAGGGTTTAACAATAATAACAATAATGCACTAAAGATGAGTGCATACAAGGTAGGCTAAGGCGATTTAGGTGTACATTTGGGGGTGAATTGTAAACAATGCTCTTCATTGATATTCCAGAAAACTGAAACATCACGAGAATTGTGGAAAGGATGGGCTCTGAGGGGTTAACTAGGGTATCGTGTACTAAAGATGAGTACATCACAAGGGTGTGGGGTAATTACTCAACCGATGTGGAAGATGTAATTATAATATAGGTTTCAAACAAGGGTTATCCTAGTGCCTCTTATAATATAGTTACTCGTAACTATACAAGTGTAGTCTCACTACCGATCTCGGAATGCATCACAAAACAAGTTCTAGAATCTATTATACTACCGGTACACTCATTAAGCATTAAAGGTGAATGATTTTATTCTTAAAGATTTAGGAGCGAACCTCACATTTTTGGGGTGGAATTTGAGTGGTAAACGATTTTTGTGCTAGTCATACAATTCCTATCCATGAGACGCTTTATTAAGACTAAAGTTTAGCTCGTAAATGTCATAAAAATTTAAGTTTCTAAAATTGCCCTAACGAATATTTCTTATGGTTTATTACACAAATTACCAAGGACAAGACAAATGATCAAGTGAGTGAATAGTTTCTAAGTTCCCGCTTTATTCTCCCTCCCTACACTTAAACTGAACATTTTCCCCAATGTTCCCCGAAAGCATCAAAGTTATGATAAAGGAAGGTAAGTAAGTAAAAGAAACTAGTACTCCCCTGATTAGCTCGGTAGGATATGTGTGAAGTTGCGGTTAAATTCTCTTCCAAGAAGAATGCATAAGTAATAATCTTCTTCCAATATGTGTTTTTTCTTCTTGTCCAGTATAACCTGCACACTTATAAGAAAACAATGAAACCTTCACGTAAAATCAGCGGTAAAACTATATATGACACACAACTACACTAGAAAGCAAGTAAGATATAATGCTTGTGGAATGGATGTTTGCAGTTTTTCTAGAAAATTAAGATCTGGGAATTTCCAAAACTTTATAAACTGCACAGAAAACGAAAACTGATCATTCTGTTTCTACATAGCCTGACGTCGTCAGGCTTTAATCCTGACGCCATCAGGTTATCCTGACAAAAAGTGGTGTGCTGCGTTTTTCTGAAAAAATTCTGGAAAAATTACATCATTAAAACCTGGAAAAAGTCCTGCAAAACATCCATTATGACTCGATACAAGCATTTGTCTCTAACAAACACACATACATATCAATTTCAATAATTGTAATTCTCATGTTCGTGTTTTTAAAAGCTTATGTGAACTTCCCTACACTTATTTTTTTGTAAAATACCTTTATATGTAATTAAGACGAGGTTAAAAACAAAATAAAGCATTTTCACAAAGTTTAACATGAGAATAAACAACAATGAAAGAGGTATAAAACACACAAAAATTGAAAAACAAGCAAACAATTAAGCATGCGTTGCCTCTCACGAAGCGCTTTTCTTTATTTATGAGTCTTGTAGCTAGACCCGAAATCGTGCTCCTACGTGACTTCCTTACCATCATCTTCTTCCTCATGACAATCTCTATTGGGGTTTTCCATGGCATAGTCATGTCCTATCGTGCATCTTTTCAAGAAGTCATCTTGCCCCCAATTGGTTTTATTTCCCGGTCCTAGTTTCATACACTCTTTATAGAACACAAATATCTTATTCATCACATAGTCTACTCCTCTCTTCTTATCCTACTCATTCCTATAGTAGACCGATAGCTTAAGTTCTTTTTCATCATTGGAAAGTGACGAAAATTTTTCAATTATGAATGGCATTTGGTAGGCAAGGTCATCGGTCTCATCCTTGAATCTAACTATCCCTCACGATGGATCGTAAGTCATCCCAGTGCTATCTACGAATGGCTTTCCTAGAACTACATGGGACAAGCTAGGATTTATAACCGTACGAATATCCTCCATAGTCACAAAATCCGTAAGGTACGTGAAGCTACCTACATAGACGGGAAATCCCATAATTCTACCAAGGAAATTACATCTAACTCTAGGATCATTGGGGTCTTGCCTATTTGGGATAGGTTTTTTCATCACCTAATTATAGTACCTACGTGCTAGTCATGATGTTTATTGGAGACTTGCGATCAATGTAGGCCTTTGCTACAAAAAGATGTCCTATGCAACATGGTATGTTGAGATTTCTAGGATTTCCAAATGTGATTCGTGGGCATCTCCTAGTATAAATGGGACGAAGGTCATGCACTAGGTGTGGGTGGTATGAAAGTTCCTCATCCATAGGAAACTTATTGAAGTAATCATCGCCTACTTCGTCTATTTCATCGGTTGATTCATCCTTAGGAGTCTCGCTAACCTCAAGTACCGTCTCATGGTTCACTTCATCACTATTCCTATTTGGTTTTACTAAGGTGATGGCATTGACGAAGTGAACATGCTTTGATGAAGACGGGTCCCTAGTTTTGAAGTACTTGCTCGGGTCCTTAATCTTAACAACGGAAGCTTCGGGAGAGTGAGTCGAGATGGCACTAACCTTTTCGGTGGTTGTCCTATCATTATTGGTTATGGCTTTCAAAAGGTTATCTATCTTCCTATCCATCTCGACTTGGTCCGAAAGCTTGGCTATTTGGGCTTCTTGAGATGTAACTAGGTGTTGCATCATCCCTTCTAGGTTTTGTTGACTAGGGCCATGAGAGCTTTGGTTGTGTTGTTGGGGCCATGAGGAGTCGTTAGAGGTGAATTCTTTGGTTTGACATCAATTATAGTCGGGTTTGCCGCTCCATGCTTCTCGGGCGTCGGTGAAAGTCCTAGGTCCGGGTGTTGTGGGGAATCTTCCTCCCATTCGATTGGTATGCGAGGATGCGTAATCCATGGAAGCTTTTTCGGGGAGTCTTGTGCAATTACGAGTGTCATGGGGACCACTAAATAACTCAGACAAGGAAGAGACCTTGTTCACTTGGCGTGAGGGCTTAGGAGTTTCGTAGGAGCTCATTAGGAATTTGACTTGATCTTCAAGCTCGAGCATCCTACGATTGGAAGGTTTTTAGTCAATGGGAGTCAAGGAGATTGCCTTGAAGGTTTTGGGAAACTCACGGGGGTCATTCCGAAATTTGTTGTCATACATGGCAAGGTCCTCCATTGTACCCCACGACTCTTCCGCGGTAAGTTCACTAAGTTTGCCACCGGTCGCTTGGTCGATGGTTTGCCTAGTTGAGAGATTGACATGATCATAAAAGATTTGGACTTGAAGCCAAAGATCGATGCCGTGATGAGGGACTTTATGGAGCAAGTCCTTGAATCGAGTCCACGCCACGTAGAGAGTTTTGCCTTGACGTTGTTGGAACATCAATATGTCATTCTTTAGTTTGGTAGTTCTCCCCGGTGGGAAAAATTAGGCGAGGAAACGAGTGGTGAGATCATCCCAACTTGAGATGGATCCGGTGGGAAGTCGCTCATGTCAATTGCTAGCTTGGTCCCGTAGAGAGAATTGGAAGAGACGCAAGCGCGTGGTCTCCCGTGTGGTAGCATCAAGGTCGATAGAGTAAACGATTTTAAGGAAATCCTTGAGATGTTGATTAGGATCTTCGGAACGAAGTCCATGGAATGCACATCCGTTTTTCACCAACCGGATGGTGTCGGATTACAGGGCCGTAGTTTAAGCTTGAATTGGGAGCTCAATGGTGTTCCTATAGCCTTGATGGCTCGGTCTAGAGTATTCACCAAGAGTACGGCCTCTTGGCGGGTCAAGTGGTGGTGGGTTAAGTGGAAGTGGTTGATGTGGTGGTGGATTGTCGTTTGGTGGTGGATTGTCACCCATGGTGATAAGTGACAAGGTTACAAACAAAAACACGAAGAAGGGGGATAGACTACAAGGAAGCTAATGAAAATGTGAAAAAATCTTACTTGATAGGAATCAAGCAAGAGAACCTAATCGAGATAGAAGTCAAACTAGTTATTCTATTCCCCGGCAGCTGCGCAAAAAACTTGATGCGTGGGTTCGGGGTCGAGTGTAACGCCCCCCGAGATCATAATGATAGCGGAAGACTAATCAGGGTGTTACTCGAATGGAGATCATAGTCAACAATTATAGAAAATGACTCGAAAGAGGCGTTTTATTAAAAGTAGTTATCATTCATCGAAAACTCATAGTTGTTACAAAACATTGTAAATTGTTCAAGCGTTTTCCCAAAATATAGAGCATGAGTTTGAAAGAAATGACAACTTTATGTTTACACCACAAGAAAGGTCTTGGTATGCCCCACTCCGTGCCTTGGACATAATCTTCACTGATTACCTGAGATAACATGCTTAAAAAGGTCAACCAAGACTCAACTGCATACACCGAATTACTGGTGTACGTAAGTTTTGCCCCAAAGGAGGTAATAGCCAATTACCTAATGCAATTCAAATATGGTGCGGTTATTTCCTATAACTAAGACGGGGTCGTTACTCCCCATAGTACTATTCACGATATATGCGTTCACTGGCGGTGACTAATGGTTCATGATACAGGGGACTTATGGCTAAATACTTAGGCAGTACCAATAATCAAGAAGCGAACATTTATGAAAAACCTTGTGTTCTAGTTTAGAGCATGTATCTCCCTCGCGGGGTTTGCAAATAAAATTAAAAGCGAGGCTATGAACTCACCTTGATGATAATGAACAAGCACAAACAGATCAAGCACAATGTAGCGGAGGTTCCAAACCGAAACCTTGAAATGATGAGATGGCGAGTCTCAGAATATGATAAACATTTTGGTTCGCGACCAAAATAATAGAGCATTGAATATTCTTATTCAATAGATCATTGAATTTTCCAATTCAATAGTGTGTGTGCGTGTTTAACGTTTTAAGTTAATTTTTCTTGCTACATTGCCTTAGTTAATGATCCTCACTTACGCTGTAACACCCCCAAATTTTGTTTAGCGGAAGCATACGTGTTATTCGGGAGCGTTACGGGATTTGGTAAATCATAACACAAGTAATAAAGAACGGAATACATACTCCGTTTGATTTCATAAAATATATTTAAAACATTGTCTTACAACATAGTTTAAATAAATAGGCACATCCCATTAGTTTTAGTGGTCCCAATGTAAAAACATCATTTTTGTGTAAAAACACTTCTTTAATACTACTACGACCATACATCCGCTTCTTGCCTTGCCTTCATGAACATAACTTAAACACCGGAGAAAATATGCTAAAAGGTCAGCTAAAAGCTGGTGAGTTCATAGGTTTAAGTTTAAATAGTAAGTTCGGACCATAAGCAAAGTCATATAATCATTACAACAAATATAATGATATATGGATGAAAGTCTATTACGTTAGCTCTAAGTTCATGCAACCGATACTACGACAGTTCCTGTATGCTAAAAGATGTCATACAATATAGGGGCCCATAGCGAGTGTTTTGTCCCTCTACACTCGGTTCCGACATGGTATACGTTTCGCCTTGGCCTAAGCATGGCCAACCGAACGGAGGAGTCACCCTCAATAGATCTATTTATAACATTCGCGTTTCCCAATAGGGAATTTACGGTTCATGAAAAAGGGCATTCTCTAGGGACATAAGGGCTTAGGCTAAACCACGTAATAGTAATCATGTGATAGTTTTGGTCCATAAAATGTTTTGCATATTTCTCACCCCAAAATGTATAAAACAGTTTATCAAGTAAAAGTGGGGCTATGAAACTCACCTTAGTAAAATGCAATCCAAAAGCGGGATTTAGTGTTTGTTGTGAAACGGTACAGACACGCGACCTAGATAAGGAGGGCAATATTTAGTTCATTGCTGTAAGTATTCCTTACTTAAAATAGTTCAATGGTTTTTATAATTGTGTTAATACTAAACGTAAGTTTGTAAAATTCGTTAAAATGGTTTTTACTAGTAAGTATACGAAGTATATATACTTTTCATATCGACATTAATATGGTTTTAAAATCCAAAGTTTGATTTAAAACAAATGATATTGTCAAAATGATATAAACGTATATATACTTATTTAAGTTGACACAAAATGATATTGTCAAAATCATTTATATATAATTGATTTATTTTCTAATTGTATTTAGAAATATTTAAGTTAAAGTTGAAAACTCTCAAATTTATTAGTTTACAAAAATGATTTGTAAGTATATAAACGTATATATACTTATTTAAGTTGACACAAAATGATATTGTCAAAATCATTTATATATAATTGATTTATTTTCTAATTGTATTTAGAAATATTTAAGTTAAAGTTGAAAACTCTCAAATTTATTAGTTTACAAAAATGATTTAGTAGTCCTTGTTTATTTGTCAAAATTTGTTCTTAATACATATAGTTCTCAACTAGAGATTTTACTTGACATTCATATATGTCTACACATTGTCGTTAATCATTGTTATAGGCATTATCAAGTGTATCATGTTTTTGAAACCTTTGTTGTTTCATATATAAGTGTATAAACATTGTTCTTGTTTACATGTCGACTCGTGTATTATATATAACTTATGTAGTACATTCTATGTACGCGTAACATAATGCTCATACATTGTTAGATAATTATTTTACGATTCCATCTTTATTCCGTGAGCTAGTTTATATTACTCGAACGGACGCTAGGAAACTTGTGGGCTGTGGCCCGGTGTCATTTGTGGCGGTGTACACGAGTTCGGCTTAGGCCCGAAATGATGTGCATGTAATTATTAAATGTTGGTCCAATGTTAACTTAAGAAATGGGCCTGTGGAGTTGAGTTGGGCTGCGGCCCAAAGGTGGCTTAAGAAGGTTTTTGTACAGGTTGCTACTTGTGACATCAAAATGTTTCATTTCACTTTTGATACTAACATTTTGGACTTGACGAAAAGAGGAAGTAACCAGGCGCCATTGTGGTAGCTCAAACGGACCTTAAGCAAGTTCTAAATGGGCATAATACAACAAGGAAAATAGTACACTTGTGTGGTTGTTTTGATGGGGAAAAACTCAACGTGTTCGGCTATGACTTCAAGATATAACTCGACTCTAGTATGAATTTGTCTTGTGATTTCGAGACTCATTTGACTATAGTTTAGACTCTACCAAAACACATTGTCTCGCTAGAGAGCATATACGGGTTTATTGAGGGGTGTTATGTGTCTCGAAACGGGTTCATACCCAAACTGTACATGAAGCATTAAGGAAGTAAATGAGGCTAGGTAAGGGTCGAGTACTACTCGACTTGGCTTTACCACATTATGCAAGTTTTCGAGCACCCAACACGACATCACTAGATTATTATACTAAGCAAAATCGAGTACTAAACAAGGTGACTAACATTAAATTTCTAGACCCAATACTAGGAACATACACATGATGCTTAAGTCCTACAAGATTTATAGTACTAACTTTCAATGATCTTGGGTTCGGATACTCGATAGAAAAACAAGGTCCAACGAAACAACACTTCACAGATTAGTAGGTGTCTAATTTGTTTTCGGTTTTAACTAGTGATACTCACGTTCCCGCCAGGTTCACGACATCTATGCTACTCAAAATTTTTATAAAACTCAACTTTGTTTTTCTTTGATTTATAACTCGACAAGACTCAAGATCATCACAACAACATCCAAAGACCCAACTTCTAATTCTTCTTGTTTCATACTCTTCGACACAAAACAAAAAGAAACCAACAAGTACAAGACCAAATTCAATTTCAACACTCCTTTAGACTACTTAGCTAATAATCTAACTTTTAAAACTTAACTCTTGTTTTCTTTGTTTCTTGTGTTCGACAGACTCAACACAAGAGGACCCAACAACAACCAAATTTTTCATGAGCTTTTTATTATTCACCAACAAACATAAGATATCATATCACTAAGTCTCAAAATCAAATGACCATATTCATTATCTATTCGAATGGAAATTTTAACAAGACAAAGTTTAGAAATTTTCTTACAACAATTCGATGACTATGAATCCGAAGACCAACCCAAGAGTTTATCACCTCCACAAAACCCAATAGATCTAGAGCAAAACCCAATTGATGTTCTTCACTCCTTGAAGTTTCTTTATCTTTTTGTGGTGGGATATGGAGTGTGACACTCTTGAGGGTCTCGGCCAAATAAAAAGGAAACACAAGTGGAGTTTTTGGCTAAACTTTCTCATCTTGAAATTTGGTTTGAAGCCAAATATAGATAACTTCCAAAACCAAAAGAATCTTGGTCATAAGCTCAAGATAGATTGGTGGAAAGATTTGTTTCTCTCTTGTGGTTTATCTTGATCTTCCTTGGATTCCATTGAAGAGTAGTGGTGCATCAAGAGGGATTTGGGAAGCAAAACTTACATGGATTTGGGTATGAGAGAGATGGATATGTTGGATGATTATGTTGGGTTATCTTCTTTTAGAGAGATTCGGCCTAGGTAGGATCGCAGGGGCTAGAGGAAGGAGATGGAGATATGATATCTTTCTATCTCTGCTTTTGAATGTGTGTTTTGTCGTGTGTGGAAGAGAAGGACAAAGAGGGTACACCAAGGTTTTATAAATTCTTCTCTTGTAAAAGCATTATATGTATACAATTAAAAGTAAAATAAAGTAATGTAATATGTAATGTATACTTTTAATTTATTTGTGTAAGTACGTGCATTATTTTACTTAGGCACTTGTAGTATATTGCATTTACTTATGAAATAATTGTGTTTGGGTTTTATAAGGGTTGTTGCTTATGTGATAGTGCGTCTATTATTTTGTGACCTGCGAAGTCATATTGTGACCAAAGTTTCATTGTTTGATAACTTTTCCTTCGTAGTATTTTATTGTTACGCGTCTGAAATATTTTTATCTTTGTAATATTCCATGTCGCGGACATTTGTTATTTGTTTTATCTAGTCCTTATCATAATGTCGGTACGCGTGCATTCGGTCAGGGGAAAACGAGATAGCCTCTCGTCTTACAATTTAAATCATAAGACCAAAATGAAATATTCATAAAATGATATGAATGCAAGAGTGGTGAAATCTTTATTGTATGCGAGTTATCTACTCAAATAATCAGACAAAGCTTATGCATGCTTAATGAATTAGGCTTAGTAATAATAAATTACTAATCATCAGTTAAATTTTAGTGAAAATTTACCGTGTGTCACATACGCATAAGTGAAATTTTCCCCGTTGTGACTTTATGAACATAATGACGTTATCGAGTGTTTTATTTCGTTTATAATCGAAGTGCTTTATTACCGAATTACGATTTTTATATAATTATACTTTTATAATTATATATATATAGGTTAAGTGAATTATCGAAGTAAAAATACTCATTATACACTTTAAGTTGTCCAAAATATTCATTTTTATGGAGTCATGATAGATTTATAAGTTTTCTAAACTTTTTCTCAAATTTACACTTTTTACCCTCAAGTTTCAAAATGTACAAGTTTAGTCCCTCAACTTTGGAAAAATGACACTTTATACCCAAAAGAAATTTATACTCAAAGTTTCCAGTTTTGACAGTTTTGGTCCCTCGTTAAACTGTTTTTGACAAAATATTCTCAAATATGAAGTTTTACACTTTTTGTCCCTTGAGTTTTAAACTTTACCTTTTTACACCAAAAACTTTTATTCCCTTTAGAACTAAGTTTCTTTCAATTACAAAATTAGTCCTTGGACTTTTCTCATGCATGCGTAATTTGTACAAAACACCCCTCTAGCTTTCGAGACTTTACGAAACACACCATATAATATCAACGCATGAACTTTACGTACAAACACACCCTTTTACTTTCTAAAACTTGGCATTTTTAACCCGTTTGCTACATTATTTTCAAAACTAGTCCGAAAAACCTTTTCGACTTTCAAAGCTTATTGAACTTTTGTAAAAGCTTATTTTTAGCTTGCTTTGAGCTTATAGCTTATTATCTTTCATATTAGGCCGGGTAATAGGGCAATGGGTCATACTTTTGCGCGTTGGGCCTTAATGCCCAATCGGGTTTGCGTTTGGTTTTAAAGAAAAATGAGGAAATTTGGGGGGGGGGGGGGGTTTAAGGGTTTCTAGTCATTTTTATTAGGTCACAAGATTACTAAGGTGTGTCCATGTTATATTTCTAGTGTAAAAGGGCATCGAGTAAGAGGGTGTAACTCGTTACACATGTTGTATTGACACGTTAACAAGACTAGTTCTCGAAAGAGAAATGGGTCGACAGTTTAACTTAGCAAAATAGTTTATAACTTAGTCTTTCAAAGAAAAAATATATGTGGTCATGACTCATGTGCATGCTACTCGTGTTAATCATTCAATGGGTGCGTTTTTAATAAGTCTTAACATGACATAATATTGAACGAGAAAACAAAATAGAATAGGTTGAGGATAGGACTTACTACACTCGTAACGAGTGGAGATGAAACGTGAGATTAGAGCGTTTGTGAACTATTTGACCCCTTGTTCTCCTTATAACCCAAGGTTGAATTAACCATCCCCTTAGATACTTACACGATTCGCTTTTCCTTCTTTTCGAACCAAATTCCCACAGTGGACGAGTTTTGCTTATAGTGAGAGGTGAGTGATATGTTTTGAAGGTGTGACTTGTGGTTTTAACTTAGTAGTTTAGAATGTTTATAAAGAGGAAGTATGCATGGCTCTTTCTATTTTTTTATTTGTATTCCCCCACGTTCCCAAAGACGAAGGAAAGTGGTGTGCTTGGTCTTGAGGCATGCTTCAAATTCAGCTAGAATGTTGGGCATGTATATGGTGTAGTCATATCAATTCTTGCATGGAAACATAGAAACCAAATGTTAATGAAGTCAAAGGTCAAGTCAAAGTAGGATTAGTGATATTTTAAATTATTTTAGGGTGGCTAGTAGCATGGTTTGTCCCCTTCTTTATAACCTACACACGCAAACACATAGGACCAAAGGGATAGTATGATATTTTGTGTCTTGTTTCATTTGTTGTGTTTGTGTTTTCACTTGGTCGACCGGTTGACAGGAAAAGAAACATAGCAAAAATATTACTTAGTAAATTTTGAGTAAAAAATTCCTAAGTGTGGTGCACTTGGGCTGAGCTAATGACGAGGCCCAATGGAGAAGAAATTGGGTTGGGTTGGACTTAACTTGGATATTGGATAGGATACAACAAAGGCCCAAGGGAAATAGTGGAAGTTGGGCTCGGGTTGAGGCCCAATGTAAAATGGGTGGGAGTTGGGCTTTAGGCCCGATCCGAAAATAAAATAAATTTATTTTTATTAATTTTATATTTTTATATAATTTTTATATATATAATGCAAATATTTAATGATATCGGGGTCGAGGGGAATTTCGTTCGGATCATAACGGTGAAATTTTGAACGCTTGAGTCGTGTTGATCATGCATATTCCAAATGATATGCAATAATGATGAGTGGAAAATTTCATAATGTTCTAAGCCGTGCTTTATTCATGTTTAAGACGTTAATTACAAATGAAATTTTCCGGGAACTTACATCGAGAAAACCTCCTTTTCTACGAGCAAGCTTTTCAACCCTCTAGGCAGTGAACCTAATCGTTGTAGTGTAGTATGGGGTAATCCTCGGGGATTGATATCGTTCTTGATAAGGTTTTAAAATGTACCTTTTGAGGGGTCGTTTAAGCCCTTATTTGATCACTTTTGTATCCGTTATTACTTAATATCGTTCCTTTTCACTTTTCAGGTCTCTTGAAGGCAAATTGTTGGAATGGCACTTATTTGGACGAAAAGGCGCGAATATACGAAGAAAATGGCCAAACTCAAGAATCGAGACACTCAAGCTGCTGAAATACAAGGGGACGGCGTTAGGTGTTATCTGCGACGCCGTCGGAGCACTTTGTGACGGCTCATAGCAAATTGCTTATTTACAATTGACAGTGTCAGGCTTTAAAAGAGTAGGTCGTCGCAACTCAGACGGCCTAGATTTGATCTAGACGGCGTCAGAAGCTGAAGAGGACGGCGTCACAAGCACAAGGTGACGCCGTCGCAAGACTAACGTGGCCAAGACGAAACCCTAATGACGGCGACCCGACGGCATAACAAATCATAAGGTGACGCTGTCACGAATGTAATCTTATATATAGAATCCGAATTTTTCAGTTTTAGGTGGGTAGTCTTTTGGAGTAAAAACCTAAACCGAACCAAGGCTGTCTGGTACAGTATTTTAGGGTTCTAAACCCTATCTTACACCAAGATAAGTACTTTACTTCATTAATTCAATTATGTCTCCAATTATTTGTGTGTATGCTTGCATGTTCTCCATGTCCGGCTAATTTACTTGTGTGTTTGCTTAGGGAATATGAAACTTAAATATTGAATATTGATTGGTTGTCTCTTATCTTAATTGTTAATGATCTAGTAATGCGATAGGTCATTCGTTGTGTAGTTAATGCTTGATTAATCTTTGCGAACCTTAGACTATAACACCTAGAGTAGTTGTAGGCTAAACCATCCAAAGAGTACCTTAGAGTTAGAGTTTATAAATCCTAGAGATTTTGTAGACAAGACCCTTTGGTAGTTTCAAAGAGTTAGGGATAAACGCATACCCTACGACCTTAGACACACAACGCAATTAAGAATAAGGACGTGACAATTCAACCATCAATAGGAGATAATTAAGGAGTAATAAAACCTAAGTAAACACATATTTAAATCATCATACGAGCACACAATAATTAGACATAGACTACCCTCACCTTAGATAATTAGATAATAGAGCAATCGGTAGAAATACCAAACCCCCAAATCCAAACCCCGAGATTCGTACCTTTCCATTTCCTAAAAAATATAAAAAGATAAAAAAAATAATCTTCCTCAACCCCAACCTTAGCGTAGTAACTCCTCACTAGCATTCCTATTCCCCTAGAGAACGATATCAATTCCCGTGGCTTACCCTAATACACTACAACGATTAGGTTCACTGCCTAGGGTGTTGAAAAACTTGCTCAACGAAAGGAAGTTCCTTTGACCCCGAACGACGTGTGTAGCGTTATCAAGTTTTGGCGCCGCTGCCGGGGAATAGAATAGCTAGTTAGTAGTCCACCTCGTTTAGGTTTCTTTACTTGATTCCAATCAAGTAAACTTTTTTCCATTTTTAGCTTCCTCGTAGTCTATCCCCCTTCTTCATGACCTGTGTTCGTAACCCATCACTTTTCATCATGGAAGGTGTTAACCCCCCTCAAATCATTGTCCCGCCAAGAGACCGTACTCTTGGTGAATACTCCAGACCTAGCCACCAAGGTTATAGGAACACCATTGAGCTTCCCGACCAAGCCCAAACTACGGCCCTGCGATCCGACACCATCCGGTTGGTGCAAAACGGATGTGCATTCCATGAACTTCATTCCGAAGATCCTACTTAGCATCTTAAGGATTTCCTTAAAATTTTCGATTCCATCGACCTTGATGCTACTACTCGGGAGACCACGCATCTGCGTCTCTTCCAATTCTCTCTACGGGACCAAGCTAGTAATTGGCTTGAGCGACTTCCCGTCGGCACCATCTCAAGTTGGGATGATCTCACCTCTCGCTTCCTTGCTCAATTTTTCCCACCGGGGAGAACCACTAAGCTTAGGAATGATATCTTGATGTTTCAAAAACGTCAAGGTGAATCTCTCTACGAAGCATGGACTCGATTCAAGGACTTACTCCATAAAGTCACTCATCACGGCATTGATCTTTGGTTTCAATTCCAACTCTTCTATGATCACGTAAACTTTCCCACTAAGCGATCCATTGACCAAGCGGCCGGTGGAAAACTTAGTGCACACCGGGAAGAATCGTGGGGGTACAATAGAGGACCTTGCTCTCTATGACAATGAAAGTTGGAATGACCCCCGTGAGTTGCCCAAAACCGTTAAGGCAATCTCCTTGCCTCCAATTGACTCACAATCTTCTGACCGTAGGATGCTCGAGCTTGAAGATCAAGTAAAGTTCCTAATGAGCTCCTACGAAAATCCTAAGTCCTCACATCAAGTGAATAAAATCACTCTACCTTGTGAGTTATATAGTGGTCCCCATGACACTCGTGATTGCACAAGACTCCCCGAACAAGCTTTTGCGGACTATGCCTCCACGCGTACCGATGGAGGCGGGGAGAGAAGTGGTACACTTTTCAAGCCCCGAACAAAAA
>OU343223.1:187544031-187661001 GCA_910596185.1 Chrysanthemum makinoi
GTGTGCTTCTTTGTGCACCTGGCTAAGGAAAGCTTGAAAGAAAGCTTTGAATCTGCTCAGCTAAAGGATTTTCGGTTTGGGGGGAAGCTGCCAAAGTCTCTCTTTCTCAAAAGGCTCATGTTCTATCTTCTATTCTGGAGCCTCAGAAGCTTTGGTGGTGGAAGTTTAAGAGATGACGACTTCTATCTTCTACGATGTGCTGTTCGATATCCTTATCTCGGTACTCGTATCATCATCCTCTTAAACTATATCATCTATTCTATCTGTAAATATTTTTCAAAAACCAAATACAAAATTATAAAACCAACAAAAACTAAATAGAAAATATAAAATCAACAAAAACCCATAAAAATCAGAAATTTGAAAAATACCAAAAATATTGTTTTCTCAAGACATGTCTTCTGGTATCGATAACATCTACGGTCTTAGAAATGTCATTCAATAATGGCACGACACCATAGATGAAGTTTGAGCAGGAGGTGTAAATATTCTTTTTCAAAACATGTCTCAAAATATGGCTTGTAGTTATTTCAGACTGTAACCCGCGCTTAAACCATGATTTGCTATTATTTCAGATAGCAACCCCGTTCTTTAAGGAAGGAAAGTGCTGCGCTAAACCAATTTTCAAAAATTTCGTGCACTTATCCTAAAACATATTGAGGAAAGTATTTCGAAGGACTGCTGTTCCTACACAAATGTTTTTCCGTCTAAAATTCTTCAGAAAAATATTTGTTGTATTTCAAAATGGTGGAAAATGAGTTGCTTGAAAAATCAATCAGAAGCAGAGTTTTTATAAAATTTTCAAACTCAATCAATGACTTTAGCGCTTTTAAACTTTTTAGAAAATGAGTCATTGATTGAGGGGGAGAATATTTTTCAAATTTATATCATCTATCGGACTTATCTAATTATCCTATATACTTAAATGTAAAACATGTTAACCTACGTTGAAGGACTAGGTGCCTAGGATGTGATTGTTAGTGTAGGATATTGGATTTCACATACACATCAAACCATAACTCAAAGTGGGCGTATAAAGGTGAGTTCTAGAGAGAGAAAGTTAGAGGTTTAGGGAACTTAGTGAGAGAAAGAAAAATCTTATTATGAGCTCCAACTCTCTACCTTGGAAGGTAGAGAGTATTTATAGTCTTACAATAAAACGCCACACAACGGGCTGTGGATCAGGCATACAGTGGGTAAAGACCCGTCCGTCCTCCACGGTGTTACTAAACTAAATACTACTTAACATAAAAGTACTATGACTACGAGCTTTCTAACGATTACATATACTTGAGGTGACCGACTCTTTAATACCTGGAATTTCTAATTCCTAACAATCTCCTCCTAAGGGAGGTCACCTCAAACATATACTAAAATGACATTGAATACAATCAGATATTACATTAACAATTGATCTTGCATTCTTGATGTAGTACTTTGCTCCAAATCTCGTAGTCATTGATTCCACTCATTGCATGTTTGGTTAATCCAAGTGGAGGTCATTTACTGATCCACGTGATAATAATGTTGAGCCAGCTTTTGAGATCATCAGCTAATAGAAAATCTCTGATACATCCATTGTGGTGTTGGTATTATGTGATGTTGTGACTTTTGGACTGACATGCTCACATTCTGGATCATGATATCTTCTCATCAGAGTAGCGGAAGCATTCGTTGATTCATGATATTGGCAGCAGCGTAGCAGAAGCATGGAGTTAGAATATCAGAGTCATTGATGCACCAATCATGATATCTTTTGATATGAATGTGTTGTGTGAGCATGCGGCTATGGACTGACTGCTCCATTCTGATCAGCTGCAAACGTCGGGGTGTACCTGCATAAGATAGTTAGCAATAAAGTGCACGAAAGTGTCTTTGATCACTTTCGTCGAATTGAGGTACACGGACCACGGTTCCCCGTTGATCAGTACAAGTACTGCCTGTGATCAGGTATAATTCCGAAGAATTTCCTTGACAGGGTTTCGCAGCTGCTCTAGCTGTTCTCAAACCGGAAAGTCTCAAAGAAGACAACACGGAGTGAGTGAACAAGCGAATTTACGTCCACTGATTGATGAAAAGAGATTTGAAAAACAATCGTGTATTGCTCAATAGAAATTGTTTTTGCAATATAACGAAGGTTTTAATGAAAATCAATTATCAATCATAAAACACCTTTTGATTTGAAAAAATTAGTACACGGTCGACGTGCTAATGAAAAGAGTTTTAAAGCACAAAGACCGGTTTTTCAAAGGTATCCGTCAATCCATAACCTGAACCAAGATTGATTCAAAAGATTGAATCGCCCCATTGTTTCTGTTCAGTTGTCACATGGTTGATCTGTATAATAGATCTCACATGCCACCTACCAGGAGCTTGTTAGATGTTGGCTCCAGAAGGCTTTCCATCTTCACAGTGAATATGTAAACACATCACTCAGATGTTCTGGCAATACCACAAGGATAATGCGTAGGACTCAAGATATAATCTCTCTTTCCACATTGTGTGAAACAGAGAGTCTTCATTAAAAGTGTCCTAATGAGATTTATTGATGATCTCGTGGCACTAGACTCAATTTGTACATATTTGGATCCTATATCGGAGACTAGGGAGAGGGTCTCCTCCTTCAATATCAACAATCTCTAAGAGAAAGTTGATAGATAATGTCGGTTCCCCGTGAGAATGAAACAAGTCCTTTTAAGAGGAACTTGAGTGGTTTGAAAAGTTGAAGTGCAGTGCGTCACTGGGTCCATGACGTCTTGTCTTCAATACCGATGTTACCATCTGTAGCATTGGAATTGAACCCGGTTTTACGCCCTAAGGTTGAATATATGGAGGGCTATTTGTTTTCACCCTTTTCTCATTCAATTCTTTTTCATTCTTCAACCCCTTCAGTGCTTACCGAGACTTCATAGCAAGAACCTTGTTGGGTTTATTCCAGTACTAGTTCAGTCTTAGTCCGCACTCTTCCCATATCTCATTTTTCTCCTTTTATCATCATACCTAAGAACTCTACACTAACTAGTGGATAGTCCCTGGGTAGATCCCTCCGGTTCTGGCGGATCATGGGAACACATACCTAACCTTATCGTCCTTATATCACCATACATAATGTAAAGTTGGTCGGTCTTTTTGGTATTGTTCATCTGCCATAGGAACCAATTGAAAACCATTTGAAAATCAATCCAGATACTTATGATATTTTATCAAAGCATTTTTTACCTGAATTGTTTTTGATATTTTTAGAAGAAGAACTCCCCCTCAACATGTGAATCAAGTATTTGAAATAGTTTTCCACACGGAGGCAAGAGAAAGAATTAACTTATTTGATTACCATTTTCAAAAAAATATCAACATCACTTCCCTAATCGAATCAAGTAGATAAAGCATTTTGGGGAAGGATGAGGTTTTCATGATTTTGCTCCCCCTCAATATGTGTGTCACAATTCTCAAATTCCGGTCATTTCTTAAATTAAATATGCATCATATTAATTCATTCATGGCATTTCATTTCACATTTAACGCGTAATTTTTATATTTAATAAACGTTATCGCGTGAGTTATTATTTTGAATATTTAATCCGTCACTTTCAAAAATGATCCCGATGTATTTTAAACTTACATTTAGTTATAAAAACTATATTTTGAGTTTAACTAGTGTTTTGGATTTATTTCGTATATAAATCGTTAAAGTTATATTATTACGACACTTTTCTTAAAAATTACTCGATAACTATTTTATCACTCAAATTTTACAAGGAAGGTATTTTTACAATTTTTATGATCTCAATATACTTTACTTTGATCCATTAAAACTATTTTTAGTCTATATCACTTTAACTTCATGACTAAATACAAGTTACAATATATATTACCTAACTACATTTTTTTACATACAAACATTATATGCTTATAATAAAAAAAAAAATATTTGGTGAGGTACAACCCCCCCAAAACCGGTTCTAGGGGGGGGAAAGTTAGCATTTATTGAGTTGGAAATTCATGTCTTTGATTGTATAGATCTATACTCAAGCCTTAAAGTCTTCACTCTTTCACCTCATTTCATTATTCTCATTTTTACAAGTTAGTAAATTTCTTTTTCTCTCTTTGGTTCTACCCTCCAAAACCGGTTCATCCTCAAGAGTTAGCAAGGGATCAAAATCTTTCAAGCTCAAGTAATTAACAATCTAGAATCACTCTCTTTATTAGGTTTTGAAATAAAAACCAAGAGTGTTTAGGTTAAACCTTGTTCTTTGCACCTCATCATATTCACTTGTAAGCATGTTTCTTTCATTTTTCATGTTTCCTTATCATCTCATATGTATCTTTTCATTTTTGGAGCAAGCATGCATGATATGTGATTTATACCATTTTTACTTGATTTTTGGAGTTTTATATATATATGGTCATCCTATAATTATCCCCTTGGTATTCATTGGTCTTGATGGTGATTAGGAACCCATGACACCCTAAGAAGGTGTATGGTAGGATTAGATTAGCTTTGGAGTTGATTTGAAGGGATTAGAATAGGTTTTGTCCGAGAAAAACTATTTTCGACAAGTATATAAAAGGGTCTGTCCTTAAAATCATTTTCTGGAAAATCCGACTATAGTCACGAATTTTTGGCCTTGATATTTTGAAAATATACTTTAAAACGAATCCGTGGCCGCTTGAACGGATTAAAACGGACTTATAACGAAGGAGGAATGAATTTTTCAAGTTTGACGACGAAATATTTATTTTTCTGAAATTTCAGCAAAGTGTTTTTGGTTTGTACGAGTCAAAAACGAGCCTTAAGCTTCACAAATTATTTCGACTTATCAAAAATATATTAGTATACTTTGATACGAAGCTAAGGACGTATAATACGTAGAAAACGGATTTGAAACGACCAAGATACACACGTTTTTACAAACTTGCCGTAACTATTATTTTTAGAAAAACTATATTATTTTACGAGACAAGTGTTACGGTGACTAAAATGACCATGTTTAAGGCTGTTTTTAACCATGATGTGGAATTTTTTTTGGAACGAATTGTCTTCTAATAAAATTAAGATCATCGAGCATATTTTTCAAAACGACCAACCGTATGCATAGCGGAATTGTAATAAATTATTTATGGATGTTTAAACTTGGCCGAAACTCATTTTTAACCAACATTTTAGCCAAAATCACCATCTTTAACTCTTATTATCTTTATGTTCGAGACCTTTATGACGAAAACTCCTGAACTGAAACTTCTAGATTTCGATACAAACTTTCCAAAACCGTCGAGTTCGTTTTCTAACGATCGACGTACACTATTTTACGACTAGTTTTTCGAAGCTATTTTTGTCACTTTCATGAAAATTCCGACGACTTTGTTTTACGACGAAAAGTGAAAATTTCACTATAAATCATTACGAAACCATTGTAGGATGACATTTTGACGTAAATACTTGTAAAGTAATTTAAGAATGGTCAAGACGTCAAACGAGTATTTTTCGACGATAAGTATTATTTTCAAAACTCACAAATGGTATAAATATCATCCGAATTGCGTGCATAACATTACACCATGACTTATTTCATATCATATCATTCATAATAGGTCAGTTTCGAGATTCACGCTATATTTCGGTGTACCCACTTTTGTCTTCGCATCTATTCATCAAGTGAGTAATCACATCCCCTTTTTACCGTTTTACTATATTTTTGGGGCTGAATGCATGAACTATACTTGAATTAAATTGATTCTTACTTTGTGAACTCTTTTGACTAGAACTTGTGAACTCGAATCAAATCCTTGAACTAAATTACGAAATTACGACTTATTTGAACTTATTGAACCGTGCGTGTTATGACCTTGTCCTAAAGTCTCCCATGTTCGGAGCATCACTATAAAGTCTCCCATGTTCGGAGCATCACTATAAAGTCTCCCATGTTCGGAGCATCAACTTAAAGCCTCCCCGGTCCGGAGCAAAATGTCTCCCTATGGGAACGGAGCATTTTCAATTTAAGTCTCCCCTGTTCGGAGCAGTGCAAAGTCTCCCATGTTCGGAGCATCTCTAAATTATTATATACTTGGTACTATATTGTGAACTATTATGACCACTTACACTTGACTACTTGACACACTATATTTTTGTGCAATGGGTTGTGTACACACAGGTTGCAAGTTTTGTATGGGCGGAACTTGGAACTGAGTGAATACACAATGCCTTTGCTTTGTGGACTATTTTCCGATGACCGAAACCTTGGACTCTTTCTTACGAGTTTTCTTATTTTATTAAACGTGTTTACTCACCAACTATTTTCATAGTTGACCCGTTTTTCTCTCATGCATTTCAGGTGATCGTTAGTAAGCTTTTTCTACCAGGTTTTGCATAATGAAGTTTTCACTTGTCGCTACAAATCATTATGTAATAGAACGTAATATTTTGGGAACTAAACTTTGTAATATATTTGCCGATGACGGCTAAACTGGTATTGTAATGGTGTATTCTTTCTTTTAAATATTAACGTTGGTATGTTCTATTATCTTGTGCTTATGTTCCCTTCCGTTACACCTCGTGTTTCCGCCTCCGGCGAGGGTGTGACAGATTGGTACCAGAGCCAAAGGTTATAGAGAATGCCGATTTTTCAAAAATAAAAATCACAGCTATAACCGGAAAATTTTTATTTTATTTTATTAAACATTGAACATCATCCGAGTCATCTAGTCCTATCGTTGCATCGTTAATCATAAATTATACATAGCCTGATCAACTATGTCTAATTTATGAAGAACCATGCAATGATAAGAAGAGTAAATTTAAATCATGTTTAGTCGAGTCTTTTGAGTCTGGTCACCTGAAGTTGCATTGGTCGGGTGGGTATGCATAGCATGTTTTTACGTTCACGTCTACATTACCGTACCTTGTTCATATCTTCTCTTTTCCATCTTTCGACTTGTTAGACATAGCATGTCCCTGATCCTGTCATATTTCGATTCACTGTAACACACATTACCACCGTTCTACACCTCATCTGACTTCGTTCGAATGTCGTTTGCTCAACCCGATGTTTTGGTCCTCTGTAGGATCATGGCTGCAAGAAACACACGCTCAGGAGGTAACAACAACGGCAACCCAAACAACAATGACAATCCAGAAAACAATGCTGCTGGAATAGCGGATCTACTCACCCAAATTTTAACACATCTCGATGCTAGACGAACCAACAACGGAGAAGGTACTTCAAACGCGGGTCAAGGATGCAGCTACAAAACTTTCATGACATGCAAGCCAATGGAATTTCATGGTGCTGAGGGTGCCATTGGACTGCTAACCTGGTTCGAGAATGTTGAGTCGAAACTTAGTATCACGAAATGTGCTGAAGGAGATAAGGTTGAGTTCTCTGCGGTCTACTACGGTCGAGCCTTGACCTGGTGGAACAATCAACTGCAGATTAGAGGAAGAGGGGCAGCAAATGCGTTATCTTGGGAAGCATTTAAGAAACTACTAACTGATGAGTACTTCAGAAAAGATGAAGTGCAGAAACTGGAAGAAGAATTTTGGAACCACTTGATGGTAGGAGTAGAGATTGACAAGTACACGATCCGGTTCCACGAGTTAACTAGGATGGTTCCTCACATGGTTTCCACTGTGGAGAAGTTGATTGATCGCTATATATGGGGATTGATACCAGAAATTAGGAGGGATGTCACTTCGTCGAAACCAACCACTCTACAAGCCGCTGTAAGTATGGCGTATCGCTTGACAAATGATGTGATCAGGTCTGGAGAACTAACAAAAGCAAACGACAATGGACGAAAGCGACAGGAGGATCACCAGGGAAACCGAAACCAGAATCAGCAAAACAAGAGGCAGCGAATAACTCAGAACTATGGGGAGACCACCCAGGAGCGCAGAGGATATGCAGGTCCACATCCTTTGTGCACTCGATGTAATTATCATCACTTAGGAGACTGCCCAAGGTGCGACAAATGTGGACAGACGGGCCACTTCGCGCGAAATTGCTCAAACAGAACTGGGAATCAAGAACAGAGAAAAGCATGTTACGAGTGTGGAAGTCTAGATCACCTTCGCAATACCTGTCCAAAGCTGAAAAGAACTCCCAATCAAGGAGGTAATCGTCCAAACTTGGCATTGGCAATAGAAGGCCCACAAGATCAGAACATTGAAATTCCTCCCGCACGTGGTCGAGCATTCTATCTGGGTACCGAGGAAGCCCGCAACGCTTAACGGGTACATTCTTCCGAACGACTACCTTATTTAAATGCGACATGATTTTGAGTACATAACATCCTTCCAATTCTTACCACGTTCACGACCTTGATTAATTTGAGACCTATTGATATCGACCTTAGTTGTTATATATTTTGTTGGTTGGATTTGATTGTGTAAGCAAATCGAATATCGAGCGAATCTTTCAAAAGACTTCATTCAAGGATGTGGAATCCTACCTTTCTAACAACTTGTTTCCTAGCTTGATCTAGTGACAGTTCTTGTTTGATGAGTTGCGAAAATCAAGCTAAGAGACAAGTTTACTCAAGTCGGTTTAGTTTAATCTCATGACAGTTCTTGTTTGATGAGTTGTGAGATTAGATTATAATCGACAACCTAAAGGTCTTTTGAGAGCTACGTTCGATATTGGGTAAGTTTACCCTATCAAACCTAATCACGGGCACGTAATTAGTTGAATGGGGAACCTGTACGCATGGGCATTGATATGATCATTTAGACTGTTCGTACGATCATGAACTTTTAGAACTCTTGTCGAGGTTCGGACCATAGTATCGTTAATCGAATCACGGGGACGTGATTCCGCTGACATGGGAAGAATGTCACAATTCTCAAATTCCGGTCATTTCTTAAATTAAATATGCATCATATTAATTCATTCATGGCATTTCATTTCACATTTAACGCGTAATTTTTATATTTAATAAACGTTATCGCGTGAGTTATTATTTTGAATATTTAATCCGTCACTTTCAAAAATGATCCCGATGTATTTTTAAACTTACATTTAGTTATAAAAACTATATTTTGAGTTTAACTAGTGTTTTGGATTTATTTCGTATATAAATCGTTAAAGTTATATTATTACGACACTTTTCTTAAAAATTACTCGATAACTATTTTATCACTCAAATTTTACAAGGAAGGTATTTTTACAATTTTTATGATCTCAATATACTTTACTTTGATCCATTAAAACTATTTTTAGTCTATATCACTTTAACTTCATAACTAAATACAAGTTACAATATATATTACCTAACTACATTTTTTTACATACAAACATTATATGCTTATAATAAAAAAAAAAAAAATATTTGGTGAGGTACAACCCCCCCAAAACCGGTTCTAGGGGGGGGAAAGTTAGCATTTATTGAGTTGGAAATTCATGTCTTTGATTGTATAGATCTATACTCAAGCCTTAAAGTCTTCACTCTTTCACCTCATTTCATTATTCTCATTTTTACAAGTTAGTAAATTTCTTTTTCTCTCTTTGGTTCTACCCTCCAAAACCGGTTCATCCTCAAGAGTTAGCAAGGGATCAAAATCTTTCAAGCTCAAGTAATTAACAATCTAGAATCACTCTCTTTATTAGGTTTTGAAATAAAAACCAAGAGTGTTTAGGTTAAACCTTGTTCTTTGCACCTCATCATATTCACTTGTAAGCATGTTTCTTTCATTTTCATGTTTCCTTATCATCTCATATGTATCTTTTCATTTTTGGAGCAAGCATGCATGATATGTGATTTATACCATTTTTACTTGATTTTTGGAGTTTTATATATATATGGTCATCCTATAATTATCCCCTTGGTATTCATTGGTCTTGATGGTGATTAGGAACCCATGACACCCTAAGAAGGTGTATGGTAGGATTATATTAGCTTTGGAGTTGATTTGAAGGGATTAGAATAGGTTTTGTCCGAGAAAAACTATTTTCGACAAGTATATAAAAGGGTCTGTCCTTAAAATCATTTTCTGGAAAATCCGACTATAGTCACGAATTTTTGGCCTTGATATTTAGAAAATATACTTTAAAACGAATCCGTGGCCGCTTGAACGGATTAAAACGGACTTATAACGAAGGAGGAATGAATTTTTCAAGTTTGACGACGAAATATTTATTTTTCTGAAATTTCAGCAAAGTGTTTTTGGTTTGTAGCGAGTCAAAACGAGCCTTAAGCTTCACAAATTATTTCGACTTATCCAAAATATATTAGTATACTTTGATACGAAGCTAAGGACGTATAATACGTAGAAAACGGATTTGAAACGACTAAGATACACACGTTTTACAAACTTGCGTAACTATTATTTTTAGAAAAACTATATTATTTTACGAGACAAGTGTTACGGTGACTAAAATGACCATGTTTAAGGCTGTTTTTAACCATGATGTGGAATTTTTTTGGAACGAATTGTCTTCTAATAAAATTAAGATCATCGAGCATATTTTTCAAAACGACCAACCGTATGCATAGCGGAATTGTAATAAATTATTTATGGATGTTTAAACTTGGCCGAAACTCATTTTTAACCAACATTTTAGCCAAAATCACCATCTTTAACTCTTATTATCTTTATGTTCGAGACCTTTATGACGAAAACTCCTGAACTGAAACTTCTAGATTTCGATACAAACTTTCCAAAACCGTCGAGTTCGTTTTCTAACGATCGACGTACACTATTTTACGACTAGTTTTTCGAAGCTATTTTTGTCACTTTCATGAAAATTCCGACGACTTTGTTTTACGACGAAAAGTGAAAATTTCACTATAAATCATTACGAAACCATTGTAGGATGACATTTTGACGTAAATACTTGTAAAGTAATTTAAGAATGGTCAAGACGTCAAACGAGTATTTTTCGACGATAAGTATTATTTTCAAAACTCACAAATGGTATAAATATCATCCGAATTGCGTGCATAACATTACACCATGACTTATTTCATATCATATCATTCATAATAGGTCAGTTTCGAGATTCACGCTATATTTCGGTGTACCCACTTTTGTCTTCGCATCTATTCATCAAGTGAGTAATCACATCCCCTTTTTACCGTTTTACTATATTTTTGGGGCTGAATGCATGAACTATACTTGAATTAAATTGATTCTTACTTTGTGAACTCTTTTGACTAGAACTTGTGAACTCGAATCAAATCCTTGAACTAAATTACGAAATTACGACTTATTTGAACTTATTGAACCGTACGTGTTATGACCTTGTCCTAAAGTCTCCCATGTTCGGAGCATCACTATAAAGTCTCCCATGTTCGGAGCATCACTATAAAGTCTCCCATGTTCGGAGCATCAACTTAAAGCCTCCCCGGTCCGGAGCAAAATGTCTCCCTATGGGAACGGAGCATGTTCAATTTAAGTCTCCCTGTTTCGGAGCAGTGCAAAGTCTCCCATGTTCGGAGCATCTCTAAATTATTATATACTTGGTACTATATTGTGAACTATTATGACCACTTACACTTGACTACTTGACACACTATATTTTTGTGCAATGGGTTGTGTACACACAGGTTGCAAGTTTTGTATGGGCGGAACTTGGAACTGAGTGGATACACAATGCCTTTGCTTTGTGGACTATTTTCCGATGACCGAAACCTTGGACTCTTTCTTACGAGTTTTCTTATTTTATTAAACGTGTTTACTCACCAACTATTTTCATAGTTGACCCGTTTTCTCTCATGCATTTCAGGTGATCGTTAGTAAGCTTTTTCTACCAGGTTTTGCATAATGAAGTTTTCACTTGTCGCTACAAATCATTATGTAATAGAACGTAATATTTTGGGAACTAAACTTTGTAATATATTTGCCGATGACGGCTAAACTGGTATTGTAATGGTGTATTCTTTCTTTTAAATATTAACGTTGGTATGTTCTATTATCTGTGCTTATGTTCCCTTCCGTTACACCTCGTGTTTCCGCCTCCGGCGAGGGTGTGACAATGTGCCTCGAGATTTGAAAAGAGTTTTGCACATACTAGAGGGAACCTGCACCTTGAGATAAGTTATCACGTTTCAAATCATAGGTTTAAGATAGATGCTCCCCCTCAACATGTGCATGGAAAATTTGAAATCGTTTGTCACATGTGGGAAGGAGAGCTTGTACATCCTTATAAAACCATTTACCGAATTATCAGTTTAAATCCAATTTAAATCACACATTCTCCCCGATCACAATTATCAAATCATTTGAGATTTGTGATCTCTTATAGATTTAAATTGATTTTGAAAGCTTTTAAGGAGAATTGTGACTTGATTATGAAAGCGTTTTAACCGATACGGATCGGATTTTAAGACTTTAAACTCCATTGATAAACATGCATGAATATCTTTTGAAAACAATTGAATGCCAAATAACCTTTTAATTTAATTGAAATCATTCTCCCCTCAATCAATGACATAGGTTGTTGATTGAGAGATTGATATTTTGACAAATAAGTCCAGATGATTATCAAAAATAGAGACAGTTATTTTTCAAAGCAGTTAGTTTTCAGTAGATAAATGTTTAAAGAATCAGAGCATGGAATTTGAAAACATGATAAAGTATGGCTCTGTTCTTTCTTTGAAAAAGCGGGTTACTGCCTGAAATGACAATAAACCATTGTTTCTCTTTCTCTCAAAAATTTTTATTTTATTTTATTTATTTATTATTATTTTTTTTTATTATTTTTTTAATAAGAGTTCGAACAACATCTAAAGTCCCGTGTCATTCTTTGAATGACAGCACAAAGACCGTAGATATTGACGAACCGAGAAAAAGCATGACAAATTGACAATATTTTTGAATATTTTTCGAGTTTTATATTTTTATGGTTTTTGAAGGTTTTATAATTTTGTATTTTGTTTTTCGAATAGATATATACAAGAGATAGATGAAGATAGACCTTTACTCCTCGTCTTCCTCCTGAAGACGTTTGAGTGTTTCTGGTTGAAGACTTTTCAAGCCAAGTCGTGGAAGAATAAACTCAAAACCTTCTCTTGGAAGAGCTTTGGTGAAGATGTCTGCTAACCGATATTCAGACCTCACAAAATAGAGTTCCACCACACCTTTTTCCACTTGTTCCCCGATGAAATGATGTCGAATGTCGATATGCTTTGCTCTTGAGTGTTGAACGTTGTTGCATGAGAGAGCAATAGCACTTTTATTGTCACAGTAGAGAGGGATTTTGTTGAATTCAAAGCCATAGTCCGATAATTGAGATCTCATCCATAAGACTTGAGCACAACAAGATGACATGGCTATGTATTCAGCCTCTGGAGAGGAAATAGAAGTACTCATTTGCTTCTTTGAAGACCAGCTCACAAGCTTATCACCCAAAAACTGAGCACCTCCGACGTACTTCGACGAGTATCTTGACATCCTCGCATGATCGGCATCGCATAGGCCGTTAGTGACATACCGGTGTCCTTCGGTACCAAAGTCCCATATTGATGGTTCCTTGGAGATACCGAAAGACCCGTTTAACCGCTTCAAGGTGCTTTTTAGTAGGCTTAGCCTGGTATCTAGCACACATGCAAACAGCGAACAAGATGTCTGGTCTACTAGTTGTGAGGTACATCAGGATCCAATCATACTACGATATTTTGTTTGGTCAATCATGACCCCTGAGTGGTCCTCATCTAGTTTGGTTCGATCAATCATGGGAGTGTCAACGGGGTCACTTGAATCAAATCCAAATTTCTTTAAAATCTCAGTTGCATATTTAGATTGATTTATGAAAATGCCTCCGGGACTTTGTGAAATTTGTAATCCCAAGAAAATGACATTTGTCCCATCATTGACATTTGAAATTTGGAACCCATTTCATTTGATCACATTTTGAGGCAAAAATAATATCATCAACATAAATTTGAACATGAATTAAATGTTTGCCCGACTTCCTGGTGAACAATGTTGGATCAACTGCTCCTTTGCTAAATCCGGTTGATAGAAGAAACTTTGATAGTGTATCATACCATGCCCTTGGAGCTTGCTTTAAACCGTAAAGGGCCTTCTTCAAACGATAAACGTGAGTAGGATGCTCTTGATTTACAAATCCTTCAGGTTGGCCGACGTAGACGACTTCTTTAAGATCTCCGTTCAGAAATGCCGTCTTCACATCCATCCGATAGACTACCATGTTCTTACTAGCAGCATTAGCCAGAAAGATTCTGATTGCCTCGATTCGAGCAACTGGAGCAAAAGATTCTTCAAAGTCAATACCCTCCTCTTGACGGTATCCTTTAGCAACTAATCGAGCCTTGTTCTTCAACACATCACCATGCTCATCAAGTTTCACTTTGAAGATCCATTTTAGAGCAATAATCATAGCACAATCTTGAGCAGGTACTAACTCCCATACATCAAGTCGATCAAACTCATGAATTTCATCTTGCATAGCATTGAACCAGCTGTCTTCATTCATGGCCGTTTTAACATCTTTTGGTTCGATCTTAGATAGTACGGAGTTGAAGAAACACCATAAGGCATCGGTTGCAAGTTGTTTCTGTGTTGATACAGGACGGGAGGGATTTCCAATGATGTTGTCTAATGGATGATCGTGAGTCCATTTTCTGAGGTGTTCATGTGGTAGTTGTTGAGGGACTGAAGTAGTAGAGTCGATGTCTCCTGAAGAAGATGGTTCTGAAGAAGATTCAAGAGCAAATATGTTTTCAAATGGAGCATCTTCTGGATTAGCAAAGGGATTAACTTCATCATTGATGCGTAAACATTTCCATGATGTACATTTGAAGAATGATGATTTGTTGATGAGACGGAAGGATCAGAGCGCTTCTTGACTTAAAGATATTGAGACTGAGGGATTGACTTCATTCACTGGAATATGAGCGACCTCTTTGTAGGGATCAACACCTCATTAGTACTTGGATCATAAAGTTCATCAAACATAGGATCAAACAATTTCTTTAAATCATCTTCCGATGGAGGTACATATGGAGTTTCTTGAGAAGAGTTTGGAACAAGGGATGAACCAATTGGACTGATTTGAAGTGCGGGTCCGAACTGATTGTCAGAGCCATTTGACCGTCAGCTCATCAAACGTAACGTGAATTGTTTCCATGATATTTCGGGTTCTTTTGTTGTAGATTCGGTATCCCTTTTGTTTGGTGCATATCCTACAAATACTCCAATGTCCGCTTTAGCTCTAAGTTTGCCTAAGTCTTGACCCTCATTAGTTGGATAGCACAATGCACCAAACACACGAAGGAAAGAGAGATTAGGTTTTCTGTTGTGGACAAGTTCATATGGTGTCTTTCCATGAACAGTGTGAATCAGGGAACGATTTTGTGTGTAGCATGCAGTGGCAATAGCTTCAGCCCAGAGAAACATTGGAACTTTTGAGTAAATCAACATTGTTCTAGCGGCTTCTACAAGAGTTCGATTTCGTCTTTCAACTACACCGTTCTGTTGAGGAGTTCGTGGAACACTTCTTTGATGGCCGATTCCAATGCTTTCATAAAATTCACTAAGTTGTTTGTTAACAAACTCAGTTCCATTGTCTGTCCGGATAATTATGACGGTTTTGTTAAGTCGAACCTGCACTGTTTGATGAGTTTGATGATGATATCGAGTTTCATCCTTTGTCCTTAAGAACTTGACCCAGGTGAATCTAGAGTAATCATCAACTATAACTAACACATATTTCTTCCCAAAGATATTTTGCACTCTCATTGGTCCACATAAATCCATATGAATTGTATGAAGAACTTCGTGACAGTTAGTAGGTTTGGGTTTATGGGCATACTTCTTGCTTTTTCCCAATTGACATGCTGAACAAAGATGATCCTTTTCATACTTTAGTCGAGGTAAACCTACAACTAAGTCCTTTCTCGAGAGATCATTGATGGTGCCGAAGTTCAAGTGATTGAGACGTCGATGCCATAACCATGACTTTGTTTTTGAAGCCTTTGACAACAAGCAAATTGGAGAAGACTTCATCATATCTTCTATAGAGATGGTGTAAAGATTTGAACCACGAGTTCCTCTTAAAAGTTCCTTACCATCAAGTTCTCTAACAAAACAAGTATGTTTTCTCTAGAGAAACGATTAATTATGACCAAGACCTTCCACATAGTATACTCTAGAGATAACACTATCACCAACAACATAATCACCATAACCCATAATTGCACCGAAATGATCATTACCGAATCTAACTGTCCGATGAATTTGCTCACGAAGTTCATGAGCCGCGACCGGTCTCCAGCATATGCTTGGAACAGCCTGAGTCCAGGTACCACGTAACGATTTGAACGATCGCAGTTGAACACAGACAAGAATGGATAACTGGATAATTGGGATCCCCATGCAAGAATGGGTTCCACTTGGTTAGTAACAGTGATTGGAACACCCACATCCGAAATAGAAACATCCATATCAGAAGTAGAAGCAATGGAATCATTGGGAATAGATGCAATGTTGGTGTCAGTATTTGACCTATTCAAAGTATGTTCACTTCTTAAAGGAATAGTTCTACCAGTAGGCATCCATTTTCTAGTGGGCATAATCTTAGCAGTTTGAGAACAAACTGATTATTCTTATGGCCAAAAGGTATCCAATAATAACCTATCTTTATAAAAGTTCTTCCTGTGGGTTTCCACTGTTTTCTAACAATCTTTCGGTTTTGCCTTTTTGCCTTATTTGCACGATTATTAGCATTAACAATTTTAATTGGGCATTTGATAGCATTAGACAAAGCATTCACACCACATTCATGATTAGCAACAGAATTCAAGAAGACATCATTACAAGGTTTGCAAATAGTATCATAATTCGAATTAATTACATTACGCCTAAGGCTAATACTAGAATCAACACGATTCGTTTTATTCAACTCAAGCTTAAAGTTCCTAGATTGGTCTTCTACTCTCTTCCAATGCACATTCTTAGCTTGCAAGGTCCTATCATTCCTTGTATTGTCTTGAGACTTTGACCTGCTCGCTTTAAAGTCACCGATTACTCCTGTAGAGGGAATGGGAACATTAGTTGGTTGATCTAATTTTTGCATTCCTGAACTTGATGTGCAAGGATCTCAAGTACTAGAAGGCACATTAGTGTATACTTTCTTAAGACTGTGATTTGAGCTATTTGCAAGCACACTAAAGTTCACCTTCTTAGCACTAACATATCTCCGAATCAACTACTTGAAGGCACATTAGTGTTTCCTTTCTTAAGACTGGGCATAGAACGGATTTCCTGCTTGGCACTAGGCATAGAACAAGGCTTCACAGCCTTGCCTTTTTCACCTAAGGGTTTTGGACATGTTGCAATTACACATTCTAGCAACTCTTGAGATCGTTTGGCCTCGAGGCAAGCAAACCTAATTTCTCTATCAAGAGGTTTATTAATGAAATCCTCTTCAACAATCTCACTGAGACATTCTAGACTATCCTTAAGGTGAGCACAATAGTCATGAAAAGCATGTTCATTATTCCTAAGACGAGGAGGAATATATTTAATGTCACAAAGTGTATTTGCATTCTAGGGTGACTTTGAGACAACATTCTTATTGAAAACAAGTGGCAGCTTTCCCATTTCCTGACTTTCAGATTCTCAATTTCCTTTTGTAAAGACGTTATTTTTTCGTTGTTTTGGTCACGGGTGACTTTCATTGAATCATATAACTCTTTAAAGTGTCGTTTAACTTTTCATTTTCTTCTAGAAAACTCTCGTTTTCCTTTTGTAAGGCATTAACTAAGTTTTGAAGATGAAAAGTTTGAGAAAACTGAGAATCTAAAGGAGGAGGCATTTGGGAGCCATTCACATTGTTCTTTTCACCCTTTAATTGAGAGATTTGGGCTTTCAACCTTTTGATCGTGTTACAATGAGCTCGAATCTGTTCATCACGTTTGTTAATTTCAAAAACTGCATCAAATTCCGGAGCATCCAAGGATGTCTTGATATTTGAGGTTTTAACATTTTCTTTTAGATGTTGATATTTTAGTTGTAAATTAAAATGCTCAACTTCTAGTTTAGAAAGATGTTTTACCAAATTATCGTGATCATCCTGATCAATTTTCTCATTAAGTTTAGAATTAAGTCTTTTCAAGCTCAATGACACGATCATGGGAGACTTTCAGAGCAACGGATAATTCATGAAATTGAGAAGCATTAATGGAGCAATTTGTAGCAGTGTAAAACACATCTTGAGCAATACATTCAGAAATAAGATTCTCATTCAAGGTATGCAAGTTCTTCCTCTCAATCTCATTATATTTTAATGCTCGCCCATAGTCACTAACCTCAACTATCATTGCATCAAATTCCTTTTCCATTTCTTTAATATCTGAATTCATTCCCTTTTTAAGACTCTCAAAGTGATCTTTTAGTTGTTTAAAGAAAGGCATGACTTCAGTTAAATAACATTCTTTGGTTTGCTCAAAACCCCTTTCTCCTTCAGCTATACCAGTGGGTGTGATCCTTTTCTTGCAAGTTTTCTCAAAATCAACAAATAGTTGAAAGATAACATATTGACTGATTAAGGTCTTGCTTTTAGTGGCAATTGTTCTAGGAACTAAATGCATTGGTGTATTTGGAGGATACACAGTCGCTCTAGGCATTTTCCAAAGGGGGGGGTTGGTTACAACAATATTTTCAACTTTTGCTTATCTAAATCCATTTTCCAGAACACTTGTTCGGGAGTTAACAATGTTTGAGGCTTAAACTTGTTCAAGGAAATCCAATTTTCCTTCTTGTAATCATGGGGTGTGATATTTATTTTCTTTTCTTTACATTTTGGATCATCTAGTTTCTTGTTCATCTTTTCCCTAGTGACTTCATCTGATTTCTTATCTTCCTCTGTGCACTCAACGCAACTAGGTTTCGTCTAGGTTTAAGGATTTCATTGCCATCATAAAGAACCTTATGAGCATTTCTAGCCTTTTTAATGACCTCTGGATTTGGTTCCTCAACAAGGGGAATGCTATGCTTATCGCTTAGGACTCTATGCTTAGTGATCATGTGAGCAGTCTGAATGGTGTTTCCTTGTATGTACAACTTATTTTCAAGCTTGTTTTTCAAGGTTTTAGATTAGAAAAATCATTCAAAAGTTTTGATTCCTTAGCACTGAATTCTTGCTTAAGCATTTTAACATTTTCTTGAAGTTCTTGTTTTTGCTTAGCAGTTTTAGAAAGCTTTTCTTGCAAGGAGTTTAACTCTTGTTTTAATACTTCTTCTCTAAACCTACTTTTTCTAATAGTTGTACTCATTTGGTCATCCATTTCCTCGCCACGAGTGGTCAACTCAAATTTAGCACGTTGTTCATAAATAGCAACACGTTCTTTATAGGCATTAAGTTCAGAGATTACAGAATCATCAGGGGCACATGCAGTGTATTCATCAAAAATATAGTCATTGTTGAATGCAGGAGATGCATCACTTGGTACAACTTCACTTTCACTTTGTTTCACATATTGATCATATGGGACAACATTGATATTACCCATATTTTCAATATTTGATTCAAAAGTTTCAGTTGATAGTACTTTGTCATGCATCTTTTGCACATCAGCATCATCATATAGTTTTAGTACCTCTGAGATGAGTTTGTCTTTGGATGGGCCCGCTTGTGGTGAAGAGGAGACCTTGGGAGAAACCATTGGAGAAATGCTAGCCATAAAGATTGTGTGTGCAGTAGGTCCATCATCCACATCCGAGTCGTATGCATCACAATCAGCGACTTGAAAGGCATTCTGATGATTGTGACCTATCTCCGAATGGTCGCTCATCCACATCTGCATCATAGGTCTTGGCATTGCCCTCGGCAAGAAACAACAATTCCTCTTCATCCAAAGCAGCACCATTATCCTGAGCTTGCACAAGCAGCATCTTATCTCTCAAGTAATCAGCATTCTGTGGACGCTTTGGAGATGTGCAGTTCCTTGCAATGTGTCCCTCACCACCACAATTATAACATTTGATCAGCTTAGCTTAACCTTGATTACCATTCCTTCCTCGATTCTCGATTTACCAACATAACCTCTACCAAGCTCCACCTCTTCCCTGATCATACTGCCTTTCCTTGAACTGGTTGCACCACGATAACCTTCCCATCTTTACAAGAGCTTGATTGTGTGGGTTAGATGTTTCAGGTTGTTGGTTTGTGGGAGAGAATTCATGTTTTGACTAATCTGAAGAGCTAGTTGATTAATGAAGTTACCCACAAAGCATCAAAGATCGCTTGTTTGAACATAGGATCACGAATGAGTTTGTGATTACCATTACCCATGGGTATGACTTGTGAGGCTTTGGTTGTGATTCCAATGTTTGAGTAGAAGGCAGTTGAGTCATTAGACGAGCTTGTTCTCCTCGGTTGGTTTTGAACTCAAGAATCCTTTTTCAAACATAGCATGTCTCTCATTCTAACGGAGGAAGGCATAGAGTTGCTCATAGTTTGTATTCTTCAATCCTTTAGTGAGCTTCACAGAGGTGACAAACTTGTGCCATTCGGGATTCATGTTGTTTACAAATTTTGAGTTCAAATTTAATGTTAGGCATAGTCATTCTGATGTTCCTCATGTCATTCACCAACTTATGGAATCTCACATAGTACTCATAGACACTCTCATCTGGTTTCATCTTGAAGTGCTCAAATTCATCATAGAGTTGTGATTATCGGTCTTCCATAGTTAATTCGAACCCGAGAGAAGCATCTTGACATTATCCCATACCGCCTTTGCTTCGGTGTTGTGATTGATCAGCTTGTAGATGTCTTTAGGAAGACCTTGAAGAACAATGTTAGAAGCCCCGATATCAGCATCGAATCTCTTTTTCTCCTTATCATCAAGCTCATCATACATCTTTGGTCTGTCCATTCCGTAAATCAAAGTTCCACCTTCAGCAGTATCAATTATGTCTCTAGTCGTCTCAACTCGATACGGTCCTTCATCAATGGATTTGAGAATGTTGACACCATTTTCCTTTCCAAGGCAATACAATCTAATTCGTTGAGCCCAAGAGTCGTAGTCGGCTACAAGCATGGGTGGACGAGTATCCAACCACCGCTTGAACATCCTCAAAGTGGAGATGATTGTAGGAACGTTTGTAGACATGTTTCAGATTAACGGATTTTATAACTCTATGATTAAACCGGGAAATAGATTCTTTCACGGATTTTACTAAATCAAGAGAAAACCGTAAGAATGTAACACAAGAAGAAAAGTCTAAATGAACAAGTCGCTAAGACACACAACTCGCATAAGCACCAAGTCGCTAAATTAATCAAGTCGCTAAAAGCCAAACAAGTCGCTAAACACCAAGTCGCTAGCAAAATTTTGACAAAGAAGTCGCTAAGCACCAAGTCGCTAAATTGTCAAGTCGCTAAATAGCAACTCGCTAGGTACCAACTCGCTAACACCAAGTCGCTAACAATATAAAGTACAAGTCGCTAACTTCAACAAGTCGCTACGTGTAGTGGAGAATCCACTACTTGTACTTTTGTCGCTTGTCTCAATAGACAAGTCGCTAACTCAACGCTAAGACTTTCAACTACAACTCGCTACCAAATTGTAAAGCAAGTCGCTACCAAGAAAACTTTCACCGAGCAAGTCGCTAGCATGAAAAACACATAAACACCACTTTTCAATCCAAAAACAACCCAACCACTATGATTCAAGCTTACCAAATCAAAACCTAAACACTTGTGATGATTCTAAACACAAAAGTACTACCAAAATCCAAACTTTAACACTAGAAATCAACCAAATGATGCAAAACCACTAAACTTTTTCAAACTCAAAAACCACCTAAAACCACTAGAAATCCAAAGATATGTAAGAGATGATCTAACCATGGCTCTTGATACCAATTGTAGGATATTGATTTCACTTACACATCAAACCATAACACAAAGTGGGCGATATAAAGATGGAGTTCTAGAGAGAGAAAGTTAGAGGTTTAGGGAACTTAGTGAGAGAAAGAAAATCTTATTATGAGCTCCAACTCTCTACCTTGGGAGGTAGAGAGTATTTATAGTCTTACATATATCGCCACACAACGGGGTGGATCGCATACGCTGGGTAAAGACGTCCGTCCTCCACGGTGTTACTAAACTAACTACTACTTAACATAAATAACTATGACTACGAGCTTTCTAACGATTACATATACTTGAGGTGACAGACTCTTTAATAACTCAAAGAGAATTTCTAATTCCTAACAATTAGGTCATTAGATGATTAGAGTCACTTGATAAACAACATAATTCCCATAAGCATTTGTATGATCAATGAATTGAAATTGAAATTGAAGTTAATCAATCATATATCTGACATTTTGTGTTGAATTATGCGGATAAAGATGGTTATAAGAATGTTCTCGTAGTAGATCCCACAATTATAAGATGACTTGGAAAGGGTAACTATATCTTGGCTTTGTAAGGCAAAGAAAGAGCTTACTGGACTTCTATGAGGTAGAGTTTGGCATGACAAAATGAAACTTTAGAGGTCTCAGATCCTTATGCATCGATTTTCTTGAAAAGAAAACCACCTAACACGATAAATGGAATTCTAGAGAGAGAAAGTTAGAGGTTTAGGAACTTAGTGAGAGAAAGTGAAAGATATTATTATGAGCTCCAACTCTACCTTGGGAGGTAGAGAGTATTTATAGTCTTACATAAAACGCCACACAACGGCCGTGGATCGTGCATACAAAGGGTAGTACTATGACTACGAAGCTTTCTTAACCATTACATATACTTGAGGTGACCGACTCTTTAAACCTGAATTTCTAATTCCTAACAATCTCCCCCTAAGGGAGGTCACCTCAAACATATACTAAATTGACATTGAATACAAATCGATATTACATTAACAATTGATCTTGCATTCTTGATGTAGTAGTCCTTGTTCAAGCTCGTAGTCATTGATTCCACTCATTGCATGTTTGGTTAATCCAAGTGGAGGTCTTTTATCGATCCACGGATAATAATTTGAGCCTTTTGAGATCATCACTAATAGAAAATCTCCGACATCCATTGTGGTGTTGGTATTATGTGATGTTGTGACATTCGGACCGACATGCTCACATTCTGGATCGTGATATCTTCTCATCGTGAGTAGCGAAGCTTTGTTGATTCATGATATTGGCAAAGCCAGAAAGGTAAGCATGGAGTGAAAATATCCGAGTCATTGATGCACTAATCATGATTTCTTTTGAGATGAATGTGTTAAGTGAGCATGCGGTTATGGATTGACCGCTTCATTCCGATCACCAAGAACGCCGGGTGTACCGCATAAGACAGCTTAGCATTAAAGCGCTAAAGTGTCTTTGATCACTTTCGATGAATTGAGGTACACGCCCACGGTTCTCGCTGATCAAGATAAGTACGCTCGCCAGGATCGTATAATTCAAGAATTTCCTTGACATGTGGTTTCTCGCAATAGCCGTTTCAAACCGAACGCCTCAAAGAAGACAACACGGAGTGAGTGAACCAAATAATTTGAGTCCACCGATTGATGAAAAGAGATTTGAAAAACAATCGTGTATTGCTCAATAGAAATTGTTTTTGCAATACAACGAAGGTTTTAATGAAAATCAATTATCAATCATAAAACACCTTTTGATTTGAAATATTAGTACACGGTCGATGTGCTAAAGAAAAGAGTTTTAAAGCACAAAGACCGGTTTTTCAAAGGTATCCGCCAATCCATAACCTCGAACCGTGATTGATTCAAAAGATTGAATCTCCCCATTGTTTCTCGCTCATTGTCACATGGTTGATCATTGGATAATAGATCTCACATGCCACCTACCGTGAGCTTGTTTGATGTTGGCTCCAAGGCTTTCCATCTTCATTGTGAATATGTAAACATATCACTGATGTTCCGCAATACCACAAGGATAATGCGTAGGACTCAAGATATAATTTCTCTTTCCACATTGTGTGAAACAGAGTCTTCATTGAAAGTGTCCTAATGAGATTTATTGATGATCTCGTGGCTCTAGACTCAATTTGTGCAAATTTGGATCCTATTTCGAGACTAGGGAGAGGGTCTCCTTCTTCAATATCAACAATCTCTAAGAGAAAGTCGATAGATAATGTCGGTTCCTCGTGAGAATGAAACAAGTCCTTTCAAGAGGAACTTGAGTGGTTTGGAAAGTTGAAGTGCAAGGGCCACCGGGTCCATGACGCCTTGTCTTCAATACCGATGTACCTTGGTAACCACCAAGAGCATATGAATTGAACCCCGCCTTCTAAGGTTGAATAAATGGAGGGCTATTTGTTTTCACCCTTTTCTCATTCAATTCTATTTAATTCTTCAACCCTTCTTGCTTACCGAGACTTCATACTAGAACCTTGTTGGGTTTATTCCAAGACTAGCTCAGCCTCACCAAGACTCTTCCCATATCTCATTTTTCTCCTTTTATCATCATACCTAAGAACTCTACACTTATCTAGTGGATTGTCCTCGGTAGATCCCTCCTGCTTCAAGGATCATGGGAACAAATACCTAACCTTATCATCCTTATATCACCATACATAAAGTAAAGTTGGTCGGTCTATTTGGTATTGTTCATCCGCCATTGGAACCAATTGAAAACCATTTGAAAATCAATCCCGATACTTGTGATATATTATCAAAGCATTTTGTACCTGAATTGTTTTGATATTTTTAGAAGAAGAACTCCCCCTCAACATGTGCATCAAGTATTTGAAATAGTTTTCCACACGGAGGCAAGAGAAAGAATTAACTTCTTTGATTACCATTTTCTAAAAATATCAACATCACTTCCCTAATCGAATCAAGTAGATAAAGCATTTTGGGAAGGATGAGGTTTTCATGATTTTGCTCCCCTCAATATGTGCCTCGAGATTTGAAAAGAGTTTTGCACATACTAGAGGGAACCTACACATTGAGATAAATGATCACGCTTTCAAATCATAGGTTTAAGATAGATGCTCCCCCTCAACATGTGCATGGAAAATTTGAAATCGCTTGTCACATGTGGGAAGGAGAGCTTGTACATCCTTATAAAACCATTTACCTAATTATCGCTTTAAATCCAATTTAAATCACACATTCTCCCCGATCACAATTATCAAATCATTTGAGATTTGTGATCTCTTATAGATTTAAATTGATTTTGAAAGCTTTTAAGGAGAATTGTGACTTGATTATGAAAGCGTTTTAACCGATAAGGATCGGTTTTTAAGACTTTAAACTCCATTGATAAAACATGCATGAATATCTTTTTGAAAACAATTGAATGCCAAATAACCTTTTAATTTAATTGAAATCATTCTCTCCCTCAATCAATGACATAGGTTGTTGATTGAGAGATAGATATTTTGACAAATAAGTCCTGATGATTATCAAAAATAGAGACCGAGTTATTTTTCAAAGCAGTTAGTTTTCACAGATAAATGTTTATAGAATCGAGCATGGAATTTTGAAAACATGATAAAACATGGCTCGTTTCTTTTTGAAAAAGCGGTTACCCAAATGACAATAAACCATTGTTTCTCTTTCTCCCAAAAAATTTTATTTTTTATTTTTTTTTTTTTTAAGAATTCGAACAACATCTAAAGTCCCGTGTCATTCTTTGAATGACATAACAAAGACCGTAGATATTATCGAACCGAGAAAAACATGACAAATTGACAATATTTTTTGAAGATTTTTCAATTTTTCATTTTTATGGATTTTGAAAGGTTTTATAATTTTGTATTTTGTTTTTCGAATAAATATATACAAGAGATAGATGAAGATAGACCTTTACTCCTCGCCTTCCTCCCTCAAGACGCTTGAGTGTTTCGGTTGAAGGCTTTTCAAGCCAAGTCGGAAGAATAAACTCAAAACGCTCTCTAGGAAGAGCTTTGGTGAAGATGTCCGCTAACCGATATTCGACTCACAAAATAGAGTTCCACCACACCTTTTTCCACTTGTTCCCTGATGAAATGATGTCTAATGTCGATGTGCTTTGCTCTTGAGTGTTGAACGTTGTTGCATGAGAGAGCAATGTCACTTTTATTATCACAAGATGTAGGGATTTTGTTGAATTCAAAGCCATAGTCCGATAATTGAGATCTCATCCATAAGATTTGAGCACAACAAGATGACATGGCTATGTATTCAGCCTCTCGAGGAAATAGAAGTACTCATTTGCTTCTTTGAAGACCACCACAAGCTTATCACCCAAAAACCGAAAGCACCTCCGTGACGCATTTCGACGTATCTTGACATCCTCGCATGATCAAGATCTGCATAGGTCGTTAGTGACATACCGGTGTCCTTCGTGTACCAAAGTCCCATATTGATGGTTCCTTGGAGATACCGAAAGACCCGCTTAACCGCTTCAAGGCGCTTTTTGGTAGGCTTAGCCTGGTATCTAGCACACATGCAAACAAATAACAAGATGTCCGGTCTACTAGCGTGAGGTACATCGTGGATCCAATCATACTACGATATTTCGTTTGGTCAATCATGATCCCCGAGTGGTCCTCATCTAGTTTGGTTCGATCAATCATGGGAGTGTCAACAAGGTCACTTGAATCAAATCCAAATTTCTTTAAAATCTCATTTGCATATTTAGATTGATTTATGAAAATGCCTCCTAGACTTTGTGAAATTTGTAATCCCAAGAAAATGACATTTGTCCCATCATTGACATTTGAAATTTTGAACTCATTTCATTTGAAAAACGATCACATTCCATTGGGTCAGCCGAGGCAAAAATAATATCATCAACATAAATTTGAACATGAATTAAATGTTTGCCCGACTTCTCGGTGAACAATGTAGGATCAATCGCTTCCTTTGTCAATCCGTAGATAGAAGAAACTTTGACAGAGTATCATACCATGCCCTTGGAGCTTGCTTTAAACCGTAAAGAGCCTTCTTCAAACGATAAACGTGAGTAGGATGCTCTTGATTTACAAATCCTTCGGGTTGGCCGACGAGACGACTTCTTTAAGATCTCCGCTCAGTAAATGCCGCCTTTACATCCATCCGATAGACTACCATGTTCTTACTAGCAAAGATTAGCCAAAAGATTCTCATTGCCTCGATTCGAAAGCAACAGAGCAAAAGATTCTTCAAAGTCTATACCCTCCTCTTGACGATATCCTTTAGCAACTAATCGAGCCTTGTTCTTCAACACATCACCATGCTCATCAAGTTTCACTTTGAAGATCCATTTAAGAGATATAATCATAGCACAACTGAGCAGTACTAACTCCCATACATCAAGTCGATCAAACTCATGAATTTCATCTTGCATGGCATTGAACCAACTATCTTCATTCATGGCGGTTTTAACATCTTTTGGTTCGATCTTAGAGAGTACGGAGTTGAAGAAGCACCATAAGGCATTGGTTGCAAGTTGTTTCCGTTGATACAGACGAGAGGGATTTCCAATGATGTTGTCCTAATGGATGATCGTGAGTCCATTTTCTAAGGTGTTCATGTGGCAGTTGTTGAGGAACTGAGGTAGTTGAGTCGATGTCTCCCAAGAAGATGGTTCGATGATGATTCAGAGCAAATATGTTTTCAAATGGAGAATCTTCGGGAGTAGCAAAGGGATTAACTTCATCATTGATGCCGTAAACAGTTCCATGATGTACATTTGAAGAATGATGATTTGTTGATGAGATCAAGGATCAGCCAGCAGTGCTTCTTGACTTAAAGATATTGAGATCAAGGGATTGACTTCATTCACGTGAATATGAGCATCCTCCGTTGTAGGGATCAACACCTCATTAGTAATTGAATCATACAGTTCATCAAACATAGTATCAAACAATTTCTTTTAAATCATCTTCGATGGAGGTACATATGGAGTTTCTTGAGAAGAGTTTGGAACAAGGGATGAACCAATGGGGCTATTTTGAAGTGCGGGTCCGAGCCGAGATTGTCCAGAGCCATTTGACCGTCACCATCAAACGTAACGTGAATTGTTTCCATGATATTTCGGGTTCTTTTGTTGTAGATTCGGTATCCCTTTTGTTTGGTGCATATCCTATAAATACTCCAATGTCGCTTTTAGCTCTAAGTTTGCCTAAGTCTTGACCCTCATTAGTTGGATAACACAATGCACCAAACACACTAAGGAAAGAGAGATTAGGTTTTCTCGCTGTGGACAAGTTCATATGGAGTTTTTCCATGTACAAGGTGAATCGTGGAACGATTTTGTGTGTAGCATGCAAAGGGCAATGCTTCACCCCAGAAACATTGGAACCTTTGAGTAAATCAAGATTGTTCTAGCGGCTTCAACAAGAGTTCGATTGCCTTTCAACTACACCGCTCGTTGAGGAGTTCGTGGAACACTTCTTTGATGGTTGATTCCAACGCTTTCATAGAATTCACTAAGTTGTTTGTTAACAAACTCGCCCATTGTCCTGCTCGATAATTTCGACGGTTTTGTTAAGTCGAACTCGCACTGCTTGATGAGTTTGATGATGATATCGAGTTTCATCCTTTGTCCTTAAGAACTTGACCCTGTGAATCTAGAGTAATCATCAACCACAACTAACACATATTTCTTCCCAAAGATATTCTGCACTCATTGGTCCACATAAATCCATATGAATCATATGAAGAACTTCAGTGACAGAGTTAGTAGGTTTGGGTTTATGGGCATACTTTTTGCTTTTTCCCAATTGACATGCTGAACAAAGATGATCCTTTTCATACTTTAGTCTAGGTAAACCTACAACTAAGTCCTTTCCGAAGAGATCATTGATGGTGCCGAAGTTCAAGTGATTGAGACGACGATGCCATAACCATGACTTTGTTTTCGAAGCCTTTTGACAACAAGCAAATTGGAGAAGACTTCATCATATCTTCGATAGAGATGGTGTAAAGATTTGAACCACGAGTTCCTCTTAAAGTTCCTTACCATCAAGTTCTCTAACAAAACAAGTATGTTTTTTAGAAGGCTACTTCTAGATCGTAATCACGTAATTGACCAACAGAGAACATGATTATGACCAAGACCTTCCACATAGTATACTCTAGAGATAACACTATCACCAACAACATAATCACCATAACCCATAATTGCACGAAAATGATCATTACCAATCTAATCTCCGATGAATTTGCTCACGGTTCATGAGCCGCGACCGTCTCCAAATATATGCTTGGAATGTACCGAGTCCAAGTACCACGTAACGATTTGAACGATCCGCAGCTTGAACACGCATAAGAATGGATAATCGATAATTGGGATCCCCATGCAAGAATGGGTTCCACTTGGTTAGTAACAGTATATGGAACACCCACATCGTAAACGTAAACATCCATATCAAGTAGAAGCAATGGAATCATTGGGAATAGATGCAATGTCGGTGTCTCAGATTTGACCTATTCAAAGTATGTTCACTTCTTAAGGGAATAGTTCTACCAGGAGGCATCCATTTTCTAGTGGGCATAATCTTAGCAGTTTGAGAACAAAACCGATTATTCTTATGGCCAAAAGGTATCCAATAATAACCTATCTTTATAAAAGTTCTTCCCGTGGGTTTCCATTGCTTTCTAACAATCTTTCGCTTTTGCCTTTTTGCCTTATTTGCACGATTATCAGCATTAACAATTTTAATCGGCATTTGACAAAGATTAGACAAAGCATTCACACCACATTCATGATTAGCAAATGTAATTCAAGCATATCATTACAAGGTTTGCAAATAGTATCGTAATTCAATTAATTACAAGATTTAAGGCTAATACTAGAATCAACACGATTCGCTTTATTCAACTCAAGCTTAAAGTTCCTAGATTGGTCTTCTACTCTCTTCCAATGCACATTCTTAGCTTGCAAGGTCCTATCTTTCCTTGTATTGTCTTGAGACTTTGACCCGCCGCTTTAAAGTCACCGATTACTCCCAGTAGAGGGAATGGGAACATTAGTTGGTTGATCTAATTTTTGCATTCCTGAACTTGATGTGCAAGGATCTCAAGTACTAGAAGGCACATTAGTGTATACTTTCTTAAGACCGGATTTGAGCTTTTGCAGTGCACACTAAAGTTCACTTTCTTAGCACTAACATATCCGAATCAACTACTTGAAGGCACATTAGTGTTTCCTTTCTTAAGACTGCGCATAGAACGGATTTCCTGCTTGGCACTAGGCATAGAACAAGGCATCACAGCTTTGCCTTTGCACCTAAGGTTAAGGATTTGGGACATGTTGCAATTACACATTCTAGCAACTCTTGAGATCGTTTGGCCTCGAGGCAAGCAAACCTAATTTCACTATCAAGAGGTTTGTTAATGAAATCCTCTTCGACAATCTCACCGAGACATTCTAGACTATCCTTAAGGTGAGCACAGGATTCATGAAAAGCATGTTCATTATTCCTAAGATGAGGAGGAATATATTTAATCACAAAGTATTTGCAGCCTAAGGGTGACTTTGAGACAACATTCTTATTGAAAACAAGTGGCGCTTCCCATTTCCCCGACTTCTCGATTCTCAATTTCCTTTTGTAAAGACGTTATTTTTTCGTTGTTTTGGTCACGGGTGACTTTTATTGAATCATATAACTCTTTAAAATGTCGCTTAACTTTTTCATTTTCTTCTAGAAAACTCTCGCTTTCCTTTTGTAAGGCATCAACTAAGTTTTGAAGATGAAAAGTTTGAGAATTCCGAGAATCTAAAGGAGGAGGCATTTGGGAGCCCACATATTGTTCGCTTGACCCTTTAATTGAGAGATTTGGGCTTTCAACTTTCTGATCGCGTTGCAATGAGCTTGAATCGCTCATCACGCTTGTTAATTTGAAAACTCGATCAAACTCGAGCATCCGAGGATGTCTTGATATTTGAAGTTTTAACATTTTCTTTAAGATGTTGATATTTTAGTTGTAAATTAAAATGCTCAACTTCCAGTTTAGAAAAATGTTTAACCAAATTGTCGTGATCATCCAGTTCAATTTTCTCGCTTAGTTTAGAATTAGTTTTTTCAAGCTCAATGACATGATCATGGGAGACTTTCACAGATAGTTCATGAAATTTGGAAGCATTAATAGAGCAATTTGAAGCAGTGAAAAGATATCTTGAGCAACACATTCAGGAATAAGAGTCTCATTTAAGGTATGCAAGTTCTTCCTCTCAATCTCATTATATTTTAGTGCACGCCCATAATCACTAACTTCAACTACCATTGCATCAAATTCCTTTTCCATTCCCTTAATATCGCTTTCTATCCCCTTTTAAGACTCTCAAAGTGATCTTTTATAAGTTTAAAGAAAGGCATGACCTCAGTTAAATAACATTCTTTCATTTGCTCAAAACCCCTTTCTCCTTCCGCTATACCAAAGGTGTGATCCTTTTCTTGCAAGTTTTCTCAAAATCAACAAATAGTTGAAATATAACATATTGGCTAATTAAGGTCTTGCTTTTAGTGGCAATTTTTCTAGGAACAAGATGCATTGGTGTATTAGGAGGATACACTAGGCATTTTCCATAGGGGAGGGTTTGTTTCAACAATATTTTCACCAAATTTCGCTTATCTAAATCCTTTTCCGTAAAACTTGTTCTGAGTCAACAATGTCTCGAGGCTTAAACATGTTCAAGGAAATCCAGTTTTCCTTCTTGTAGTCATGGGGAGTGATAATTATTTTTTTCTTTGCATTTAGGATCATCTAATTTTTTGTTCATCCTTTCCCTAGTGACTTCATCTGATTTCTTATCTTCCTCAAGCACTCAACTAACTAGGTTTTCTAGGTTTAAGAATTTCATTGCCATCATAAAGATCACCTTTGAGCATTTTAGCCTTTTTCACTCGGGTTTATCAATAATGGGAACACTATGCTTATCGCTTAGTACTCTATGTTTAGTGACCATGTGAGCAATTCAATGGTGTTTCCTTGTATGTACAACTTGTTTTCAAGTTTGTTTTTCAAAGTTTTCAGATTAGAAAAATCTCTCAAGAGTTTTGATTCCTTTGCATTAAATTCTTGCTTAAGCATTTTCACATTTTCTTGAAGTTCATGTTTTTGCTTAGCAGCTTTTAGAAAGTTTTTCTTGCAAGGAATTTAATTCTTGTTTCAATACTTCTTCTCAAAAATTACTTTTTCTAATGACTGTACGCACTTGGTCATCCATTTCCTCGCCACGAGTGGTCAACTCAAATTTAGCACGTTGTTCATAAATAGCAACACGTTCTATATAGGCATTTAGTTCAAATTACGTAATCATCGTAAGCACATGCAAAGGTATTCATCAAAAACATAGTCATTGTTGATCGAAGATGCATCACTTGGTACACCTTCACTTTCACTTTGTTTCACATATTGATCATATGGGACAATATTGATATTACCCATATTTTCAATATTTGATTCAATAGTTTCAGCTGATTGTACTTTGTCATGCATCTTTTGCACATCAAGATCATCGTATAGTTTTAATACCTCTCAGATGAGTTTGTCTTGGATGGGCCTAGTGGTGAAGAAGAGACCTTGGGAGAAACCATTGGAGAAATGCTAGCCATAAAATTGTGTGTGCCGTAGGTCCATCATCCACATCGAGTCGTGATGCATCACAATCACGACTTGAAAGGCATTCGATGATTGTGACCTATCTCCCGAATAGGCCGCTCATCCACATCTCAGCATCATAGGTCTTGGCATTGCCCTCAGCTAGAAACAAAGAATTCCTCTTCATCCAAAGCAAGCACCATTGTCCCGAAGCTTGTACCAAGAAAGATCTTATCTCTCAAGTAATCAAGATTCCGTGGACGCTGGAGATGTACGCCTTGCAATGTGTCCCTCACCACCACGCTTATAACATTTGATGGCTTAGCTTGACCTTGGTTACCATTCCTTCCTCGATTCTGATTGCCAACATAACCTCTACCAGCTCCACCTCTTCCCTGATCATACCGTCTTTCCTGAATCGTTGCACCACATCCTTCCATCTTTAAAAGGGCTTGATTGTGTGGGTTAGATGTCGCTCGAGGTTGTTGTTGGTTTGTGGGAGAGAATTCATGTTTTGACTAATCAGGAGAGCTAGTTGATAAATGAAGTTACCCACGGTGCATCAAAGACGCTTGTTTGAACATAGGATCACGAATGAGTTTGTGATTACCATTACCCAAGGGTATGACTTGTGATGCTTTGGTTGTGATTCCGATGTTTGAGTAGAAGGCAGCTGAGTCATTAGACGAGCTTGTCTCTCCTCGTTGGTTTTGAACCGATTGAGAATCAATTTTTCAAACATAGCATGTCTCTCATTCTCAAGGAGGAAGGCATAGAGTTGCTCATAGTTTGTATTCTTCAATCCTTTAGTGAGCTTCACAAATGTGACAAACTTGTGCCATTCGGGATTCATGTTGTTCACAAATTTTGAGTTCAAATGAATGTTAGGCATAGTCATTCCGATGTTCCTCATGTCATTCACTAACTTATGAAATCTCACATAGTACTCATAGACACTCTCATCCGGTTTCATCTTGAAGTGTTCAAATTGGCCATAGAGTTGGGATTCTCTGCCTTCCATAGTTAATTCTCAACCCGAGAGAAGCATCTTAACATTATCCCAAACCGCCTTTGCATCGTGTTATGATTGATCGCCTTGTAGATGTCTTTAGGAAGACCTTGAAGAACAATGTTTGAAGCCCCGATATCCGATCGAATCTCTTTTTCTCCTTATCATCAAGCTCATCATACATTTTAGGTCCGGTCCATTCCGTGAAACAGAGTACCATCTTCATTAGTATCAAGTATGTCTCTAGTCGCCTCAACTCGATATGGTCCTTCATCAATGGATTTGAGAATGTTGACACCATATTCCTTTCCAAGGCAAGCATAACTGATTCTTGAGCCCAAGAATCATAGTCAGCCTGGCCAAGCATGGGTGGACGAAAGTATCTCACCGCAAATTGAACATCCTCGCAATAAAGGAGATGATAGTAGGAACGCTGGTAGACATGTTAACAGATAATACGGGATTTTATAACTCTATGATTAAACCGAGAAATAGATTCTTTCACCGGATTTTACTAAATCAAGAGAAAACCGTAAACAATCACCCAAGTCGCTAGAAGATAATGCTAGAAATTAATGCCAAGTCGCTAACACTTAATTCGCTATACCACTAAGTCGCTAGAGTCCCAAGTCGCTAGACAAATGCAAGTCGCTAAGTAGTAACTCGCTAAGCCTCAAGTCGTTAGCAAAATTTTGGCAAAGAATTCGCTACTCAAGTCGCTAAAGATACAAGTCGCTAAAGAGCAACTCGCATCCACCAAGTCGCTACCAATAATTAAGTCGCTACCAGTAGTGGAGAGTCCACTACTTGTACTGTAAATCGCTAGATCTAAGTCGCTAGGTCTAAACCTGTAACTCGCTACAAATTTGTAAAGCAAGTCGCTACCAAGAAAAGTAATCCGTGAAGTAAGTCGCTAGCATGAAAAAACCACATAAACATCACTTTTCAATCCAAAACAACCCAACCAAGATGATTCAAGCTTACCAAATGAAAACCTAAACACTTGTGATGATTCTAAACATAAAAGTACTAACAAAATCCAAACTTTAACACAAGAAATCAACCAAATGATGCAAAACCACTAAACTTTTTCAAACTCAAAACCACCTAAAAACCACTAGAAATCCAAAGATGTGCAAGATATGATCAAACCTTGGCTCTCTGATACCAATTGTTAGATATAACTTTTCACATACACATCAAACCATAACACAAAGTGGCGTATAAATGGAATTCTAGAGAGAGAAAGTTAGAGGTTTAGGGAACTTAGTGAGAGAAAGTGAAAGATATTATTATGAGCTCCAACTCTCTACCTTGGGAGGTAGAGAGTATTTATAGTCTTACATAAATCGCCACACAACGGGCCGTGGATCGCATACAAAGGGTAAAGACCCGTCGCCCTCCACGGTGTTACTTAACTAAATACTACTTAACTTAAAATAACTATGACTACGAAGCTCTAACGATTACATATACTTGAGGTGACCGACTTTTAATACCGAATTTCTAATTCCTAACTAACTCGCTAGATCTAAATGCTTAGTTCAAAACTGTAACTCGCTACAAATTTGTAAAGCAAGTCGCCACGAAGAAAGTATTCCAGTGTTAAGTCGCTAGCAAGAAAAACCACATAAACATCACTTTTCAATCCAAAACAACCCAACCAAGATGATTCAAGCTTACCAAATGAAAACCTACACACTTGTGATGATTCTAAACATAAAAGTACTAACAAAATCCAAACTTTAACACAAGAAATCAACCAAATGATGCACAAACCACTAAACTTTTTCAAACTCAAAAACCACCTAAAACCACTAGAAATCCAAAGATGTGCAAGATATGATCTAACCATGGCTCTTGATACCAATTGTGAATTATCGATTTCACAAACACATCAAACCATTAACACAAGTGGATGAGTAAGGGAATTCTAGAGAGAGAAAGTTAGAGGTATAGGGAACTTAGTGAGAGAAAGTGAAAGATATTATTGAGAAGCTCTAACTCTACCTTGGGAGGTAGAGAGTATTTATAGTCTTACAATAAAATGCCACACAACGGGCTGTGGATCAGCATACAAGGTAAAGACCGTTCCTCCAATGTTACTTATCAAAATACTACTTAACTAAATATAACTATGACTACGAGCATTCTAACGATTACATATACTTGAGGTGACTGACTCTTTAATACCGGGAATTTCTAATTCCTAACATGTCGACACATCCTTTAAGTGTTTTAAAGAACGGTAAGGATCTGTCAGCCCCCTTCGACAAGAATCGACTTAGCGTGGCTAGTTTCCCATTCAAGCTTTGCACATCTTATAAGCACCTAGGAGCTTGGAGATCCGTAATTGCTTGACCTTGAAGGGTTAGCCTTATCCCTTGCTTAGTGATCAGATGCCCTAGAAATTTCCCCTCTTCGACACCGAAAGAGCATTTTTTAGGGTTCAGCTTCATGTTTATCGCTCGAAGTTGGTCAAAGGTTTTGCACATCAAGGAGTAGGTCTTCTTCCGTCTTGCTTTAATAACCATGTCGTCAACGAGCTTCGAGATTTCGCCATTCTGCTTGTTGAAGGCTTTATCTACGAAGTCGTTGGTATGTTGCCCCGCGTTCTTCAACTGAGGCATCTTCTCGTAACGAGACACCTTTGCTTGGTAGAATCGCCTTTTCTCGCTCCTTTGCCATCCGATCTGATGATACCCTTTATAGGCATCTAGGAAGCGCTTAGTCGAAGCTCCGCCAGGATTCTACCTTCCAGTCGATTTGGTATGGGTAGCAACTTGGCATGCTTTGTTGATGTCGAAGTCAACGACATGCGCCAATTCCTCCGTCGCTCTTTTTTACCATTACTGGTTCCACCCGTGTTTGGTATTTTACTTCTCTTAGAATGCCCGCTTGTGTCGTTCATCAACTTCTTTGCGTCGCAATTCTTTCGGGGCTAGGCTTCTTCTTCGCTTCATGGGCTCAATATGTTTGTATTCATTGAGTTTGGTGCCCGTGCCGAATGGTCGGCCCATCTATCAAGCAATGTTCTTGACTCTGTCATGTCGTAATATTTCCAAGCAAAAATATCAAGGTTAGTCCGTAGTTCGTGAGCCGCCTTTGAAATTTGTCCGAGTTTCTTCCCTATCACCACCATCTCGTTTCGGTAGCTAGGGTTTACTACGACCGCTCTTCGCCAGATTCGTGACAGCTTAATTGCTATCGAGGCTCCTTCGTTTCTTCTTGACCCTCTTGACACCATATACCCCCTATCCCCATATTAGAATGAACAGCTCCTACCCGAAGGGAGTTTGGAACTTAATGGAGATGTATAGTGGAAACGACAATGCCCATCTTTTGCATAGCTGTTTCTCCTATTAGCAAGTTTTAAGGAGAATCAACCACTATGACCTAATGAGCGTTTCCAAGGGGATAAGAGGCCTTCGCCTATAGTGATTTCCAATGGCACTCTCTCGGGCCATGAGTGTTCGTCGGAGAATCCTACCAGAGGTGTTTTTGAGTCTACCCTTCGTGAGTGTATAGATTACTTGAGCTTTAGGAAGCAATGCTCATAGATGATCTCGCAGGAGCTTCCACAATCCATGTACTGTTTACTTTCTGTTTGAGACCGCACTTGATGACCATGGGATCAGTCGAAGGTGTCTCAGCCTGGGATGGACGGGAATGTTATCTCTCCTACGCATCCCAACTCCCCATTGGCTTCTTTCCGTTTTAAGGTTGGATCATGCTTGTGCACCATTAGTATCGGAGCTTCTGTAGGGGTAGCCTCCTTTTTTTTTCTTTCCACTCACCCAGTTGGGTGTCGGAGAACTTGTCCTTTCCTTTCTTGATGCCTTTAACCAGGTGTGCCAAAGTGTGATCGGAACTTAGCCTTAAGATCATCTAGACTTACTATGCTCCCCAACTTTTGTCCATTCCACCATATTCTTGTGGAGTCTCGGAGCGTGTATGTGAACATGTGGCATGCTACGGGCATGACCCACTTCTGCATCTTGATAGCGCTTTTTGAACAAATGTGTTAAGTTATCGAGATCGCATTTCCCATCGTAGGTTCCTATGTGAGTGGGCATCTTTACACCGTCAGGCAGAGGGTAGTCCTCAATCCATTTCACAAAAGGTGTGCAAGCTCTAGAGGCTTCGGCATAGTAAGGGTTATATGGAGGTGGATAGATAGGTGTAGGGTTATACGGGTTAGGAAATGGTTGCGTGAATGCAGCGTAGGCTGTGGAAGGTTGATACGAAGGGTTTCACCCATTGGCTGTGTAGAGTGTACAAGAACGTGTCTGCAAGGCTCTTGCTGGTAACTCTAGTTGTGGAGAGACCCATTCGGAGGATATGTATTATAGGTTTGAGTGTAGGTAGGGATTCATTCCCCAGCGGGTAGTCGGTTCATCCCGTAGTATGGAGGAGGTCCTCCTGACACTCGGAGACGTATGATGGAGGTATCGGAGCCCCCATCCCTTATCTTCCTAAGTGGGCAGCTAGGAGAGGTGGTAGGTTTACCCTCCGCTTCCTACTGGGTTGCTTCCTCCGCTCGACAGCCCTTCTTTCACCTTGTACCCTTTCCCTTCTTCCCGGATCTCCTCCAGGACCTTCTTCAAAACCAACAGTCCTTCCATTAGGCCTTCTTGTGGAAGGAGAACCATTTCGTAGGGTCGAACGCCCCCTGTTAATGGGTCGAGGCCTTTCATCTACCTCGATCTCTTCGTCATATTCCTCACTGGAATATTCCAGTTCCCTTCACATCTCAGTGTTGCAAACTTGCCTCTTATGATCCCTCAAAGAAGGACTCTAAGGCTTCGAAGTTTTCCTCAACGAAGGCAGGGCTAATTTCTGGAATAAGGTTAGCAGAAGTTGAGGCGTGATGTACGGAAGTGGTTTCCAAATGAGATCATGTAGTGAAGGTGGAGGTCAGCATGGGGCGAGATTACCGTGTTAGTTGTGTTGAGAGGTACCAGGGTAGAGAAACCTGGTGGAGATGTATCTTCCCTTCCTGGTTCCATGCCGGAAAAGTAGCGTAATCGGTTAAGGTTTTAAGACTTGGTGATTACGGGACTAATAGTAGCAGGTCCCACGGATGGCCACCGATTGTACAATAAATTTCACTACCGTGCTTCGATGATGATCAAAGGTATGAGGGGTGTATGTTCCAGCCAAGATTGTCTTTCACCTGAGAATAAGAAATACGAAGACACTACGTTAAGTGATTACGCAAGGGTTGGACCTCGAACCACCTCCTCGCGGAGAGTAAGTATGAGTTATGGTTGTATAAGTGTGTGTAAGTAAAGAGATGAGTGAAAAATGAGCTTACCATAATTTTCCGCCCAACCTATTTATAGTGGAAGAAATAGGGTTAGGGGTACCCTCGCGTAAATGTCGAAGAACATGGGGCGCCCCATGCTTGTAGGTAACCGCTAGGGCTTAGTGAACCACGCTTCAAACTTGGCGGAAAGCCGAAAGAGAGGGAGATCTGGTTTGACCAAGTCGAGGTTGTCATATCCGCTGCTCCTTCACAACCATACCCCCAAGGGCTTGGAGCTTCGAATTGCGAATTACCCAAGTGTAACCTTCAGTGAACGAATGGTTTGACGCCTACGAATATTCTAGAGACCTAACTTGGGCCTCGTAAGGGCTTTCACACTTCGGCGGGTGTCCTTCGAGTTGTTCGGAGGGTACATCATCTGTTTCATTTTTGCCAAGTCATCGATGGGACGGCGTCACTTGAGAGATGTGACGCCATCAGTCTTTAGTCAAGCGACGTCGTTCGAGTCTTAGATCCGGGCGCGGAGAGAAACTTGTGGTGTTGCCCTCCATATACTAGGCATGACGCCGCCGCTTTAGGACCGTGAAATTCTACCGAGCCGTCGCAGCACTTTTGATCGTGTCTTCATAGAGGAACGGTGCAACCCTTTGGATGGGACGCCTTCAGGTTCTAATGAGCAGCCTTGAGTGTCTTCAATCTTGACTTTGTCATTTTCTTCATGTTTTTGCTCCTTTTCATCCAAATATGGTTCATTCCAGCATTTTGCTTCCAAAAGACCTAAAAAGTATAAATGAACGATTTTAAGCAGTAACGGATATAAAATGTGTCGAATTAGGGCTTAAATGACCCCCTAAAAGCGTACGTTTTAAATCCTTATCAAATATCCCTACACTTGGTATTTTCTTGTCCTCAAGCAAATGTGCTTTTGGCCAATCAATTTATAAGTTAGGGGGCATGAAGTATTGGTTTAAAATAGTCTACAACAAGTAAAAGCGCCACAATAGTCATAACAAGAACGAAAATTATACACTAGCACCTCACAAGTGATGTTTGGATTCTCTCATCTCTCCGATTTATATGAAATATAATATGAATGGAAATGGAAGATAAACACTCATTACCTGGCAGAGTACATATATTACCATAAGCTTGAGAATAGATCAAACATCCACCGCTTTGGCGTAAGCACCTAGGAACAACTATCTAAGAGGTGTTTACAAGGGTTGTAACATTAGGCTTAGGGTAGATAAGTAAAGGGTTTTGTTGGATAGGGGATATTTAGTGGTGGCAAGTCAAAAATCTTATGTTACAAGCATGTAAAGCGTGGTGTTGCTAAGCCAAGACTTAAACACCTAAGAAAATATGCTAAAAGGTCAGCTAAAAGCTGGTGAGTTCATAGGTTTAAGTTTAAATAGTAAGTTCGGACCATAAGCAAAGTCATATAATCACTACAATGAATATAATGATATATGGATGAAAGTCTATTACGTTAGCTCTAAGTTCATGTAACCGATACTACGACGCCTCGTATGCTAAAAGATGTCATACAATATAGGGGCCCATAGCGAGTGTTTTGTCCCTCTACACTCGGTTTCGACATGGTATACGTTTCTCCTTGGCCTAAGCATGGCCAACCGAACGGAGGAGTCACCCTCAATAGATCTATTTATAACATTCGCGTTTCCCAATAGGGAATTTACGGTTCATGAAAAAGGGCATTCTCTAGGGACATAAGGGCTTAGGCTAAACCACGTAATAGTAATCATGTGATAGTTTTGGTCCATAAAATGTTTTGCATATTTCTCACCCCAAAATGTATAAAATAGTTTATCAAGTAAAAGTGGGGCTATGAAACTCACCTTAGTAAAATGCAATCCAAAAGCGGGATTTAGTGTTTGTTGTGAAACGGCACCGACACGCGACCTAGATAAGGAGGGCAATATTTAGTTCATTGCTGTAAGTATTCCTTACTTAAAATAGTTCAATGGTTTTTATAATTGTGTTAATACTAAACGTAAGTTTGTAAAATTCGTTAAAATGGTTTTTACTAGTAAGTATACGAAGTATATATACTTTTCATATCGACATTAATATGGTTTTAAAATCCAAAGTTTGATTTAAAACAAATAATTAAAATGTTCCATTTGTAAGTATATAAACGTATATATACTTATTTAAGTTGACACAAAATGATATTGTCAAAATCATTTATATATAATTGATTTATTTTCTAATTGTATTTAGAAATATTTAAGTTAAAGTTGAAAACTCTCAAATTTATTAGTTTACAAAAATGATTTAGTAGTCCTTGTTTATTTGTCAAAATTTGTTCTTAATACATATAGTTCTCAACTAGAGATTTTACTTGACATTCATATATGTCTACACATTGTCGTTAATCATTGTTATAGGCATTATCAAGTGTATCATGTTTTTGAAACCTTTGTTGTTTCATATATAAGTGTATAAACATTGTTCTTGTTTACATGTCGACTCGTGTATTATATATAACTTATGTAGTACATTCTATGTACGCGTAACATAATGCTCATACATTGTTAGATAATTATTTTACGATTCCATCTTTATTCCGTGAGCTAGTTTATATTACTCGAACGGACGCTAGGAAACTTGTGGGCTGTGGCCCGGCGTCATTTGTGGCGGTGTACACAAGTTGGGCTTAGGCCAGAAATGATGTGCATGTAATTATTAAATGTTGGTCCAATGTTAACTTAAGAAATGGGCCTGTGGAGTTGAGTTGGGCTGCGGCCCAAAGGTGGCTTAAGAAGGTTTTTGTACAGGTTGCTACTTGTGACATCAAAATGTTTCATTTCACTTTTGATACTAACATTTTGGACTTGTCGAAAAGAGGAAGTAACCAGGCGCCATTGTGGTAGCTCAAACAGACCTTAAGCAAGTTCTAAATGGGCATAATACAAAAAGGAAAATAGTACACTTGTGTGGTTGTTTTGATGGGGAAAAACTCAACGTGTTCGGCTATGACTTCAAGATATAACTCGACTCTAGTATGAATTTGTCTTGTGATTTCGAGACTCATTTGACTATAGTTTAGACTCTACCAAAACACATTGTCTCGCTAGAGAGCATATCTGGTTTATTGAGGGTGTTATGTGTCTCGAAACGGGTTCATACCCAAACTGTACATGAAGCATTAAGGAAGTAAATGAGGCTAGGTAAGGGTCGAGTACTACTTGACTTGGCTTTACCACATTATGCAAGTTTTCGAGCACCCAACACGACATCACTAGATTATTATACTAAGAAAATCTTCGAGTACTAAACAAGGTGACTAACATTAAATTTCTAGACCCAATACTAGGAACATACACATGATGCTTAAGTCCTACAAGATTTATAGTACTAACTTTCAATGATCTTGGGTTCGGATACTCGATAGAAAAACAAGGTCCAACGAAACAACACTTCACAGATTAGTAGGTGTCTAATTTGTTTTCGGTTTTAACTAGTGATACTCATGTTCCCGCCAGTTCGACATCTATGCTACTCGAAATTTTTATAAAACTCAACTTTGTTTTTCTTTGATTTATAACTCGACAAGACTCAAGATCATCACAACAACATCCAAAGACCCAACTTCTAATTCTTCTTGTTTCATACTCTTCGACACAAAACAAAAAGAAACCAACAAGTACAAGACCAAATTCAATTTCAACACTCCTTTAGACTACTTAGCTAATAATCTAACTTTTAAAACTTAACTCTTGTTTTCTTTGTTTCTTGTGTTCGACAGACTCAACACAAGAGGACCCAACAACAACCAAATTTTTCATGAGCTTTTTATTATTCACCAACAAACATAAGATATCATATCACTAAGTCTCAAAATCAAATGACCATATTCATTATCTATTCGAATTTAAATTTTAACAAGACAAAGTTTAGAAATTTTCTTACAACAATTCGATGACTATGAACCAAGACCAACCCAAGAGTTTATCACCTCCACAAAACCCAATAGATCTAGAGCAAAACCCAATTGATGTTCTTCACTCCTTGAAGTTTCTTTATCTTTTTGTGGTGGGATATGGAGTGTGACACTCTTGAGGGTCTCGGCCAAATAAAAAGGAAACACAAGTGGAGTTTTTGGCTAAACTTTCTCATCTTGAAATTTGGTTTGAAGCCAAATATAGATAACTTCCAAAACCAAAAGAATCTTGGTCATAAGCTCAAGATAGATTGGTGGAAAGATTTGTTTCTCTCTTGTGGTTTATCTTGATCTTCCTTGGATTTCATTGAAGAGTAGTGGTGCATCAAGAGGGATTTGGGAAGCAAAACTTACATGGATTTGGGTATGAGAGAGATGGATATGTTGGATGATTATGTTGGGTTATCTTCTTTTAGAGAGATTCGGCCTAGGTAGGATCGTAGGGGCTAGAGGAAGGAGATGGAGATATGATATCTTTCTATCTCTGCTTTTGAATGTGTGTTTTGTCGTGTGTGGAAGAGAAGGACAAAGAGGGTACACCAAGGTTTTATAAATTCTTCTCTTGTAAAAGCATTATATGTATACAATTAAAAGTAAAATAAAGTAATGTAATATGTAATGTATACTTTTAATTTATTTGTGTAAGTACGTGCATTATTTTACTTAGGCACTTGTAGTATATTGCATTTACTTATGAAATAATTGTGTTTGGGTTTTATAAGGGTTGTTGCTTATGTGATAGTGCGTCTATTATTTTGTGACCTGCGAAGTCATATTGTGACCAAAGTTTCATTGTTTGATAACTTTTCCTTCTTAGTATTTTATTGTTACGCCCGAAATATTTTTATCTTTGTAATATTCCATGTCGCGGACATTTGTTATTTGTTTTATCTAGTCCTTATCATAATGTCGGTACGCTGTTGTCGGTCACCGGGAAAACGAGATAACTCTCGTCTTACAATTTAAATCATAAGACCAAAATGAAATATTCATAAAATGATATGAATGCAAGAGTGGTGAAATCTTTATTGTATGCGAGTTATCTACTCAAATGATCAGACAAAGCTTATGCATGCTTAATGAATTAGGCTTAGTAATAATAAATTACTAATCATCAGTTAAATTTTAGTGAAAATTTACCGTGTGTCACATACGCATAAGTGAAATTTTCCCCGTTGTGACTTTATGAACATAATGACGTTATCGAGTGTTTTATTTCGTTTATAATCGAAGTGCTTTATTACCGAATTACGATTTTTATATAATTATACTTTTATAATTATATATATATAGGTTAAGTGAATTATCGAAGTAAAAATACCCATTATACACTTTAAGTTGTCCAAAATATTCATTTCTATGGAGTCATGATAGATTTATAAGTTTTCTAAACTTTTTCTCAAATTTACACTTTTTACCCTCAAGTTTCAAAATGTACAAGTTTAGTCCCTCAACTTTGGAAAAATGACACTTTATACCCAAAAGAAATTTGTACTCAAAGTTTCCAGTTTTGACAGTTTTGGTCCCTCGTTAAACTGTTTTTGACAAAATATTCTCAAATATGAAGTTTTACACTTTTTGTCCCTTGAGTTTTAAACTTTACCTTTTTACACCAAAAACTTTTATTCCCTTTAGAACTAAGTTTCCTTTAATTACAAAATTAGTCCTTGGACTTTTCTCATGCATGCGTAATTTGTACAAAACACCCCTCTAGCTTTCGAGACTTTACGAAACACACCATATAATATCAACGCATGAACTTTACGTACAAACACACCCTTTTACTTTCTAAAACTTGGCATTTTTAACCCGTTTGCTACATTATTTTCAAAACTAGTCCGAAAAACCTTTTCGACTTTCAAAGCTTATTGAACTTTTGTAAAAGCTTATTTTTAGCTTGCTTTGAGCTTATAGCTTATTATCTTTCATATTAGGCCGGGTAATAGGGCAATGTGTCATACTTTTGACGCGTTGGGCCTTAATGCCCAATCGGGTTTGCGTTTGGTTTTAAAGAAAAATGAGGAAATTTGGGGGGGGGTTTAAGGGTTTCTAGTCATTTTTATTAGGTCACAAGATTACTAAGGTGTGTCCATGTTATATTTCTAGTGTAAAAGGGCATCGAGTAAGAGGGTGTAACTCGTTACACATGTTGTATTGACACGTTAACAAGACTAGTTCTCGAAAGAGAAATGGGTCGACAGTTTAACTTAGCAAAATAGTTTATAACTTAGTCTTTCAAAGAAAAAATATATGTGGTCATGACTCATGTGCATGCTACTCGTGTTAATCATTCAATGGGTGCGTTTTTAATAAGTCTTAACATGACATAATATTGAACGAGAAAACAAAATAGAATAGGTTGAGGATAGGACTTACTACACTCGTAACGAGTGGAGATGAAACGTGAGATTAGAGCGTTTGTGAACTATTTGACCCCTTGTTCTCCTTATAACCCAAGGTTGAATTAACAATCCCCTTAGATACTTACACGATTCGCTTTTCCTTCTTTTCGAACCAAATTCCCACAAAGGGACGAGTTTTGCTTATAGTGAGAGGTGAGTGATATGTTTTGAAGGTGTGACTTGTGGTTTTAACTTAGTAGTTTAGAATGTTTATAAAGAGGAAGTATGCATGGCTCTTTCTATTTTTTTATTTGTATTCCCCCACGTTCCCAAAGACGAAGGAAAGTGGTGTGCTTGGTCTTGAGGCATGCTTCAAATTCAGCTAGAATGTTGGGCATGTATATGGTGTAGTCATATCAATTCTTGCATGGAAACATAGAAACCAAATGTTAATGAAGTCAAAGGTCAAGTCAAAGTAGGATTAGTGATATTTTAAATTATTTTAGGGTGGCTAGTAGCATGGTTTGTCCCCTTCTTTAGAACTTACACACGCAAACACATAGGACCAAAGGGATAGTATGATATTTTGTGTCTTGTTTCATTTGTTGTGTTTGTGTTTTCACTTGGTCGACCGGTTGACAGGAAAAGAAACATAGCAAAAATATTACTTAGTAAATTTTGAGTAAAAAATTCCTAAGCGTGGTGCACTTGGGCTGAGCTAATGACGAGGCCCAATGGAGAAGAAATTGGGTTGGGTTGGACTTAACTTGGATATTGGATCGGATACAACAAAGGCCCAAGGGAAATAGTGGAAGTTGGGCTCGGGTTGAGGCCCAATGTAAAATGGGTGGGAGTTGGGCTTTATGCCCGATCCGAAAATAAAATAAATTTATTTTTATTAATTTTATATTTTTATATAATTTTTATATATATAATGCAAATATTTAATGATATCGGGGTCAAGGGGAATTTCGTTCGGATCATAACGGTGAAATTTTGAACGCTTGAGTCGTGTTGATCATGCATATTCCAAATGATATGCAATAATGATGAGTGGAAAATTTCATGATGTTCTAAGCCGTGCTTTATTCATGTTTAAGACGTTAATTACAAATGAAATTTTCCGGGAACTTACATCGAGAAAACCTCCTTTTCTACGAGCAAGCTTTTCAACCCTCTAGGCAGTGAACCTAATCGTTGTAGTGTAGTATGGGGTAATCCTCGGGGATTGATATCGTTCTTGATAAGGTTTTAAAATGTACCTTTTTGAGGGGTCGTTTAAGCCCTTATTTGATCACTTTTGTATCCGTTATTACTTAATATCGTTCCTTTTCACTTTTTAGGTCTCTTGAAGGCAAATTGTTGGAATGGCACTTATTTGGACGAAAAGGCGCGAATATACGAAGAAAATGGCCAAACTCAAGAATCGAGACACTCAAACTGCTGAAATACAAGGGGACGGCGTTAGGTGTTATCGGCGACGCCGTCGGAGCACTTTTGTGACGGCTCAGTAGCCAAATTGCTTATTTACAAGTGACGGTGTCAGGCTTTAAAAGAGTAGGTCGTCGCAACTCAGACGGCCTAGATTTGATCTAGACGGCGTCAGAAGCTGAAGAGGATGGCGTCACAAGCACAAGGTGACGCCGTCGCAAGACTAACGTGGCCAAGACGAAACCCTAATGACGGCGACCCGACGGCATCACAAATCATAAGGTGACGCTATCACGAATGTAATCTTATATATAGAATCCGAATTTTTCAGTTTTAGGTGGGTAGTCTTTTGGAGTAAAAACCTAAACCGAACCAAGGCTGTCTGGTACAGTATTTTAGGGTTCCAAACCCTATCTTACATCAAGATAAGTGTTTTACTTCATTAATTCAATTATGTCTCCAATTATTTGTGTTTATGCTTGCATGTTCTCCATGTCCGGCTAATTTGCTTGTGTGTTTGCTTGGGGAATATGAAACTTAAATATTGAATATTGATTGGTTGTCTCTTATCTTAATTGTTAATGATCTAGTAATGCGATAGGTCATTCGTTGTGTAGTTAATGCTTGATTAATCTTTGCGAACCTTAGACTATAACACCTAGAGTAGTTGTAGGCTAAACCATCCAAAGAGTACCTTAGAGTTAGAGTTTATAAATCCTAGAGATTTTGTAGACAAGACCCTTTGGTAGTTTCAAAGAGTTAGGGATAAACGCATACCCTACGACCTTAGACACACAACACAATTAAGAATAAGGACGTGACAATTCAACCATCAATAGGAGATAATTAAGGAGTAATAAAACCTAAGTAAACACATATTTAAATCATCATACGAGCACACAATAATTAGACATAGACTACCCTCACCTTAGATAATTAGATAATATAGTAATCGGTAGAAATACCAACCCCCCAAATCCAAACCCCGAGATTCGTACCTTTCCATTTTCTAAAAAATATAAAAAGATAAAAAAATAATCTTCCTCAACCCCAACCTTAGCGTAGTAACTCCTCACTAGCATTCCTATTCCCCTAGAGAACGATATCAATTCCCGTGGCTTACCCTAATACTACACTACAACGATTAGGTTCACTTCCTAGGGTGTTGAAAAACTTGCTCAACGAAAAGGAAGTTCCTTTGACCCCGAACGACGCGTGTAGCGTTATCAAGTTTTTGGCGCCGCTGCCGGGGAATAGAATAGCTAGTTAGTAGTCCACCTCGTTTAGGTTTCTTTACTTGATTCCAATCAAGTAAACTTTTTTCCATTTTTAGCTTCCTCGTAGTCTATCCCCCTTCTTCATGACCTGTGTTCGTAACCCATCACTTTTCATCATGGAAGGTGTTAACCCCCCTCAAATCATTGTCCCGCCAAGAGACCGTACTCTTGGTGAATACTCCAGACCTAGCCACCAAGGTTATAGGAACACCATTGAGCTTCCCGACCAAGCCCAAACTACGGCCCTGCAATCCGACACCATCCGGTTGGTGCAAAACGGATGTGCATTCCATGAACTTCATTCCGAAGATCCTACTTAGCATCTTAAGGATTTCCTTAAAATTTTCGATTCCATCGACCTTGATGCTACTACTCGGGAGACCACGCATCTGCGTCTCTTCCAATTCTCTCTACGGGACCAAGCTAGTAATTGGCTTGAGCGACTTCCCGTCGGCACCATCTCAAGTTGGGATGATCTCACCTCTCGCTTCCTTGCTCAATTTTTCCCACCGGGGAGAACCACTAAGCTTAGGAATGATATCTTGATGTTTCAAAAACGTCAAGGTGAATCTCTCTACGAAGCATGGACTCGATTCAAGGACTTACTCCATAAAGTCACTCATCACGGCATTTATCTTTGGTTTCAATTCCAACTCTTCTATGATCACGTCAACTTTCCCACTAAGCGATCCATTGACCAAGCGGCCGGTGGAAAACTTAGTGATCACACCGCGGAAGAATCGTGGGGTATAATAGAGGACCTTGCTCTCTATGACAATGAAAGTTGGAATGACCCCCGTGAGTTGCCCAAAACCGTTAAGGAAATCTCCTTGCCTCCAATTGACTCACAATCTTCTGACCGTAGGATGCTCGAGCTTGAAGATCAAGTAAAGTTCCTAATGAGCTCCTACGAAAATCCTAAGTCCTCACATCAAGTGAATAAAATCACTCTACCTTGTGAGTTATATAGTGGTCCCCATGACACTCGTGATTGCACAAGACTCCCCGAACAAGCTTTTGCGGACTACGCCTCCACGCGTACCGATGGAGCGGGAGAGAAGTGGTACACTTTCAAGCCCGAACAAAACAACTTAGGAAACTCTTACAACCCCTCATGGAGAAATCACCCTAACCTTAAGTGGAACCAAAACTCACCCCAAATTTCATCTAGTCCACCTAATAGGTTCAATTCTCTAAACACCGAGAACCCCACTAGTCTTGAGGCAATCGCATCTAGATTCATGTCATCTCAAGAAACTCGATTGACTAAGCTTGAAGCCGATTTTAAGCGAAGACAAGGCGAGATGAAAAATAAGCTTGATGCCCTCTTGAAAGCCTTTAATGACCGGGAAATTGGAGCACTCCCAAGTGATACTATAAAGAACCCAAAAGTGAGTTCGATTTCATTGACTTCATGTTCTTGCTCACCATGGGAGAATGCACATGCATGCCCCTCACACCCAACGGTTCACTCGGTAAATGCTATCAACAAGGGTTCCAAGCAATCCAAAATGAGGTACCAAGGCCCTGCACCATTGGTAGAACCTACTCTTGAGAAACCCATCAACCAAGAAGCCAAACCTAATCTAGAGGAGGAGTACAAGGAACTCCATCAAGAAAAACCGGTTCTTGAATTCTTAGCCCATGCACCTTATTATAATGCTTTAAAAGAAAAGTATGAGTTAGAACTTAAACTTGGAAAACATGGGTCCGATTTTGTGCAAAATAATTTACCTAAGAAGTTAGACGATCATGGGCTATTTACTCTTCCGTGTAGGCTTGGAACTTCCAAACCTCTCGATGCTCTAGCCGGCTTAGGATCATGCATCAATCTTGTTCCGTTATCACTCCATAGAAGTTTTAACTTAGGTAAGATAGAACCAACGGAAACCATCTTAGGTCTTGCGGACGGTAGTGTTGCATATCCGGTAGGGATAATAAAAGACATGGTAGTACACGTAGAAGAATTGACTCTTTTGGCCGACTTCCATGTGCTAGACATGAATAAGGAACCGACATGCCCATTGCTAGTAGGAAGAGGATTCTTAGCTACCGCTAGTGCCATCATTGATTGTAAGATGTCTAAAATAGATGTAGGCGAGGGGAGTTCTAGGTCAATTTACGATGTCAAAAAGCATACCTACTACAAGGAAGAGGAACTCCCACATGAGATTAGGTTGGATAGAGTGCCATCTAGATACGGACCTTGGATAGATAAGAATTTCATAGGTCCCCAACGACCTTTCTACCTAGATGAAGCCTTTACTAGTAAAGCAACGTTCCAAGAAAAAGAAATGGCTAGGGACATGGAAGTGAACCCGTTCAAGGACGCCTTAGTATTTAGGAAGATGACCGAGTTTCTAGGAAGCTTGCCCATCAACCTAGTCATGAATAAGTGGAAAGTTGAGAGTAATAAGACTGAACATAACTGGGATTGGGATAGACCACCTAGTGATGGTAATGGAGAGTGGCACATTAGAATAACGATCTATGATCCCGATGGAGAGAAGTTTGAAAAGGCATATCGAACCAAACGTACTACTAGGAACTTATATGATAAGTTTGATCTTTATGACATTGTTAAGGATAGGCTTACTTATATCGGTACGTAGGAGCATGACTACGAGTCTAGCTACAAGACTCATAAATAAAGAAAAGCGCTTCGTGGGAGGCAACCCATGCTTAATTTTTTGCTTGTTTGTGTCATATATCTTTTATTGATTGTCTATTCTCATGTTTAAATTTGTAAAAATGCTTTATTTTGTTTTTAACCTCGTCTTAATCACATATAAAAGTATTTTACATAAAGGATAAGTGTAGGGAGGATTACACACGTTTTCAAAAGAAACGTAAACATGAGAATTGCAATTAATTAAAAGATATACATGTGTGTTTGTTCGAGTCAAATGCTTGTATCAAGTCATAATGGATGTTTTGCAGAAAATTTTTCCAGATTTTAAAGATGTAAATTTTCCAGAATTTTTTTCCAGAAAATCGCAAACCAGTTTTTGTCAGGATAACCTGACGGCGTCAGGAAGGAGCAAAAAGAATAGATTACTTTTTTTCTCGTTTTCTGAGTTACTTATAAATTTTGGAATTTTCTAGGTCTTGATTTTTCAAAAATTCTGTAAACATCCATCCCACAAGCATTATATCCTAGTTTAGTAGAGTCTTATATATATTATTACCGCTGATTTTACGCGAAGGTTTCGTTTGTTTTCTTCAAGTGTGCAGGTTTTAGTTATCAAGAAGAAGATACATAAGGTTGGAAGGAGCTTTTCACGCATACATTTTTCTTGGAAAGGATTTAACCACTACTTCACACACGGATCCTACCGAGCTAATCAGGGGAATATTAGTTTCTTTCGTTTTTTTTATTACCTTCTATTATCATAACTTTGATACTTTCGGGGAACATTGGGGACAATGTTCAGTTTAAGTGTAGGGAGGGAAAATAAAACGGGAACTCTGAAACTATGCTTATCCTTGACTATTTGCTTTGTCCAATTGTATTTGTGTAATAAACCATGGGAAAATGTCGGTTAGGGTAATTTTGGCACCAAATTTAAAATTTTTCATGACATATAGGAGTGGGCCATTAGTCTTAATAAAAGCGTCTCACGGATAGGAAGTTACATGACTAGCACAAAAACCCTTTACCACCTAAATTTCACACAAAATACGAGGATCACCCTTAGATTAGTAGGAATTAAAGCATTCATCTTTAATGCTTAGAGTGTGAACCAGTAGTATAATAGATTCTAGAACTTGTTTTGTGATGCATCCCGAGATCGCTAGTAAGACTACACTTGTGTAGTTAGGAATAACTAAATGATAAGAGGCATTAGGATAACCCTTGTTTGATACCCGTAATATAATTACTTCTTCCACATCGGTTGAGTAATTCCCCCACACCCTTGCGTTGTACTCATCTTTAGTACACGATACCCCTAGTTAACCCCTCAGAGCCTATCCTTTTCGCGGTTCTCGTGATGTTTCGGTTTTTCCGGAATATCAATGAAGAGCATTGTTTACACCCCACCCCCAAATGTACACCCAAATCGCCTTAGCCTACCCTGTATGCACTCACTTTTAGTGCATTATTGTTATCACCCTAAAAAACCCTTAGTTCAATTATCTAGTTGCTTGCATGAGTTGCTAAGTCGAGTCATATCCTTTGTATATAGTTTTGGGACGATTGGGACTCTTGGGAAAAGTTAAATTTTATGAAATGATGGGAAGGGAACGTTAAATTCAAATTTCCTTTATTTGCGTAATAATGTACTCCAAGTGTTTTGATCTTTTCAATTCGGGTCAAATTAGTGTTAGAGTAATAAAAACTCAAGTGTAGGGATGTGCCTATAAATCTCTATCATTTTGATGTTACCGTAGAGGATGGTAGAGTAAAAGTGTATGAAAAAAAAGAAAAAAAAAAAATCAAAAAAAAGAGAAGAAAAAAAGAGTGTTAAAAAAAAAAGGGGGCTACTATCCTACATCTATCATTTAAATTTATGTTTGTTTGTTTCAGTTATCTAGAGTTTAGAGTGTCGAGTCTTGGCTTAGCAACGCCATTCTTCGTATGCTTGTGACATAAAGATTTTTGACTTGCCACCACTAAATAGCCTATCCCACCAAACCCTTTGTTTCCTTACCGTAAGCCTAACATTACAACCCTTTAAAAGACCTCTTTGATAGTCTTTCCTAGGTGCTTACGCCAAAGCGATGGAGGTTAGATCTAGTCTCAAGCTTATGGTAATCTATGTACTAGGACCGGTTAATGAGTGTTTATCTTCCATTTCCAACTTGTTATATTTCATATACACCCGAGAGATGTGAGTACCCAAACATCCCATGTGAGGTACTAGTATGTAATTTCCGTGCTTGTTATGATTTTTTCGGGGCTTATATGTGTTGTGGATTGTTCTAAACCAATGCTTCATGACCCCTAACTTATAAATTAATTGGCAAAAAGCACATTTGCTTGAGGACAAGCAAATACCAAGTGTAGGGATATTTGATAAGGTTTTAAAATGTACCTTTTTTAGGGGTCGTTTAAGCCCTTATTTGATCACTTTTGTATTTGTTATTACTTAATATCGTTCCTTTTCACTTTTTAGGTCTCTTGAAGGCAAATTGCTAGAATGGCACTTATTTGGAGGAAAAGGCGCGAATATACGAAGAAAATGGCCAAAGTCAAGAATCGAGACACTCAAGCTGCTGAAATACAAGGGGACGGTGTCAAGTGTTATCTGCGACGCCGTCGGAGCACTTTTGTGACGGCTCAGTAGCCAAATTGCTTAATTACAAGTGACGGTGTCACTTTAAAAGAGTAGGTCGTCGCAACTCAGACGGCCTAGATTTGATCCAGACGGCGTCAGAAACTGAAGAGGACGGCGTCACAAGCACAAGTTGACGCCATCGCAAGACTAACGTGGCCAAGATGAAACCCTAATGACGGCGACCAAACGGCGTCACAAATCATAAGGTGACGCCGTCGCGAATGTAATCTTATATATAGAATCCGAATTTTTCAGTTTTAGGTGGGTAGTCTTTTGGAGTAAAAACCTAAACCGAACCAAGGCTGTCTTGTACAGTATTTTAGGGTTCTAAACCCTATCTTACACCAAGATAAGTACTTTACTTCATTAATTCAATTATGTCTTCAATTATTTGTGTGTATGCTTGCATGTTCTCCATGTCCGGCTAATTTACTTGTGTGTTTGCTTAGGGAATATGAAACTTAACTATTGAATATTGATTGGTTGTCTCTTATCTTAATTGTTAATGATCTAGTAATGCGATAGGTCATTCGTTGTGTAGTTAATGCTTGATTAATCTTTGCAAACCTTAGACTATAACACCTAGAGTAGTTGTAGGTTAAACCATCCAAAGAGTACCTTAGAGTTAGAGTTTATAAATCCTAGAGATTTTGTAGACAAGACCCTTTGGTAGTTTCAAAGAGTTAGGGATAAACGAATACCCTACGACCTTAGACACACAACGCTATTAAGAATATGGACGTGACAATTCAACCATCAATAGGAGATAATTAAGGAGTAATAAAACCTAAGTAAACACATCTTTAAATCATTATACGAGCACACAATAATTAGACATAGACTACCCTCACCTTAGATACTTAGATAATAGAGTAATCGGTAGAAATACCAACCCCCCAAATCCAAACCCCGAGATTAGTACCTTTCCATTTCCTAAAAAATATAAAAAGATAAAAAAATAATCTTCCTCAACCACAACCTTAGCGTAGTAACTCCTCACTAGCATTCCTATTCCCCTAGAGAATGATATCAATTCCCGTGGCTTACCCTAATACTACACTACAACGATTAGGTTCACTGCCTAGGGTGTTGAAAAACTTGCTCGACGAAAAGGAAGTTCCTTTGACGCCGAACGACGCGTGTAGCGTTATCAGTTCTCTAGGGGAATATGAATGCTAGAAAAAAATTTATGACTAGAAGGTGGGGTTGAGGATGATTCTTTTTTTTATCTTTTTTATTTTTTAGGGGAATATAAATATTCTTGTCCACGGTTATTATACGTTTTCATCCATTTCCATCCGTTTTTTACGTTTTCGTCCGTTTTTGTACGTTCTTGTCCGTTTTTATACGTGTCGCCCATTTTTATACCCGAATCATCAAACAACACAATATATTCGATCCTACAATTGGTATTAGACATCTGTGGTCTTAGAAATGTCGTTCAATAATGGCACGGGACCATAGATGAAGTTCGAGCAGGAGGTGTAAATATTATTTTTCAAAATATGTCTAAAACTATGGCTTGTAGTTACTTTAGACTGTAACCCGTGCTTAAAACTATGGTTTGCTATTATTTTTAGATAGCAACCAGCTCTTCAAGGAAGGAAAGTGCTGCGCTAAACCAATTTGTTCAAATATTTCGTGCACTTATCCTAAAACTGAATTGAGGAAAGTATGTCGAAGGACTGCTGTTCCTACACAATGTTTTTCCGTCTAAAATTCTTTAGAAAAATATTTGTTGTTTTTCAAAAGTGGTGGAAAATGACTTCAGCGCTTTTAAACTTTTCAAAAAATAAGTCATTTATTGAGGGGGAGAATGTTTTCAAATTTATATCATCTAACAGGCTTATATAATCATCCTATGTGCTTAACTGTAAAAGATAATTGCCTATGTTGAAGGACTAGGTGTTTAGGATATGATTGTTAGGATTATATGATTAGAGTTTGATAAACATATAATTCCCATGCCCATGTATGATCTGATTGATATGTTGGATTGGCTTTAATTAGTCGATTGTTGTTTGGGTGATGTCGACCACCATATATTTGTGTGTATGTTGACTAACATATGCAGATAAGATGGTATAAAAGAACGTTCCCAATCCGGATCCCACAAATGAAGATGATTGGATGCCCAATGGAAAGGGTAACTATCTCTTGTGGTCAAAAAGGTCAAAACGGGTCACAATGAATGGGTCTGAGTATATGGAGTTCTATTCTGCTGCTGCTATGACATTCATATATGTGAGTTGTGTAAACAGAACCTCGTGCGAGTTGTGTAAGATGATTAGATGCGAGTTGTGCAAATCAGTCCAGATTCTATGTACCTTATGCGAGTTGTCTACACTCTGTCCAGATTCATTGCATCTTAAGCGATTTATGTATTAATGTAGGTTGACTTTTGAGTCAATGCGAGTGGGAGATGCGAGTTGGTGATGCGTGTTGGTGATGCGAGTTGGTGATGCGAGTTAGAGATGCAAGTTAGAGATGCGTGTTGGAGATGATGCGAGTTGATGATGCGAGACAGAATGGAAGATGAATGATTGATAAAAACTCATCTACATCTACTATGACTCAACAAATCTTTCAAGATCTCTGAATGCTTCGTGTACATAATGAAATTCATCATAACCATTGGTACAAACACAAGAAAATTCATCACAGATCCATGTCTAATTACCCAATCTAAGTCTCGAACTAGATCTAGAACTTTAAATGACTATATTACAACAAAGATCTTAGATGGTTCAAATTTGCTTTTAATCTATTAAAGATTTTCTTTAAGCTGAACTCATCTCCTCATCGATCTCTTTCGAAGATAAATGTTTTTTTTTCATACTCGAATCATAAAGAACTAAATATAACATTTGTGTTATACTCCCTTCTTTCATTCGAGTTTTTCAAAGACCAATACAAATCAAAAGATCTAAGCATAAAATTGTATCTCAGAAATCTTTCTACTATGGTTCAAATCTTGTCTAAGATTTGTGTTTAGTTGAACTCTCATCCTCATAGATCCAAGAGCGATTATATCCGAATATTATTAAAGAAATGACCTTAACAAAAGTGTTATATCAAATCTTTGATTTGGTAATGTCTCAATGTTTTGCGATAACAAGAAATTAAAACACACAAAATTAATTTTACCAACCTCTATCGTGGTAACCATTTGTCTTGGTCTCAATTATTACAGACCCTCATGCCATCCATGTGGCATAGTCACTTCTAATGACAATTAATTAATGATCCTTATTGAGCATAGAGGCGTCTGATTTGGTCTTAATTGTGTACAAATGGTAATTGAGGTTTCCGAATATGGTGTGAGTTGATTAAGAGTATTGTTGAGGCTGTTTTTTTATAAAGATTAGGGATAATCTGTGATGAGGGGCGGATGTATTGTGAGATCTTATAGGGTTTGATGGTAAGTTGGTATGTTAACTGTGATGGGGGCGTGAATGTGTGAGAGATTTTAGGGTAAAATGTGAGTGAGTGTTGTGTTTTATACCCGAGCAATTAGGGTATACCACGAATGAGTTGAATGGACAGGGGCCGACCGGTTTGTATGATAGACTTGGGCCACGAATGAGTTGAATGGACATGGGTCGAATACTATTATATGGACGATATTAGGCCTCATGTGTTTATTAGAAATGGGCCGAAATTTTTTGTTGGGTTTAAATCTACTAAAATCACACTTTAACTGGTCGTAGTCTCATGTGTAATGTGTGATCTATGATACGTAGGAATTTGATATTTGTGTGATAATCTTGGACCCATGCAATATTAATGGCTCGGGTATATGTGTTGTGATTGAACCAAACTTATTCTCTAATTGAGCTTTGGTGCGATAATGATGAACTGAATTTATTTGGATGAGATGATTTATTGAGGAGATCGGTGAATATTAAGATGGACTTTGTGGACAAATGAAACAATGTTTGGTAATTAACTTTCAACGAATGATACATTTGTTTACGACTATTGTTAGAATTTCATTTGGCTTAAAGGTTGAGATTTGATATTGAGATTTGTTGAGATGATGAGATTTGGTTATGAGGATTGGTACTTTAGTGTATACTTTTTCACGGAGAACTTTATGTCACGGCCTTAATTATTACTGGAAATTGTTGTCTACGGGGTTGTTTGGACAGTATTTCTTGTTTGGATTTGAAGTGAGGTTTTCCGGGCGCGTTTACTTATTTCGTCTTCTTTCTTTCTACCCTTCCGCGAAGATGACTTGTCTGGGCATTTATAGAGTATGATAAAGACTTGGCTATTTAGTTACGTTTGTGATTCTTTCTCGCTTAACCCACAACGTAATTATCACTTCGGTGTCTCACGCAGTTGAGAATACGTCAAGAGGTTTTGTACATTGGGTACACCGTTTATTTTTCACGAGGATTAGTACAAGCTTAAGTAAAAAATCTGGGGAATGTTACTTCATATTCAAGTTTGATACATCGGGTTTACTTCACCAAGTAGTCACAACAATAGCCGTCAGAAGATGTGGAAGATGTGTTTACCAATGTGTTGAAGATGGAGAATGAACCGTTGATGAACCGCTGCATGTTCCCCTAAAATAGATATTCTCTGAAACCAAAGTTGTCATAACACATTCAAGCTGACATTGTTTACGGTTTTGTCTTGATTTGGTAAAATCCCGCGAAAGAATCTATTTCTCGGTTTAAATCATAGACTTGTAAAATCCCGTGACAATGGAAACATCCCGGTTTAAGTAAAGTACATTTCTGGATCTATCTTACGGTTTATTCTTGGTTTTGTAAAATCCCGCGAAAGAATTTTTTTTCTGTTTAATCCATAGAATTGTAAAATCCCGTGATGATGGAATCATCCTGGAGAAAGGAAAGTGTATTTCAGGATCTTATCTGATGCTGGTGGTACGGTTTCTACTTCAAAGAAGGGATAAAAGGGCGTACTTCATGAATTGGATGTGTGTTTGGATATTCGTCATGGCAGTTTGGTTATTACATGGTTTTACGGGGTTATGTGCTTTTAACCATGGTCGGGATGAAAACCATTATCATAGTTCACTTAAAACGTCAAAGGAGGCTAGATGTGAGCTTTTAACCAGAAGATGTGACAACGGCGTTAATTCAGTATTATTTATTTGAGGTTAAAGTGAAATATCACGGGCGAGTGTACTTAGTATCTGAAGGTATCGAGGATGGTTGGATGAAGATTCTTCAAGATACTTGTTCGAGCTTATTATCAAAAACGAAGACATGGAAATCTAGTTATTGTTGGGTGACTTTTTCCTTTTCTTTTACCACTTGGGGGAATTGGGCTCTTATCACCACAAAATAACTATCACTTTAAGGAGTTACGTTGTAGTGCTCAGTGTCACATTCAATTGTGTATTTTCAAGAGGTGATGTACGTCTTATACTTGATGGTTGGTTGGTTGAAGAGTATAGAGTACTTAGAGAGTACTTAGAGAATCTAATGGAAATTGACACCGCTCTTTGTTACATATGTGCAAGTTTAAGTCACGAGTTCGGGTTAGTTTACTTCACGGTCAAATTTATCATATTGGGTTTTTCTCCATCAGCTGTCACGACAAAGAGCCTAACAATGATAATGGGATTGATTACAAGACTGCCAAGAGTAGATGAAAAGAGAAAGATAATGACTTTTGAACACAACAGTTCAAGCCTCATTCTCTAAAGAAAAGAAAAGTGTACGTTTCAGTGCGCTTTATCTTTGAAAAAAGAGAAATCTTCTTATGACGTTTGAACACAACAGTTCAAGCCTCGTTCTCTAAAGAAAAGAAAAGTGTATGTCTCAGTGCGCTTTATCTTCCGAAGAAGAGAAATCTTCTAATGACGTTTGAACTCAACATTTCAAGCCTCGTTCTCTAAAGAAAAGAAAAGTGTACGTCTTAGTGCGCTTTATCTTCTGAAGAAGAGAAATCTTCTTATGACGTTTGAACACAACAGTTCAAGCCTCGTACTCTAAAAAAAGTGTACGTTTCAAAGGCGCTTTGTCTTCGGAAGAAGAGAAATCTTCTTATTATGACCATTCTCATCAACTTGCTTCATGCTTTTTCCATGCGCTTTCAATTATCAAGTGAACCGGACTACCGTTGATTGTTCTCTTATTCCACTTGCTCAATTATAATGACGATGGCGACATCACATGCTACCTTTGAAGGGGAGAAGTGTGAAGAGACTACATTTTAAAGATTTTCTTATTGAGTTACATATGAGAATATATGATCATACGGCTCCAAACTCATGTAAGAACCAAGCTTCTTCTTATTGGGTCATCTTCACATGGAGTTTCTTCTAAGAGCCGTTGGTTGACATCTTCACACGGGCTGATTTGATTAATGACAAAGTGCTTCTAGTTGCTGGGCTAATTTCCTTGATGAACATCTTTCTGTTCTTGTTTGATTGGGAGGGATTTGAGTTAAGGGGATTTGCTATTTACAAGTTAACAGGAATGCATTTGGTGAGTTGAAGATGTTGACTTTCTATTCCCCAAATGGACAATCTTGAAGAAGGTCGAGTCTAAAGTCTGTTCTACATTTTCTGCTACATGTTAGAAGACTAAAGACGAGTTGCATTTGATTATCTAAAGACTTCTTCTTAATCTGGGCATTTATCAAACAGATTGTCGATTTAGCGGAGAGCACTAGTTGGGGGAGAGTGAAATGCTAGATTTAATCCCCAATTAGACTTGTTCACATTCTTTAGCAAGTTGATTCTCAAAAGAGTTCAAGTGTTCTTCTCAATAGATTTCTAGTATACGGGCTTACAATATCTTGCTGATTCTGAAGTATCAAAACCAGCAAGGGGGAAGGAGACAAGCATCTAGACGCGAGTAAACTTGATGAAGATATCCCGGGAAGACAAATGTCATTACTGCAGAGACACTCATGGTTTGACTCATGGTGTTTAGTGTTCTTATTCCAACTATGAGGGGGAAGAGATGGAAGAGTTAGTTTCTGATGATAAAAGAGGTACACAAGTGTGTGATGATTATGATGCTATCGCAATCATCAGGGGAGAGAGATTGTGTACATTGGGGATGCTCACCTATTTCACTTGAGTGCTTAATCAGTGATTCAGAGATATAATCACTTATTCCGGAGTTGACATCCGCAGAGATTGTCATCCGCAGAGATAATCAGTGATTCGGCCTGCTTCTTCAATGTTATCGGTTATTCTCTCTTTGGGCATTCGGGTACTTCGGGTTCTTGAGCTTCATACACTCTCTTCAGGGGGAGAGAAAAGTATACATCGGGGGTATTCTTTGGCTATTAGACTTAATCTGCTACTTCGATGGTATAAGTTTCTCTGTCTTCGGGTATATGTGTATTCGGGTTCGTGAGCTCTAGTCTAAGAGATTGACTGCATCAATTCATCTACTTGGGGGAATTGTTCTCTTAAGACCTATTGGAATGGATTGCTTCAGACTTCAGTGGAAAAGGAATTTGAGAAGATTATTTAAATGTGGGATGATACGTTGTTGTTGTTCTATTGGATGATATAACCTCGAACGAAGAATCACGGTGATTATTCTTAAAAGGAGCAGCAGGATCGATGATAATGGTGTGCTTCTTTGTGCGCCTGGCTAATGGAAGCTTGAAAGAAAGCTTTGAATCTGCTCAGCTAAAGGATTTTCGGTTTGAGGGGAAGCTACCAAAGTCTCACTTTCAAATGGCTCAATTTCTCTCTTTGATTCAAGAGCCTTGGAAGCTTTGGTGGTGAATGTTTAAGAGATGATGACTTCTATCTTCTACAATGGGGCTGCTCGATATCCTTATCTCGGTACTCGTATCATCATTTTTCTTAAACTATATCATCTTAACTATCTTTGTAAATATTTATCAAAAACCAAATACAAAAATATAAAACCAACAAAAAGAAAATAGAAAACTATAAAATCAAAAAAAACCCATAAAAATCAGAAAATTTGAAAAAGACAAAAAAAATATGTTTTCTCAAGACATGTCTTCTGGTATCGATAACATATGCGGTCTTAGAAATGTCATTCAACAATGGCACGGGACCATAGATGAAGTTCGAGCAGAAGGTGTAAATATTTCTTTTCAAAACATGTCACTAATTATGGCTTGCAGTTATTTCAGACTGTAACCCGTGCTTAAACCATGGCTTGTTATTATTTCCGATAGAAACCCGCTCTTCAAGGAAGGAAAGTGCTGCGCTAAACCAATTTTCTAAAATTTTCGTGCACTTATCCTAAAAACTAATTGAGGAAAGTATGTCGAAGGACTGCTGTTCCTACTCAAATATTTTTCCTTCAAAAATTCTTCAGAAAAATATTTGTTTTAACAAAAATGGTGGAAAACGAGTTGCTTGAAAATCAATCAGAATCATATTTTTCATAAATTTGCAAACTCAATTAATGACTTCAGCGCTTTTAATACTTTTCAGAAAATGAGTCATTGATTGATGGGGAGAATGTATTCAAATTTATATCATCTATCGGGCTTTTCTAATTATCCTCGTGCTTAACTGAAAATGATAGTTGCCTATGTCGAAGGACTAGGAATTTAGGATATAATTAGATGACTATAGTTTGATAAACATATAACTCTCATACCTTTGTATGATCTGATTGATATGTTGGATTGACTTTTATTAGTCGATTGCTGTTTGGGTGATGTCGACCCCTATATATTTGTATGTGTGTTCACTAACGTATGCAGGTATATAAGAATATTCCCGATCCGGATCCCACAATAGAAGATGATTGGATGCCGAAAGGAAAGGGTAACTATATCTTGGGTTGACAAATGAAGAAACGGAGCTTAATTTGACTTCTATGGTGAGTTGGCATGATAAAATGCAACGTAAGAGGTCTCACTGCATCAGCAGATGGTTTTTCTTCCAAGCCCTACAACAACAACAACATAAGCAGCCTCTACACCACCTAACGTATCTTTGTGCAGGATATTAGTGATGATACCATTTTCTTAAAACAATTCTGAAAATGGAAAAATATTGTTTTGAAAATAAATTAGACTTAATTTTGGAAATCACCGGACTTCATTTTATCAAAACCTAAGTCACTCAATCAACAACTACGGTCATAGATTGAGGGGGAGAGTGATTTATAATAAAATATTTTCAAACGATATTTCTTCATAAAAGTCCGGTTTGTACAATAATAAGTGGTGATCTAAAGATTTAATGTTATGTCATGGTATGATTTTCTTTAAAAATCAAAGATCTTACAAAATGAAATTTTTTCTGTTTTTGTTTCATTGTGAAATTGTTTTATTTTACTTAAAGATCTCTTAAAACTATCATGTCTGACACTAACAATCTTTAATGTCTAAAATTGGTCCATCTCAGTCAATTTTCAAAATTAAATCGAGCCACGTCTTTCCCCAAAATCTTTTAAATGATTTAAATCAATCGGGATCCAAAATCTCAATTGGTTTGAAATTTTTGATCGGGGAAGAGATCGTGATTTAAATCTCAAATCGGTTTTAAAAGGGTGATTGTTTCTAAAGCACTCCTTCCTTCATGTGCCAAACGATTTTGAAATACATAATGCACATGATTGTGGAGGAGCATTTAACCATAAACCAGAAGAACTTTTAAATCAGGCACATATTCTCCCATGTTCTCTAAACCTTATTAAATCACTTGGGATCCAAAATCTCAAAGGGTTTGATATTTTTGATCGGGGGAGAATTTTTGATTTAATAATGAAATTTTATAAATGATGATCGATTTGATTCAAAAGTGCAGGCTGCTCTCCCATATGTGCTAAAAGCTTTTGAATATTGAAGCATATATTGAGGGGGAGCATTTCAAAAGAAAATAAACTATCAATGTACAAAGATTTATATGTTTCAACATAAAGTACCTTGATTGATTTTCTAAATGGTTTCTTAATGGCTTTTGTGATCGAGGATGTACTTCAAAAGAACTCTTTCCTCTATGTGATAAAATGATTTCAAATATCCTACGCACATATTGAGGGGGAGAATTTACCAAGAAAATCAAATGGCTTTTTCCATGGAAATTGTGATCAAGAAATCATTTCTAAGAACTCTTGCCTCCATGTGCTAAACAATTTCAAAATCATATGCACATGTTTTGTCGATCTTCTAATGTTTTGTCGATAACAAACGTAAAATCATTTTAACGAAACAAATAAAATACGTAAATAGTTTGATTCAATAGTTTTCTAACATACTAACGTTTTCACATAAAACACCAAAACAAGTATAAGTGATTTTATGATTTAGATACATATGTACAACAACTAGTGTTTACATATTAGGCTAACATATACTTAACTAAGCATATACTAAAATGGGTAAAAACAAGTTTATACTAGAATGGGTAAAAAACAAGTATATACTAAATGGGTAAAAACTAGCAAATGGTATTGACCCATAACCCATGGTTTTGTCCAAACCACTTAGCCAAGTTCAATGTATTCTAGAGATACATTGTATCTATAAAGAAACCCATGGATCAACCCATAACTAAAAATACCCCTGGGCAAAGAGGAGCGTCCCACGGATCCCTAGCCTTACGCTAGCCGGATCCCTTGTGGGAGGGATCCGCGGGATCCGGGGAACAGTAAAAAATTTCCTCTATAAATAGAGAGCCATTTCCTCCTTTCTAGTGATAACTCACACACATACTTCCTCCAAGTATTGTACCTCTCTAACCTCAGATCCAAGAGATTTATGTAGTTTGTCTTTTGCTTTTATTTGATTCTCTAGGTTCCTCATAAAGGCTAGATCACCACTTCTTGAAGTCGAGCAAGCTCAATTCCATGAGTTGCCATGCTTCGTCATCATCAAGGCAACTGAGGTTCTCTTGTTGATAGTTCTTTCTTCCTCCATAGATGTTGTGTTGAAGGCATTAGTGAAGAATGCCGAAAGAGTCAAGACAAAAGTATTAGTGAAAGATACTTAACGTTCGTGTCAAAAGCATTAGTGAAGAATGCTAAAGGTGTCAAGACAAAGGCATTAGTGAAGAATGCCTAAGAATTAAATCAAGTGGCATTAGGGAAGAATGCCTAGGTCGTATGATCGATGAGGTGCATCGTTATACATATAAGTATTTGTTTATTTCCAAGGATGGTGATATCCTTGATGGTGTTGTAATAAGGAGTGGATCTCCTTAAGATTAGGTGTTGTGTTGTGATGGGTAGTAGTTCCTCCATGGTAATGGAACTAGGTGCTTAGCCTAGTACCTAATAAAGGGTAGGCGACGTTGTGATAGGATTAGTTCTCCTTGGTGTGAAATAACTCGGTGGTTAGCCTAGCACCGTATAAAGGGTAGGCGACGTTGTGTTAGGTGTAGTTCGCCTTGGTGTGAAAGAACTCGGTATTTAGCTTTGTTCCGGAAAAAGGTGTATGCGACGTTGTGAAGGCTTCTCCGCCATAACAAGATTGGTGTAGTGTTTACGAACTCTTGAGTAGGTGACTCGGGGAGTGGAGTAGGGCAAGGAAGGTGTCCTTGTAGCCGAACCACTATAAATACTTGTGTCATGGTGATGTTCTTCTTACTCTTTATCTTTCATTACACGTTTATGTATCTATCTATCAACGTCCAACATAAACAACGAAATAGATTGACATAAGTCGATCTAAATATTTAAAATGAAGTTTTAAATTGGCAAAACTATTCAACCCCCCCTTCTAGTTTTCCACAATTGGCATCAGAGCTTCGTTACCAAGGTTCTTAAAGTATGTTGTACTCTAAAGACTTGATACGATCCGTGTATGTTTGAAAACTACAAAGAAGGATTTTCCTTTTTCAAGTCATACTTTCTTTTAAATCATTTTGTTAGACATTGATAGATCATTCTAACAATTTTTGTTTCAAGAAATCTTCATGCTAGAATCTCTCCAAAAATCTTCATCTCTATTCAAAAGAATAATGAAGTCAACATTCAAGGAAGGATCTAAAAGTAATCACAACTTACGTACACCAAGTACAAAGGATTACTTTAAAAGCTCATGAAGTATTTTTGGTATTATACCAAACCAAGAAGCATAGAGGTATGTTTTATATTTCATTAGATAGGTTACATGAGTTTATTTACTTCATAGTTCTCTTTGTTTAATAATTGCTAGCATCTTTAAAAGTCTCTTTCGTCACTTTTTCGTCTTATTCATCATCGGGAATAGTATTCTTTTTTATTCGTCTAACTAACACCGTCGTCAGATATGAACCCTCGATATGTGATTCATCAAAACCCGTCGTCCAAAAAAAATCTTCATCTGATACCTCCAAACTATTTTTTAGTAAGCCAGTTTATAAGCCTACTACAAAAATAATGCCAAACAACCATTTTTCTGTCCACAGTAGCCGGATCCCCTTAGTTGTACTAGCCGGATCCCAAATACAAGGGATCCGGGGGAACCGTGGAACAGAACTCAGCTATACGCTTTCAAAAATCTCCACTGATCTTTTTCCCTCTACTCACATAACACTAAAACGACTAAACTACTGATTTCATCCTCATTGGATTGCATACTCTCAAGTATTTCTTCCTAGAACACCATTGTAAGTAATTACATTAACTTCCTCTAATTTTCATCATCCTCATCCTAGGGTTTATGGTTTCACAAATCTCTAATCAATTATTTTAATTAGGGTTTTCAAAATTAATCATGAAAAGGGGTTTTTAACATAATTAAAATCACATTGTGTTCACAACATTGTTAATACAAATCAAAACCATAAACCCACCTCAACTAATTTTACCTAATTGGAAAATTTGTATTTTTTAGGACCAACCATGCCTAAAGCCACTCAACAAGATCATCATGATACCGTCCATTACCTTACGCATTATTATCGAAATGAGGAATTCTCAAAAACTGACCGCAAGGTCTTCAAAAAGCTCGAAAAAAGACTTATCCACGAAGGTCGTGTAATCAAGGAATGTTTCCTTGAGGATACCGACATTCGTCAAGTCTTCTCGGCAATCAATTTTGATTGTCTTCTTGACATTGATGAACAAATTTTTCCGGTCTTCATCTTTGAGTTTTATAAAAGCATTAGGATCATTTGAAACGTCGATGATAGCATTTCAATCGCTTTCATCATCAATAAACAAAACTTCACTCTCACCCTCAACACCTTTGCTCAAATTCTTCGCATTCCTTGTGAAGGAATTTGTATGTACTCTCAAGATTGGGCAATTAACACTCAAAATCTTGCAATTGAGTCTAAACCACTGTACCATACTCCTCTTGATGAACCCGAAATCATCCGAGACACCGTTTTCAAAATAAGAGCCGACCAATCCCATTTCAACCAAAACAAGAAGCTCATTCACTGTAACCCTTTTCAAATGGAACTTTTCGAAATCCATCCCATGTTTAGAAAATGGGAAGAAATCCTTGGGGAAAACGTCATTAGCCTTGTTGGCAACAAAGATCATCCAAATGCATGCCTTGTGCAAATGATCTATTGTCTTATCCACCAAAAGCCATTTAACCTCGCCTATTACATGGTAAGGAGAATGGCCGGGGTATTCAAAGTTTCCAACATGGTACTTCCGTATGGTATGCTCCTAACACGACTTTGTAAGTATGTTAGTGCATTGCAACCATCTCCTATCAACAATGATCATTTCTTTGCCGATCATGTAATGGTACCTCTTACCAAAATACCCTCTAAACGCTTCATGGTCAATGGGAAGAAACCTAAAGCTCTCTTGGACTCCTCGGAAGGAGAAGAAGAAGAAAATGAGGAAAAAGAAGATGTCGACCCCATAGCCAACATTGAATTGGAACCCTCCGACTACTACGAACAACTTCCAACCATTCCAAACGAAACCGCGGAATTCAAACAATTGAGGGGCATGATTCAAAATCTTGCTTACAACCTCACTAAGTCATCAAAAAGGAAAAGAAAGAATTGGCGAAAGAGACAATAGGAATATGCTTATTGTTTTCTTTTCTTAATTTATGTGTGAATGATTATGTTTTAGCACTTTGGTTTGTGGGGTTTGAATATTATTACCTCTTTCATTATTAATGAGTGTTACTTTGTGATGACATGCTTGTTCTTGTTGTTTAGTTTAAACGGTTGATTAGTGTGCAAAATCTGCATATCATTCTGTGAGGATTCTGATCTGCAGATGCCAGATCCCTAGGATTAGCCTAGCCGGATCCCTCAAAGGAGGGAACCTTGGGATCCGTGACATCAGATTAGTAATACAACATACGTTTTATCAAGATAGCCTTCTAGATAACATCAATTAGTTAAACATAAGATATTAGAACCCAACTAAGTCCACTTCAAGGATGAGAAAGGATTAGATTCACTTATAGCTTACTTGAGATCTTAGTCAAAATGCCTCTTGATTTGTCAACACATCAAAACTCACCATATTTTCACTTCAATACTCACAAATTGTTTCTCATCTTTTAAAACACTTAAGTGGACATTTTGAACAATTTTAGAAAAATTAGTTTTTCAATTCTTGTGATTTTTAAGGATTTTTCAAATTTCACCTCAAGCTAAAATCTGATCTCTAGGATCATTTATTATGACTTGACACCACCAAAACTCTTAATGTTATCCTTGAACATCCATTGGTAGTCATCTAGTCCCATCTTCCTTCCATAAAAAGCAATCATTTGCTATAACACTCATTACTCTTGATCATTCAAGTGTACCCTCATATTAGGAACTTAGGAGGACTGAAACACTCAGAATAATATAGGATCTAGCCTTTAGAAACTTGATTTCTAACTTGTCGTAACTGCTGAAAGCCGGATCCCTAAGATTAGCCTAGACGGATCCCTCAAGTAAGGGAACCGTGGGATCCTGGTGATAGATTATGTCAAACCTTGCTAAAACAATCATTTCAACTCATCTTTCTAACTCAAACACTCCATCTCATCTTAAATGAGTTCATGGATCAGTACAAACTCTGAAGTTGACTCTTGTGCATGTTAATCATCACATCTCTAAGAATCTTAGTGGCTTAAGTCTTAAATTCACTTGCCAAGTTCTTCCTTTTTATAAGCCATATTTCTAAGAACACTTTAGTCATCAAACACAAACACAATTATCAGCAATTACAACCATCTTCCTTAGTCATTTCATCATGAGAAAGGCTCCTAGTGCTAACTCATCCACTCAAGAACCACCCAAGAAACTTGCCAGGATCATACACGAAGTTTCCTCAACTGAATCATCTCCGGTTAAGTCCACTAATGCTAGGATTTCCCCTACACCAAAGAAACCAATCAAACTAATCCCCAAGAAGATTGTTCCCACTAGGATTTCATCACCAAACTCTACTAAACCAAACATACCCTCCACAACTCAACCAACATCGTTAGGGTCTAGAGCCACCTCACAATCATCTCCACATTCTCACAATGTAGATGACTTACCTCCTTGGCCATCTCCCCTCCCACCACTACCAACTAATTCACTTGAAAAGGTTGGGCAACAAAATCAAAGTGTTGAATCAACACTTCCTCCAATATCAAACTCTCTCATTCCCCCCAATAGTCCATTTTGGATTATGAGAAGACATCAAAGTCAACCACCCGACCACACGGAAGTTGATGCTTCTTTACCTCCACCCTCAAACATTGAAAAGACATCACTTAATGAGCCTCCACCAAATCCTCCTTCATTTGAAGATCCTCAACCCACTTTACTTGAACTTCAAGAAATTCAAAACCATGACAAGGATTGCTATCATTGTAAACATGTTGAAAGGTTGATACATGAACTATGTGAAGAGCAACGTTTCATGTTTTATCACCTCCTCGAACGTTTCGAAGAGGTCAACAAACCTAAACTACAATGAGCATCATAGTCACAAGCTCAAACTTAGAACGTTTAGGAAACTTATCTCATCCTTGATCATCATTAAGCTTTTAGTTGAATCTTGAGTTTAGGCAACTCATTAACATTAGTAGCACTTGTATGGCTAGTTCATTCTCTTAGTTTTAGAGATTTGTTTGATTATCTCTTGTTTCATTGAATGAATATTTATATGCCATAATTATTTTGTGTGTTGTGGTTGTTACATTGTACACATATCTCATCTTCTCATTAGCATTGATTGGCACATTCGCATTGTTGAAGAAACCGTCACCAGATAGCCGGATCCCTAACAGTGGCCCAGACGGATCCCTCCAAGAAGGGAACTGTGGGATCCGTGGTACAGAAGCACAAATTTCTACTAACTTGAGTTTTATTTGCAGGAAATTATGCACTATACTCTTGTTTCCTAACCTTTACTTTGTAGATTTTTAAAACACACATGAATATTTTGACACCATAAAGCTAGGGGGAGCTTTGTGTCAAACGATATTGCAAAATCACTTGCAACTTAATCCGCTTTTGGATTATACTTCATGACACCCCATTGCAACTTTGCAATATTCAAGGGGGAGCACGTTTTCGTCACTTAGACGAACCATTTGCAAACTTATTTGCAAACACATTAGATTATTTACGTTATGTACTTGACGCCCTCTCAAAGGGATGGACTCGTCAAGGGGGATTTGAGACGAGTACCATTCCCGTCACTTGCTCTCTTTACATTTTCTTTTACATATTTTTTTTCTTTCAAAAATTGTGTTAGTTTCTTTTAACACTTTTTGTTTCGACAAAAAGGGGGAGAAGAAAGTAAAAACTACTAATTCAAATTTGCTACGAGTTTTAGTTTTTCCTTAAAATTATTTTATGTTTTGTCATCAACAAAAAGGGGGAGATTGTTAATACAAATAAGACGTAAAAACGTTTATTTATATTTTACGATCTTCTAATGTTTTGTCGATAACAAACGTAAAATCATTTTAACGAAACAAATAAAATACGTAAATAGTTTGATTCAATAGTTTTCTAACACACTAACGTTTTCACATAAAACACTAAAACAAGTATAAGTGATTTTATGATTTAGATACATATGTACAACAACTAGTGTTTACATATTGGGCTAACATATACTTAACTAAGCATATACTAAAAGGGGTAAAAACAAGTTTATACTAAAATGGATAAAAAACAAGTATATACTAAATGGGTAAAAACTAGCAAATGGTATTGACCCATACCCCATAGTTTTGTCCAAACCACTTAGCCAAATTCAATGTATTCTAGAGATACATTGTATCTAGAAAGAAACCCTTGGATCAACCCATAACCCATGACCCATGACCCATAACAAAAAATACCCATGGGCAAAGAGGAGCGTCCCACGGATCCCTAGCCTTACGCTAGCCGGATCCCTTGTGGGAAGGATCCGCGGGATCCGGGGAACAGTAGAAAATTTCCTCTATAAATAGAGAGCCATTTCCTCCTTTCTAGTGACAACTCACACACATACTTCCTCCAAGTATTGTACCTCTCTAACCTCATATCCAAGAGATCTATGTAGTTTGTCTTTTGTTTTTGTGTGATTCTCTAGGTTCCTCTTAAAGGCGAGATCACCACTTCTTGAAGTCGAGCAAGCTCAAGTCCATGAGTTGCCATGCTTCGTCATCATCAAGGCAACTGAGGTTCTCTTGTTGATAGTTCTTTCTTCCTCCATAGATGTTGTGTTGAAGACATTAGTGAAGAATGCCGAAAGAGTCAAGACAAAAGCATTAGTGAAAGATGCTTAACGTTCGTGTCAAAAGCATTAGTGAAGAATGCTAAAGGTGTCAAGACAAAGGCATTAGTGAAGAATGCCTAAGAATCAAATCAAGTGGCATTAGGAAGAATGCCTAGGTCGTATAATCGATGAGGTGCATCGTAATACATATAAGTATTTGTTTATTTCCAAGGATGGTGATATCCTATATGGTGTTGTAATAAGGAGTGGATCTCCTTAAGATTAGGTGTTGTGTTGTGATGGGTAGTAGTTCCTCCATGGTAATGGAACTAGGTGCTTAGCCTAGTACCTAATAAAGGGTAGGCGACGTTGTGATAGGATTAGTTCTCCTTGGTGTGAAAGAACTCGGTGGTTAGCCTAGCACTGTATAAAGGGTAGGCGACGTTGTGTTAGGTGTGGTTCGCCTTGGTGTGAAAGAACTCGGTATTTAGCTTTGTACCGGAAAAAGGTTTAAGCGACGTTGTGAAGGCTTCTCCTCCATAAGGAGATTGGTGTAGTGTTTACGAACTCTCAAGTAGGTGACTCGGGGAGTGGAGTAGGGCAAGGAAGGTGTCCTTGTAGCCGAACCACTATAAATACTTGTGTCATGGTGATGTGCTTCTTACTCTTTATCTTTCATTACACGTTTATATATCTATCTATCAACGTCCAACATAAACAACCAAATAGATTGACATAAGTCGATCTAAATATTTAAAAGGAAGTTTTAAATTGGCAAAACTATTCAACCCCCCCCCTTCTAGTTTTCCACAGGATGGTTAGGTTAGGTATTCGTTCCCACGATCCCGCCAGAGCCGGAGGGATCTACCCCGGGACAATCCACTAGATAGTGTAGAGTCCTTAGGTATGATGAAAAAAAAAGGAGAAAAGTGAGAAATACGGGAAGAGTGCGGACTGTGACAGAGCTAGTACTGGAGTAAACCTAACAAGGTTCTAGTTATGAAGTCTCGGTAAACACTGAAGGGGTTGAAGAATGAAAAACAAATGAATGTGAAAAGGGTGAAAAGAAATAGCCCTCTAATAATTCAACCTTAGGGCAGAAACCGGGTTCAATACATATGCTACTGGTGGTTACTAAGGTAACACTGGTATTGAAGACAAATACGTCATGGACCCAAAGGACGCACTGCACTAAACTTCCCAAGCTACTCAAGTTCCTCTAAAAAGGGCTTGTTTCATTCTCACAGGGAACCTACATAATCTATCGACTTTCTCTTAGAGATTGTTGATATTGAAGAAGGAGACACTCTCCCTAGTCTCCGGCATAGGAACCAAATGTGCACAATTGAGTCTAGAGCCAAGAGATCATCCACAATATCTCATTAGGACACAAAATTAATGAAGACTTGCTGTTTCACACAATGTGGAAAGTAAGAATATAATAAGAGTCCTACGCATTATCCTTGTGGTATTGCCAGAACATCCGAGTGATATGTAAAAGTATTCACGATGAAGATGGAAAGCCCTCTAGAGCCAACATCAAACAAGCTCTTGGTGGGTGACATGTGAGATCTTTTCTAAAGATCAAGCTTGTGATAACTGGATAGAAACGATGGGGCGATTCATTCTTGAATCAACCTTGGTCCAGGAAATGAATTGACGAATACTTTTGGAAAAACCGTTCGATGTGCAAATCTTCTTTTCTCTAACACATCGAATGTGTATTCATGTTTTCAAACACAAAAAGTATCTCTGATTGAAAAAATACTTCTGAAAAAACCGTTCGATGTGCAAATCTTCTTTTCTCTAGCACATCGAATGTGTAATCTTTTCAAATACAAAAAGTATTTATGATTGAAAATTGATCTTTCTCATAAAACCTTCGTCGTATTGCAAAACTCTTTCTTCTAAGCAATACGCGATTGTTTTCAAATCAAATTTTCATCAATTAGTGAATCTCAATTCGCTGGTTTATTCACTCCGTGTTGTCTTCTTTAAGACGTTCCGGTTTGAGAACAACTAGAAAAGTTGCGAAACCCTGTTAAGGAGATTCTTCGAATTATACCGATCACGAGCGTACTTGTCTTGATCAATGGGGAACCGTGGGCGTGTACCTCAATTCAACGAAAGTGATCAAAGACACTTTCGTGTGTTTTATTGCTAATGTTGTTTGCAGGTACATTTGGACGGTTGCTGTGATCGAATTGAGAAGTCAATCCAAAGCCGCATGCTCATAGCATCCACGCTTAATTAAAGAAATCATGACTTGTGCATATCTACGAACTGCTCGATATTTTTATATTATGATTCTGCTACGTTGTTGCAAATATCATGAGCCAGTAAAGCTTCCACTACTCTGATCTTAAGATGTCATGATCCAGAAAGTGTGAGCATGTCGGTCCGAAAGTCACAACTTCACATGATGGCAACACAATAAAGGGTGATCCAGAGATTTACTGTGGCTGATGATCTCAAATAAAGCTCGAAGATCATCAAGATGTGGATCAGTTCAACGACCTCCACTTAAAGTACAAAGTAAGCGGACTTTGAAGAATCACTGCTAAAGCACAAAGATGCAGATGTTGAAGAATTAAAGTCTACGAGCTCAAGACTGAAGATTAAATAGAATGCTAGGATTCAAAATGTAAAACATGGGGTGACCTCCCTTAGGGGGAGATTGTTAGGAATTGGAAATTCCATTGTGAAGAGTCGGTCACCCCAAATATTATCTAGCATAAGTTAGCTCGTAGACTTGTCGTTATTTATGTTATTCAGTAGTTTATTAGTTAGTTTGTAGCGTAGATTAGTTTAGTGTAACACCGTGGAGGAAGGACGGGTCTTTACCCACTGTATGCCTGATCCACAGTCCGACAGGAGTACGTATTAGTTTGTAACTATAAATACCCTTCCCACTAAGGGAAGGTTGTTGCTTCTTGGAATCTAACCTTTCACATTTTGTTTTACAACTCTCTTTCAAATAACATCCTTTCTACTCTCTTCATCTCTCTAACAATGGCTTTCTTGTATCATCATAATCCTAGACCACCCGAATCATCAAACAACACAATATATTCGATCGTACATTTTTTATACGTTTCGTCCAGTTTTCTTACGTTTTCATATGTTTTCATCAGCTTTTATAAGTTTTCGTCCGTTTTTATACGTTTCATCCGTTTTATACGTTTTCGTCCATTTTTTTACATTTTCGTCCGTTTTCATTATCTTTTTCTTAGGATTTCATAAGCTTTTAGCCGTTTTTATCCTTATTTATCCGCTTCTATACGTTTTCGTTCGTTTTTATACGTTTTCATTCGTTTTTATAAGTTTTCGTCCGTTTGTATTACGTTTTTGTCCGTTTTTATACATTTTCGTCCGTTTTTATACGTTATTGTCCGTTTTTCTTATGTTTGCATCCGCTTTTATACGTTTTCGTTTGTTTTATAGATTTTTGTCCATTTTTTTATATGGACACCCGTTTTTATATGTTTTCACCCGTGTTTATATGTTTTGTTTCGTTTTTCTTACATTTTCAAACGTCTTTATCCCTTTTTTCCACTTTTATCCGTTTCTATACGTTTTCATCTTTTTTGTGCCTTTTCATCAGTTTTTACGCTTTTGTCCATTTTATAAATCTTTTCCGTTTTATAAATTTTCGTCCGTTTTTATACGTCTGTTTTTATACGTTTTCGTCCGTTTCTATACGTTTTTATACTGTTGAAAACACATAACAATGGACGAAAACGTATAAAAAATGGACGAAAGCGTATAAAAATGGACGAAAACGTATAAAAACGGACAAAAATGTATAAAACCAGACGAAAACGTTTAAACCAAACGAATACGTAAAAAACGGATGAAAACGTATAAAAGTGGACGAAAACGTATAGAAACGGAATAAAGTGGAAAAAAGGGATAAAAACATAAGAAAAACGGAAGAAAACGTATAAAAACGGATAATAACATAAAAAAGGACGAAAACCTATAAAAACGGACGGAAACGTATAAAAGTTGATGAAAACATATAAAAACGTAAGAAAAACAGAGGTAAACGTATAAGAAACGAACACGTATAAAAATAGACGAAAACGTACAAAAACGGACAAAAACATATAAAACGGACGAAAACGTAAAGATCGTAAGAAAAACGGACGAAAACGTATAAAAATGGACGGAAACGTATAGAAGCAGATAAAACGGATAAAAGCATATTAAAACGTAAGAAAGATAGAATGAAAACGCATAAAAATGGACGAAAACGTATAGAAGCGGATAAATATGGATAAAAACGGATAAAATGATATGAAAACGTATAAAAGCGAACGAAAACGTTAATAAATGACAAAAACGTATAAAACAGACGAAAACGTAAAAAAATGGATGAAAACGTATAAAAACGGATGAAAAAAGTATAAAAGCGGATGAAAATGTAATAAAACGTAAGAAAAAATGACGAAAACGTATAAAAATGGACAAAAACGTATAAAAGCAGACGAAAACGGATGAAAAAGTATAAAAACGGACGATTAGTGGAACTTTAAATTTTGTGGGACGGTTGATGCAATATTTGTCAATCCAAAGACCATTATGTAATTTACCCTAAAGGGCTAAATAGTCACAAAATTTCACGAGTACATTAAAAAATGTTAAAAACAAACTTTAAGGCATATATGTGTAATTTTTTTTTTCTCGATATATATAAAAAATGCAAATGATAATTCTTTTTGCCCTAAAACATATGAGTGATATAACCACGACATGCAAGTGGTTTTGACTTTTGAACAAAAGTTGACACCAAAATAATGGATCACAATTCACAAAACGTAGGAGCACATCATAAAAGTCTCTATTAAACAAACTAAACTTTTATTGTGCCAAAAGTAACACAGTTTGTATTTTCACAAGAACACCTTATATTGGTTTAAAAATAGCGCCAAATTTAAATATCATGCGTGCTTTTTAGCAAATAAAGATTCGAACATGTTAATTTAATCATATCGAGGGGCTGAGGGCATCATATAATCGTTAGTTTTTTTAATTAGAATTAAGGGTATAATTGTCTTTTACCATAACACGTCTTGTCGAATAAGCCATAAATATTAAGCATATAAAAAGGGGACATTTTAATATCTACCCAACAAAAACGTGAAAATTTCATATTTACCTAAATGATGCTTTAAAAGTATTGTACACAACGCATTTAATGATTGTATTTTAGGATATTTGAAATTAATGTTAAAAGGAAGAGGAGATATGAAATTATCCATACAAAGAACCTCTCGTATAAGCTCATAATTAAGCCCTACTTTATAAGCTTATTTAAACATTTGATTGAGCTTATATTAATCGTATTAGCTAACAAGCTCACAAGCATTTTCGAAAGAGGTAAAACAAACACCCTTTTAGAGTTGCTTATAAAGTAAGCTTAGGCTTCCCCTCCAACATTAGGTTTAGTTTTAGCTTCAAATTCAACTACCTCTTTTTTACTATCTAAAATGGAAAAATGATCAAAGGAGGAAAGTGAAAACTTGAATATTGAATATTTAAAGTCAATTTTTGAAACCTTTTAAAATGTCAAAAATAAAAAATTTAACTACATAAAAAGAAAAAATGATCAAAAGGTGGATTGTTGACTTTGTTGAATGTTGAAAAAATTAAATTGTTGAATGAGTTATGGTTCACGAAACATGCATGGCAACACATAATCAATATCATATATATAAACATAAACAATAATGTGAAACGATTCAATATGCTAAAATGCTATACATATTGATTAAAAGTTTAAAAAGGAAAGAATGAAATGTTGAAACTCATATTCAATGAAATGTTGAAACTCATACACAATATATCTTCCATCAATAATTTGTTTTGTGCTTGACATATCTTCCATATGGGAATTGATAGCCAAATATTTTTCATACGGAAATTTATTTAAAAGAAAGTTGGTAGGTTGGATTGAAATATATAATCTCATTTGTGATGTTGCAATATGTGACGTCCGCTAAAATATTGAATTTATTTCAATTTAGTATTTTTTTATACGTCAATAATTTTTAACCACGACTAATTTTGTATATATCGATAATTTATAACCACGACTAGAAACTATGCATAAACCACAGTAGCAGAACTCACATGAACCGTCGCACCAGACACAAATCAACGCATCAAACTTATGTTGAAAACTAAATTGCTACCACCGAAATTGTATGCAACTGGCACCGCCTTTGCTGGCCGAGTACTCGGCTATAAACTATTAATGTTGAAAAGTTGATAAATGAAATGTTGAAATGCATTGCAGTCAACTACTATTGCAGGCAACTACTATTGCAGGCAACTATTAACTAGCCATGCGTTTGAAAAATAGTCAACTTTGTTTGAAAATTTCAAAAACCTCGAAATCAATTTAAAGATATTGCAAAAGGTGAAAATCATGAAAAGTCGTACAATTAATTTTTCAATTAGTGTGTTACCGTTTTTTATATGGTCTTATAATGGACTGAGAGAAGAAATTTGTTAACCGACAATTATCTATTAATGACTTATCATTTTGCATTTACTACTTGGAGCAATAATTACGAAAAATGAGTAGTATAAGTTATCCTTCTCTTCTCCATCATTTTCATCAACTCTTGCTATAATGTCTGAAAACAAAAAACAAGACATTTCGGCAACAAGTCCAAAAGGAAACTATTAATACACATTGGAAACCGGGTTGACCCAAGATGCTTCTAACCCAGCGGGTTGACCCGGTATAAATTGAACTTTTTTTTAACCAGAACTGTTCAACCGGTTGTACCACCCGGGTCGAACCGGTTTAAAAATATTATGTTTAATCCTCAAATCCTCAAACTTTTATTATTTTTCGTTTATAACTCGTAAACTTTTTTTTATCACTAAAATTATATGACGCTACAAAATCACGTTGTTGTGCACGGGTACTCGTCTAGAGTTGAGTTATCACATGTTACAACAATTAGCAATTACATTTTGATATTTTTACGTTATATTTTGAACGTTATGCGAAACACCTACTACTATATCGCATATCGTTAATTGTCTGCTGAGGAACCGCTGCCGCTAGGCGCGAGTACTCGTCTAGTTAAACATAACATGTATTGATCAAGTTTATTATACGAGTTTAGGCGTGAATTATTGCTTATTAAAGATGTAATGTTAATAATAAGATAGTGAATAGTGGCTAATGATTTATTGTTTTGGTAGGGTGTTACCATTAATTGGATATATTTTAATGGTATCTATACAATTTTTAATGTTGCATAAAACAAGTATGTGATCTTGGAAGATTTTTCATGAATAAAAAAAAGTGTATGGATGATGGGTCTTATGATTGGTGTCATGGATAGGCCTATTATTATTTAATACTTTTAAAATAGCAAAAATTGTTTCTAAAAGATTATTTTGTAATGGATAATTATACCTTGTGCAACTTAAGTTGTGTTATAATCTGTATTTGGTAGTTTCAACTGTGAAATAGTACTCTCTTTATCAGGTACTGTATTTTGGGTAGGGACGGTGGATATGGCCATTCCATTTATAAAGTTAAAATATTATAAATGGAATGGCCATAACACTTTATGGGCGTTTGGGATGGGTTATTAAACTATATATTTTGTTGGTGTTTACGGTTCATCTAAATTTAGAAATTACTAAGTCAAGTTTAGGGGCTACTTGATTGTAGTTTAGGTAACTAATTACCACTTTTACGTATTTGTAAACACGTAACGATTTCAAAATAGAACTGCTTTTTGAGTCAAGTTATTGATCAGTATGCGTGTTACGTGATCCTATCTTTTATAGTTTCGATCTCTTGTGTTGAATAGCCATGATTATGATCTTTTTACCAACTAATTCGAGTAAGATTCAGCCTAACGTCACAAACATATATATGATATTGCAGATATAAAACTAAATGGTTTATAGTGAATGACTTTTGATTGATTCAAACAAGTGTTTAAGTTGGTAGATTCAAGTAAAATTCGATTGGAATAAAATTCTTAGACTAAACTTAAACTAGATTGTCTCTATTATATAGACAAGTCTATCAAAAATGATTTATTGAAAACAAAAAGTCGAGAATAAAATTGCATATATTGTATTTGTGTTTAAATATGTGCATACATATTTTTTTTTTGAACGGCAAATTTTATTAAAACTAGAAAGAAGCTAGAGAAGATTACAAGTTAATACAATTAGGGTTTTGTAACCAACTAACCCAATTAATTTTAAACTTACAACGACTAGAAACCAACATATAAGACATTTGCACTACATCATCAAAAAGAAGCTCTCGTCTTGGTTGAGTGGATCCAAACAACATTTGGTTTCTAAAACGCCAAATAAGCCATCACATCACGTAACAAATACCTTCGAGAATCACCTTCAAGTGTTTAGGCAAACAGATATTGACGAGCCAAATAAGCCACTCATTATAAGAATTAATAGCCCTATCGTCTAGCTCCCACCAAAGCAAAATTTTACTCCTTACTTGACGAGCTAAAGGACATGAAAAGAAGATATGGGACGTAGATTCCACAGCCGAGTTGCAAAGGGGACACGAAATTGAGGGGATGTCAACTCCTCTAATTGAAAGATTAAATCTAGAAGGTAATTTGTCCAAGCAAACCCTCCAAGCATGAACATTAACCTTGATGGGAATAATCTTAACCCATCTAGTGGGCACTTCTACTTTTGGCAGAATCATGTCATCAATCAAATTGCGAGTAGACTTAACAGTGAACTCACTTGAGGCCTCTAAGGTCCAAGTCCAACGATCACTCATATTAGGGAGAATAAGATGAACAATACGAGAACGAAGGATATCATGTTGTTCCTCTTCTACCCCTCCTCTTGGCATCCGACGAAACGAATGAACCAAAGAGGGGTGTTTCAATTTCTCAGACACACTAATAGATTTACACGTCTCTAAATTAAACAGCCTCTTATATATTACTTTTAAAGCTGTTGAGTTTTACTAATCATAACAAGTAAAGTAAACACGTAAACATCATCAAAGCATGCAGCGGAAGTAATAGGAATAATACTTGTAATTTAATTAACCAAATTAAAAGTATATGTGTACCTTTTGCGAATCAATGCAATTAGGGTTTATGAAAACCCCAAATTAAGATCAAGAACCAATAAACCCTAAACCCTAATAAATTAGGGTTTAACAAATTCGACTACACCAAAAGTCGAATACCCAAGATATACAAACACAAGTGTATTTGCTCTTCGTTCTTGTACACACGTATTAGTAGCGAATCAATAAGAAAAGCTAGGTTCTTGAATCACAAATAAAACCAAACACTTGTTTCTTGGATTGGAAAAATCGAATCCCTTGGGGAGGGATGGTGTACGATCGGCCAAACCAAGAGGAGAAGAGAGGAGAAAGAAATTAGGTTTCTAGGTGATCCAAGATTAGATTTATGAATACAAGGGGTTTGTATTTATAGGTTTCTAATAACTTGATGACCAAGAAAAGATCCTCCCTTGGGCTTGAAGACCCACGACCGGCCATAGGACCCAAGAGGGAGTTCTAGATCTTTCTTGTCCACTAATTTCATCTCTAGTCATTGTAGTTTACATTTAACGACCGTTAGTCTAAACTCGTTAAATATTAACTATCGTTAAGTTTTATTTCGTGACAAATAATTAATAATAATAACATTTATATATATATTAATTATTTTAACATCAACTCTCATACGTAATGTGTGCAATCCCGAAGTCTCGAGTTCGAATCCGGTCATACGCATATGAATTTATATCCATAACCTTTCAGCTCCTACTTGGATATATCTTAATATAGTAATGACATTGGTTTAGTCTAGCTTAACACGCCAATGCCCCCAGATTTGAACCGATTGTGGTTCCCTGGAAAAACCATTTTTTATGATTAATCATTAATACTTATCCTTTTACTTCTAATACTTCATTAACAGTGAATATGGATCGAGTCATTTCACAAGTTAATATTTTGTTTCTCGTTATATCTGATTGAACATGATTACCAAATCATCTAACGTATTCGGATAGATCTTGGGTAAGGCGTTACAAACATCTTGCCAATCCTACGAGGGGCCCAAACAGTATTATGCTTTGAAACAAATTCAAATGAGCAAATTCTCTTGACTACAAGTAAAACTCATGAACTTTGCAACACTTCTGAAAATAGCCCTTATGACTACCTTTTACGGATAGCGTTAGACTATTTCACACAAGTGTACTACATTCATAACAGTTATCTAGTATCTCAAGTCTGAGGATAAATATACATGATTTACTTAATGACAAAGATCCATAAAGTACAATCATGTTAAGTTGGGATATGTCCTATATTCAATTCATTGAATATCATGTGAATTTGGCATGTCCCACACATCAATATACTTTAAGTATATTATACCAAAACTCAGATTTGTCTTAATTCAATGACATTCCCACATCATTGATCGACAACGGACTTTTGAATAACATAAGTTATTCACGGATTAAACATGCAAATATAGGATATAATATTAAGAAAATGAAAAATAAACATAACCAATATTTTATTTCATTTAAATAATATTTGTTCAAAAACATCCCTTATCCAAATACTAAATAGATCAATGCATGATAATACTTGTTAATGAATTATTCCTCAAGTAATGACAATCATTCTTGTTGACATGGCACAACTTCAACTAACTTTGATCTATCGGAATTTTGAGAATAGTTATTTCAAGAATTCAACTAGTGAAGTTCTTGTATGTGTGCATTCAAAATATCTTGATATTGCCACACAATATTTCATAAAGTGTGTGACATCCTCAACCACCAATTTATGACAATCAAACTTTCAAACATTTTAAAGTTTAAAGTATTCTTATTCTTTATTTTATAATGCAACTATGCTCTTAGTTGAGCACAACTAGTTCACATGGCCATTAACAAGGATGAAATCCTACCATGACTAGTATTGAGTGTCATCTCAATTAAACCAGCATTATTATATTCAAACAACAATATGCTCTTAAAAAATCTCCGTAAACTTTAATATCTATAGTATATTGTTTGATGCCTTCCAAACTTTCAAGTTAGTTGGCTTTGACAATTACGCAACAAATGCTGTATTGCTCATCAATAGAATTTTGAGAGCAATTCCAGGCTGAGGAATGTAATTCTAGATTCAAACATATTCTATTAGAATATTCATTACACTAGTTATCTAATAACTTCATTAGATATCAATGTTGTCAAATCATCTTGCATTCAAGCATGATACAACAATAACATGATGTACATGAAAAATCCTTGTGTCAAACTAAGATTTCATTCATGTTCTACATATCTATTTTTCAAATGATATATCATGTTCTATTAGACTCATTTATTTACCACACATGTTTACATATACCTCAAGGTTGTATGTCTAATTTTCTAAATCTTGCAAGTGAAGTTCCATTCCCAACTAGAGCATAACATTTAGTTTTAGATGGAATGTTACTACCCACAACATATAAGATTTAAAGAAGATAAACATAATACTCCCACTAGCTTTCGAGAATACTTAGAAATTATCTTATTTTAATCTTAAATCAAAATTTGGATTTAATAATTAAACATAAGAATCATCTCCTAGATGCATGCATATATCCATTCATGGATTCATGCCGTTTGTACATTTCCAAAGATTATGTGAATTCATAAAACTCCTTTCGATTGCTTATAGTCCTCGCAAAAGCAATCACACAAGAAATAGTTTTAATATTCCATTGTCATTTTTCATATCAATGAAAATAAGTATGACAATTATAATCATTATATATTTAATGTGCCAAGGAAAGAATATTTAATCACAGTTAATTGCTTAAGTGTGATTAATAATCTTGTCACAAGTCATGCATTAAATATATGTACAATATTTTGTCCATATGATTTCTACACAAATATTTAAACCACTAGGGTTTTCCTACTTTTGAAGAAACTCATCTTTATTAAGATAAACCAAGTTTCCAAAGTTGATTATCTTTAGGGACAGCATCTTAACATTCATAGTATGAATAATTTACCATAATTCAATATTAGGTAATATATCATTATGATTAACAGGTTTACCATGATACAGTAATTCATATTTCTCATCATATCAAATATTTGAGATATCCTTGCGGATCTATGAATGAGAATTCCACCATCTTGAGGTCTATCATTTACATGTTTAGCCTCATCATGTTATTCACTAGTGTGTTTTAGAAGATTATGTGTTTTGTAATTTAATCTCTTCAAGATCTAAACAAAACTCCCACTTGCTTTTGTAATTTAAAGACTATCTATAAATACTTTAGCAATTAGAACAACACTAAATTGTTTTCTTTTGGGATATTACAAATCACATTAACAGTTTGTAAATCTTGTTCGTTAATAACCTACTCCATAAGTAGTTTTAACAAATCAGAACTTCAATATAAGACTCAATGTAATTTATCACATTCCATACTAAAATGGTGTCTTATTAATCTTCTAGGTTTTGAGTTTTAATAAGTATATCCAATCAATACCCAATTTCTAACCTTGATAACTTTTGGAAGAAAAGAGGATATAGTTATCTTGAATCAAACAATATGATAAAAGTTTGATTCTTCTAACTGAACATTCTATATACATACAATATTTCATTAGAATTAATATTGTAAGATAATCTAACAATATGTAAGATAAATGTATTCCTTTTAGCTTACCTATTTACCAACAAAGTCAACTTAATGGTATAATAGAATATTCAAGCCAATTGCATGTTTTATAACATAAGTATTCTTTGACCAAGTCAAAAGACATAACCGTTATAATATCTTACTTTATATTATAAGTATTTAAAAGACTTCATGTTTGTGACTCTTCAAAGAAACACATAAACATTTATAATTTTAAAGTAATTATGAACACCACATCTTAGTTTCAATTAATTAATTTTCAAGTTAATAAACAATTTATGTCATTCCAAGAATACACAAATATTTAAAGTAGCATTAGATTACTTTATTTTAATTATGTCATCCCTTGGAGTGTCCAACTTAAGAAACTGCAAAAGCATCCACGCCCGATCCCACGACAAGTGGAGATTTACCTTGAGATTACAATCTAGCCAAGATCTCACTTAACCTAAAATGTAACTTCAAGTGTTTCTATAATTTGAATAACATAAGACATAAAAGTAGTCTATGTTATAATCTTGACACATGTTCTTTAAGCAAGACAATCTTATTAGAACGTTAATCTCTTACCTTACGATCAAGAGAATCCATTAATCATATTTGTATTTGTTGTTCCTTTGCACACAATAAATACTTCTCCCACTTGTGCGTAGAAAAACATCATGTAGTAGATAAACACCATGACATTCGTTTGTTTATGTGAGCAATATGATAGTGTCATAGATATATAAACATTACAAGTAGATGTAGGACCACTTAATTATCAAGGAAACGTTCATGACTATCCTTTAGAATATGAATGTCTACATTTTTGAACGTAATGTATTATTTCAAGAAAATCTAGAAATAATTTGAGTTACTACCAAGATAATAAATCTTGTAACTCCCACTGAATTAGATAACGTTACAATAATGTCTTATTCAGCAACACAATACTCCCACTGGATTTGACAACATTGCAAGTGTTTCATTAATAGTGAAAATAGCGTGCTATTACATTGTTGCTCCTTTGCAAAACCATTCGTAACAAGTACTTAGGTACTAAAATAGTGCATTCTACTCTGTAGATGATGGATCATCCATCATGCTATTAACTTGAAAAATTGAGCATGCAATTTCTTCCATAATAGGTCTACTATCCCCACAATGGTGTATAGCACCTTTAATTGGTCAAAGCAAAACAACTAGATACAATATACTAGTTTGTCTTTGACCAATTTTGTGGTAATTAGTCTAGCTTCTAATTTAATAACTCATAAAACGTCATACATGTTTTCTAGTTGACCAAAATGTCATATAAGAATTCAATCACCAACAGAGGGTAATGAAATCTTTTATGGAAAACAAGGTATGCAATTTTCTTAACTATTAAAGTTTGCTATGAGTTATATATTAGAATTTAGACAATTCTAATGTTCCTATAATACCTTTCTCAATCATGAAAAGGAATAGGATTGAGTCTCACTCTTCTTCCAAGGAAAAGAGACTATGTTTGTCTTTTTAGTAAATTTTTCTTGATCAAACATTTGTTTGAAAACAGAACTAGATCAATTTACCAAAGCCCAAACCACGTTTACGATTTAATGTTACATTAATACAATCAAAAGAATTAACAAAATTCAATTTTTAGTATTTTCGATAATTAAATCTTTCAAGAAAATAAAATACCCTTAGGTCAATATTCATATTAACCATAGAATTTTCCTTGAATCTAGGACCCTCATTATCATAGTTTTACCACATCAGTTGATCTGCTAGTAATGAAAGTATATAATAGGTATTTGTCGAAGAACAATAATTGACAAACAAGTTTTCAACTCCTAGAAAATATGGGATTTACCATTTTGCCAAACAATTATGCAAAACGTAAGCATGTTTTATCCCATCTTATGCCTTAAGTTATAGGTCTCACTAACTAACTTAATTAAGTTGTCTAATTTAGAAACTGCAAATTATTTGAGCTGAGGTCTCACACAACATAAAGATTCACCTTGTTATTTTAATCTAGTTCAAGGTCTCACATAACGTAAATTACAACTTCAAGTGTTTCATATCATTAGATGGCATAAACTTAAATTTTAAAGGGTACAATTTTGATGTGTAATCAAAACTTATGTATGAAGAAGCATGCATACATCTTTGTAACATAAAAAATTTCAAAACCTTACTCATAGTTTTAAATTGCTAAGATTAGATTCTACAAAGTTTTAATCGATGCGTTGAGAAACTTACAACTTTGCACTAAGATGCTTCGTACATAGTTATACTAGGTAGCTCCAAATATAACTCACAAAGTGGCAGAGAATGGGTCACGTAAGCATATTATGAATAACCCTTCTTCTTTTGAGTCGCAATTTAATATCGAACCCTCCTTAAACCACTCACACAGTTTGTTATAATGGGTGAGCCATTCTAACCATTTAGTACAGTCGCATCAGTCGATTAAAAGTTCAAGATTTAATACTTAGAAAACAAATCAAATTTCGCTATTATTTAGTCCATTTAATTTTCTATTCTCAAAAAACCCTTTTTACTTACTAACGTGTCATACAATATAAACAAAAGGCACTTTAATAAAAATTAAAACGAACTCAAATAATATACATATAACTTAACAATTAACATATGTAAAAACAATTAGCCACATGCATAATTTGTTTGATAAAACCTAATAAACAATTCTAGGCGTAAAACCATGCATATATTAACTAGGGCTTTCACCTACCAGTGCAAGTGAGCCACATACATCGACAAGTCGATTGCGTAAGCCAAAGTTAATGATATACTGATGTGCTACGTGTGGTGCAAGTTTTAAAAATTTATAAACACGATTTAACCGTCTAACCTATTAACACATACGAACAAGTATACTCGTCCATTATAGCAAAGTTTGGTAAGTCGAGATCGTCCCAAGGGATTTTTTGATTGAAATTGTTTTTGATGAAAAGATTCCAACAAGAAAGCTTGTCAAGGCTTCCTCAAATAGTTATGTTATAGCGAAATTCAATAATAAGAAATATATATACTTGTGTGTAGTCTATAATCAATCACAAATAGTGTTCATGAAGGTTTGGTGTATAATCTTGATGTGATGCACAAATCATAAACAAATGATCTCCAACCATGGTATATGTTTGTAAAAATCATTCTAAGAACAAAAACATTTAGGTAATCCTTTCGGTCCTTATCCTAATGATTATTCTTTAGAAATCCCATTTGTTTGCAACATGTTCTTATTAAATTTGTTCTTACGAATCTTTCGACCCTTTCGTGATGAAAATGTTCCTAATCTTGTTTTAATAAGCAAACATGGTGGTTGTCAATCACCATATCCCCATACTAGTTTGTCACTCAACTTTTTGGAATAAAACATAAGAGAAATCCTTTCGGTCCTTTTTCTTAAAACATGTTTTATCAACAAATCATACCAAGACTAGTATTTTTCCAACAAACTCATTTAAACAAGATCATATATACATGCATCACATTTTGAGAACGCTAATATGATTAGCTACATCCCAACACACAAGTATATCCCAAAACTACTCCATGATAATAATAATAATAACTAAACACAAATCATAACAAAGTAACTCAAATAATTCAAGAGAATAGAAATCCATAACAAAGTTCATAGAATACTTAAACTTTTGTGATTACAAGAATTAGAATTCGTGGATTGTAGCAACCACGTGCCTCCAATCACCTAGATTCACCGTATAACTCCAAACTACCAAACTATGGATGAGAATTGTTCCCTCCTTGCTTCTGGACGTTTTACAGCAGGTACTAGACTTTTGGGCTTGATAAAAATGATTGGTATTAGTTTTGAAGTAAACTAATAAACTTTTGGTTGTGTCACACCTAGTAAACTATGACTAGGTTCATTATATAGCCACAAATGCTTGCTCAACTGATAAAAAACGTTCTCAACAAGTTAATATCAAGAAATGATCGGCCTCCAATGATTATGGGGAGTTAAGGCAACAATAAATGCAACTTTTTGTAACTGCAGTGCATGCAACCGGATTGGTTACGATGGCAACCGGATCGGTTGCGTTTTGATAAATGCCCAGCCCGGATCCGGTTACGGGTTATGACCGAACGGTTGGGTAATGTTGTTTTGACTTTTGTTGATTTTTCGCTCATACGCTTCATTCTTTGCTTTTTTGATGATTTCCAAGGCAAAACTTGATCTTCCCTTTCTGTAGATACTTAGAAATCATTGTGCTTCCCAATCATTGAGTCCAAAAGCTTCCTTGCTCGACTCCCTTCTTCAGAATCTTCCAAATGTGCATAAAAACTTCATTTCTTCATCATTCGTGATACCTGGCTACATATACATACACAATACGCATCTTTTGCACTTTTGAAATAGTTATGAGTAAATATAGCCGATTATCATGCACAACACCAAAAATAACGCTACTAAAAACATGTTCATTTTAGGCGTTATCAAATTCCCCGCCCTCGAGTAGGTCTAACATTTGCAAATATTCATTTCAATGGTCTTGACACCATGGTTCCAAAAATGTAACAATCATCCCAAAAGAGATAACATAACTAGAACACCTCACGAATGATTTTAAGAATTCGCTCAACACTCATATATTGATGGGTATATGTAAATCACTCAATGCCTAGTCATGATCAATGCTTCTTACCATAAGCTTGTACAAGTATCAAAACAAAAAAAATAAATTCATCAAAGAGGGCTTTTATTCAGGTTATATCGTTAAGGTTAAGGGTTCATAAAGGTATGGATAAGGCATGGGGTGGTTTATGAAATTGGTGTTAAAAGAAAATAAAGTCAAGTCTAAACCTCCATGTTGCTAGCCATCATACAAACCACAATCCCGTAAATGATTATTTCACCTCTTCAAATATCGATCTCCGCAAATATGTATAATTCAATTTAGCTCATTGGCTAATCAATATCCTCCATATAGCACATTGGCTATAACCATTTTTTTTTCATAACAAAGTTCCCCCACACTTAGTGTAAGCATACGCCATAAAAAAAATCGAGAAAGACGTCTCCTTCATCTATGATGGATAATGGTACATACTACAAACAAAGTGTAGCTTCTTCATAATCATCAAAAACAATCCAACATTCCAAACAACTAGCAACAAACCATTAGACATGATAAGGGTTGGCTAAAGTTTAAAGTGTAAAATATTTTTGTATTTTTCTGGATGTAACAAATGAAAAGGATGGCTCAAAAGGGGTATACTAAGGGTATCTAGTGCTAAAGATGAGCACTAACAAATGGGTCCATATAAAGGTGGTTAACTAACCGATGTGGTTAGCTAATATATCATTAGATGTAAAATGGAAGGCCATTTGGGTTAAATCCTAGGATGCCTCTTATCATTTGAACATATTTATATCACTCGAAAGTGATTTTAACCGTAATGCATAACTAGTACAAGTTCTAGAATCGACATAATCACCGGCACACTCATAGCAAATATAAAACAAAAGATGTGTTTTATACAAAAAGAAACCTCATAATTAAGTGGAAAAAGGATATTATGCATGCTAGAAAATGCTATCGAATCCAAAATGAATTACTTCCGTAATTTGGTTCAAATCCAAAATTTTTCAAAAACCTCATTTTACCATTGAAATTCCCAAGTTATATCGCGAAAACAACTAGACCATCAAGGGCGAATTCCTTCTAATCACTTGTATCCAAAAGTTATCTAAAATACTTAAGTTATGCATTGTCCTCAATGTAATAAAATGAACTTCGAAGTAAAGAAAATGGGAAAAAGAAATAGTAAAAAGATACCACGGGATAGAATATGCAATATGCATATTGGGTCATAAGAAAGCATGTGATTTATCCAACTTCAAATATTTGACCATCAATAAGCTTCCAACACTTCCATCCTGAAACAAACGCAAAACACAATACACAAACAAAACAAAACAAAACAAATGCTACTAAAAACAAAATAAAACCAAGCAAAATATAATAATAATATCCTAAAGAAATAGTTTAAAAAGAAATAGAAATAACATTGTTTAACACATCATAACCATTGTCTTTGAAACCATCATTCACGAATGATCCACAATAACTCGTCGTCCTCGCTCATATTGTCTCCTTCTTCATCATCATACTCATCATCATCATTTCTTTCAGTTACGTAGTTTTCGTCTATAATCTCTGAACGAACTCACCTCTTCTTCTTCTTTCCTCCACTCCTGTGATCCTCCAACATCGTAGCTTGCTCCACCAACCTCGGTAATCGACCATATGGGGGTACTGGATCGGAAATGGTGCATACCGAGGATATGGATACGGATAGGGTCGGGATAAGTGTATGGGAAAAGGATATGGTGGAACATTGGGTGGATTGTAGTGTGGTAACTCATAATCGGCGTCACGAGCCATGTGTTGAAAGATAGGCATTGAATAATCATTGATTTAGTTGTTTCTCAACATCATCGAGTCTCTCCACACTTCCCTACATTGAATCTCATTTAAATGTTGGTTCCACTCTCCCCAACCTGAATCAAAACTACTGGACGTACCCGCTTGCACGTGCTCGATTGGTATACTCTCCTGCTGTTGTGGTGGTGGTTGTTGTTGTTGTTGTGGCTCAATCCATAACCCCAAGGTTTTACATCTCCTATTCAAAGCGTTCCTAAAACCTTGTGCGGTCCACATCTCACTATACTTTGGCTCTTCACACTTAGCCAATTCCTCATCAACATAATACCCAAGATTCTTCGCTAACTTCGTCACAAAATGTCCTCCACAAATGTTGCTATTGCTCTTGATTCCCGGGTCCTCCTAGACAAATACTCGGCTATCTTAAAATTGCACCGGAGTCCTTAGTTTCTTCCAATAACATCATAATCCATAAGTCCGGTTTTACATTTGTCCTACTTCCAAACCTATTAAACGGCCCGGTCACTATCAACTTATGAAGTATCCTCATTAATGGATTCCTGATGGTCGAGGCATTCCTCCTAGCGCAAGAAGGATCTCCCACTCGATTCCAATAAGCGGGAATACTAGGATAGTATTTTTCAAACCTCCTAAGCCTCAAAAAGTGAGCTTCAAATAATCGATGATTAACCTCATGTGGCTTATACAAACCAAGAGCCACGGCCGACAAAGTGTAAGCATGAACCCTTCCACAAAGCCTAAACCAAACACAAACTTCTTTCATCAAGTTCCGAACATTCACCTTTCTTTCAAAATACATGGTTGAAAAGAACTCCATACACCATTCTTGATAGACCTCTTCATTGGCTAAATATGCTTTCCCATGACAAATCATTGAACGAATCACCATCCCAGAATACACATAATATGTCCGCATCATTCCTCTCAACTCATCTTCAAAATAAAATTCCGCAAACAAATCCCAATCAATCACCCTCGGAACCAAACATGTCCTATTTTGCAATTTTGATAACCTTTCCCGGAAAGCATGTTTCTCCCCATCGGTGAGATCTTTGAACTTTAAGTTGGCATTTGCTTCCGTCTTCAAGCTATACTTGACTTTCTTCTTCTCGTTCCTTTGACAAAACTTCGTAACAAGCGGGTTCATTGGAATCGCCTCCTCGTTTGAGCTACCTACAACAATTCTCTGTAGAAATAATAAATATAAGACCATATAAGAGTGTTAGAACAAACAAGAAGGTTCATGGAACCCTCTAAGATCCACTTCAAAATTTCAAAAATTTCCAACATAGAAACGTAACGGATTGGTTGCGAGAAGCAGCCGAATCGGTTACTCTTTAACCAAATCAACTTCCGGTTGCAGCTGCAACGGATCGGTTATGCAATCTGCATAAGGCTTTTGCCTTTAAAACCCTTATTCACTCGAATTTCTAAGTCCAATCCACTCCTAGATCGCATTCTATCATCCTCAATGATTTCTACATCCCTGAATTACTCTAAATTAAACTTTCCAAACCTCAAGTCATCACACATTCATCATCTTAGAACTCAACTTGATAAAACCTATATCCTCAATCATTAGTTCTAATCAATAATGTGGCATATATTACTCACAAAAACACATCATCTACCATTAGGAATCACCAATTGCATCTTAACTTGATTCACTTGCACAACCTAATCAAATCCGAAAATCCAATCATCTAATACTCATTCCATGGTGAATCAATCACTATAATTCTTTTTGCAATGCATTCCTATATCAATTACCCACTCAATCCAAAAAATATTACAACTTAATTCGAATTATAACAAAAACCCCCAAATTGGTGACCTAATATGCAATTCGAATCAAATGCTCTAATTAAACCTTAATTGAGTTAATTGAATGTAGATGCTTACTTGTTTGGGTGCCATGATGTCTTCCTACAGCTTAAACAATCTTCAATTAGCTTCTCTTGGACGAATTTTGCAAAACCCAGCTGGGAAATAGTGTGTGTGTGTGTGTTTTTTCTGGAAAAGTGAATTTTTGGTATATATACTTGTATGTTTTTTCTGGAAATAGTGTGTGTGTGTGTGTTTTTTCTGGAAAAGGATCTCCCACTCGATTCCGTTTCGGTTTGCATTTTGCCAAATTTTGCATTTTTCTATGTTACTTAGGCATTTACCCTCCAAGCTTAGGCATTTAACCTCCAAGCAACAATTTTTTTTTTACTCAAAAATCCTGTTAAAGATTCACACAACATTCATCCACCATTTGGAAATTTCAACAATCATCCAATCTTAAAACTCAAATCATCATTCTTATGAACTAAACCAAAACTCAACTAAAACTCATAGTCATAATGCATTAACCAAATAACCTCAATCATAGAAATAAAAATGAAAGTAAAACTGAAATAAGAAATAAAAATCCTAAATGCATCAAATCAAAAAGAAATAAATAGTTCATGAAGTTCAAGCAAATAATTGCTTGTTTATTACGGTCCCTTGTCTTCTCCTTAGAATTCCTCAAAATACTCTTGTCTTAGGATGTCCTCGCTTTGAAATTTTCCGGTTAACTCACGGTAGGTTTCAAAAGTTTTGAACTTCCTCATGAATCTTCTTCGTTGGACAAAGTATATCGAACTTAACATGCCAATATCCATATCCAGCTTGTCTCTTGTAAATACCCGACCCCGGTTTCCACTCCAAATTCTTAAGTTGCACCGGTAAAGAACCTAAAAAGTCGGTCAACTTCTTGTAGACTAGTATGTTTTTAAATGGGTTATAGAAAGTTTCTACCGGATACACGTTCTATTTAGTCCTCTATATCAAAATAAGGTGGAGCTAATGGTCCAAACATTGGGTTTCCTTGGTTATCACGTCCCACTTCAAAACACGTCAAATCATCATTTGCTTCCATGAACTCCAAATCCTCCATAAATTCCAAAGTTGGGCCTCTTGGTTTTGGATAGTATGTTTGCTTTGAAATACCATCATCAATAGTCATAGTGCCTCTTCCCATGTCTATAATTGCACCACAAGTTCGTAGAAATGGTCTCCCCAACAATAGTGGTAAACTTTTGTCACGAATATCTAGGACAAGAAAATAGGCCAAATACGGTTGATAGCCAATTTGCACTCTCACATTCTTCACCTCGCCCATTGCTTTGGCTTGAGAATTATCCGCCATAGTAAGCTTCGAATGATTAGGTTGCTGATTACTTAGACCTAAAGTCATAAACAATGGATAGGGCATCACATTAACACTTGACCCCGTGTCGGCTAAAGCATAAACTGGTGTAGTCCCATTCACTTTTATTGGTAACACAAAATTTCTCGGATCCTTTTCCTTCCTTGGCATGCCTCTAAACAAAATTCGATCTCGCTCCTCCTCCGTTAGATTCTTATCTTCCAATCAAGCCCTCGCTAGCATTGCATCCAATTTCTTCGGGTAGAGCACATAATCTTGGAGTACGTCTATCACCGGTTTCTTTTCATTTAGCTCAAGAAACTTTTGTTCTAGGTTTTCTAAAATAGCTTCTTTTGTTTGTCGGTTAAGGGTTTGAAAGTGTTTGTAGTGGGAGGTGATGATGGTGTGTAATCAATTTTGGTGGTGGTTGTTGTTGGGGTTAGTTTGTTTGATGAAGTTTTCTTCCGATTTGCTTTTCCCATTTTAACTACTTCCACATCTTTCTCCTCCATGTTGACACATACTTCCACTAGCATCTCGTTCACTCCTTTTCCTTCTTCCAAATTAGTTATATTAATCCTCATTTCTCCCAATGCAAAATCAAGCTTACACTTGGTAGTTACAAGAAAATCCCTACCAAAACACACATTGGGTTCATCCGAATTCCCTTCTTCTAACACAACAAAATTTGTTTAAAAAATGTGACCATGAATATTGACTTTAAGATTTTTAACCATCCTTCTTCCATATGCTTCATAGTCCAAATGTACATGACCAATTTCGTCAAGAACCTTCTCCAAAATGTAATTCTCTCCATAAGCCATATTAAGTTGCGCGTCCCAAGCACTTATGATAACGCTACACGCGTCGTTCGGGGTCAAGGAAACTTCCTTTTCTTCGAGCAAGTTTTATAACACCCTAGGCAGTGAACCTAATCATTGTAGTGTAGTAATTAGGGTAAGCCACGGGTATTGATATCGTTCTCTAGGGGAATAGGAATGCTAGTAAGAAGTTACTACGCTAAGGTTGGGGTTGAGGAAGATTATTTTTTATCTTTTTATGTTTTTTTGGAAATTGGAAGGTACGAATCTCGGGGTTTGGATTTGGAGGGGGGTTGGTATTGCTACCGATTACTCTACTTATCTAATTATGTAGTCTAAGGTGTATGTATTCTATGTCTAATTATTGTGTGCTCGTATGATAGTTTAAAGATGTGTTTACTTAGGTTTTACTACTCCTTAATTATCTCCTATTGGTGGTTGAATTGTCACGTCCTTATTCTTAGTTGCGTTGTGTGTCTAAGGTTGTAGGGTATGCGTATGTTCCCTAACTCTTTGAACTTACCAAAGGGTCTCGTCTACAAAACCCACTAGGGATAATAAACTCTTACTCTAAGACACTTATTGGATGGCTTAGCTTACAACTACTCAAGGAGTTATATTCTAAGGTTCACAAAGATTTAATCAAGCATTAAGTACACAACGAATGACCTATCGCATTACTAGATCATTAATCAACTAAGATAACAGACAACCGATCAATAATCAATAACTAAGTTTCATATTCCCTATGCAAACACACAAATAAATTAGCCGGACATGGAGAACATTCAAGCATACATACAAATAATCAAAGACATAATTGTATTAATGAAGTAAAGAACTTATCTTGATGTAAGATAGGGCTTGGAACCCTAAAATACTATACAAGACAGCCTTGGTTCGGTTCTAGGTTTTTCTCCAAAGACTACACACAAATCTTGAAAAATTCGGATTCTATATATAAGATTACATATCGGAGGTGCACCTTATGTTTGTAACGCCGTCGGTGTGGCCGTCATTAGGGTTTCGACTTGGCCACGTTAGACTTGCGACGGCGTCACCTTGTGATTGTGACGCCGTCCTCTTGCCGACGCCGATGCGGATTGCATCTAGGCGTGCGGTAGCGACGGCCTACTCTTTTACAACTAGAGTCGCGAAAATAAGACTTTTGGGTTGTCCCGTCACAAAATCCTCGGACGGCGCGGAATAAGCGTGCCGTCACCTTATGTTTTCGGCGGTGGGTGTCTCGATTCGACTTTGGCCATTTTCTTCGTATATTCGCGCCTTTTAGGTCCAAATAAGTGCCATTACAGACAATTTGCCTTCAAGAGACCTAAAAGCTGAAGGAGCGATATTAAGTAATAACGGATACAAAAGTGATCAAATAAGGGCTTAAATGACCCCTCAAAAGGTACATTTTAAAACCTTATCAAATATCCTGGTATTTGCTTGTCATCAAGCAAATGTGCTTTTAGCCAATTAATTTATAAGTTAGGGGTCATGAAGCATTGGTTTAAAACGATCACAACACATATAAGCCCATAAAAGTCATAACAAGCACGAAAATTACATACTAGCACCCTCATGGGGTGTTTGGATACTCACATCTCTCTCGGTGTATATGAAATATAACAAATTGGAAATGGAAGATAAACACTCATTAAACGGTCCTAGTACATAGATTACCATAGGCTTGAGAATAGATCAAACCTCCATCGATTTGGCGTAAGCACCTAGGAAAGACTATCAAAGAGGTCTTTAAAGGTTTGTAGCGTTAGGCTTCGGTAGGGAAATAAAGGGTTTGGTGGGATAGGCTATTTAGTGGTGGCAAGTCAAAAATCTCTATGTTGCAAGTATACGAAAGATAGATTGCTAAGCCAAGACTCGACACTCTAAACTCTAGCTAATTGAATCAAACAAACATAAATTTAAAGGATAGATGTAAGATGGTAGCCAGTATGTTTTCACTCTATTTTTTTCTAATTTTTTTTTCGATTATTATTATTATTTATATTTTTTTACATACACTTTTACTCTACCATCCTCTACGGTAACATCAAAATGATAGAGATTTATAGGCACATCCCTACACTTGAGTTTTTATTACTTTAACACTAAATTGACCCGAATTGAAAAGATCAAAACACTTGGAGTACATTATTACGCAAACAAAAGGAATTTGAATTTAACGTTCCCTTTCCGTCATTTCATAAACTTTAACTTTTCCCATGAATCCCAATCGTCCCAAAGCTGTGTACAAAGGATATGACTCGACTTAGCAACTCTTGCAAGCAACCAGATAATTGAACTAAGGGTTTAGGTTGATAACAAAAATGCACTAAAAGTGAGTGCATACAAGGTAGGCTAAGGCGATTTGGGTGTATATTTTGGGGTGGGGTGTAAACAATGCTCTTCATTGATATTCCGGAAAAACCGAAACATCACGAGAACCGCGAAAAGGATAGGCTATGAGGGGTTAACTAGGTGTATCGTGTACTAAAGATGAGTACAACGCAAAGGGTGTGGGGGAATTACTCAACCGATGAGGAAGAAGTAATTATATTATGGGTATCAAACAAGGGTTATCCTAATGCCTCTTATCATTTAGTTATTCCTAACTACACAAGTGTAGTCTTACTAGCGATCTCGGAATGCATCACAAAACAAGTTCTAGAATCTAATATACTACCGGTTCACACTCTAAGCATTAAAGATGAATGCTTTTAATTCCTACTAATCTAAGGGCGATCCTCACATTTTGGGTGGAATTTAGGTGGTAAAGGGTTTTGTGCTAGTCATGCAACTTCCTATCCGTGAGACGCTTTTGTTAAGACTAATGGCCCTCTCCTATATGTCATGAAAATTAAAATTTGGTGCCAAAATTACCCTAACAGGCATTTTTCTCATGGTTTATTACACAAATACATTTGAACAAAGCAAATAGTCAAGGATAATAGTTTCAGGAGTTCCCGTTTTATTTTCCTCCACACTTAATGAACATTGTCCCCAATGTTCCCTAAAAGTATCAAAGTTATGATAATGGAAGGTAATGAAAAATGAAAGAAACTAGTACTCCCCTGATTAGCTCGGTAGGATCCGTTGTGAAGTAGTGGTTAAATCCTTTCCAAGAAGAATGTGCGCTTGAAAAGCTCCTTCCAATCTTTTGTAACTTCTTCTTGATAAATGAAACCTGCACACTTGAAGAAAACAAACGAAACATTCGCGTAAAATTGGGGGTAATAATATATATAAGACTGATTTAAACTAGGATATAATGCTTGTGGAATGGATGTTTACAAATTTCGGAAAATTAAGACACGAAAAATTCCAAAAATTATAAGTAGCTCAGAAAAAGGAAAAATAATCGATGTTTTACTCCTTCCTGCGTCGTCAGGTTGCAATCCTGTGGCGTCAGTTATCCTGACAAAAGCGGTCTGCGATTTTACGGAAAATTTTTGAAAAATTTACATCTTTAGAATCGGAAAAATTCGCAAAACATCCATTATGACTCGATACAAGCATTTGATTCGAACAAACACACATATATATCTTTTAATGAATTGTTATTCTCATGTTTACGTTTCTTTTGAAAGTGTGTAATCCTCCCTACACTTATCCTTTATGTAAAATACCTTTATATGCAATTAAGACGAGGTTAAAAACAAAACAAAGCATTTTTACAAATTTAAACATGAGTATAAACAATTAATAAAATATATATGACACTAACAAGCAAACAATTAAGCATGGGTTGCTGCTCCACGAAGCGCTTTCTTTATTTAAGAGTCTTGTAGGAGACTGAAGTATTCGTTCCTACAGCTTCATTACCGTCATCTCCTTCCCCGATTTCCCGTCATTCGAAAGGGTGTAGACGTTGTATGCTTACTTGTAGATTCGCCAACGTCGTCTATTATGGTGACGATTTTATCCTTTAGATTGGTTTCCTTCACAGTGAAAGGCCCAAACCATCTTGGTTTGTTTCTACCTCGTAATGCCCTTATCATTGATTTGTATAAAAGTAATTTTTCTCCCTTTAGGAATTCCTTAGGTTTCCTTTGTGCCTTTGTGTCGAGTGGGATTATTTCCTAACTTCTTGTCGGGTTTCCACAATGTTGCATACAATCCTTGAACCATAAAGTCCCTAAGCCTTTTTCCCGATCATTCATTTTCTTCTTAACACTATCGCTAGGGGCTTGTGGATTTCCACTCGTAATCATTTCCATGATCTTAAGAGGATACCTTGGGATGATGGGTATCCTAGCGTACCCTTTCCGCTTTTAAGTACCATGATGCCCTAGCGTTTGATAGTTGCCTTGGCGGTGGCAATGGTGTCCCAAGAATGAGTGGCACATTTTATCTTCCTCAACATCAATGATTACGAAATCCCCGGATAAACGTATAGCCACTCATCTATCAGAACATCCTCCGCGATCCCTATGGGGTAAACATAGGTGTGGTTAGCTAAGGAAAGTCTAAGATCGGTCTTGGCTGGTTTCACCTTAGTTAGCTTATTATAGATTGATAATGGCATTATGTTCACATCAGTCCCGATGCGGCTAGGCATTTATATTATCAATATCACCTATGCTACATGGTATTACGAAATTCCCTGTGGTGTCTCGTTTTTTTGTTAATGGTTTTATCACCAACTCATACAAGGGTCCCATAGGTAAGGCGTCATACTCTTCTTCTGTCATTTTTCCCAAGGGCTTCCTAAGAACTTCATTGTACCTAAAGTTGTTTACTTGGTTTGCAATGGTCATTTTGTTAATTTCGTGCTTAGGTAGTACTCAATGGTCTCGGGCTCATCATTAGGCCCAGTCCTCCCTCTGCTTTCCTTAGTTTTCCTTATCTCAACCCTTGCATCCTCGGGTATAATAGAAACGGCGTTAACAAATGAAGTGGGAGGACAATCGTTGCTTCTTACAAGTACCTTTTAGGAACTTTTGTTTGGTATATTATTACCAAATTCATCATTTCCGTCATTTTCGCATGCATTTCCTCTCTCTGCTTATAAACCTCCTCTTCAAATTTGGCTAATCTCTCCGTATGAGCTGCCATGTACTCCCTTATTTGTTCCTTGAAGCTTGGTGAGAGTGGTATTGGGAAGTAGAGGAGCGCCTTTGAAATTTGGATTTTGCTCACGACTTTGGGACTCCGAAAAGGTGTGGGGTTGTTGCGATTTGGCAGCTTCTCGAGAATTTATGCGGGGACTCTTCTTTGCCTTTCATAAGATAATCAATCCCTCTCTCAATGGCTCATTTTGCTCCTCGAGTGTCGGAAGATTCAAAAAGAGTTGATATGGCATTAACTACGTTAACCGGAGTTTCAGGAGATTCATTCCAATCTTCGTAGCTTTCGATCGACCAAGCTCCTCTATGATATCCCAAGATTTCTCTGCATTAAAGTCGCTGAGCCTTCCATGCGGCATTTCGATCAATGGATCGTCGGTGATGAAATCGGTATGATCATAGAAGATTTGGATTTGAAGCCAGATCAGCATGCATGATGGGGAAGTCTCGGAGTAGGTCCTTAAATCGAGTCCATGCTTTGTAGAGACTCACCTTGGAGTTTATTGACGTCCGAATGTCTCGCCTAAGTTTAGTATTCTCCCCGGTGGGAAAATTGACAAGGAAACGAGAGGTAAGATCATCCCAACTTGAGATGGATCCCGTGGAAGTCGCTCAAGCCAATTACTAGCTTGGTCCGTAGAAAATTGGAAGAGCCTTGAAGCGTGGTCTCGAGTGTACAACATCAAGGTCAATGGTATCGAACAATTTTGAAATCCCTCAGATCTGATTAGGATCTTGAACGAAGTCCATGGAATGCACATCCGTTTTGCACCAACCGGATGGTGTCGGATGCAGGGCCGTAGTTTGGGCTTGGTCGGGAAGCTCAATGGTGTTCCTATAGCCTAGGTGGCTTGGTCTCGAGTATTCACCAAGATAACGGGCTCTTGGCGGTCAATGGTGGTGGGTTGATGAATGGTGGTTGGTTATCACCTTCCATGATGAAAAGTGATGGGGTTACGAACAAAGTCGAAGGGGGATAGACTAAGAGAAAGCTAAAAATGAGAAAAATTTACTTGATAGGAATCAAGCAAAGAACCTAAACGAGGTGGACTACTAATTAGCTATTCTATTCCCGGCAGTATGCAAAACGATACTTGCTACATACATTGTTCGTGGGGTCAAGGAAACTTACTTTTCTTGAGCAAGTTTTATAACACCCTAGGCAGTGAACCTAATTGTTGTAGTGTAGTAATCAGGGTAAGCCACGGGTATTGATATCGTTCTATAGGGGAATAGGAATGCTAGTAAGAAGTTACTACGCTAAGGTTGGGGTTGAGGAAGATTATTTTTTATCTTTTTATGTTTTTTTTTTTTGAAATGGAAGTACAGAATCTCGAGGCTTGGATTTGGGGGTTGGTATTGCTACCGATTACTCTACTTATCTAATTATCTAGTCTAAGGTGTATGTAGTCTATGTCTATTATTGTGTGCTCTTATGATAGTTTAAAGATGTGTTTACTTAGGTTTTACTACTCCTTAATTATCTCCTATTGGTGGTTGAATTGTCCCGTCCTTATTCTTAGTTGCGTTGTGTGTCTAAGGTTGTAGGGTATCGTTATGTTCCCTAACTCTTTGAACTTACCAAAGGGTCTCGTCCTACTACAAAAACCACTAGGATAATAAACTCTTACTCTAAGGCACTCTTTGGATGGTTTAGCTTACACAATACTCAAGAGTTATATTCTAATTGTAAAGATTTAATCAAGCATTAAGTACACAAAGAATGACCTATCGCATTACTAGATCATTAATCAACTAAGATAAGAGACAACCAATCAATAATCAATAATTAAGTTTCATATTCCTAAGCAAACACACAAATAAATTAGCCGGACATGGAGAACATGCAAGCACACACAAATAATCAAAGACATAATTGTATTAATGAAGTAAAGAACTTATCTTGATTTAAGATGGGGTTGGATCCCTAAAATACTATACAAGACAGCCTTGGTTCGGTTCTAGGTTTTTACTCCAAAAGACTACACAAATCTGAAAAATTTGGATTCTATATATAAGATTACATATCGCGGCGGCGTACCCATGTTTTGTGACGCCGTCGTGTCGCCATTAGGGTTTCATCTTGGCCACGTTAGACTTGCGGCGGCGTCACCTTTCTTGTGACGCCGTCCTCTTGACTTTTGGCGCCGTCTGGATTGCATCTACGTCGGTAGCGGCGACCCTACTCTTTTTACTGGCCCAGACGTCGTCCTTGAAAATAATTCTTTTGGGTTCGATATTCACAAAATCCTCGGTGGCGTCACCAGGAAGCGTTGGCCTTGATCACCTTATGTTTTCAACGGTACGGAGTGTCTCGATCGACTTTGGCCATTTTCTTTGTATATTAGCCTTTAGATCCAAATAAGTGCCATTAATTTGCCTTGAGAATTAAAAAGTGAAAAGGAACGTATTAAGTAATAACCATTAAAAGTGATCAAATAAGGCTTAAATGACCCTCAAAGGTACATTTTAAAACCTTATCAACTTACTCCTTCTACATTTTGCAGTACCAAACCTCATGAATGGCGAATCATTACAGATCAAAGGTGCTTGTGTGATCACTTCGACCCTTTCTTCTTGGGAATTTGAACTTTGTTTTCACCCGTTTCCTCCATATTGACCATATCAATCCCCAAATCTTTCTTACTCTCTTCCAATATACCTCCAATCTTTTCCAGCGAACTTCTAGTTAGTCCAAGTTACGAAGGTATTCCGAGATTCCACTCAAACTATCCATACTAACTAGACAAACAAAAACAAAACAAAACAAAACAAAATCCGAACTATTAGCGTTAGAGTTAGTAAAAACAAGAACAAACTATAGAAACATATACTAAACAAGTTAAGATACTTAACAAAACTAAAAACATAGGTTAAAACTCAAAATCTAAAAATCATAAAAAATATTACCTCAGAAACTCTAACCGGATTCGGTTGGTTCACCAACCAAATCGGTTGATTGAATAAAACGGACCAATGATCCAGGATCGATTGCGGGTTTAAACCGAACTTGAGTTGGATCGACACCATTTATATTGTAAAAACGAAATTTAAATGCAATTAAGGAATCATTAAGATGTACTAAACTCTAATTAATAAAAACTCTTCATAAACCAAAAATTTAATAACTTAATAATAAAACCATTAAACTAAAAACTAAATTAACCACCAATTAAAATCTATCATTAAAATAATTAAACCATATAACTGAAAAGTTACTATAAAAACTGAATTAATCTAAAACTTAATAACTAATAAACATCAAATGTAAAGAAAATATAACTAAATCTAAGAAATCATTAAACTATAAGACATAATCTGCAAATAAAATCTAGAATGACAAGAATTACTCTAGGAATTATAACACAAATAACTAAGTAAACTAGAACAATGAAATCGAAAATGAAAATTTTCCTCAGAAACTCTAACCGGATTCGGTTGGCTCACCAACCGAATTGGTTAGCTAACAAAAACCCTTTTTACTCTTCAACAAATTCAATTCCAATACAACCAATTTTAAAGAAAATCAAAGAAAATCCCCGGACGGCACCAAAACTTGATGTCGTGTGGTGCAAGTTTTAAAAATTATAAACACGATTTAACCGTCTAACCTATTAACACATACGAGCAAGTATACTAATCGTTTATAGCAAAGTTTGGTAAGTCGAGATCGTCCCAAGGGATTTTTTTATTGAAATTGTTTTTGATGAAAAGATTCCAACAAGAAAGCTTGTCAAGGCTTCGTCAAATAGTTATGTTATAGCGAAATTCAATAATAAGAAATATATATACTTGTGTGTAGTCTATAATCAATCACAAATAGTGTTCATGAAGGTTTGGTGTATACTCTTGATGTGGTGCACAAATCATAAGCAAATGATCTCCAACCATGGTATATGTTTGTAAAAATCATTCTAAGAACAAAAACATTTAGGTAATCCTTTCGGTCCTTATCCTAATGATTATTCTTTAGAAATCCCATTTGTTTGCAACATGTTCCTATTAAATTTTTTCTTACGAATCTTTCGACACTTTCGTGATGAAAAGGTTCCTAGTCTTGTTTTAATAAGCAAACATGGTAGTTGTCAATCACCATATCCCCATACTAGTTTGTCACTCAAGTTTTTGGAATAAAACACAAGAGAAATCCTTTCGGTCCTTTTTCTTAAAACATGTTTTATCAACAAATCATACCAAGACTAGTATTTTTCCAACAAACTCATTTAAACAAGATCATATATACATGCATCACATTTTGAGAACACTTATATGATTAACTACATCCCAACACACAAGTATATCCCAAAACTACTCCATGATAATAATAATAATAACTAAACACAAATCATAACAAAGTAACTCAAATAATTCAAGAGAATAGAAATCCATAACAAAGTTCATAGAATACCTAAACTTTTGTGATTACAAGAATTAGAATTCGTGGATTGTAGCAACCACGTGCCTCAAATCACCTAGATTCACCGTATAACTCCAAACTACCAAAACTATGGATGAGAATTGTTCCTCCTTTTTTCGGACGTTTCAGTAGGTACTAGACTTTTGGGCTTGATAAAAATGATTGGTATTAGTTTTGAAGTAAACTAATAAACTTTTGGTTGTGTCACACCTAGTAAACTAGGACTAGGTTCATTATATAGCCACAAATGCTTTCAACTGATAAAAACGTTCTCAACAAGTTAATATCAAGAAATGATCGGCCTCCAATGATTATGGGGAGTTAAGGCAACAATAATGCAACTTTGTGTAACTGCTTGTGCATGCAACCGGATCGGTTACGATGGCAACCGGATCGGTTGCGTTTTGACCAAATGCCCAGCCGTATCCGGTTACGGGTTATACCGAACGGTGGTATCTTTTTGACTTTTGTTGACTTTCTGCTCATACGCTTCATTCTTTGCTTTCGCTGATGATTTCCAAGGCAAAACTTGATCTTCCCTTGCTGTAGATACTTAGAAATCATTGTGCTTCCCAATCATTGAGTCCAAAAGCTTCCTTGCTCGACTCCCTTCTTCAGAATCTTCCAAATGTGCATAAAAACTTCATTTCTTCATCATTCGTGATACCTGGCTACATATACATACGCAATACGCATCTTTTGCACTTTTGCAATAGTTATGAGTAAATATAGCCGATTATCATGCACAATACCAACAATAACGCTACTAAAAACATGTTCATTGTAGGCGTTATCATATACCATATTGCACATAACGAATTATTATTAGATATATTGAAGTCTTCCCCAATTTTATATTTATCAAACTAATTACCATGTGAATTTTACTTAATAATTAATCAAAACAATCAATAAACAATAATCCATGGTAAAACATGCATGTTCCACCATAGATTCCTCATAACAATTATAATCCCAAGAAACGCATATAATCATGGCACATAACAATTATTCATGAAAACCACATAAAATATACATGCAATCCTAGGGTTTCTACAAGTTTTACAAAAAATAAAACCTAATTAGAAAATTAAAGGGTAATCGACCCTTATAATAAAAAATTAGGGTTCCAATTTTTAAAACCCTAGAAACGAATAAAAGCATGTAATGTCACAAAATTTCAATTTTTATGTGTTCTCGGTATTAATTACAACATATTAACGGCTATGATACCCTTTGTTGAGTTTTACTAATCACAACAATTAAAGTAAACACGTAAACATCATCAAAGCATGCCTGAGTAATAGGAATAATACTTGTAAATTTATTAACCGAATTAAAAGTATATGCGTACCTTTTGCGAATCAATGCAATTAGGGTTTATGAAAAACCCAAATTAAGATCAAGAACCAAGAAACCCTAAACCCTAATAAATTAGGGTTTAACAAATTCGACTACACCAAAAGTCGAATACCCAAGATATACAAACACAAGTGTCTTTGCTCTTCGTTCTTGTACACCGTATTAGTAGCGAATCAATAAGAAAAGCTAGGTTCTTGAATCACAAATAAAACCAAACACTTGTTTCTTGGAGTTGGAAAAATCGAATCCCTTGGGGAGGGATGGTGTACGATCGGCCAAACCAAGAGGAGAGGAGAGGAGAAAGAAATTAGATTTCTAGGTGATCCAAGATTAGATTTATGAATACAAGGGGTTTGTATTTATAGGTTTCTAATAACTTGGTGACCAAGAAAAGATCCTCCCTTGGGCTTGAAGACCCACGACCGGCCATAGGACCCAAGAGGGAGTTCTAGATCTTTCTTGTCCACTAATTTCATCTCTAGTCCTTGTAGTTTACATTTAACGACCGTTAGTCTAAACTCGTTAATTATTAACTATAGTTAAGTTTTATTTCGTGACAAATAATTAATAATAATACTATTATATATATTAATTATTTTAACATCAACTCTCATACGTAATGTGTGCAATCCCAAAGTTTCGAGTTCCAATCTGGTCATACGCATATTAATTTATATCCATAAGATTTCAAAAGCGAGGTCACCTAACCAGATATCATCCCAAAAAGAAGAGTTCTCGCCATTGCCAACTTTTTTTTAATGAATCGCATAAGATCTATACGTTTACTTTGGAGAGAATGTAGATCCCGAATTATGTCCAGCCAAGGCGATCTTCTAGACATCGAGTTACATGTATCTAAGGCCCCTTGTATATGTGCATACATATACATGTGATTATTTTGAAATTATATGAATCATGAATTATTTGAACAAAGATTAAATTGAATATAACACTAGATAAAGTTCCTTCTTTGCAGTAAGTGATATTAAATCAAGCAATTTCGGTAGTTCTATCATTCACAATTATTTTGTTTCAATATGGTCTATTGTAGACTTTTTCTAATATAAATAATAATTTTGTTACGTTTATAGGTATCATAAATATTTAGAAAAATAATTCACATGTATTAGTGTCTAAAATTACAATAAAGCTAGATTTATATGTTTCACAAATGTTTTTACACACTTTTTATTATAAATATGTTTTTCAATTTTGCCACATGTTTTTCAATCTTTCCACACTTTTAACCATTTCAATTAGATAATATCTCCACACTTATATGTGTAGAAAAAATTGTCACACCTATTATTACCACAAAGATTATAAATAGCGCGACCAAGCTTCACGCATTTACGGCCAAAGCGAAGCTTTTGCGTTTATAATGTGTGACATAAGGCGGCAAAAAAATGAAAATATTTATATATTTATATCATATTTCATATATATCGAGTTTACGAAAAGACATGGCATAAGCGGCATAACGGTCTGGTGTTGCGGCATGACCAAGCCTCACCCTTTGCGAGCCTTTCAGAACCATGATTACCACACATAAAAAAGTGTGAACTTTATAATTTTACACATTGTTAACTATGACCATATAAACTTTAAAATGTGAAAATTTTACCTATTTTTTTTCTGTAATGTTTGTGGTCTACCAAATTTTATTTCAAATCTTTGTAGACATATTTCTAGAAAAAAGGTTGTCTATTAATAATGAGTTTGTTTATTATTGTAATACTCTCTCTGTCTCAAAATCATTGTCAGGAGAAACAATTCATAGAGTTTAATAAAAGTGGGGCTACTTTAATTATCAACTATTCAAAACAAATATTCTTCTATTAAATTCTTTATTTTTACTATAAAGGGGAAAATGGACAATTATTTTGAGACATCTAAAAAAGAAAATGTGGACTATTAGTTTGAAATAGAGAGAGTAATGAGTTTGCTCCTTGGAGACGATATTGACTAAAGTGAGTTTGTGCTATCTATCATTGTACATTAAATACTTTTTAAGATCGTAGTTGTTAAGATCTTGATCTTAATTTTAAGAGCTTACGATTATGCGATTTTACAAAACAAAAACGATTAGAATTTTACGTAACAAGCTTAAGATATTATATGATCCTGATCTTGACCATATGATCTTAAGATCTACTCCGATCCAATCTTACTTTTCTCAAACCGCAAACTAAGAGCGCTGGGTACAGTCTCGTGTCGAGGGTGGTGCCATGGGAAAAAGTAGTTCCACCTCAACATTTTTTCCTACGGCACCAGTCTTTCACATAGCACCAAAACCCTCCTCCCTGGTTGGCGTCAGAAAATGTGGTGAGGGTTTTTTTATTTTTATTTTTTTTATTATTTTTTTAATAAGTAAATAAAGACTAAAGGTGCAAGAAAAACACTAACAAAAAAGAATAATGTAAACTTATATAACACCAAGATTTAAAGTGAAACAAATATATATATATATATATATACAAACTTCCACCAGTACTTTTCTTCCTTCTTCCTCCTTGCGCCTTCCTCCTTATGCCTTCCTCTTGCAACTTCAAAAAAAGAAAGAAAAAGAAAGAAAAACCTTCTCATCACAATATACAATAACACTTGCAAATAGCTGCAGTATGGTATCTCGCTCCGTAGGCTCGCATTTTTGGCAATGTCGCAAGCCATCAGCTACCGTACCCTGTGCTCTAAAAACTACAAATTTATGGGTTATTTTTTTTATATAATTTAAAAAACATGTGATTCTTTTTAAACATTCTGTATTCATAATTTAGGATAACATTTAAAAAAAACATTCATATAATTTCGTGTTTAGAATATATAATAATTTGTAGATTGGTATAATATTACAAAGATCATCATTGCTCAACCCAAAAAAAAAATTAGATTCTTAGCCCGAATATCACTTCAATTGTGCAAGTTCAGGAGGACTAAGATCATCTTCTTCTTGAAATTTCTTTTGTCCAGTATTAGCAGCATCATCAATCTCTTTCATTATATATGGACCATTTTTTATAAAGTTAATCAACAAATTTCTTTCTTTCTAGCCTATTAGAACATTCATAAACCTTGAGGACCATTGAACATAGTTTTCCCGATACAACATGGGAGGTTGTGCATCACTCCCTGCGGCCAATGCACCTTGATTAGTAGACATTGTGATGTTGGATCTTTGATATGAGATGTTGTTTTGTTTGAAGGTTGTGTTTTAGCTTGGTGGTGTAGAAATTGTTGGGAATTTGTTGTTAGATGTTGTGATTTTGAGTTGATTAAAGTCTCTTAATAATTTTCAGACTTACAAAGTTGAAGTAAATTAAAGTCCAATTGAAAAGGAAAGTCAAGTTTCGTGAATTATAGTCAAAGTCTTGCAAACCAAGTCTTAAGGATGTTAAGTGAGTGTGGTAAAAATTATGGGCTAAAAGTGCTATATAGATGTCTCGCAACACAAAGTCTTGCAAACAGTAACTCTCTCAAAATCTCTTGAGAAACGGGCAAAGTTTTCTTCCGTACACAATGGGTAACAGATGGTCTCGTAAATGGAGGTGTCGCAAGCTTCTTCTTATCACAACTACAAAGGAAGCTCTCGCAACAATTTCTTGCAAAAATGGCGGAGTTTTCTTTCGTAAAATGTGGGCAACCAAAAGCTTCACAAGTTAGTATCACAAGAACAACTCTCGCAAGCAAAAGACAAAGGCTATCGCAACGTGCCTTTTGCAAGCAATATACTTCACAAAGAGCAATCGAAACCAAAAAAAAGGTTCACAACAGTTTTTAAGCCACTTGTCACAACAAAACCCTAATTTTGCTGACCTCTAGTGACCCTAATTCTGTGTCTAATGACTTTGTCTCTTGTGATAACAGCGACAAATCTTCAAAGGTCAATGTCCCTGCCTCCAGTGTGTTTAGTGTCAAAATTTCAGAGTCCAACTCACCTGATTCTATCTCCTATGCATTAACTTCCAGTGTTTCTACATCTAAGAGTGAAGCTGAGATTGAATCCAAAGTTAGGGCACCTATCCAAGAACCCATTATTGTTCAAGATTTACCTAGTTTTTCTTGTAATAGATCTGATAAGAATGAAAAATTTTCTAGGACTTCTTGTAATAAGAATGGTTATTTTAATAAAAAGGCAGGTCATTTTAGGAACAATACTTCATCTGTTTCTAAGTTGTGTTTTCTATGTGGTAGTAGTACTAATCATATTAAGGATTGTGATTTTTATGAGAAACAAATGGCCAATACGTCTGTTGGTAATGGGCTTGGATATGTTCATAGTATGAATAATGTTAATCACCAAAATTAGTTTGTCCCACAAGCTGTACTTTTGAGGACTGACAAAATAAACATTCCTCCTGCTAGACCACAACCATTTCCTACTGGTAAGCTAAAGGCGCCTGCATCCGTTCCTATTGGTAGGCTTAATAGGCCTTTTCCAGTTCCCTTTGATAGAGGATATTCTCCATCAGTTACTACTGATTGGTGGAAAAGTAATGCTAGACCTATGCCCCATAGACCTACAAGTTCTTATTTTCAGACATATACACCATATGTATCTCATATGAATATGAAGTATGGTGGGGTGAGAGAGGAAACTGATGTTAAGCCCTCAGCAGGTTGTTCTTGGAAAACACAAAAGGAAAGGTTCATTCTGGGTACCCAAGAACAATAGTGGATCTCATACATCTTCATGGCCACACTAGAGATCCACAAGGCCCGGACTAAGTGGTGGCTTGGGTCCCTCTAAACGACTTTACTCTCATGTTGTATATTTGTAGGTAAATCCTTTTTTAGATGTTGTAGATGAAGGGATCTTTGATAGTGGTTGTTCTAGAAGCATTACTGGTAACATGGCAAAATTGGATGACTTTCAAGAATTTCAAGGAGAAAAAGTGACTTTTGGAGGTGGTGAAGGTAGGATTACAAGGAAAGGGACAATCAGAACTCCTACATTGGATTTTGAAAATGTCTACTATGTGAAGGAACTGCATCAGCTCAACTTGTTTTCCATCTCTCAGATTTATGACAAGAAGAATAAAGTTCTCTTCAAAGATACTGATTGTCTTATTCTATCCAAGGACTTCAAACTTCCAGATGAAAGTATGGTGCTACTAAGGGTTCCAAGGAAGCATAATCTTTACACCATCAACTTGAATGATCTCAGTCCCAAAGGGAATTTGGCTTGTTTGGTGGCAAAGCCTCTGTTGATGAATCTATAAAATGGCACAGGAGGATGGGTCATGTTAACTATAAAAACATGAACATATTGGTAAAAGGTAACTTAGTTAGAGGTCTACCCCCTAAACCTTTCAAGAATGACCATTCCTGTGTTGCCTGTTGTAAAGGCAAGCAACATAAAGCCTCTTATAATGCCATTACTGCTGTGAGCTCCATTTCTGAGCCTTTGTAATTGCTTCATATGGACCTCTTTGGTCCTACATCCATTAGAAGCATTGACCACAAATATTACTGCCTTGTGATCACTGATGACTATAGCAGGTTTTGTTGGGTTTTCTTTTTAGAACATAAGGATGAGACTTATTCTGTCCTTAAGGACTTTATTAATCTTGTAGAAAACCAGTTAAACAAAAAGGTAAAAGCTATAAGGAGTGATAATGGTACCGAGTTTAAAAATGCTCATATTCTTGAACTCTATGGGTCTAAAGGGATAAAGAGGGATTATAGTAATGCTAGAACAAAACAGCAAAATGGGATTACTGAGAGGAAAAATCGAACCCTCATAGAGGTAGCTAGAACTATGTTGGCTGATTCTAAATTACCTACTATATTTTGGACTGAAGCAGTAAGAACTGCTTGTTATGTCTTGAATAGAGTGTCAGTAAATAGTCCTCATAATAAGACACCATATACCTTATTGACTTGGAAAATTCCATCAGTCAGTCACTTTAAACCTTTTGGGTGTAATGTGACCATTCTGAACACAAGTAATCATTTGGGTAAGTTTGATGGGAAGGCTGATGAAAGCTATATTGTTGGATACTTTGCAAGTAATATAGCCTATATGGTGTACAATGTGCCTAATAAAATGGTAGAAGAGACTTTGAATCTGAGGTATCTTGAAGACAAACCTAATGTACAGGATCCTGGTCATGAATGGTATTTTGATCTCGATTATTTGACTGATACATTGGGCTATAATCGTGATAAAGCTAACCAATCTGCAGGAACACAAGAAGCTTCAACTAACCCTGCAGGTACACAAGATGTTAGGATCACACTTTTTATGTTGTTTGATGATTCGAGTGGTCTAGGATTATGATGAAACAAGTATGCCATGTTTAGATAGATGAAGAGAGTAGATAGGGTGTTCTTGAGAGAGAAAGTAAAAATAAAAGAAAGGTTAGATTATTAAGAAGCACCACCCCTTCCAAGGATGGAAAGGGTATTTATAGTTACAACCTACATGCCCTCCTGTCGGGCTGTAGATCAGGCATACAGCGGGTAAAGACCCGTCCTTCCGCCACGGTGTTACTGTAAACTAATCTATGCTAATAACTAACTAATTAACTACTAAGTAACGTAAATAACGATATGTCTACGAGCTAACATATGCTAGACTATAATTAAGGTGACGGACACTTCCTTATGGAATTTCCAATTCCAATAAATCTCTAAGGGAGTCACCCCATGATTTACATTTTAAAATCCTAGCATGCTATTTTATCTTATTCTGAGCTCGTAGATTCAATTCTTCACTTCGAAATCTTTTGTGCTTTAGTAGTGATTCTTGAGTCCGCATACTTTGTACTTTTGGTGGAGCCTTTGATGATCCACGTCTTGATGATCTTGAGCTTTCTTTGAGATCATCACCCATAAATCTCTGGATCACCCTTTGTTGTGTTGCCTTCATGTGATGTTGTGACTTTTGGACCGACATGCTCACACTTTTTGGATCATGACATCTTTTTATCAGAGTAGCGGAATCATCTTTGTTATATGTCTTTAATGGTAATGATTTTCCTCAATTAAGTGTGAATGTTGTGAGCATGCGGTTGTGAATTGACTTCTCAACTCTGATCAGCTGCAACTGTCAACAGTTCCTGCAAATAAACAGTTAGTAATAAAACACACGAAAGTGTCTTTGTTCACTTTAGATGAATATAGTTGCAAGAACCACGGTTCCCGGATTATCGATCATTATCCTCTTGTGATTAGGTAGAGTTCAAGATCTCCTAACAGGGGTTTTAGCAGTATTCTATAGCTTCTCAACTGGAAGTCCCGAAGAAGACAACATGGAGTCAGTGAACCAGCGAATTGAGATTCACTGATTGATGAAAAATTGATTTGAAAAATAATCGCGTATTGCTTAGAAGAAAGAGTTTTGCAATACGATGAAGGTTTTATGAGAAAGATCAGTTTTCAATCAAAAATACCTTTTTGTATTTGAAAGAGAATACATATTCGATGTGCTAGAGAAAAGAAGAGATTTACACATCGAACGGTTTTTCCAAAAGTATTTTTTCAATCAGAGATACGTTTTGTGTTTGAAAAACATGAGTACACATTCGATGTGCTAGAGAAAAGAAGATTTGCACATCGAATAGTTTTTCCAAAAGTATTAGGTCAATTCATTTCTGGACCAAGGTTGATTCAAGAATGAATCGCCCCATTGTTTCTATCCAGTTGTCACAAGCTTGATCTTTAGAAAAGATCTCACATGCCACCCACCAAGAGCTTGTTTAATGTTGGCTCTAGAAGGATTTCCATCTTCATTGTGAATATGATAGCATATAACTCAGATGTTCTGGTAATACCACAAGGATAATGCGTAGGACTCTTAAGATATATTCTCACTTTCGACATTGTGTGAACTAGTGAGTCTTCATTGATTGTGTCTTAATGATATTTATTGATGATCTCTTGGCTCTAGACTCAATAGTGCACTTTTGGTTTCCTATGCCGGAGACTAGGGAGAGGGTCTCCTTCTTCAATATCAACATGCTCTAAGAAAAAGTTGATAGATTATGTAGGTTCCCCGTGAGAATGAAACAAGCACTTTTAAGAGGAACTTGAGTAGCTTGGGAAGTTTAGTGCAGTGCGTCACTGGGTCCATGACGTCTTGTCTTAAATACCAGTGTTACCTTAGTAACCACCAGTGCATATAGAATTGAACTGGTTTTCTACCCTAAGGTTGAATAAATGGAAGGCTATTTCTTTTCACCCTTTTTTCATTCAATTCTTTTTCATTCTTCAACCCCTCAGTGCTTACCGAGATTTCATTACTAGGACCTTGTTGGGTTTATTTCAGAGTTCTAGCTCTATCAATCGGCACTCTTCCAGTTCTCCTTTTCTCCTTTTTTCATCATACCTAAGGACTTGCACTATCTAGTGAATTGTCCCTAGGAAGATCCCTCCGCTCTGGCGGGATCGTAGGTAATACCTAACCTAACCATCCTTATATCACCATGCATAAAGTAAATTGGTCGGTCTTTTGGTAATGTTCTTTCCTTCATGAAACCAATTGAAAAATCATTTGGAAAAATCAATCAAGGTACTTGTGACATAATATCAAAGCATTTTGTACCTTAATTTTTTTGATCATTTAGAAATGCTCCCCCTCAACATGTGCATATGATTTTGAAATTGTTTAGCACATGGAGGCAAGAGTTCTTTTAAATAATTTATTGATCACAATTTTCTTGGAAAAAGTCATTTGATTTTCTTTGTAAATTTTCCCCCTCAAAATGTGCGTTGGTTATTTGAAAATCATTTTGCACGTAGAGGAAAGAGGTTTTTGAAGTACTTCCACGATTGCTAATAGAAACCATTTCCTCCCCCTCAATATGTGCATCGATATCGAAAGAGTTTACATATTAGAGAACTTGCACTTTGAATCAAAACGATCATCATTTATCAGATTTCATAATTAAATCACAAATTCTCTCCCGATCATCAAAATATCAAAACCCTTTGAGATTTGGATCCCAAGTGATTTAACAAGGTTTAGAAAACATGGGAGAAAATGTGGCGGGTTTAAATCTCATCTTGTTTTGGATAAATGCTCCTCCTCAATCATGTGCATCATGTATATGAAATCGTTTGGCACATGGAGCAGGAGTGCCTTTAAAGGACTAAAACAGATTTGAGATTTAAATCACGATCGCTCCCCCGATCAAAAATTTCAAACATTTTGAGATTTGTGATCCCAATTGATTTAAATTATTTAGAAAAGTTTGGGGAAAGACGTGGCCTGATTTAATTTTTGAAATTGACTGATGAGGACCAATTATAGACATTAGAGATTGTTAGTGTCAGGTATGATAGTTTTTAAGAGATCTTTAAGTAAAATAAAACAATTTCACAATCAGACAAGAACAGAAAAAAATTTCATTTTAAAAGATCTTTGAGTTTTAAAGAAAATCATACCATGACATAACATTAAATCTTTAGATCACCACTTATTTTGTACAAACGGACTTGATAGATGAAATATAATTTGAAAATATTTAGTTTGAAATCACTCTCCCCCTCAATCCATGACCGTAGTCGTTGATTGAGTGACTTTAGTTTAAAAAAAAGTCAAAACAATATTTTTCCATTTTGAAAACAATATTTTCAAAATTGTTTTTTTAAAAATGGTATCATCCACTACTTTTTCCACTTAAGTCACAGTTAGGTGGTTGAAATTTATACTTTGTTCTTTGTGGGCTTGAAGAAACCATCTCTGATCTTGATGAGACCTCTAACACGTTGCATCTATCGTGCCAACTTTCCATAGAGGTCCAATTAAGCTTCGTTTCTTCTTTTTGTCGACCCAAGAAATAGTTTCCCTTTCCTTTCGGCATCCAATCATCTTCTTTTGTGGGATCCAGATCGGGAACATTCTTTTATACCATGATATCTGCATACGTTAGTGGACATACATGCAGATATATGGTGGTCGACATCACCCAAACAAAAATCGACTAATAAAAGTCAATCCAACATATCAATCAGATCATACAAAGCATGGGATTATGTGCTCATTAAACTCTAATCATCTAATCCTAACAATCATATCCTAAATTCCTAGTTCTTCAACATAGGCAAATATCTTTTTCAGTTAAGCACGTAGGATAATTAGATAAGCTCGTTTAGATGATATAAATTTGAAAACATTCTCCCCCTCAATCAATGACTCATTTTTGAAAAGTTTCAAATAAGCTGAAGTCATTGATTGAGTTTAAAATAATGAAAAATTCTGATTCGATTGATTTTCAAGCAACAATTTCCACCATTTTGAAACAACAAATATTTTTTTAGAAGAATTTTAGAGCGGAAAAACATTTGTGTAGGAACAACATCTTTTGTCCGTGCTTTCCTCAAAATCGTTTTGGATAAGTGCACGAAATTTATGAAAAACTAATTTAGAGCATGCACTTTACTTCTTTGAAAAAGGGTTGCTATCTGAAATGATAAACCATGGTTTTAAGCACGGTTCACAGTCTAAAATAGCTGCAAGCCATATTTTGAGACATGTTTTGAAAAGAATATTTACACCTCCTGCTCGAACTTCATCTATGGTTCCATGCCATTATTGAATGACATTTCTAAGACCGTAGATGTTATCGATACCAGAAGACATGTCATTAGAAAAACAACATTTTGGTATTTTTCAATTTTTTTGATTTTTATGGGTTTTTGTTGGTTTTATATTTTTGTATTTTTCTTTTTGATAAATATATACAGATAGAGTAGATGATATAGTTTAGGACGATGATGATACGAGTACCGAGATAAGGATATCGAGCGGCCCCATTGTAGAAGATAGAAGTCATCATCTCTTAAACATTCACCACCAAAGCTTTCGAGGCTCCTGAGTTGAGAGAAATTGAACCATCTGAAATTGAGACTTTGGGACTTCCCCCAAACCATAAAATCCTTTTGTTGAGAGATTGACTCTATTTCAAGCTTTCCTTAGCCAGGTGCACAAAAAATCACACCATTATCATGAATATTGCTGCTCCTTTTAAGAATGATCATCGATTCTCCGTTAGGGGTTATATCATCAAGGTAGAAGAATAGCAACGTATCATCCCTCATTTAAATAATCTTCTCAAATTCCTTTTCCACTGAAGTCTGAAGCGATCCATACCAAAAAGTTGTCAAGAGACTACTTCCCCCAAGTAGATGAATTGATGCAGTCAGTCTCTTAGAATAGAGCTCACGAACCCGAATACACATATACCCGAAGACATAGAAACTTATATCGCCAGTAGCGATTAAGTCCGATAGCCAAAGAATAACCCCAATGTATACTTTTCTCTCCCCTAATGATAGTGTATGAAGCTCAAGAACCTGAAGTACCCAAATGTCCTTTCAATAGGGAATAACCGATAACTTTGAAGTAGCGGTGAATCGCGATTATCTCTGGGATGTCAACTCTCTAAATAAGTGATTATTAATGAATCACTGATTAAGCTCTCAAGTGAAATAGTAGTGCAACCCAAATGTACACAATTCCTCTCCCCAAATGATTTCGATGACATCGAAATCATCACACACTTGTGTACCTCTTTTATCATCAGAAACTAACTCTTCCATCTCTTCCCCCAGATAGTTGGAATAAGAACACTAGCGCCATGAGTAAAACCTTGAGTTTCTCTGCTGGTGACATTTGTCTTCCAGGTATCTTCATCACTTAGAAGTATTAAGCTCATCAATTTTCGTGTTTAGAATCTTGTCTCCTTCCCACTTCTTGTTTTGATACTTGAATCACAACACATTATAAGCAGATACTTGAAATCCGAGAAGAACACTTGTAATCTTGTGAGAATCAACTCTTTGGTAGAATGTGAGCAAGTCTAATGGGGATTAAAGATGACACACTCTCCCCAATTAGTGCTCTCCCCTAAACTGGCAATCTTTTTGATAAATGCCCGAGATAAGAAGAAGTCTTTAGATGGTTAAATCAACTTCGTCTTTAGTCTTCTATCATGACAGAAAATGTAGAACCTATGGGCCTCGACCTTCTTCAAGATTGTCAGTTTGGGAATAGTTAACATCTTCTTCTCATTAAATGCGTTCAATCAACTTTCATGTATGCAAATCCCTCAACTAAAATCCCTCCCAATCAAACAAAACGAAAGATGTTCATCAAGGAAATCAACCCATGGCCCGGAAGCACTTTGTCATTAATCATATCGACACGAGAAGATGTTCAATAACGGATCTTAGAAGAAACTCCATGTAAAGATGACCGATAAGAAGCTCGATTCTTACATGAGTTAGGAGCTGTATGACCATTTTATACTCGAAGTCAATCAACATCTTTAGCAAATTCACACTTCTTACCCCCGAAATTGCATGCGAGATGCCATTCTTGACTAAACAATGATTATCTTCATAATGTATTCTATTCACACTTCTCCCCTCAAAAGGTAGCATGATGTCGCCATCGTCATTATAATTGAGCAA
>OU343223.1:187661101-187684316 GCA_910596185.1 Chrysanthemum makinoi
AACCACACACATAAAAGTGTGAACTTTTATAATTTTACACATTGTTAACTATGACCATATAAACTTTAAAATGTGAAAATTTTAACTATTTTTCTCAGAATGTTTGTGGTCTACCAAATTTTTATTTGTAAATCTTTGTGTATTACATTTCTAGAAAAAAGGTTGTCTATTAATAATGAGTTTGTTTATTATTGTAATACTGCCTCAAAATCATTGTCGAGAAACAATTCATACGCTTTAATAAAAGTGCTACTTTTAATTATCAACTATTCAAAACAAATATTCTTCTATTAAATTCTTTATTTTTACTATAAAGGGGAAAATGGACAATTATTTTGAGACATCTAAAAAAGAAAATGTGGACTATTAGTTTGAAACAGAGAGAGTAATGAGTTTGCTCCTTGGAGACGATATTGACTAAAGTGAGTTTGTGCTATCTATCATTGTACATTAAATACTTTTTAAGATCGTAGTTGTTAAGATCTTGATCTTAATTTTAAGAGCTTACGATTATGCGATTTTACAAAACAAAAACGATTAGAATTTTAACGTAATGCTTAAGATATTATATGATCCCGATCTTGACCATATGATCTTAAGATCTACCCGATCCAATCTTACTTTTCTCAAACCAAAACTAAGAGCTGGTACAGTCTCGGTATGGTGCCATGGAAAAAGTAGTTCCACCTCAACATTTTTTCCTACGGCACCAGTCTTTCACATAGCACCAAAAACCCTCCTCCCTGGTTGGCGTCAGAAAATGTGGTGAGGGTTTTTTTATTTTTATTTTTTTTATTATTTTTTTAATAAGTAAATAAAGACTAAAGGTGCAAGAAAAACACTAACAAAAAAGAATAATGTAAACTTATATAACACCAAGATTTAAAGTGAAACAAATATATATATATATATATATACAAATCCAAGATTCTTTTCTTCCTTCTTCCTCCTTGCGCCTTCCTCCTTATGCCTTCCTCTTGCAACTTCAAAAAAAGAAAGAAAAAGAAAGAAAAACCTTTCTCATACAATATACAATAACACTTGCAAATAGTCATAAGTATGGTATCCGCCTCTAGGCTCTTTGGCAATGTCGCAAGCCATCAGCCTACCGTAACTGTGCTCTAAAACTACAAATTTATGGGTTATTTTTTTTATATAATTTAAAAAACATGTGATTCTTTTTAAACATTCTGTATTCATAATTTAGGATAACATTTAAAAAAAAACATTCATATAATTTCGTTTTTAGAATATATAATAATTTGTAGATTGGTATAATATTACAAAGATCATCATTGCTCAACCCAAAAAAAAAATTAGATTCTTAGCCCGAATATCAGCTTCAAATTGTGCAAGTTCAGGAGGACTAAGATCATCTTCTTCTTGAAATTTCTTTTGTCCAGTATTAGCAGCATCATCAATCTCTTTCATTATATATGGACCATTTTTTATAAAGTTAATCAACAAATTTCTTTCTTTCTAGCCTATTAGAACATTCATAAACCTTGAGGACCATTGAACATAGTTTTCCCGATACAACATGGGAGGTTGTGCATCACTCCCTGCGGCCAATGCACCTTGATTAGTAGACATTGTGATGTTGGATCTTTGATATGAGATGTTGTTTTGTTTGAAGGTTGTGTTTTAGCTTGGTGGTGTAGAAATTGTTGGGAATTTGTTGTTAGATGTTGTGATTTTGAGTTGATTAAAGTCTTAATAATTTTTCGCACTTACAAAGTTGAAGTAAATTAAAGTCCAATTGAAAAGGAAAGTCAAGTTTCGTGAATTATAGTCAAAGTCTTGCAAACCAAGTCTTAAGGATGTTAAGTGAGTGTGGTAAAATTATGGGCTAAAAGTTATAACAGATGTCTCAAGAACACAAAGTCTTGCAAAAGCGAATCCTCTCAAAAATCTCTTGAGAAACGGGCAAAGTTTTCTTCCGTACACAATGGGTAAAGATGGTCTCAAATGGAGGTGTCGCAGCTTCTTCTTATCACAACTACAAAGGAAGCTCTGGCAACAGTTTCTTGCGAAATGGCGGAGTTTTCTTTCAGAAAATGGCAACCAAAAGCTTCACAAGTTAGTATCACAAGAACAACTCTCGCAAGCAAAAGACAAAGGCTATCGCAACGTGCCTTTTGCAAGCAATATACTTCACAAAGAGCAATCAACCAAAAAAGGTTCACAACCGCTTTAAGCCACTTGTCACAACAAAACCCTAATTTTGTCGACTCCTTAGTGACCCTAATTCTGTGTCTAATGACTTTGTTCTGTGATAACAACGACAAATCTTCAAAGGTCAATGTCCCTGCCTGGTGTGTTTAGTGTCAAAATTTCAGTCCAACTCACCTGATTCTATCTCCCATTAACTTCCAGTGTTTCTACATCTAAGAGTGAAGCTGAGACTGAATCCAAAGTTAGGGCACCTATCCAAGAACCCATTATTGTTCAAGATTTACCTAGTTTTTCTTGTAATAGATCTGATAAGAATGAAAATTTTCTAGACTCTTGTAATAAGAATGGTTATTTTAATAAAAAGGCAGGCCATTTTAGGAAGAATACTTCATCTGTTTCTAAGTTGTGTTTTCTATGTGGTAGTAGTACTAATCATATTAAGGATTGTGATTTTTATGAGAAACAAATGGCCAATACGTCTGTTGGTAATGGGCTTGGATATGTTCATAGTATGAATAATGTTAATCACCAAAATTAGTTTGTCCCACAAGCTGTACTTTTGAGGACTGACAAAATAAACATTCCTCCTGCTAGACCACAACCATTTCCTACTGGTAAGCCAAAGGCGCCTGCATCCGTTCCTATTGGTAGGCTTAATAGGCCTTTTCCAGTTCCCTCTGATAGAGGATATTCTCCATCAGTTACTACTGATTGGTGGAAAAGTAATGCTAGACCTATGCCCCATAGACCTACAAGTTCTTATTTTCAGACATATACACCATATGTATCTCATATGAATATGAAGTATGGTGGGGTGAGAGAGGAAACTGATGTTAAGCCCTCAGCAGGTTGTTCTTGGAAAACACAAAAGGAAAGGTTCATTCTGGGTACCCAAGAACAATAGTGGATCTCATACATCTTCATGGCCACACTTTTCAGATCCACAAGGCAGACCCAAGTCATAAGTGGCTTGGGTCCCTCTTAGACACTAACTTTTCTCATGTTGTATATTTGTAGGTAAATCCTTTTTTAGATGTTGTAGATGAAGGGATCTTTGATAGTGGTTGTTCTAGAAGCATTACTGGTAACATGGCAAAATTGGATGACTTTCAAGAATTTCAAGGAGAAGTGACTTTGAGGTGGTGAAGGTAGGATTACAAGGAAAGGGACAATCGAACTCCCACATTGATTTTGAAATGTCTACTATGTGAAGGAACCTGACGTACCAACTTGTTTTCCATCTCAGATTTATGACAAGAAGAATAAAGTTCTTCAAAGATACTGATTGTCTTATTTATCCAAGGACTTCAAACTTCCAGATGAAAGTATGGTGCTACTAAGGGTTCCAAGGAAGCATAATCTTTACACCATCAACTTGAATGATCTCAATCCCAAAGGGAATTTGGCTTGTTTGGTGGCAAAGCCTCTGTTGATGAATCTATTAAATGGCACAGGAGGATGGGTCATGTTAACTATAAAAACATGAACATATTGGTAAAAGGTAACTTAGTTAGAGGTCTACCCCCTAAACCTTTCAAGAATGACCATTCCTGTGTTGCCTGTTGTAAAGGCAAGCAACATAAAGCCTCTTATATAATTCCATTACTGCTGTGAGCTCCATTGAAGCCTTTGTAATTGCTTCATATGACCCTTGGTCCTACATCCATTAGAAGCATTGACCACAAATATTACCGCCTTGTGATCATGATGACTATAAAGGTGTTTTGTTGGGTTTCTTTTTAGAACATATATGAGATTTATTCGCCCTTAAGGACTTTATTAATCTTGTAGAAACCGTTAAACAAAAGGTAAAAGCTATAAGGAGTGATAATGGTACCGAGTTTAAAAATGCTCATATTCTTGAACTCTATGGGTCTAAAGGGATAAAGAGGGATTATAGTAATGTTTGAACAAAAACAGAAATGGGATTAATGAGAGGAAAAAATCTAACCCTCATAGAGGTAGCTAGAACTATGTTGGTGATTCTAAATTACCACTATATTTTGGACCGGCTAAGAAGAACGCTTGTTATGTCTTGAATAGAGTGTCGTAAATAGTCCTCATAATAAGACACCATATACCTTGATTGACTTGAAAATTCCATCACAAATACTTTAAACCTGTGTAATGTGACCATTCTCAACACAAGTAATCATTTGGGTAAGTTTGAGGAAGGTCGATGAAAGATATATTGTTGATACTTTGCAAGTAATATAGCCTATATGGTGTATAATGTGCTAATAAAATGTAGGTAGAAGAGACTTTTGAATTGAGGTATCTTGAAGACAAAACCAATGTACAGGATCCTGGTCATGAATGGTATTTTGATCTCGATTATTTGACTGATACATTGGGCTATAATCGTGATAAAGCTAACCAATCATAGAACACAAAGAAGCTTCAACTAACCCCCAGGTACACAAGATGTTAGGATCACACTTTTATATGTTGTTTGATGATTCAGTGGTTAGGATTATGATGAAACAAGTATGCCATGTTTAGATAGATGAAGAGTAGATAGGGTGTCTTTGAGAGAGAAAGTAAAAAATAAAAGAAAGGTTAGATTATAAGCACCACCCTTCCAAGGATGGAAAGGTATTTATAGTTACAACCTACATGCCCTCCTCTGTCGGCTGTAGATCGTGCATACAAATGGGTAAAGACTGGCCCTTCCTCCACGATGATACTCTAAACTAATCTATGCTAATAACTAACTAATTAACTACTAAGTAACGTAAATAACGATATGTCTACGAGCTAACATATGCTAGACTATAATTAAGGTGACGGACACTTCCTTATGGAATTTCCAATTCCTAACAATCTCCCCCTAAGGGAGGTCACCCCATGATTTACATTTTAAATCCTAGCATGCTATTTTATCTTCAGTTCTGAGCTCGTAGATTTCAATTCTTCACTTCCGAAATCTTTGTGCTTTAGTAGTGATTCTTCAGAGTCCGCATACTTTGTACTTTTTAGTGGAGGCCTTTGACTGATCCACGTCTTGATGATCTTCGAGCTTTCTTTGAGATCATCAACCACAGTAAATCTCTGGATCACCCTTTGTTGTGTTGCCTTCATGTGATGTTGTGACTTTTGGACCGACATGCTCACACTTTCTGGATCATGACATCTTTTTATCAGAGTAGCGGAATCATCTTTGTTATATGTCTTTAATGGTAATGATTTTCCTCAATTAAGTGTGAATGTTGTGAGTATGCGTTGTGAATTGACTTCTCAACTCTGTCACTGGCTAAACTCCACAATGCCTCGCAAATAAAAGTTAGTAATAAACACACGAAAGTGTCTTTGTTCACTTTCGTTGAATATAGTTGCAAGAACCACGGTTCCTCGCTGATCAAGATAAATATCACTGCGGATTAGGTAGAGTTCAAGAATCTCCTTGATGTGGTTTCAAGATGTTTCTAGCCGTTCTCAAACTGGAGCGCCCAAGAAGACAACATGGAGTGAGGAACCAAATGAATTGAGATTCACTGACTGATGAAAAATTGATTTGAAAAACAATCGCGTATTGCTTAGAAGAAAGAGTTTTGCAATACGATGAAGGTTTTATGAGAAAGATCAGTTTTCAATCAAAAATACCTTTTTGTATTTGAAAGAGAATACATATTCGATGTGCTAGAGAAAAGAAGAGATTTACACATCGAACGGTTTTTCCAAAAGTATTTTTTCAATCAGAGATACGTTTTGTGTTTGAAAAACATGAGTACACATTCGATGTGCTAGAGAAAAGAAGATTTGCACATCGAATGGTTTTTCCAAAAGTATTCGTCAATTCATTTCCTGGACCAAGGTTGATTCAAGAATGAATCGCCCCATTGTTTCTATCCAGTTGTCACAAGCTTGATCTTTAGAAAATATCTCACATGCCACCCACCAAGAGCTTGTTTAATGTTGGCTCTAGAAGGATTTCCATCTTCATTGTGAATATGATAGCATATAACTCAGATGTTCTGGTAATACCACAAGGATAATGCGTAGGACTCTTAAGATATATTCTCACTTTCGACATTGTGTGAACTAGTGAGTCTTCATTGATTGTGTCTTAATGATATTTATTGATGATCTCTTGGCTCTAGACTCAATAGTGCACTTTTGGTTTCCTATGCCGGAGACTAGGGAGAGGGTCTCCTTCTTCAATATCAACATGCTCTAAGAAAAAGTCGATAGATTATGTAGGTTCCCCGTGAGAATGAAACAAGCACTTTTAAGAGGAACTTGAGTAGCTTGGGAAGTTTAGTGCAGTGCGTCACTGGGTCCATGACGTCTTGTCTTCAATACCAGTGTTACCTTAGTAACCACCAGTAGCATATGAATTGAACTCGGTTTCTACCCTAAGGTTGAATAAATGGAAGGCTATTTCTTTTCACCCTTTTTTCATTCAATTCTTTTTCATTCTTCAACCCCTTCAGTGCTTACCGAGATTTCATTACTAGAACCTTGTTGGGTTTATTCCAGTTCTAGCTCTATCTCAATCCGCACTCTTCTCGTTTCTCACTTTTCTCCTTTTTTCATCATACCTAAGGACTTCTACACTATCTAGTGAATTGTCCCTAGGAAGATCCCTCCGCTCTCGGGGATCAGGGAACAATACCTAACCTAACCATCCTTATAACACCATGCATAAAGTAAATTGGTCGGTCTTTTGGTAATGTTCTTTCCTTCATGAAACCAATTGAAAAATCATTTGGAAAAATCAATCAAGGTACTTGTGACATAATATCAAAGCATTTTGTACCTTAATTTTTTTGATCATTTAGAAATGCTCCCCCTCAACATGTGCATATGATTTTGAAATTGTTTAGCACATGGAGGCAAGAGTTATTTTAAATAATTTATTGATCACAATTTTCTTGGAAAAAGTCATTTGATTTTCTTGGTAAATTTCCCCCCTCAAAATGTGCGTTGGTTATTTGAAAATCATTTTGCACGTAGAGGAAAGAGGTTTTTGAAGTACTTCCACGATGCATAGACCATTTTCCCTCAATATATGCTGTGCATCGACATATCTAAAGAGTTTAACACATATTAGAGAGAACTTGCACTTTGAATCAAAACGATCATCATTTATAAGATTTCATAATTAAATCACAAATTCTCCCCCGATCATCAAAAATATCAAACCCTTTGAGATTTTGGATCCCAAGTGATTTAATAAGGTTTAGAAAACATGGGAGAAAATGTGGCCGTGTTTAAATACTCATCTTGTTTTTTGGATAAATGCTCCTCCTCAATCATGTGCATCATGTATATGGTTTTGGCACATGGAGGCGGAGTGCCTTTTAAAGGACTAAAACATTTGAGATTTAAATCACGATCGCTTCCCCATCAAAAATTTCAAACCTTTTGAGATTTGTGATCCCAATTGATTTAAATCATTTAAAAGATTTTGGGGAAAGACGGGCTGATTTAATTTTTGAAATTGACTGATGAGGACCAATTATAGACATTAAAGATTGTTAGTGTCAGTATGATAGTTTTTAAGAGATCTTTAAGTAAAATAAAACAATTTCACAATCAAACAAGAAAAAAAAATTTCATTTTGAAAGATCTTTGAGTTTTAAAGAAAATCATACCATGACATAACATTAAATCTTTAGATCACCACTTATTTTGTACAAACGGACTTGATAGATGAAATATAATTTGAAAATATTTAGTTTGAAATCACTCTCCCCCTCAATCCATGACCGTAGTCGTTGATTGAGTGACTTTAGTTTAAAAAAAAGTCAAAACAATATTTTTCCATTTTGAAAACAATATTTTCAAAATTGTTTTTTTAAAAATGGTATTATCCACTACTTTTTCCTCAAGTAACAAAGATACGTTAGGTGGTTGAGCTTACTGTTGTTGTCTGTAAGGCTTGAAGAAACCATCTCGCCGATGCAAAGGAGACCTTAACTGCATCTATCGTGCCAACTTTCCATAGAGGTCCAATTAAGCTCCTTTCTTCTTTTGTCAACCCAAGAAATAGTTTCCCTTCCTTTCGCATCCAATCATCTTCTTTGTGGGATCCGATCGAACATTCTTTTATACCATGATTCCTGATACGTTAGTGGACATACATGAAGATATATGGTGGTCGACATCACCCAAACAAAAATCGACTAATAAAAGTCAATCCAACATATCAATCAGATCATACAAAGCATGGGATTATGTGCTCATTAAACTCTAATCATCTAATCCTAACAATCATATCCTAAATTCCTAGTTCTTCAACATAGGCAAATATCTTTTTCAGTTAAGCACGTAGGATAATTAGATAAGCTCGTTTAGATGATATAAATTTGAAAACATTCTCCCCCTCAATCAATGACTCATTTTTGAAAAGTTTCAAATAAGCTGAAGTCATTGATTGGGTTTTGAAAATTAATGAAAAATTCTGATTCTGATTGATTTTCAAGCAACTCAAATTTCCACCATTTTGAAACAACAAATATTTTTCTGAAGAATTTTAGACGGAAAAACATTTGTGTAGGAACAACAGTCTTTTTGTCGACGTGCTTTCCTCAAAATCGTTTTGGATAAGTGCACGAAATTTATGAAAAACTAATTTAGAGCATGCACTTTACTTCTTTGAAAAAAGGGTTGCATATCTGAAATGATAGCAAACCATGGTTTAAGCACGGGTTACAGTCTAAAATAACTGCAAGCCATATTTTGAGACATGTTTTGGAAAAGAATATTTACACCTCCTGCTCGAACTTCATCTATGGTCCCATGCCATTATTGAATGACATTTCTAAGACCGTAGATGTTATCGATACCAGAAGACATGTCATTAGAAAAACAACATTTTGGTATTTTTCAATTTTTTTGATTTTTATGGGTTTTTGTTGGTTTTATATTTTTGTATTTTTCTTTTTGATAAATATATACAGATAGAGTAGATGATATAGTTTAGAAGATGATGATACGAGTAAGAGATAAGGATATCGAAGGCCCCATTGTAGAAGATAAAAGTCATCATCTCTTAAACATTCACCACCAAAGCTTTCGAGGCTCCTCGAAGTTGAGAGAAATTGAACCATCTGAAATGAGATTTCCTTTCCCCCAAACCATAAAATCCTTTGTTGAGCAGATTCAAGCTCTATTTCAAGCTTTCCCATAAAAGTACAAAAATCACACCATTATCATGAATATTGTCGCCCTTTTAAGAACGATCATCGATTCTCCGTTAGGGGTTATATCATCAAGGTAGAAGAATAGCAACGTATCATCCCTCATTTAAATAATCTTCTCAAATTCCTTTTCCACTGAAGTCTGAAGCGATCCATACCAAAAAGTTGTCAAGAGACTACTTCCCCCAAGTAGATGAATTGATGCAATGTCTTTTAGAATAGAGCTCAAGAACCCAATACACATATACCAAGACATAGAAACTTATATCATCAAGTAGTGATTAAGTCCGATAGCCAAAGAATAACCCCGATGTATACTTTTCTCTCCCCGATGATAGTGTATGAAGCTCAAGAACCCGAAGTACCCAAATGTCCTTTCAATAGAGAATAACCGATAACATTGAAGTAGCAGGCTGAATCATCTGACATCTCAAGGATGTCAACTCCGAAATAAGTGATTATTAATGAATCACTGATTAAGCTCTCAAGTGAAATAGTAGTGCAACCCAAATGTACACAATTCCTCTCCCCAAATGATTTCGATGACATCGAAATCATCACACACTTGTGTACCTCTTTTATCATCATAAACTAACTCTTCCATCTCTTCCCCCACATAGTTGGAATAAGAACACTAAACGCCATGAGTAAAACCTTGAGTTTCTCTCTGCTGTATGATTATTTGTCTTCCTGTGGTATCTTCAATCACTTAGAAGTATTAAGCTCATCAAGTTTACTCGTTTAGATGTTGTCTCCTTCCCTTGCTGGTTTTGATACTCGTAATCAAAGAATACATTATGCCCAGATACTTGAAATCTTTTGAGAAGAACACTTGTAATCTTGTGGGAATCAACTTGTTGAAGTAGAATGTGAGCAAGTCTAATTGGGGATTAAAGATGACATTACACTCTCCCCCAATTAGTGCTCTCCCCTAAACTGGCAATCCTTTTGATAAATGCCCGAAATAAGAAGAAGTCTTTAGATCGTTAAATGCAACTCGCCTTTAGTCTTCTATCATGCAACAGAAAATGTAGAACATACTATAGACTCGACCTTCTTCAAGATTGTCCGTTTGGGGAATAGAAAGTTAACATCTTCTTCTCATTAAATGCGTTCCAATCAACTTTCATGTAGCAAATCCCCTCAACTAAAATCCCTCCCAATCAAACAAGAACAGAAAGATGTTCATCAAGGAAATCAGCCCCGCAACTGGAAGCAAACACTTTGTCATTAATCATATCAGCTCAGGAGAAGATGTCAACCAACGATCTTAGAAGAAACTCCATGTAAAGATGATGTTAAGAAGCTCGATTCTTACATGAGTTAGGAGCCGTATGACCATTTATACTCCGAAGTCAATCAACATGCAGAATTCACACTTTTTCCTCAAGAATTGCATACGGAGATGCCATTCTTGACTAAACAAGTGATTATCTTCATAATGTATTCTATTCACACTTCTCCCCCTCAAAGGTAGCCTATGATGTCGCCATCGTCATTATAATTGAGTGGAATAAGTGGTACTAGTAAATGATAGTCCGGTTCACTTGATATCCGGAGCGCATGGAAAAGCATGAAGCATGTTGATGAGCATGGTCATTAAGATTTCTTCTTTCGAAGATAATGCGACCGGCTGCACATTACATTTATTTTCTTTATAGAACGAGGCTTGAACTGTTGTGTTCAAACGTCATAAGAAGATTTCTCTTCTTTCAAAGATAAAGTGCACTGAAACGTACACTTTTATTTTCTTTAGAGAATGAGGCTTGAACTGTTTTGTTCTGTTACATATTGGATTTCACATACACATCATAACACAAACACAAGTAGGCTTATAGATGATTTTCTAGAGAGAAAGTTAGAGGTTTGGGAACTTTAGTGAGAGAAAGAAAAATCTTATTATGAGCTCCAACTCTCTACCTTGGGAGGTAGAGAGTATTTATAGTCTTTACACAAACGCCACCCAACGGGTCATGGATCAGCATAAAAGGTAAAGACCCGTCCGCCCTCCACGTATTAATTATCTAAATATACTTGACATTAAATAACTGTTTACCACGAGCTTAACGATTACAAATACTTGAGGTGACCGACACTTTAATACCTGGATTTACTAAATTCAAACAATCTCCCCCTAAGGGAGGCCACCTCAAAATACATAGAATACAAAACGATATTACATTGAGATTGTTCTTGGATTCTTGTTCATGTTCTTTGTCTCAGAGCTCGTAGTCTTTGATTCTTCATTTTTGCATGTTTGAATAATCCAAGTGGAGGTCTTTAACTGATCCACGTGATACTGAGTTTTGAGTCAGCTTTGAGATCATCAGCAAAAATAAATCTTTAACTCATCCTTTGTGGTGTTGGTATTATGTGATGTTGTGAATTTTGGACCGACATGCCCACATTATGTATCATGATTTCTTATCATCAGAGTAGTGGAAGCTGCTGATTCATATGCTGGCATTAGCAGTAGAAGCAAAGAGTAGCTGGAGTGAAAATATCATAGTCATTGATGCACTAATCATGATTTCTTTATATATGAATGTGTTGTGTGAGCATGCGGCTATGGATTGACCGATTCATTCTGATCACCAAAACGCCGGGGTGTACCGCATAAAATGTGCTTAGCATAAAGCGCACGGTGTCTTTGATCACTTTCATTGAATTGAGGTACATGGCCCACGGTTCCCCGTTGATCACTACAAGTACTGCCTCGTGATCGGAAGAATTCTCAAGAATCTCCTTGGACGGGTTTCTCGCATTTGTTTAGCCGTTCTCAAACCGGAACGTCTCAAAGAAGCAAATACGTAGTGAGTGAACCAAATAATTGAGATTCAACGATTGATAAAATGAATGTTAAAGTTCGTATCGCTCAATAGAATTTGTTTTTGCAATACAACGAAGGTTTTAATGAAAATCAATTATCAATCATAAACAACTTTTATTTTGAAATATTTGTACACAAATGATGTGTGGAGAAAAGAGTTTTAAGCACAACGACCGGTTTTTCAAAGGTATCCCGTTAATCCATAACCCCGAACCAGATTGATTCAAAAGATTAAATCGACCCATTGTTTCGTCACTTGTCACATGGTTGATCTAATGGATAGACCACATGCCACCCACCAGAGCTTGTTCGATGTCAGTCCGTATAGCTTTCCATCTTCATTGTGAATATGTATGCATATTACCAAATGTTCGCAATACCACAAGGATAATGCGAGGACTATAGGATATAATCTTTCTTCCACATTGTAAAACGAGAGTCTTCATTGAAAAGTGTCCTAATGAGATTTATTGATGATCTCGTGGCTCTAGGCTCAATTGTGCATATTTGTTTCCTATGCCGAGACTAGGAGAGGGTCTCTTCTTCAATATCAACAATCTCTAAGAGAAAGTTGACGGTTCCCCGTGAGAATGAAACAAAGTCCCTTTAAGGGAACTTGAGTGGTTTGAAAGTTGAAGTGCAGCAAGGCCAATCGGGTCCATGACGCCTTGTCTTCAATACCATGTTAACTTGGTAACCACCAATAGTATATGAATTGAACCCTTGTTTCTGCCCTAAGGTTGAATTATTGGAGGGCTATTTCTTTTCACCCTTTTCATAGTCATTTCTTTTTCATTCTTCAACCCTTCAGTGCTTACCGAGACTTTATTACTAGAACCTTGTTTTTATTCCAAAGATTAGCTCGTCTCAAATCCGACTCTTCCCATATTCTCTTTTTCTCCTTTTTTCATCATACCTAAGGACTTCTACACTATCTAGTGGATTGTCCCTAGGTAGATCCCTCCGGCTCTGGCGGGATCGTGGGAACGAATACATAACCTAACCATCCTTATATCACCATGTATAAAGTAAATTTGGTCGGTCTATTTGGAATTGTTCATCTGCCATTGGAACCAATTGAAAACCATTTGAAAATCAATCCAGATACTTGTGATATGTTGTCAAAGTATTTTGTATCTGAATTGTTTTTGATATTTTTTAGAAATAGAGCTCCCCCTTAACATTTGCATCAAGCATCATTTTGTAATAGAAATTGTTTTCATCTTTAGAAATAGAGTTTCAACATTTTCTTTCATCTAAGAGTAGTTATATAAAAATGTGTTTTCAAATAGCCCCTCAATATGTGCATAGATATTTGAAAAGATTGTGCACATATTAGGAACAAACTGCACATTGAAATAAATTGATCACGTTTCAAATCTTTGTGGTTTAGAGAGATGTTCCCCTCACATGTGCATGGAAACTTGAAATCGCTCCAAGCACATGTGGGAAGGAGAGCTTGTACATCCTTATAAAACCATTTACCTAATTATCACACTTAAATCAAACCTCCCCATCACAATTATCAAATCATTTGAGATTTGTGATCTCTCAAGATTTAAATTAATTATGAAAGCTTTTAAGGAGAATTGTGACTTGATTATGAAAGCGTTTTAACTAATAAGGATTGGATTTTGAGACTTTAAACTCCATTGATTAAACATGCACGACATCTTTTGAAAACAATTGTGAAATAACCTGATTTAATTGAAATCTTTCTCCCCCTCAATCAATGACATAAGTTGTTGATTGAGAGATAAATATTTTGACAAATGTTAAGTCCAGATGATTTTCAAAAATAGAGTCTGAGTTATATTAAGTAATTGTTTATAGAATCAGAGCATGAGATTTGAAAACCAAGATAAAGCATGGCTCCGTTCTTTCTTTGAAAAACGGGTTACTGTCTGAAATGACAATAAACCAAGGTTTTACTTTCTTAAAAAAAAATTCTTTCTCTAAATTTTCTTTAACATTCGAATAACATCTAAAGTCCCGTGTCATTCTTTGAATGACAACACAAAGACCGTAGATATTATCGAATCGAGGAAAACATGACAAAAGGACAATATTTTTGGATTTTTTGAAAGTTTTCTAATTTTCTATTTGCTTTTTGAAGGTTTTGTAATTTTGTATTTGTTTTTCAATAGATATTTACAAGAGATAGATGAAGGAAAAACCTTTACTCCTCTTTCTTCCTCTGAAGACGTTTGAGTGTTTCCTGTTGTAGGCTCTAAGACCAAGTCGAAGGATAAACTCAAACGCCTTCAGGAAGAGCTTTGGTGAAGATGTTTGCTAACCGGTATTCATCATCACAAAGTATAGTTCCACCACAATCGCTTTCTTACTTGCTCCCCATGAAAATGATGTCGAATGTCTATGTGCTCGCTTCGAGTGTTGTAATGCTTGTTGCATGAGAGAGTAATAGCACTTTATTATCACAAGACAGAGGGATTTTAAAGAATTCAAAGCCATGTTTTATAATTGGGATCTCATCCAAAGGATTTGAGCACAACAAGATGACATGGCTATGTATTCAGCCTTCGTAGAGGAAATAGAAGTACTATTTGTTTTTGAAGACTAGCTCACAAGCTTATCACCCAAAACTGAAAGCACCTCCAAACGTACTTTGAACGGTATCTTGACATCCCCATGATCAAAGATTCGTGATAGGTCAGTTAGTGACATAGCGGTGTCCTTCGTACCAAAAGTCCCATGTTGATGGTTCCTGGAGATACCAAAGACCCTTTTAACTTTCAAGGTGCTTTTTGGTAGGTTTAGTTGATATCTAGCATACATGCAAACAAATAACAAGATGTTCTGTCTACTAGTCGTGAGGTACATCAAAATCCAATCATGCTACATATTTCATTTGTTCTACCATGATCCCCAGTGGTCCTCATCCGCTTTGTACTTAATCATGGGAGTGTCTACCAGGTCATTAAGAATCAAAATACAAATTCCTTTAAAATCTCATTTGCTATATTTAGATTGATTAATAAAATGCTTCCTGACTTTCTCAAATTTGTAATCCCAAGAAAATGACATTTGCCCCATCATTGATATATTTGAAATTTTGAACCCATTTCTTTAGAAAAACGGTCACATATCATCGGGCTAGTCGAGGTAAAAGATAATATCATCTTACATATTTGAACGCGAATTAAATGTTGCCTGACCCTGGTATACAATGTCGGACAACTGCCTTTGTTGAATCCTGCAGATAGAAGAAACCTTGATAATGATCGTACTAAGCGCTCTAGGATCTTGCTTCAAACCGTAAATGGGCCTTTTTCAAGCGATAGATATGAGTAGGATGCCTGATTCACAAACTCTCCGGCGGGCCGACGTAAACCACCTATTTCAAATCTCCATCAGAAAGGCCGCTTCCACATCCATCCGATATACAACCATATTCTTGCTAGCAGATTAGCTGCTAAGAACTCGATTGCCTCGATCCGGCAAACAGGAGCAAATGATTCTTCAAAGTCCAATACCCTCCTCTTCACGTATCCTTTTTGCAAACTAACTAATTTTGTTCTTTAAAACATCACCATGCCTCATCAAGTTTAACTTTGAATATCCACTTAGAGCAATGATCATAGCATAATCCGGAGCGGTACTTATTACCATACATCTAGAAATATCAAACTTCATGAATTTCTTCTGCATGGTATGAACCAATTTGCCATCATTCATTGCGTTTTTAAGCATCTTTGGTTCGACTTTTGAGAGTACAAAATTGAAGAAGCACCATAAGGCATCGGTTGTGTTGTTTACGGTGGATACCGGACGAGAGGGTTTTCCAATGATGTTGTCCAATGGATGATCATGTGTCCATTTTCTGAGGTGTTCATTTTGGTTGTTGTGGAACCTGGCGAAGTAAAAGTCGATGTCTCCTGATGAAGATGGTTCGATGATGATCTGTGAGCAAAGATATTTTCAAATGGAGCATCTTCAAGGAGTATAAAAGGATTGACTTCATCCCGGTGCCAAGCAATTCCATTATGTATACTTGATGATTGGGGTTTGTTGATGAAACAGAGTGATCTGCAGAGTAGCGCTTCTTGACTTAATGACATCGAAACTGAAGGGTTAACTTCATTGATATGGCTCGAAGCAGCCTCTGTTGTTGGAATTGACAGATCACTGGCATTTGGCTCATAATGTTCATCAAAAATTTGATCAAACAATCTGTAACACCCCCAAAAATGGTTTGCAGCGGAAGAAAAGGTTTTTGGGATGCTACTCAATTGGATCATAACACAAAGTGAAAAATATAGATTTTTCTAAAAGACTTCATTTATTGGAAGTAAAATAAAGTTTACAAAGGTTGATTTGTTATGGAAAATGGCCCATTAATAAAGTATGGTCCCAATTGTATATCGAGTCATCTATGACCATGCCATGCCAATGCCCAAGCGCCCAGAAGTTAGCTATTGCCTTTCTCATCCCGAAAATATATGCTAAAAGTCAACACAATGGTTGTTTAATTCATAGGTTTAGTAATAAAGCAATTGATCAAGATTTTCAAGTCTAAAATAAGCCATGGGCTACGTTGTTATAATGCCCATAAGAGATAGTTGATATTATTTGCACTAAGCTCATGAAACCAATACTAATCGCATACACCTAATTCCTGGTGTAAGTAAATAAAATTGCCCCTCTGAGATGTAATAGCCAATTACATAGAGATACCAAATATAGTGCTCCTTGCTATTTCGGAGCAACCTAGCCTGTGGTCACACCCTAGTAGTACTATCCACGATATTTCGTTCACTCGCAAGTGATTAATGGTTCATGATGTAGGACTTTTGGCAAAGCAACTTAGGCAAGAGTCATAATATCAAGAGTACAAAGAAACAGTTTTCAAGCAATTGTGATCATAAAAGCAGTAGCATGTATTCCTCCCCAAGGAGTTTATAAAAAGTTTAAAAAGAGTAAAAGTGGGGCCTAGAACTCACCTTAGTGAGCAATCAATATTGTAAAGTCAAATGGTAGGAATGAGCAATACCGATACACGACCTATAATAGCATATCAAGTTTTAGTCTACAGATTTTGGTTTAAGAAAAGAAAAGTTTTCAAGTGTTTTGTATGCTATCGTTAAAGTTCAAAAGTAAAAGGTTTCTCAAATAATTGAGGTATTGTATTTGTGGAGTTCTACAAGTTTATTTTTTTAATTATCATGTACATAAAATGCAATTCTGTGAGATTATTTATAAGTTTGGCTCTTGGAATAATGTGAAAATTTGTATACGAAACTTTCGTATAACATGTTGGCTCGAATATTGGCTCAAGTATTATCAACGGATTGATAAATAAAGCGAATTGTATTTATAAGGTCAGTTTATTCTAACGTAAAAAATATATATATATGCTATATATACTTATTAATTTGGTGGGTAAATAATATATTTAGACAAATATATTATTTATAACTTACGCTGTGGCTAAATAAAATAATATATTTATAAAAGTTTCAAAACTTATAAAAGTTTTTAAGAAAATGCTAAATTGGTAAAAGTTGAGGGTAAATGTGTATAATTTATATAAGTTATAAAAACTTATAAAATTAAAGTTTTAGAAGTTTTAAGAAAAGTGACAAAAGATTCGAAATCGAGGGGCTGATATTGAAAATTTGTATAAGTGTTAAAATCTTATAAAAAGCCCTTTTGAGAAAATTATATTTTATCAAAGATAAAAAAATATGGCAAATGCCACTCTGCCAAGGATCGAACCAATGACCTTACGCTTACAAGACCCAGCCGACTACAACCAACCGAGCTAGGTACTTGTTGTTTTTTTAAACGCAGTTATTATATTTAACGTCGATACTGTGTTGCATTTTGTGTTAAGGAATTTTACTCAAAGGAATGTTTTTGCATGCAATGTTTTTTGGCTACCACTAGCCTCATCGTGAGTGGGTTTGAATTTTTTGTCATTCAACATGTTTAGCCTCGAGTTTCTCACAAAAATGCATATGTTAGGAGTTGGTCGACTAAGTGAGCTAAAAATCTCAACTTATTATTACTATAAGTTCAAAGCTTTGACCCGTTGTTTTGGGCATTTGGGCCTCGAGTGCTTGGTGTTGTTGGTTTGGTTTATTTTTGAACCCGTTTGGCTTGAGTTTGGTTTTCAACAAATGAGTCGGTATAAGTCGAGTACAAAAGAGGTTCGAAAGAAATTATAAAATCCAAACTATACCGAGATAAGCCAAGAAATCAAACATGCATTATTCCAAGATTGAGCCAAGCGTTAATATTACTTTGAAAATGATTTCACTTAAAGCTTATATGTTTAGGTTGATATAAAAGTTGCAAAACCTTCACAGAAGCATGTTAACATAAAGATTAACATGTCTAGTTCATAATAAAACATGAAACAAAAGTTTCAATAGATTTTCATTTCTAACTTGTGTTATATATATATCGAGTAGATTCAAAATTTTGCAAGCAGGTGTATAACCATATAAAAGAAGTATCAAAATAGATGAGTTTGAGTAGCTTACTGATTGGTGCTAAACAGTCAAGTCTAATCACACAAGCTAACCACTTGTGAATGGCTAACCGTAACAGACTTAAAACAGTTCAAACACTAATGCAATTAAGATCAGAGGAATATAGGGAATTCCTGGGTCGTTAAGTCCCACGGAGGATGAATTGGTGTATTAAACACTTGATCAGATGATAGAATGATCACTAAGGATAGTGATCAGTAAGGATATTGATGGAAAATTATACCTAAAGAAAAGATCTACAAATTACAGCAACTTAAATGCAAATTAAAAGAAATAAAAGATAAAAGATATTAAATAAACGCTATCACTATTTTTAAAGTCGATGAACGTTTAAAACCTAAAACGTACGTTTAAATAAAATTACGTAAACGTACAAAATAAAACGTGAGTTTTATTGAAATAAAAGACCTACAAATATGAAAATGATATTTTTACAATCCTAATAATAAAATAAAATTATTAGAAAAAGAAAATTATTTTTACAACTATTTAATTAATTTTTATTAATTAAAAACTATTTATTGAGTATTTAAAATGCACTAAAATATAAGAAAATACAAAATTAACCTAGAAAAATAAAATTATAACTTAGAAAAGTCTAAAATATGATAAAACTTATTTTAAAACTGAAAATATATTTTTAAGACTTTATATGTATTTATTATTAATTTAAAACTATTTAAAACTAATTAAAATGCTAAAAAAATACTTTTTAAACTAAGAAAATTATGGAAAAATACTTTTTATTACTTTTATATTTATCTTAACCTAATAAAATTGAAAAAATATTTTTTTTGAACTTTTTCTAATTTATTTGTATTAAACGCTATTTAAAAATGCCTAAAAACTGTTTTTAATTAAGAAAAATAGCAAACAGTTATGGAAAATTATGAAAATTTCAGGAAAAGTCTATTTTAATCTACTGAATCTAAGAAAAATAGAAAAAACATGGGCTTGTGTGGTAGATTATGGAATACTTTGTAACTGCTTATAAATAAGCACTTATGATAAGCCAAAAGCTACAATAAGCTACCAAATTGATACACAAGCTACAATAAGCTATAAGAACTCTAAATCAACTAAAAACAACAAACCACAACCTCTGGATTGCAAGTTAGCACAGATTTGATATTTTGACTTTTAAGCTAAAAACAGATTTAGGCTAGCTACTTTAAGCACAAGAATAAGCAACACAATAAGCTAAAAGTGAAAACTACAAATTGTAAACTAAAGTAGACCTGGGTGAGAGTGTCTAAACCAAAACTCAGACCATGAGAAGCTCTTATGAGCCCTGTGCACAAGCTGCAAGAACTGAGAAAATCTCAGTATCAACTGAGTTCAGTGAGCAGGGCAACTAGGCCCAGTGCTGATAAGCTTGTTTGGAGCTTTTAGAAAATCTCTAAAATTTAACAAAAATCATAATAAGTAATTTGACCTGTTGAAGTTCTTAATCCCAGAGTTTCATTTGATTTGGTCCAAGAATGAACCCAAGAAAAATCTTGCTAGATGGCCTGAAAACTGGTTTTTCAAGATTTTGACTTTTGACAAGTTATGAAACAGTTGACTTTTATGAGATTTAAATCAATCTTGCTTACTAATTATGATGTAATAAGCTATGTTGAGATGAGATTAAGCTAGGTTATCAGATTCTAAGCTAGTATGGTGATTATGATAAGCTAAAATCCAACAGTTAACAAGCTAGGTGAGAATTAAGGTACTTTTGACTTTTTACTATAACAAGCACAGGTTTCTCTGGTTTCTTTGAGTTCTTTAGACCAAGTGTGACTCAGAATAACCAAAACCAAAGTACACACAAATTTTAACACAGTGAAACAAGTAAAACCAAACACCCCTTTTAATGACTGTCTTGATGTTTTTCAAAGGATTTCACTGATCCAATCCATGAAAATGATAACAGACCTTATAATATTGATTACTAGGACTAATGAAACATTAAACAACAGTATCAACAACATGAAACTCAAGATTAATAAGTATGCTATTATGACTCAAGTTAAATTGAGATTTTAACAACTACCAGTTTTAAAGAACAAGCAAACTATATTAAACTTTAATCTCACTAATCAAACACCAACAAGCATAAAAGCAAGATAAAAGCAGGAAATGAGCACTTGAAAAAAGTGAAAAACTAGAATTTAGCAAATGGCTTACAAATTGGTTTCCAAGGAAATACTGAGAACCAAGGCATTCAAACACAACCTAGAGCTTCCAAATAAGTACTAACCCAGGCAATCCAAAATATACCCTGCTCCAGCTTTTCTTCTTCATCTCCATGTGATTTTTTATTTTTAACTAATTAATTGGTATTTTTTGTGAATTTTTGTGTTATTGATACTCAACTGTTTTTAAGGTATCTAAAAGCTTGAATAAGCTTTATAGGGAGCTTATGTGAGCTTTTAAGTCCAAACTAACAACTCACGCAACATCATTTCATTATATTGAGATTTTTGGATAATGAGAAAATTGCATAACTTGAGATAAGACCTTAAACTTGAAATTGATACTTGATAAAGTTTAACAATACACTGAATATGCTTAACAAAGTACTTTTAAGATGGAAATTATACTGGAAATTGAAAGTTAATTAAAAACGACAATACATAAAATGAAATTAAAACTAGATAGGTTCTCCACTGCTTCTTTCTTGATATATATTGATTTGAAATATCTCTTGTCGACTCAACTTATCCCATCACATCTTGACCATTGATTGAGCCAGATAATCATTTTTGCCATTTGGCGAATTTGGCGCCAAAATGTCTTGAGTAGGTTTTTCACATTAATTGGGTTGGTTTGATGTGGAGGTGGAAGGGAGATGTAATCAAGTGGATAAACAGCTGGAAATGGTGAGGTGGAGGTGAAACCATCACTGGTTTTGGCTAAACCAGTGTGGGAGAGAAGCTGCTACAGAAAGTAGCGTTTTATTTGAATTCAAATTTTGGGCCGGGTCATTGATGGATGATTGGCTTAGTTTTTAATATAGGATACGTTTGGTTTAAGTTAACAACAAGGACCATTTTTGCAATTTGAGTAAACTTGAAGGACTGATCTTGAACATTTTCCAAAGCTCTCTCAAGGACTAAAACTGCCAAATGTGATTAGTACAATGACCTATATTGATAATTTCCATTTTTGTAAACCTAGGGACCAAAACTGTCAAGTTTGTAACTCTAGGGACCAAACTTGTAATTTTCTCCAAAGTTTATCATAAGGACCATTTTTGTCATTTATAAATAGAACAAGGTTAATATTTGATTATTTTCACTTTTTAAATTAACCAAGGACTATTTATGACATTTTTCAAACTTGAGGGACTAAAGTTGTCATTTTGTGATTTTTGAACTTTAAAGGGTTTGTTTTGACAACTTTTGAATCTTATGGACCTTAAATGACATTTTACAAGTTTTTGAATTACCAGGGACTGTTTTTGACAACTTTTGTAACTTGGGGGACTAAAACTGCCAATTATGCAAACTTGATATGTTTTTCACCAGATTTTGATGTTTTTGCATTTAAAACATATAAAACACTTGTTTGTGATATTTTTATCATTTTGATGTGTTTCTGAGTGTTTTCAGATGTTTTTGGCATTCTAACAGTATAAAAATGATGAGTATTTAGACACTCATCAATCCCCCACACTAAGATATTGCTAGTCCCTAGCAATGATTTGAGAAAATTTAATGGATTTTATCTCTTTACCAAAAGCCATTACTTCTGGAGTAGCCAATTGTTTTGATTCAAGTAAGAATCTTGGCACAACGATAACCAAATGATTTTGAGCAAATCATAAGCTATGAACGGATTTGATTTGTCTTTACCAGAAGCCGTTTGCTTCTGGACTAGCCAACTCTTAGATAAATTATCAATATTATCTTTGGTGAGCCGATTACCAATTATGGATTTCCAACTGCCTTTACCACAAGCCATAAACTTGCGGGCTAGCCAACTTTTCACTAGTTTAAAGATATGGTGAGTTGAACACCATACAATTTTAGGCAAATTGCAAGCCATAAACGGATTTGAGATATCTTTACCAAGAGCCGTTTTGCTCCTGGATTAGCCAATCCTTATGTGGGTTAGACATGGCGGACTGATTACCATTTGCTGAGTAAGTGAAAAACACTTATTCCAAAAAAAAATTTGGCCAAAAACGAGGGAATTGGGTGGAATAATTACATGATAAAATTCGTGAGAATTCCCCACCCACACTAAGAAATGAATATTGCCCTCAATATTCAAAGTACCGGCGGTTATGCCGAAACACAGAACATAAAAGGGAAATACTACGACCATTATTTTGTTTTTGATATATACTTTTTTTAGAGAAAATGATTGATATATACAACAATGGGAAAAACTCCCCCACACTAGGGTGATAGAAAGGGGATAAGAAGACAGAAATATGGATGAAAATCCATATGGTGTGTGCTACTATTTTTGATTCCCGAGTCCCTAGCTTGACTCGATCCCCGCATTTATTGGTTCATGGGGAATGTTTGTAAATCCGGGACAACCACAGGGGGAAT
>OU343223.1:187684416-187728343 GCA_910596185.1 Chrysanthemum makinoi
GTTCTTATTATTCCGCTGCGTTGCATATGTTATTGTCAAACCCTAAGGCTCAAAACGATCTCAAGGAGTCCTAACAAACTCCACACTTAATATTATTGTGTTTGATGATTCGGGTGGTCTTGGATGGTGGAAATACATGTTAGCCATTTAGAGAGAGAAAGTAAAGAGAGGGTGTTCTTGGTAGAGACTTGGTTTACAAAAAGGAAAGATTAGATTGAAAGAATCACCACCCCTTCCAAGGATGGAAGGGGTATTTAAAATTACAAACATACCGACCTCTTGACGGCCTGTGGATCAGGTATATAGTGGGTAAATGTAACATATTGGATTTCACAAAGACATACACAATCACAATAAGGGGCGTAAAGTTTAGAGGCTTTAGAGAGAGAAAGTAGGATGGGAGCCTTTCTAGAGAGAGAAAGTAAAAGAAAACAAGGAAGGTTAGATTAGAATGAAAGGTCCAACCCTCTACCTTGGGAGGTAGAGGGTATTTATAGTTACATACTACACGTCCTCCTTCGGACTGTGGATCAGGCATACAGTGGGTATAGACCCGTTCGTCCTCCACTGTGTTGCTCTAAACTAAATAATGTAATGTCTACGAGCTAACATATGCTAGACTAGAGTTGGGGTGACCGAATCTTCACAATGGATTTTCTAATTCCTAACAATCTCCCCCTAAGGGAGGTCACCCCATGTTTTACATTTCGAATCCTAGCATTCTATTTTATCTTCAGTATTGAGCTCGTAGACTTTAATTCTTCACTTCAAGAATCTTGGTGCTTTAGGCAAGTGATACTTCAAAGTCCGCATAGTTTTGTACTTAAGTGGAGGCCTTTAACCGATCCACATCTTTGATGATCTTTGAGCTTTGAGATCATCAGCCACAGTAAATCTCTGGATCACCCTTTATTGTGTTGCCATCATGTGAAGTTATGACTTTGGACCGACATGTCACACTTTCGATCATGGCATCTTTTCATCGAAAAGTAGCGGAAGCTTTATCGCTCATGATATTTGCGCAGCCGCAGCGGAAACATAGTATAGAAATATCGAGCAGGTTGTGTAGATTAGCACCAGTCATGATTTCTTCAAATTAAGTGTGATGTGCTGAAAGCATGCGGCTTTGGATTGACTCCTCAATTATGATCAGTTGCATCCGTCCAAATGTACCTGCAAACAACAGTTAGCAATAAAACACACGAAATTGTCTTTGATCACTTTCGTTGAATTGAGGTACACGGCCCATGGTTCCCGTTGATCAAGATAACGACTGCCTGTGGATCAGGTATAATTCAAGAATCTCCTGATTGTAAGGTTTCGTAGCCTATTCTAGCGTTCTCAAACCGGAACGTCTCAAAGAAGACAACACGGAGTGAGTGAACCAAAAAATTGAGATTTACTGATTGATAGAAAATGATTTGAAAACAATCACGTTTTGCTTAGAAGAAAGAGTTTTGCAATATGACAAAGGTTTTATGAGAAAGATCAATTTTCAATCATAAATACTTTTGTATTTGAAAAGAGTACACATTCAATGTGCTAGATCAAAGAAGAGATACGACATCGAACGTTTTTACAAAAGTATTTTTTTCAATCAGAGATACTTTTTGATTTTGAAAACATGAATACACATTCGACGTGCTAGAGAAAAGAAGATTTGCACATCGAACGGTTTTTCCAAAAGTATTCGTCAATTCCATTCCTGGACCAAGGTTGATTCAAGATTGAATCTCCCCATCGTTTCTATCCAGTTGTCACAAGCTTAATCTTACGAGAAGATCTCACATGTCACCCACCAAGAGCTTGTTTGATGTTGGCTCTAGAAGGATTTCCATCTTCATCGTGAATACTTTACATATCACTCGGATGTTCTGGCAATACCACAAGGATAATGTGTTAATACAAATAAGCCGTAAAAACGTTTATTTATATTTTACGATCTTCTAATGTTTTGTCGATAACAAAAGTAAAATCATTTTAACGAAACAAACAAAATACGTAAATGGTTTGAACTAATAGTTTTCTAACACACTTACGCTTTCACATAAAACACTAAAACAAGTATAAGTGATTTTATGATTTAGATACATATGTACAACAACTAGTGTTTACATATTGGGTTAAACATATACTTAAACTAAGTATACTAAAATGGGTAAATACAAGTATATACTAAATGGGTAAATACTAGCAAATGGTTTTGACACATAACCCATGGTTTTATATATACCACTTAACCAAGTTCATTGTATCCTTAAGATACATTGTATCTAGAAAGAAAACCATGGATCAACCCACAACCCATGACCCATAACCAAAAATACCCATGGGCAAAGAGAAGCGGACCACGGATCCCTAGCCTTGTGCTATCCGGATCCCTTGTGGTAGGGATCCGTGGGATCCGGGGAACAGTAGAGGTTTTTCCTCTATAAATAGTGAGCCATTTCTTCATTGTTTCTCACCCCTTTCAAATATACTTTCTCCCCTGAGTTTAATCTCACTAACTTTAGATCCAAGAGATCTATGTTTGTAGTTTTGTTTTGTGTGATCTTTTAGGTTCCTCTTAAAGGCAAGATCACCACCTTTGAAGTCGAGCAAGCTCAAGTCCATGAGTTGCCATGCTTCCTCATCATCAAGGCTACTAAAGTCTTCTTGTTGATGATTCCTTTCTTTCTTCAAAGAAGTGTAGTGTTTAAGACATTAGTGAAAGATGTCTTAAGAGTCAAGACGAAGATATTAGTGAAGGGTATCTATCGTCTATAGGATAAAGCACTTGTGGTAGGTGCTTAGAAGTCAAGACAAAGAAGCATTAGTGAAAGGTGCTTAGAAGTCAAGACAAAGAAGCATTAGTGAAAGGTGCTTAGAAGTGAACACACAAGACATTAGTGAAAGGTGTCTTGTAGATCTAGTCAAAGGCATTAGTGAAAGGTTCCTTAGATGTACATTCGATATGGTGTGTTTCGATGTACAAGATAGACTAGTATTAGATCCAAGGATATTGATATCCTTGATGATGTTGTAAAGGAGTAGATCTCCTTTGGGATTAGTCGTTGGTGTAGTGTGGTAGTAGTTCCTCCATTGCAATGGAACTAGGTGCTTAGCCTAGTACCTAATAAAGGGTAGGCGACGTTGTGATAGGATTAGTTCTCCTAAGGTGTGAAAGAACTCGGTGGTTAGCCTAGCACCGTATAAAGGGTAGGCGACGTTGTGTTAGGTGTGGTTCGCCTTGTGTGAAAGAACTCGGTATTTAGCTTTGTACCGGAAAAAGGTTAAGCGTTACGCTTGTGAAGGCTTCTCCCCCATAAGGAGATTGGTGTAGTGATTACGAACTCTCGAGTAGGTGACTGGGGGAGTGGAGTAGGGCAAGGAAGGTGACCTTGTAGCCGAACCACTATAAATACTTGCTTTGTGGTTTTGTGCTTCTTACTCTTATCTTTTCATTACTTACCTTTATATGTTTGTTTATCAACATCCAACACACACATCCAAATAGATTGACATAAGTCGATCTAAATAGATTAAAATGAAGTTTTAATTGGTAAAACTATTCAACCCCCCTTCTAGTTTTCCTCATAATGCGTAGGACTCTTAATATATTCTTACTTTCCACATTGTGTGAAACAGCAAGTCTTCATTAACTGTAACCAAGATCGTTTGCTCAACTGGGATGAACAAGTAGTATCAGAGCTTGTGATCTAGAAACTGTAACCAAGAAGAAGTTTTGTTAAGCTTTATTCTAATAAGTTAAGTTTTGTTTAAGGAAGATAAGATGTCTGACGAAACTCACATGGTAATCCGCTTCAAAGGTACCTATGCTCAAGCATGGTGAGTATCAAACTGGAGAATGCGAATGAGGCAATACATTCGTATGATTGATTATGCTCGATGTCGTTGAAAAGGGAGAAACTCTTCCTAAGAAGGGTGAGGATGGTCAAGAGATAGCTATTGTTAGTGAAATTGATAAAGCAAAAAGGAAGCTGGAGATCAAAGCTCACAGTATGAGTCTGCTAAAGATTTATTGGATGCTCTTGAAACAAGGTTTGCTGGTAATGAAGCTACTAAGAAGTCAAGGATGAATATGCTCAAGCATCAATTTGAAACCTTCAATGCTCTTAGTGGAGAAAAGATTGATGGCACATACAATAGACTTCAAAAACTTATCAGCCAACTGAAGTCTATAGATTATAAGGTTCTTCAAGAAGATATTAATTTGAAGTTCATTAGGAGTTTATCATCTGAATGGGCTATTCATACAAATGTGTGGAGAAATACGGTGGACTTTGATAAGATGACTCTGGACAATCTCTTCAACAACTTGAAGGTTTATGAGTCTGAGAATAACTTTGCTAATGCATCTTCGGCTAATCAAAACATTGCTTTTGTATCCAATAATCACAAGAGCCCACAAGATGTATCCACTACTGCCTATGGTATAACCACGGCTATTGCAAACAATACCACTGTTAGTGATAATGTCGATAGTGCAATTTGTGCTTTTCTGGCTGATTTAACTACTAGTGTTACTGTGTTGAATCAAGATTCGGATCAAATTGATCCTGGTGATCTTGAAGAGATTAATCTTCAATGGCAAATGGCAATGTTGACTCTCCAAGCAAGGAAGTTTCTGAGGAGGACTGGAAGACAAGTTAAGTATGATGGTCAAAGGAGATCTGGGTTCGACAAAAGCAAGATGGAGTGCTTTAACTGCAAAAAGAAAGGGCACTTTGCTAGAGAATTTCGAGATCCTAAAAGAATTAAAGGCATAAAGAAGACTACAGAAGAGCCTGCTGCTTCTTCAGCTTTGGTTGCTCAAGATGGGATTGGTGATTATGATTGGAGTGATCAGATTGAAGAAGGTCCCAATGTAGCTTTTCTTGCTAGTGAAGCTTCAAAAGAGCATAACTTTGCTTTCATGGCCTATGCTTCATCTTCTGGTTCAGATTCTGAGGTATCTAATGATTCTATATGTTCTTTTAAATCATGTCATGATAACTTAGAATCTCAAAAAGCTATCACTGAGAGTATGAGAAAAGAAGTAGAAAGACTGACTATGGATAACTTAGGTTATAGAGTTGGTCTAGAGTGTGTGGAAGAGAAGCTTAGATACTGTATTAAATGTGAGTTTGAGTATGTAGATAAGATCAATATATTAGGTGGTGAAATTGATCTTAAGAATAGAGAGATTAAAATGCTTAAAGAGAAACTTGAACTGGCAGAGAGTACAAAACAAAAGGCCCTAGATGAAAAAGAAAAACATGTTGTTAGGGTAGCTAAAACACAATTTGCTTCTGATATGGTTCATAAATCTATAGAGAGTCATCTAATGAAAAAGGGTTCTGGGATAGGATACAACAATATGCCACCACCCACTCTTATGCAACATGCACCACCTGCTAAAGAACTGCCATTTAGTAGTGAATTCAGTTTTAACAAACCTGTTGAAGGAATAAGTAAGACTGAAACACCTAAGATAAGTTCTCGACGTCAACAATGATGCCCCATCATTGAAGATTGGGAATCAGATTCCGAGGAAAATAGTAAAGTATCAACACAACCAAAAAGTTAGAACCTCTTAAGAAAGTTGATATTAGACAAGCTAACCTTGTACCTAGATTTGGAGCTCAAATTACTAAGAAAGTGGTAGAATACAAGGAAGTACCTAGAGAACAAATGAAAAGATATATACCTAGGGGCAATCAGAGAAACTTTAATGGCCTAATATCTAATAGGTTAGGTAATGAGTTTCAATGTGTCAAGAAAGTTGTTATAATTGTGGTAGTTTTGAGCACTTACAGAGAAATTGTTATCAAAACACACCACAAGTATGGAATCATTGGAGGAGGGTAAATCACCAAAACTTTTCAAAGAAAACAAAACCTCATCCTAACAAAAACATGATTCCTAGAGCGCTGTTAATGAGGAATAGGAATACAAAATCAATTGTCACTGCTTCTCCCACATGGGTTCCAACCACTGGTAAGCAAAGTGTAAACACGGCTAAGCAAAATCAAACCACTGATAAGCCAAAAATCACCACAGATAACAAAGAAGTTTTAAAAATTCCAAAGGTGATAACCGACATCACACCCCCCAATTTACTGCTTTGGCAAATGTTTGAATGGAATTCCCTGGGATTGACTGGTCATAGCATCACAATCACAGAGTATTGAACGACCTAAAGTGTCGTTGGAAAATACATCGTTTGATTTAATAAAATAATCAGAGTTTACAAAGTAGGTCCCAAATGAAAATCAACTTGTGCGGAAATAAGTTTGTACAATTCAAACGATGTTTTAAAGTACGTAAAACCCATGTGAGACGCTCGTCATTATCGCGACTCCATGATGTGTCCAAATGCATGCCATGAAGTGAATGCCTTAGATACCCGAGATAAAACATGCTAAAAGTGTCAACACAAAGGTTGAGTGAGTTCATAGAGTTTGAGTTGAAATGTAAAGCCTTTCAAAATCGCTTATGCAGCAAAGGCATTGTAAATCCACTCCGTTCCAAGTCCCGCCCATACAAAACTTGCAACCTGTGTGTTCACAACCCACCGCCGTAGAATGTAGAGTTAATGTTAAAGTGCATGATGTCAAATGAATTCACATAATAGTGCATGGCTCAATGTATCGAATCGTTTATGCAGTTGAAAGGCATTGTGAATCCACCAGCCCAAGTCCCACCATACAAAACTTGCAACCTGTGTGTTCACAACCCACTGCCAAAATGTGTATAGTGTATGTTCAAATCGTTCCAAGACCGTTAGTCCATAATCGTATACCAAGTCCGCTAGATCAATATTATACCAAGTCCGTTAGACCAATGAATATACCAAGACCGTTAGACCAATGAATATACCAAGACCATAGACCAATGAATATACCAAGACCGTTAGACCAATGAATATACCAAGACCGCTAGCTCAATGAATATACCATAGTACCTAACTCGACGTAGAACAATAGCACATAATCAATAGCACTTAACTCGAATGTGAGAACAATAGCACATAATCAAGAACAATTAATATAGTACAACATTCGGTTTTAAAACAATGGTGATCATGATAGAAATTATCCTTAATAATATAAAGTACTTGTGAAAAATAATGTCGCAACATGTATCTCCCCAAATAGTTTCAAACAATTGAAAATGGGCTATAAAACTCACAAGAATCCTTATAAAAGTTAAAGTACTTGTGAAGTAAATGAAAACAGTTTGAGCATGTATCTCCCCCAAAATAGTTATGAAAGCAAGTAAAAGTAGGGGCCATGAAACTCACTTGGTGGAATGATGCGAAGACAAAAGTGAGTACACCGAGATGTAATGTGATACTCAAATCTTGACCTATGATGAATGATATGACATGTAATGAGTTGCAATGTAATGTTATGCATGCATTTCGTATGTTATTTATACCATTTATGAGTTTTGAAAATATTACTTATCGTCGAAAAATACTCGCTTGACGTCTTGACCAATCAAAAATCACTTTACAAGTATTTACGTCAAAATGTCATCCTACAATGGTTTTATAATGATTTACGGTGAAATTATCACTTTTCGTCGTAAAACAATGTCGTCGGAAATTTTCATGAAATTAACAAAATGGCTTTGGAAAACTAGCCGTAAAACAGTACGATCGATCGTTAGAGAACTTAACTCGACGGTTTTGGAAAGGTTGCATCGAAATCTAGAAGTTTCAGTTCAGGAGTTTTTGACATAAAGGTCTCGAACATAAAGATAATAAGGGTTAAAGATGGTGATTTTAGTTACCGTAACACTTTATCTCTCAGAAAAATAATATAGTTTTCTAAAAATAATAGTTACGGTAATTTATGAAAACGCAGCATATCTTTGTCGCTTCAAATCCGATTTCTACGTATAATACGTCCTTAGCTTCAGATCGGTAAACTAATATATTTTTGACAAGTCGAAATAATTTGTGAAGCTTAAGGCTCGTTTTGACCCAAACAATGTAAAAACAGTTTGCTGAAAATTCTGAAAATAATATATTTCGTCGCCAAACTTGTAAAATCCATAACTTCTTCGTTATAACTCCGTTTTAATCCGTTCAAGCGGCCACGGATTCGTTTTAAAGTATATTTTCTAAAAATCAATGCCAAAAATTCGTGACTATAGTCGGATTTTCCAGAAAATCAAAACAAGGACAGACCACTTTTTATAGTTATCGAAAATAGTTTTTCTCGGACAAAAACCTATTCTAATCCCTTCAAATCAACTCCAAAATTAATCTAATCCTACCATACACCTTCTTAGGGTGTCATGGGTTCCTAGACATCATCAAGACCAAAGTATACCAAGGGATAATTATAGGATGACTTTATATATATATATATCTAAAAATCATGTAAAATGGTATAAACAACACAAATCATGCATGCTTGCACCAAAAAATGAAGAGATACATATGAGATGATAAAGAAACATGAAAAATGAAAGAAACAAGCTTACAAGTTAATATGATGAGGTGCAAAGAACAAGGTTTATCCTAAATACTCTTGGTTTTTATTTCAAAACCATATAAAGAGTATAAACTAGATTGTTATATAACTTGAGCTTGATAAATAAAAATGGTGATCCCTTGGTGATCTCTCTTTGATGACCGGTTTTGATAGAACCAAAAGAAGAGAGAAAAACCAATCTTACTAACACTTGAATGAGAATGAAGTGAATGAGAAAGAAAATAATTGAGGTAAGACTTATGTAGTATAAAAATTCTAACAATCAAGAAAAACCATACCACAAATTAATACCAATCTTGACTCCCCAAGGTCAAGGATTTGGGGCTTGATGTTTCACAATAATTATTTTTTTTTTTTTACTTATGTACTTGTGTAAAATACTTGTAACAATTTGTAATAAAAAGTGTAAGTAAATGTGTAGGAAATGTATAAGTAAAGGTAAATGGTAATTTTTGGTACAAGTAAGTTTTTAATAGATCAAAATAGAATGTAATGAGATAATAAAATTGTAAAAATACATTCCTTGTGAAAATTGGGTGATAAAATAGTTATCGTATGATTTTTAAGAAAAGTGTCGTAATAATTTAACTTTAACGATTAATGTACCAAATAAATTCAAAACACTAGGAAAACTCAAAATATAGTTTTTATAAACTAAATGTAAGTTTAAAATTACATCGGGATCATTTTTGAAAGTAACGGATTAAATGTTTAAAATAATAACTCACGCGATAACGTTTATTAAACATAAAAATTACGCGTTGAAAGTGAAACAAAATGTCATGAATAAACTAATGAGATACAAATGATGTCAATGAAATGTAGACTACTCATAGTCCATATGAAATGTACGTGATGTCATGATCATGAATTCGCCGCTAAACCTCCAAGGTTACGCGAATTTGAAACACGTAAACCAAGTTTACGATAAATGTTGAAATAATGAGACATGAATCGTGTCAAGAAATGACCTGAAAGTACGGATTGTCACATTCGCCCATCCAAAAAGGAATTCAGTCCCTGAATTCAGTTCGTGTTAGTCTATCGGGTTTAGGGTTTAATGTGGCAAACTTTCCCATTCCCGAGCAAAACCCTCAAAAGACTTTTTGGTAACCGATTTTACTTAATCCCACAACTCATCAAACAAGAACTGTCATACGATTAGGCTAAATCGGTTTAGGTAACAACTTGTTTCTAGCTCGATCTTTGCAACTCATCAAACAAGAAATGTCACGCGGATCAAACTGGAAACAAGTGGTTTGAAGAAAATCTTTTGAAAATTTGGCTCGACTATGGAATTGCTTACACATATAAGCCTACTACTCCCTTCATTGCATGATTCTTCCTGAATTAGACATAGGTGATCAGGCTATTTATAATTTAGGAGTAACTATGCAATGCTTGGACTAATCGACTCATATGATGTTTGGTGTTGAGTCTACTGATGTAAAAATTGTGATAGGGAATGACAGGGCATCCATGTGACAATCGTTATGAAATGAAAGTAAATAACTCGAAAAATGTACGTATAAATCGCATGCAAAGTGAACATGCACTTGTGATGAAATGATGAGATGCTATGATGATGTAGTTATAGTCTAGGGTCAATGATGCAACCTAGTTCTCTATAACCGAAGCTCTGATGCCAATCTGTCACACCCCCAAATTACCTGTTTTGCAGCGGAATGGAATTCCTGGGGATTGACCGTCATAGCATCACAATCACAGTTATATTGAACGACCTAAAGTGTCGTTTGGAAAATACATCGTTTGATTTAATAAAATAATCAGAGTTTACAAAGTAGGTCCCAAATGAAAATCAACTTGTGCGCGAATAAGTTTGTACAATTCAAACGATGTTTTAAAGTACGTAAAACCCATGTGAGACGCGTCGTCACCACGACTCCATGATGTGTCCAAATGCATGCCATGAAGTGAATGCCTTAGATACCTGAGATAAAACATGCTAAAAGTGTCAACACAAAGGTTGAGTGAGTTCATAGAGTTTGAGTTGAAATGTAAAGCCTTTCAAAATCGTTTATGTAGCAAAGGCATTGTAAATCCACTCAGTTCCAAGTCCCGCCCATACAAAACTTGCAACCTGTGTGTTCACAACCCACTGCCAGAATATGTAGAGTTAATGTTCAAGTGCATGATGTCAAATGAATTCACATAATAGTGCATGGCTCAATGTATCGAAATCGTTTATGCAGCAAAGGCACTGTGAATCCACTCAGTTCCAAGTCCCGCCCATACAAAACTTGCAACCTGTGTGTTCACAATCCACTGCCAGAATGTATATAGAGTGTATGTTCAAATCGTTCCAAGACCGTTAGTCCATAATCGTATACCAAGTCCGCTAGATCAATATTATACCAAGTCCGTTAGACCAATGAATATACCAAGACCAAGATAGACCAATGAATATAACAAGACCGTTAGACCAATGAATATACCAAGACCGTTAGACCAATGAATATACCAAGACCGTAGTAGCTCAATGAATATACCATAGTACCAACTCGACTAAGAACAATAGCACATATATCAATAGCACTAACTCGACGAGAACAATAGCACATACACAAGAACAATTATATAGTACCATTCGTTTTAAACAATGGTGATCATGATAGAAATTATCTTATAATATAAAGTACTGAAAAATAGTCGAACATGTATCTCCCCCAAAATAGTTCAAACAATTGAAAATGGGGCTATAAAACTCACAAGAATCCTTATAAAGTTAAAGTACTTGTGAAAGTAAATGAAAACAGTTTGAGCATGTATCTCCCCCAAAACAGTTATGAAAGCAAGTAAAAGTAGGGGCCATGAAACTCACTTGGTGGAATGATGCGAAGACAAAAGTGAGTACACCGAGATGTAATGTGATACGCAAATCTTGACCTATTATGAATGATATGATATGTAATGAGTTGCAATGTAATGTTATGCATGCATTTCGTATGTTATTTATACCATTTGCGAGTTTTGAAAATATTACTTATCGTCGAAAAATACTCGTTTGACGTCTTGACCAATCAAAATCACTTTACAAGTATTTACGTCAAAATGTCATCCTACAATGGTTTTATAATGATTTACGGTGAAATTATCACTTTTCGTCGCAACACAATGTCGTCGGAATTTTCATGAAATTAACAAAAATGGCTTTGAAAAACTAGCCTAAAAATGTGTACGTCGATCGTTAGAAAACGAACTCGACGGTTTTGGAAAGTTTGCATCGAAATCTAGAAGTTTCAGTTCAGGAGTTTTTGACATAAAGGTCTCGAACATAAAGATAATAAGGGTTAAAGATGGTGATTTTAGTTACCGTAACACTTATCTCGTAAAAATAATATAGTTTTTCTAAAAATAATAGTTACGGTAATTTTATGAAAACGTGCATATCTTTGTCGTTTCAAACCGATTTTCACGTATATACGTCCTTAGCTTCATATCGAAGTAAACTAATATATTTTTGACAAGTCGAAATAATTTGTGAAGCTTAAGGCTCGTTTTTGACCCAAACACTGTAAAAACAGTTTGCTGAAAATTCTGAAAATAATATATTTCGTCGCCAAACTTTAAAATCCATAACTTCTTCGTTATAACTCCGTTTTAATCCGCAAGCCGACCACGGATTCGTTTTAAAGTATATTTTCTAAAAATCAATGCCAAAAATTCGTGACTATAGTCGGATTTTCCAGAAAATCAAAACAAGGACAGACCACTTTTTATAGTTATCGAAAATAGTTTTTCTCGGACAAAACCTATTCTAATCCCTTCAAATCAACTCCAAAATTAATCTAATCCTACCATACACCTTCTTAGGGTGTCATGGGTTCCTAGACATCATCAAGACCAAAGTATACCAAGGGGATAATTATAGGATGACTTTATATATATATATATATCTAAAAATCATGTAAAATGGTATAAACAACACAAATCATGCATGCTTGCACCAAAAATGAAGAGATACATATGAGATGATAAAGAAACATGAAAAATGAAAGAAACAAGCTTACAAGTTAATATGATGAGGTGCAAAGAACAAGGTTTATCCTAAATACTCTTGGTTTTTATTTCAAAACCATATAAAGAGTATAAACTAGATTGTTATATAACTTGAGCTTGATAAATAAAAATGGTGATCCCTTGGTGATCTCTCTTTGATGACCGGTTTTGATAGAACCAAAAGAAGAGAGAAAAACCAATCTTACTAACACTTGAATGAGAATGAAGTGAATGAGAAAGAAAATAATTGAGGTAAGACTTATGTAGTATAAAAAAATTCTAACAATCAAGAAAAACCATACCACAAATTAATACCAATCTTGACTTCCCCCCCCCTCCAAGGCCGGATTTTGGGGCTTGATGTTTCACAATAATTTTTTTTTTTTTTTTACTTATGTACTTGTGTAAAATACTTGTAACAATTTGTAATAAAAAGTGTAAGTAAATGTGTAGGAAATGTATAAGTAAAGGTAAATGGTAATTTTTGGTACAAGTAAGTTTTTAATAGATCAAAATAGAATGTAATGAGATAATAAAAATTGTAAAAATACATTCCTTGTGAAAATTGGGTGATAAAATAGTTATCGTATGATTTTTAAGAAAAGTGTCGTAATAATTTAACTTTAACGATTAATGTACCAAATAAATTCAAAACACTAGGAAAACTAAAAATATAGTTTTTTATAAACTAAATGTAAGTTTAAAATTACATCGGGATCATTTTTGAAAGTAACGGATTAAATGTTTAAAATAATAACTCACGCGATAACGTTTATTAAACATAAAAATTACGCGTTGAAAGTGAAACAAAATGTCATGAATAAACTAATGAGATGCAAATGATGTCAATGAAATGTAGACTACTCATAGTCCATATGAAATGTACGTGATGTCATGATCATGAATTCGCCGCTAAACCTCCAAGGTTACGCGAATTTGAAACACGTAAACCAAGTTTACGATAAATGTTGAAATAATGAGACATGAATCGTGTCAAGAAATGACCTGAAAGTACGGATTGTCACAGATACAATGGTTGGAAATCATTTTATGCTGTTAAGGCCTCAGCTAGTTGGCAATGGAAACCTAAGACCAAGGTTTTACATCATGTCAACTGTGCATCAATGGACCTAAACAAATTTGATTATATTGATGCCACGGTAGCACCCAAGTCGTATGGCTTGGGTCCACACAAGGAACTAATTTGTTTAATTTCATGTGCAGGGCAATCTACAAGATGAGCTAAAGACAAAGGAGTTTTTGATAGTGGTTGCTCTGGGCACATGACTTGGGATGGGAGCAACTTGGAAGATTTTGAAGCTTTTGATGGAGGATATGTGGCATTTGGCAATGATCCAAATGGAGGAAAGATACTTGGAAGAGGCACAATCAAATAGGGAATTTGAACTTTGAAAAAGTCTACTTGGTACAGGGACTTAAGTACAATTTATTCAGTGTTTCTCAAATGTGTGATAAGAAAATTGGGTACTTTTGGTGAAATGAGGTGTGGTGTTGTCTCTCGAGTTTAAGATGCCTGATGAGAAGTTTATACAACTTAGGGTACCTAGGAAGGAAAATATATATTGTTTTTATCTTAAAGATGTAATTCCTAATAGGTCCTTAACTTGTTTGTTTGCTAAAGCATCTGTGGGTGAGTCTAAGTTATGGCATAGAAGATTAGGTCACCTCAATTACAAAACAATCAATAAACTGGTTAAAGGGAACTTAGTGAGAGGGTTACCTTCTAAGGTTTTTGAGTGTAAGGAACTGTGTGTGGCCTGTCAAAAAGGAAAACAACATAGAGCTTCTTGTAAGTCCAAAACTGTCAACACCATTACACAACCACTGTTTATGCTTCATATGGACTTATTTGGACCTACTTTTGTCAAGAGTTTGAACCATAAGCAGTATTGCCTAGTTATCACTGATGACTATAGTAGATTTTCTTGGGTTTACTTTTTGGATGCTAAGAGTGAAACTAGTGAAGTTCTCAAAAGTTTCATTACTAAGATAGAAAATCTAGTAAATCATAAAGTAAAGATCATCAGATGTGAGAATGGAACTGAGTTTAAGAATGCTGTGATGAATCAGTTTTGTGTAGATAAAGGTATAGAGAGACAATTTAGTGTTGCTAGAACACCACAACAAAATGGTGTAGCTGAAAGGAAAAATAGAACACTAATTGAGGCTGCTAGGACTATGTTGTCAGAGTCTAAGTTACCAACTACCTTTTGGCCTGAAGCTGTAGGCACTGCATGTTATGTGCATAATAGAAGTAAGGTAGTGAAGCCTCATAACAAGACCCCCTATGAGTTGTTACATGATAGGAAGCCAATGATTGCATTCCTAAACCTTTTGGGTGTCCTGTTACTATCTTGAATACCATAGACTACCTAGCAAGTTTCAAGAGAAAGCTGATGATGGATACTTTTTAGGCTATTCATCAAATAGTAAAGCCTTTAGAGTATACAATAGGAGGACTAGAATTGTTGAAGAAAATCTACATGTTCAATTCAGTGAAAAGACTCCTAGTGTTGAGACCAAAGGACCAGACTGGCTGTTTAACATTGATATGCTAACCAAATCTATGAATTATGAGCCTATCATTGCAGGAACTTCCACTAATGTTGATGCAGTTACTCAAAAGAATTCTGGTGAAGAAGCAATTTCTAAGGAAGATGATTCTCCTCAAGAGTTCTATTTGTTTGAAAAGTGGAAAGCTTGTTCAGTCTCACCCATCATTGATAAGCAAGGTCCCACTGATGATGATGTCTTGAATACTGGAGGCAATGGTGATCATCATCAAGATAAGGATAAGTTATTGCCAGATAATTCAGTGTTGGTAGAAGAAATTGAAAAGAAGAAAAGCAGTCCGCAGCACGGATAAGCCAAACATCAGCACGGATAGAGTTAATACAACCACTGCTAAGCCAACAACTTCTACCACTGTCATTACAAGTGAAATCCCTACTGTAAGTACTGATAGTAGTACTTTCTTTGGACCACATGCAAAGTCATTACATGGTGAAGAGGAGTATCCACATGATCCTGATATGCCTGCTTTGATTGAAATTGATACTCCTACTGATGATGAAGACATGGATGATTTCTTCAATGCTGATTTAACTAATTTGGAACATGTCATTCATGAAAGTCCTGTTACCTCAACAAGGATACACAAGATTCATCCCAAGGAACAAATACTTGGAAACTTGAATACTCCAGTTCAAACAAGAAGCAAGGTTAAGAACACTGAACCCTTTCCTAAACATGGGTTCTTTGCAAGATCACTTCACAAAAGAAACAGTCATAAAGATCTGCAAAATTGCATGTTTGCTTGTTTTCTGTCTCAAAAGGAGACCAAGAGAGTTGAAGAAGCATTATCTGAAGAAGGATGGGTAGAATCAATGCAAGAGGAGCTTCTTCAGTCCAAACTTCAAGAGGTTTGGACATTGGTAGAACTTCCAAATGGTAAGAGGGCAATTGGGACAAAATGGGTGTTTAGAAACAAAAGGGATGAAAGAGGTATTGTTGTGAGGAACAAGTCAAGGTTGGTTGCTCAAGGATACACACAAACTGAAGGCTTGGATTATGATGAAGTGTTTGCTCCAGTTGCAAGAATTGAGGCTATTAGATTGTTTTTAGCTTATGCTTCATTCAAAAATTTTGTTGTGTATCAAATGGATGTTAAAAGTGCATTTTTGTATGGCACAATTGATGAGGAGGTTTATGTTTGTCAACCTCCTGGTTTTGAAGATCCTGATCATCCTGAAAAGGTCTACAGGGTGAGGAAGGCTATGTATGGTTTGCATCAAGCTCCTAGGGCATGGTATGAGTGCCTGTCCACTTATTTGATGGACAATGGGTTTAAAAGAGGACTGATTGATAAAACTTTGTTCATAAGGAAGCACAAAGATGATATTTTATTGGTTCAGTTTATGTAGATGACATCATCTTTGGCTCAACCAATAAAGAGCTATGCTAAGATTTTGAGAAGCTTATGCCTGATAAGTTTCAGATGAGTTCTATGGGAGAACTCACTTTCTTTTGGGGCTACAGGTTCAACAAAGGACTGATGGTATCTTCATTAGTCAAGATAAGTATGTAGCGGATATTTTGAAGAAGTTTGGGTTTCAGGATGTGAAGAGTGCTAGTACACCAATGGAGACTCGAAACCATTTCTACCTGATGATGGAAGTACCGAGTTGATCGAAGTTGTACAGGTCCATGATTGGATCTTTGATGTATCTCACTGCATCTAGGCCAGATATTATGTTCTCAGTATGTGTGTGTGCAAGATTTCAAGTTACACCTAATTCATCACACATGAATGTTGTTAAGAGAATCTTTAGGTATCTTAAGGGTCATCCTAAATTGGGCCTTTGGTACTCAAAGTATTCTCCTTTTGATTTGGTGGCCTACACAGATAGTGACTATGCTGGTGCTATTTGGATAGGAAGTCTACAACTGGAGGATGACAGTTTTTGGGAAGCAGACTTATTTCATGGCAGTGTAAAAAGAAAACTATTATGGCAAATTCTACAACTGAAGCTGAATATGTGGCTGCTGCTAGTTGCTGTGGTCAAGTTCTATGGATTCAGAATCAATTGCTGGATTTTGGGTACAATTTTATGCATACTAAGATTTACATTGATAATAACAGTACAATATACATCATTAAAAATCCTGTTTTACACTCTAGAACTAAACATATTGAGATAAGACATCATTTTATTAGAGATTGTAATGAGAAAAGGTTGATTCAAATGGTAAAAATCCATACTGATTTCAATGTTGCTGATCTTCTCACCAAAGCTTTTGATGTGGGAAGGTTTCAGTACCTTGTTGTTAGCATTGGAATGATAAATCTCTAAACTCTCAACTTGTTTTGTACCAGTTTGTATAAGTATTGAACTGTTATTATGTAATTTTAGTTTTGTTATTCTTGTTTCTAACCACTGATAGTTTGTTTCTAACCATTGATAGTTTGGTTCAAACCACTGCTAGTTGTCCTGTTTTTCCACTAACACTTTTGCAGATACAAGAAAGATCATTATAGAAGCTAAAGAAGTATTGAAGTAAATTGTTCATTCATTCAACAAAACAGTTTACAGCTTACAGCTTACAATGAAACTTCAAGTGCAAATTAAAAGACTACTTCTATACATGATTTCCTACTACTATCCTTGCTCACATAGTTCCTTCCAGTTGTTGGATATGCATTCGTGATATGCATGACCAGTACGACGAAGAAGCTAAGGATCAAAATGGGAAGGATGGATTGATGAAAACGAAGATGATGACGATGACCACAGTATGAAGTACAAAGGACATAGTCATATCATACTTGCATCTACTGGTTTCACCAAAAAGCATTATTCCATTTTCCTTTTCCCTTCCCCCTTACGATATGTGAAGAAGCACCACAACTTGGTGCTGGTAGACCAAGAACCACCTCTCTGTTGTTTGGGAGTGGTGGGTTTCTTGCTCGTGGTTTTTTTGGGGTTGGGATGATGAAGGTTGGGGGTTTGAAGTTCTCTTCTTTGAGGAGTCATCAGAGTCCTCAGATGCATCACTTGGATTCACTACACTATCATCTTCTGATGATGGAAGAAATGGGGATTTTCTTGGTCTTGTTTCTTGTGGAGGGAGGTAAAACTACCATGGATTAGTGTCTTCATTTGATGATGATGAGGATGAGGAGGATGTTAGATCAACAACTTCTAGTTTATTCCAACTAGGGTTCCACATGGTGATTGGAGTTGATTGTGGATTTTGGAGTAATTAGGGTTTTGATGTTAATTGGTGTGTGCGTTATATGAGTTTTGGGTTCTTTATATAAGCAGAGTAATGGACTTTGGAAGTAAATGAGGGGCAGGTTAAATGTGGTTGAGGAGTTAATGAGATTCTTGGGTATTGGACTGATATTAATCCAAAAAGTTGACCATATTGACTTACCTGTTCTAACTGCAGATAGGTTATTTGGATCCCCTGATGGCTTTTTCTAACCATTGATAACCATAACCTTCTTCTCTGTGTTTGTTTTGTGTTTTTATCTTGCAGGTATGAAGGATTTGTGCACATAGGAGCTGATGTGTTAGCTGCTTATGTTAAAAAAAAATTGTGTAATCCTTCATATTTTTGTGAGATCTCCTTTTACTAACACAGATTTGCTTTCTATAACTCTTGGAAGTTTGGTTGAAGTGCTACTTTCTATCCACGGATGGTTTGTGTCTAAACGCGGATAATTGCTCTTCTGCAATCGCGGATAGCATTTCGTTAGAGTTGGATACTACAGGGGCTGCTTGGTAACTTTTGCAAAAGTATATTATTTCCCCCAAATCACGGATGGGTCATTTATTTGTTCTTCAAATCACTTCTATTGGCGCTCTCACTAACCCTAATCACTTATCTTTGTATAACTCACAAAACCCACATCATCACCATCATTCATCACAATGGCTGAAACGTATTCCACTTCACATAACCTTGTTGCTATTCTGACAAAGAATGATCGATCTGAAGGGTTTCATAAAATGATTGATTTCCTTGTTCACAGTCCTATTCACTATGCCTTAACTATTACACCAACCATTTTTAAAGCCTACATACATTAGTTCTGGAGGAATGCTAAGCTTGAAAAGGTTGATGGAGTAGAAGTGTTTCGCACTGTTGTAGATGAGACTGCTATTTCGTTTCGAGGAGATCATTAGGAATGTTTTAAAGTTTGATGATGCTGATGGTGTTGATAATCTTTCAGATGTTGAGATTGTTGCTGGTTTGGAAAGATTAGGTTATACCCACAGAGGTGATAAGGTACAGTATTTTAAGAGTTTGTTTTCAAAACAATGGAAGTTTCTTATTCACAACTTATTGATGTGTATGAGTAATAAGACCACAGGATTTAATGACTTTCCTTCCAAAATTGCTACTGCTATTATTTGTTTGTCTGATGGAAGAAAGTTCAATTGGTCTAAGATGATCTATGAGGGGCTAGTTCAAAACATTAGGAAAAAGGGTAAATACTATTTGTATCCTAGGTTTGTTCAGTTGATTGTGGAAAGTCAAATAGAGGAGCCTGTTGAGCATACTCATGAGTATGAAGTAAATCATATGCTTTCTAAGGTTTTTGCACATATGAGGAATCAGCCACAAAATGTAAACACTATAGATGTTCCTTTATTTCCTCATATGCTTCCTTTGCCCACTGATCATGAGTTTGATGAGGATTCTGCACCAACTAAAACCACTGCTGATGTAACTCTAATCCCTGATAGAATACCTGTAAACGCTGATAGTGTATCTCAACCCATTTCTAGTCAACCTCAAACCACTGATACAACCATTGTTTTCACTAGGAGATTGAAGGGCACTGAGCTACCTCAGCCTAGTGCTAGTGGTGTTGCTCATGAGGCTGTCACAGGTGGTGAAGGTGACATGATTGGAAGGGCTTTCACTACATCGATACATGCTTAGATGCTAATCAGGATAGTGGAAACATAAATAAGACCCAACCTTTGGCAACTCCTAATGTGGAGAGTTCCTTGGAACTTAACACAGGTGGAGGAATCCCTAGCCACTTGGCTAATACATGGTGCATAGATGTTCAGGCTCGGTATGATGCTATGTTTTCTATATCCAAGGATTCACCTCTCGGAGCAGTTAACACAGCTCGAAGTGATGAGGATAGGTTGGAACCTGAACATGAATTGACGGATTCTGAGTTTGTACATGATGACTTTTCCAATGAACCACCTCTGTGCTTGTACATGGTATGACTTTTCCAATGAGTCTCGGTCTGATGCTATGTTTTCTATATCCAAGGATTCACCTCTCGGAGCAGTTAACACAGCTCGAAGTAATGAGGATAGGTTGGAACCTGAACATGAATTGACGGATTCTGAGTTTGTACATGATGACTTTTCCAATGAACCACCTCTCGACCAGTTCACACAGTGCAAGGGGGAGGATATTCTTGAACGCTTTAATGAATTGACGGCAAAATGTGCTACAATGGAGGCTACAATTTCGGGCTACAGGAGTTGGTTGTGTTTCAAGGTAAGGATATTAGGAGATTGAAGCACAAGGTTTTGGTTTTGGAGAAGATGAAAAGGCCTGGGCTTGCTGCTTTAAGGAAGCTACGGAGACAGAAAAAGAAGGTGGACTCCTCTTCAACTCTGAATATGGAGGATGTATCCAAACAGGGGAGGAGTGAAGGCAAGAATTCAGGGGAGGCTGTTAATGTATCTATGGAAGAAGATGTTGATAGTGGAGATAAAAAATTTTTGGTATCTGATAAAGATGGGAATGAGGCAGTTCTTGAAAATGTGAAGAAAGTTGTAGAAGATGTAGTACAGAACACAAACACTGATGGTATGTCTGAAACCACAGTTAGTACTCTTCTAACCACTGCTGCAGTATCAGACATGGCAAATATAACCACTAAAATCATACCCACTGCTATCATAACCACTTCCACTGTTGTCACAACTCTCTCTGTATCACCACCTAAGTCTAAAGAAGTTGAGAAAGAAGCTGCTAGTACATTGATAAATCTAAGCCAAACTTCATCTATTTCTACACCTATTATTGCACCTGTTTTGTCTGTTCAAACTACTGCAACTAAATCCAAATCCAAAGGAAAAAGTTTAGTTATTGGTGAACCTCTGAAGAAGAAAGTGGTTCAATCTGATGTTGTAAAAGGTAAAGGGGTTGCAGTACCAGAGTTGAAGTTTAAATCTAAAGCAGAACAAGAAGCTTATGATGCAGAGTATGTAAAGAATATGGTTGCTAAAGAACAAGAATCTTTAGAGAAAAGAAAGCAGAAAGAAGAGGAATCTAGTCAGAGAATGTTAGCTATATGGTATGAATCTCAAAACTTTCTTGAAGCTTCTCAACAAATACATGATGAATATACTGCACAAGAATGGAATTTGTTGGATGATAAGGAAAAAGCTAGGCTTTTGGGTGAATGGGCAAGGAAGGTTGGTAAAGAAAGGAAGCAAGTTATAAGAAATAAACCTCTTTCAATGGCACATATGAGGAATGTATTAATGAAAATTATTAAGAATTCAGGCATTCACATTTCTGAAAATCTTAGTAAATGTTCATTTGAAAGAATTCTTGAGATTTATGAAAGATGTATGAAGATTAATCATGATGATTTCTGTCCAATGAATTCTGAGAAGGATGAAGAGTGGATTAAGAAGCATGATGAGTGGATGCAAAGTAAAAGAAAGAGAAAATTTGAGATTCAAGAGACATCTGATTCTAAAAGATTGAAAGAAGTTGTAGATGTTAATCAAATTGTTTCTTATAAGTTTTATCTTAATGATGGAAGTGAAGGAGTTTGGAAAATTCAAAGACTCAACAATGAAGTTTATGAGTATAATAAATTTTCACAAATGCTTCAATATTTTGAAAGAGATGATTTGATGAATCTTTGGATACTTTACAAGAATAAGTTTGGTGAAGTACATCCAAATGATTATCATGAGAGACTGGTTTATTATAATTTGAAGATTTTATTTGAACCAACTCATGATGAACCTGAGTGGAAAGGACTCTACAATGGTACTGTAACAAGATGGTTTTTATATCAAACTTGTGGAGTTCATGTTTTAACTGTTTCTGGAAAAGTTATTCACATGCTTGTAGAAGGTGATTATCCTCAGTTGAATAAGTATCCAGGAATTATTTCTCAGATGTTGAAACCTAGTATTATCAAGATGCTGTTACCCTATGATGGTCAAGCTTATGATTTGTTGAAGAAATATGAGACAATTCTTAAATCTCATAAGTGTTTGGCTACATCCTCCATTTCAGATGTTTTGAGCTTAAAGGAAACTTGAGAATTCTGTTGGAATGTATCAAGTTTAGGGGAGGATTGTTGGGTTTTTGGTTCCTTGAATCATGAATTACTTTAAGTACTGGAACCACCGGACATGTTTGATATAACCACGACGTAAGAATGTAAACCACTGATGAAGATAACCACGGCTAGTAGTAATGTGTAACCACGGATGATATATTGTAACCATTGCTAGTGTTTTGTATAGTCGGTTTAGTTTATTGTATTAGATAAATATGGTTAAGATATTTATCTTGTAGGTTACGTATTGTATTATGTAAAGGACTCCTTAGTCTATAAAAGGAGGTTCTAGGTTAGATTAGATATACATAAGTTTTATATCTAAGGTTGATACACTTCAAGGTTGCAAAACCCTAATACTGTAAGAGTATTCGTATTAATAAATAATATTGAGGTGTTGAATGTTAACTGTTCTTCTTCTTAAGATTAAGTGTTAAATTCCGCGTAATACTTAATAAGCTTTTATTCTAAGTCAGTTTCTATATTAGATCGTTTGCTCAACTGGGATCAACACAAGCCCTTTTAAGAGGAACTTGAGTAGCTTGGGAAGTTGTAGTGCACTGCGTCACTGGGTCCATGACGTCTTGTCTTCAATACCAGTGTTACCTTAGTAACCACCAGTAGCATATGTATTGAACCCGGTTACTGCCCTAAGGTTGAATTATTGGAGGGCTATTTCTTTTCACCCTTTTTCACATTCAATTCTTTTTCATTCTTCGACCCCTTCAGTGCTTACCGAGACTTCATTATTAGAACCTTGTTGGGTTTATTCCAGTTCTAGCTCTATCTCAGTCGGCACTCTTCCCATATCTCACTATTCTCCTTTTTTCATCATACCTAAGGACTCTACACTATCTAGTGGATTGTCCCTGGGTAGATCCCTCTGGTTCTGGCAGATCGTGGGAACTAATACCTAACCTCACCATCCTTATAACTCCATACATAAAGTAAAATGGTCGGTCTTTTGGTACAGTTCATTTTTCCTTGAAACCAATTGAAAAATCATTTGGAAAAACAATCAAGGTACCTCTGATACGAGATCAAAGCATTTTGTACCTTGATAGTTTTGATCATTTAGAAAACCTCCCCCTCAACATGTGCATATGATTTAGAAATTGTTTAGCACATGGAGGCAAGAGGACTTTGAAATATTTTCTTTAATCACAATTTTCATAGAAAAAGCCATTTGATTTTCTTGGTAAATTCTCCTCCTCAATATGTGCGTTGGTTGTTTGAAATCATATAACACATAGAGGAAAGAGTTCTTTTGAAGTACATCCACGATCACAAAATCCATACTGAAACCATTAGAAAAACAATCAAGGTACTTTTTGTTGAAACTTTAAAAATTTGTTTTGTACCTTGAAAGTTTGTTTTCTTTTGAAATTCTCCCCCTCAATATGTGCTTCGAGATTCGAAAGCGTTTAGCACATATGGGAGAGCAGTATGCACATTTGAACCAAAAAATGATCATCTTTAATCAAGTTTCATTATTAAATCACAAATTCTCCCCCGATCAAAAATATCAAACCCTTTGAGATTTTGGATCCCAAGTGATTTAATAAGGTTTAGAAAAACATAGGAGAAAATGTGGCCATGTTTAAATACTCATCTTGTTTTTGGATAAATGCTCCCCCTCAACATGTGCATTATGTATTAGAAATCGTTTGGCACATGGAGGCAGGAGTGCCTTTAAAGGACTAAAACCAATTCCATTAAAACAGATTTGAGATTTAAATCATGATCTCTCCCCCGATCAAAAATTTCAAACCAATTGAGATTTGTGATCCCAGTTGATTTAAATTATGTAGAAAATTTTAGGGGAAAGACATCGCATGATTTACTTAGAAAAATGACAGATAAGGACCATTTAAAGACATTAGAGATTGTTAGTGTCAGGTATGATTGTTTTAAGAGATATTTAAGTAAAATAAAACAATTTCACAATCAAACAAGAACAGAAAAAATTTCATTTTGAAAGATCTTGATTCTAAAGAAAAATCATACCATGACATAACATTAAATCTTTAGATCACCACAATAATACGTACAAACGGACTTGATAGATGAAATATCGTTTGAAAATATTTAATTTGAAATCACTGAAGATTTGACAAAATAACGTCCGGTTGATTTCAAAACTTTGAATCCGGTTTATTTTCAAAACAATATTTTACCATTTTCAAAACAGTATTTTTCAAAGTTTTAGAAAAATGGTATCATCACTATTATCCCTGCACAAAGATACGTTAGGTGGAGAGAATCATAAGCTGCTTTTGTTGATGTTGTTGTAGGGCTTGGAAGAAAACCGTCTGCAGATGCAGTGAGACTTCTTACGTTGCATCTTAATGCCAACTGAGGTCAAATTAAGCTCCGTTTCTTCAATCACTTAGAAGAAAACCATCTGCTGATGCAGTGAGACCTCTTACGTTGCATTTTTCCATGCCAACACTCCATAGAAGTCCAATTCAGCTCCGTTTCTTCATTTGTCAACCCAAGATATAGTTATCCTTTCCTTTCGGCATCCAATCATCATCATTTGTGGGATCCGGATCGGGAACATTTTTATATACCAATATACCTGCATACGTTAGTGAACACACATACAGATATATGGTGGTCGACATCACCCAAACAGCAATCGACTAATAAAAGTCAATTCAACATATCAATCAGATCATAAAAGGCATGGGATTTATGTGTTCATCAAACTCTAATCATCTAAACCTAACAATCATATCCTAGGCACCTAGTCCTTCAACGTAGGTTAACATCATTTTTTAGTTAAGCATTTAGGATAATTAAGAAAGCCCGTTAGATGATATAGATTTGAAAACATTCTCCCCCTCAATCAATGACTCATTTTTTTGAAAAGTTTAAAAGCGCTGAAGTCATTGATCGAGTTTTTAATTTTTACGAAAACTCTGAATCTGATAGATTTACAAGCGACTCATTTACCACCATTTTTGAACAACAACAAATATTTTTCTGAAGAATTTTTAGACGGAAAAACATTTGTGTAGAAATAGCAGTCTTTTTGACGACATGCTTTCCCTGTTTTGTTTTAGGAAAAGTGCACGAATTTGAAAATTGGTTTAGTGCAGCACTTTCCTTTCTTTAAGAACGGGTTGCTATCTGAAATAATAGCAAGCCATAGTTTTAAGCACGGGTTACAGTCTGAGTAAACTGCAAGCCATTTTTTTTGAAGAGCGGGTTACAGTATGAATTAACTGTAAGCCATAGTTTGAGACATGTTAAGAAAGAAATATTTACACCTCCTGCTCGAACTTCATCTAAAGTCTCGTGCCATTATTGAATGACATTTCTAAGACCGTAGATGTTATCGATACCAGAAGACATGTCATGAGAAAACAATATTTTTTGGTATTTTTCAATTTTTTTGATTTTTATGGGTTTTTGAAGATTTAATATTTTTCTATTTTCTTTTTGTTGGTTTTATATTTTTGTATTTTGGTTTTTGATAAATATTTACAAAGATAGAGAAATAGTTTAAGAAGATGATGATACGAGTACCAAGATAAGGAAATCGTTCAGCACTTTGTAGAAGATAGAAGTCATCATCTCTTAAACTTTCACCACCAAAGCTTTCGAGGCTCTTGAATCGTCGTCAGAACTTGAGCCTTCTGAAAGTGAGACTTTGGTAGCTTCCCCCCAAACCGACAAACTAAGAACAAAGACCATTTCCCCAAGAAGTAGAAATAAACAAAAACGGTCCCATTGAATGAAGCTCAGCACCCCGAAGAATCATGAGAACAACGAAGTAACAAGTTGAAACATTGATCGTCACAGTGGTTATCAAATCCGAAATAACTGATTAAGACCGATCACATGAACCTGTTGTGCATCCCCGATGTACACATTACTCTTCGAGATTGACCAGTTTTCTGTTCAAGGGAACAATGTATCAACATCTTCATTTTACCAGGTGCATTCCAGTTATCTTCCATATAACCAATCAGTCCATAATGTACACAAGTACCCAACCAGAGTAGACACAACGACATCATAGTAACTAGTTGAATCACTGATCTTCTCTGCGGATATCAACTCCGGAGTAACTGATTAAGCTCGATCACGTGAACATGTTGTGCGTCCTTGATGTACACATATCTATCTCCTGATGGTTGCGATCTCATTGGAATCATCATTACATTGTGTACATGAAGCAATAACCGGAAGCACTACCATAAACCATAAAGAAGATGTCGATAAGCAATATCATCTCACGCTCCAAATATTCTTCTCATATTTCTTCCTACTGAAAGCTGAGTTAACACATACCAAAAGTATCCAGAGACCACTTCCCCTCAAATGGTTGGAATAATACATCCTTCCCCCAAATAGTTGGAATAACACACCAAAGGCTACGAGTTAAACACTGAGTTTCTCTTCGGTTATGACCTATGTCTTCCCGGGATAACTTTAATCAGGTAGAAGTGTTAAGTTCATCAAGTGTACTCGTTGTGCTTTTAGATGTATGTCTCCTTCCCCCTTGCTGGTTTTGATACCTCAGAATCAGCAACACATTATACATACCCAATATTCTTGAAATAGAGAAGAACAAATTTGGCACAAATATATCTTGTGAGAATCAACTGCTATAGAAACTCTCTTCGACTATCTTAACCAACCCAAATGTAGACAATTTGAAGTGACCACAGATGAAGCAAACCCGATATACCAAACTTGAAGCTGAAGTAGAATTCCCCGCATTTGTATCTTAATCTTGCACTAATGTTGGAAGAACGGTGTCGAGAATTTATGCTCCAAGCAAATCTCTAAGTACTCAATACTTAACCACAGTAGGAGACTTTAACACCTCTTGCGAATATCCACAACGTCATATGCGTGTGACACTGAGTAAAACAAAGTAACTCCTAATAGTGATAGTTAACCAGGTCTTCAACCATCCACCTCGACTGCTGGTAACTAGATAACCCAAGACTTCAACTCTCATTCTTAAGCCCGAGCAAGTAATCAAATAAGAACACGCCTTTGTGAACGTCAACTTCAACCTCAAATAAGTGATAAAAGAGTAACTTCCATGTAATCAACTTGTGTCAAATGTCCAACATGTGAATAAACATACAATCGGATGTACATTGACCCATTGAATGAACCGGAGCAAATGATTCCTCAACATCAATGCATTCTTCCTTAAGGTATACATGTAGAAACTGATCTGGAAGATTCACCAATAATGTTTTTAAGCGGATGAGGAAGTCATTTTCCTTAATGTTCATGTGGTTGATTTATAGAGTGCACATTTAGGAAAGAACAATGAAACAATGATCCGTGAAGATTTGGCAAAGAAATACCAAAGAGCGAATCACTATTCATGAGTGCAACTGCAGTGATAGTCATTAACAACGCCTTGAGGAATAACTGGATATTAGGCTTCTTGAGTAGTCGGACCATTATACAAACATCCATCAATATGTAGATCCACTTCCCCCCCCCTCAAAAATTGCATCCGAAGTTGCCATTTTTGATTTGAATAAGTGAATAAGAGTAAACTCCAATGAATGTAGATCCACTTGATGACGAAACGAACATGGAGAAAAGCATAAAGCTCGAAGATGGAGAATGTAGATGAGAATGGCCATTTACGAGAGAATTTCTCTTTAGCTGAAGATTAAGTGCACATAAGAGCGTACACTTTTCTTTTCTTTGAAGAACGGGGCCTGAAGTGTTATCTGCAGACACCATAATGATGAAGTACGAGGCCTGAACTGATGTGAACAGACGTCATAGCCGATTGAATATCAATGTTGAGTAACTTGAACCCGTGAGTTATGAGATATCAATCCTTTTGTTATCCATACTTTAAGCCAGTCCATGTATTAAAGGATCGAAGTATCTGCAACTGAGTAAGGACTACCTACACTAATATTACAAACTTGATTGCATATATTTTGGTTAGTGACATCAGTATCCAAACCCTTTGGGGTTTCACGGTCAATTGAGAATGCCATTGGTAAACATCTTTCCTGTAGGTATCCACCCAAGTCTAGCATCCTTAAACATTCTACCAGACGGTATCCACTTATGGCAAGGTCTAGGATTGATAGGCTTCTTATGCATAGTGAAAGACTTATCCTTATTCCTAGTTTCCACAGATTTAGCAGTTGGTATCCATCTAGGCAAAGATTTTGGTTTGTTTTGCTTCGTAGGCACAGTAGATGACTTAGTGAAAATCCTAGACTTAACAAGTTGAACCTTTGTATGAGCATTTACCTTCTTTAGGGATTTCGAAAAACAATTATCATGATTTGCCTTAAAGATGCATTTCAGACAATTTGAGCAAACAACTTGTTTGGATTCAGAAAATGATCTAGAGTTCTTAGAGTGATCTGCTATGGGAATAGCTTTATTCGAAATGCAACTACTATTAGATACAATCCAATCCCTAGTCTTTAGTTGAGTGTTCCTAGGTAATGGTTTAAAACTACTAGCAGTGCTTTGAGATCTCGTAGAATTCCTCACCCTAGGTCTAGCACCTAAAATTCCATCTTTTTGAATCTGTGCCTTCTTTCTAGCCATTTCTAGATAAGAGTTCTTATACAAGTCATTCATAGGATTTTTACTAGGCAAGTAAGGTGAAGTGACTGGTTTTGTCAAAACTTGTTTCGCATCAACTAGGGAGGCAAACCGTGTTTTTGAAAATTTTGGTCGTTCAGATCTAAACGCATTTGGTTGTCTAATAACTGGTTTCCCCAAGATTGATGGTTTTGCAAACTTAGTGTTCACACTATTCCCTGTTGTTTTTCTGAGCTCATTTTTTAAGGCAACAATAGCGAAACTCTTTTCCTGAAGTTGAGCTTTGAGTTCATCAATTTTTGCTATCAAAGAGTTTGTTTGTTCCATTGACTTTGTTCTAGCTTCTTTGACAGAGTCACTTAGTTCTATGTGATGCATACTCAATGACTCATTTTCCTTTAGTAATTTAGCCACACAAACCGCTAATTCATCATATCTCATTTGAATATCATCAATAGCATTAACATCAGAATTACTTGTAACCAAATTACTTTTCACATGCATATTAGAAATATGTTTCTTCAAATTTTTGATAGTTGACTCATTGTCTTGAAGCTGAGCTTTCAAAGTGTTAATTTCAAAAAGTTCACGGAATTCAGGAAGTTCCGGATTTTTACATGGTTTGTTAAGTTGAAAACTTTCTTTACTCTGTATCGCAATTTCAAGTGAAATGCAATGTTTTTCAAGTTTTGAGAATTTGTTTGAAAGTTCATCAAAAGCCTTTTAATCAACCATATCATTTGTTTAGAAATTATTAGACTCAGCCTCAACCAAGGAACATTTATCAGAATCATGTTCAGCATTAAGATCAGTATGTTTAGGTACATTAGCAGATGCACTATGTTGAACAGTTAAGGGTACCTCATCACATGACACTTGTTCAATTGTCGGTCTGATATCTGCATCCACATCATGTGTAACAAGAATCACTGGACCGCTGGCTGTGTCAAGGTTATCTATCTCTGAGCCTCTGTATTCAGTGTCAACTGATCCAACATTTGGTGCCATACCGGTCTCAACACTACAATTTATTGATTGTACCCGAGATTCATTCGTCTTTCTGATCACAGCATCCACTTCTTGTGTGACAGGAGTTACTGAGCAGCTGGTTACATCATTCTTTGTTGTTACTGATATTCTGCATTCAGCAACACCCGACCTTTCTGATACATTACCCGACTTATCACAAATATCTCTCAATTGTACCCGACTCTCATCTACTTTTTCATCTTTCTGAGTAACTTCCTCAATATACTTCTCCACATTATCCATGAGATGGATAAGTGTCTCTGTGAACACGCTAATTTCCATTCCAGTGTGTCTCTTGAAGGACATTTCAGCCATGTCTTGATCATAATCAGATGTGAATTCCCTTCTAATGAATGACTGAAAGTGTTTATAGATCACTTGAAGTGCAAAGACTGAACTATCCTTGTGAACCTTCTCATTGTTAAGTTGTAGCTCCAATTGCTCTAGGTTTAACAGCAAAGTTCCCTCGTTATGTGGATAAGTCCTGATGGAAGAGGGCAATACATGTTCATTCCGTTGATGTGGGTAGAAGTAACATGAGGTGAGAGGAAGTTCTTGATAAGGTTCAATGTTGCTTTCCTTTGCATGGCATTCTCAGTAGCCTGAACAGTGCAAATCTTTCTCATTAGACTCGGAGAATAAAGAACTCAGATCATCATTGATTGATTCCATCATCTGTAAACCGTTCAAGATAGCTAATATTCTCATGGTTGTCTACACATCATACAGTTTGAGTACTTCTGAAATCACTGAATCAGAAGTGTAAGACATGATGTTGATGAATCCACGGGATTTTACAAGTCTATGATTTAAACCGAGAAATAGAAGCTTTCGCGGGATTTTACTAAAATCAAGACCAAACCGTTAAGCAATGACCAATGGAACGTGTTAAGATGACTGATGGATTGTCACAATGATAGACAATTGTGTGTTAAGACTTAGGATTGTTTGTAGGAATAGCATAGATGTTGTTTGGTTGAGATTTGGATTGGTTTATGCTCGTTTTTTCGGAGAAATTTAGGTCTAAAATCCTAAAAATCTCAATAACTTCTGTTCGGAGCGGATTTAGGCCTCGAAGGTTGACCCGAATGAACTTTAGTTTTGATGGGTAGAACGCTGAAAACGGAGTTACGGTTCAAAAGTTATGGCCGTTTGAAGTTTTTTCAGGAAAAGTCAACAAGTCGCTAGGAATTATGAAGACAAGTCGCTAAGAATTATGAAATCAAGTCGCTAGACACAATTCGCTATAATGCCAAGTCGCTAAGACACAGTCAAGTTGCTAAAGAACAACTCGCTAAGATCCAAGTCGCTAACACCAAGTCGCTAACAATTTACACTACAACTCGCTAACAATTTCTAAAACAAGTCGCTAACCTCACCAAGTCGCTAGCCGTAGTGAAGAATCCACTAACTTGTACTATTTGTCGGCTTGTCTCAATAGACAAGTCGCTAGGCTCAAGTCGCTAACAACTAACACTGTAACTCGCTAACTTTTACAGAAGCAAGTCGCTACGATGAAAAACACTACGAGAACCAAGTCGCTAGCAAGAAAACTTCAAAAACACACTTTTCAATCCAAAACAAGCTCAACCATAGTGATTCAAGCTTTCTAAATCAAAACCCAAGCACTTACAATGATTCTTAACACAAAAGTAAAATCAAAATCCAAACTTTAACACTAGAAATGATCCAAATGATACAAAAACCACTGAACTTTTTCAAACCCAAAAACCATATAAAACCACTAGAAATCCAAGAACATGAAAGATGAGTGATCAAACCATGGCTCTTGATACCAATTATAACATATTGGATTTCACAAACACATACACAATCACAATAAGGGGCGTAAAGTTTAGAGGTTTTAGAGAGAGAAAGTAGGATGGGAGCCTTTCTAGAGAGAGAAAGTGAAAGAAAACATGGAAGGTTAGATTAGAATGAAAGTCCAACCTCTCTATCTTGCGTAGTAGAGGGTATTTGTAGTTACATATACTACACGCCCTCCTTTGGACTGGATGGATCAGCAAAGGGGTGTAAAAGACCCGTCCGTCCTCCACTGTGTTGCTCTAAACTAAATAACTAACTAAATAACGTAATGTCTACGAGCTAACATATGCTAGACTAGAGTTGGGGTGACCGAATCTTCACAATGGATTTTCTAATTCCTAACAGTAAAGACCCGTCCTTCCTCCACGATGTTACACTAAACAAATCTACGCTACAAACTAACTAATAAACTACTAAATAACGTAAATAACGACACGTCTACGAGCTAACATATGCTAGACCATAATTGGGGTGACCGACATTTAACATGGAATTTCCAATTCCTAACATTATCCTTGTTGATATTATAAGGAGTAGATCTCCTTTGGGATTAGGTGATTGGCGTAGTGTTGGGTAGTAGTTCCACCATTGTAATGGAACTCGGTATCTAGCCTAGTACCGGAAAAAGGGTAGGCTGACGCTAGATAGGATTGGTTCTCCTTGTGAAAAGGACCGTATTCTAGCCTTGTACCGGATAAAGTGTAGTCAACGTTGTGAAGGTTTTTCCACCATAAGGAGTCGGTGTTGTGTAGTGATTACGAACTCTTGAGTAGGTGACTCGGGGAGTGAAGTAGGGCAAGGAAGGTGTCCTTGTAGCCGAACCACTATAAATACTCGCGTTATTGTTTTGTGCTTCTTACTCTTTATCTTTTCATTACATATATTATATTTCCATATGTTTGTTTGTCAACATCCAACACACATCTAAATAGATTGACATAAGTCGATCTAAATAGTTTAAAACAAGTTTTAATTGGTAAAACTATTCAACCCCCCTTCTAGTTTTCCACACTACATGTCATGAAAAATTTAAATTTGGTGCCAAAATTACCCGAACTGATATTTCTCATGGTTTATTACACAAATGAAATTGGACAAGGCAAATAGTCAAGGATAAGTATAGTTTCAAAATTCCCGTTTTATTTTTCCTCCCTACACTTAAACTGAACATTGTCCCCAATGTTCCCCAAAAGTATCAAAGTTATGATAATGGAAGGTAATTAAAAACGAAAGAAACTAATACTCCCCTGATTAGCTCTGTAGGATCCGTGTGAAGTAGTGGTTAAATCTTTCTTCAAGAAGAGTGTTTGCGTGAAAAGCTCCTTCCAATCTTATGTATCTTCTTCTTGATAAATTAAACCTGCGCACTTGAAGAAAACAACTACAAAACGAAACCTTCGCGTAAAATCGGCGGTAACAATATATATGACTCTACTAAACTAGGATATAATGCTTGTGGAATGGATGTTTACAGATTTTCTGGAAATTAAGACCTGGAAAATTCCAAAAATTTATAAATAGCTCAGAAAACTAGAAAAAGCAGTAAGCAGTTTCTACTCCTCCTGACGACGTCAGGTTGCGACCCTGACGCCATCAGGTTATCCTGACAGAAACTGGTTTGCGAATTTCTGGAAAATTTATATCTTTAGAATCTGGAAAAATTTCCTGCAAAACATCCATTATGACTCGATACAAGCATTTGACTCGAACAAACATACATGTATATCTTTTAAATAATCGTAATTCTCATGTTCACGTTCCTTTTGAAAACGTGTGTAATCCTCCCTACACTTATCCCTTATGTAAAATACCTTTATATGTAATTAAGACGAGGTTAAAGACAAAATAAAGCATTTTTACAAAAACAATCAATAAAAGATATACGACACAAACAAGCAAATAATTAAGCATGGGTTGCCTCCCACGAAGCGCTTTTCTTTATTTATGAGTCTTGTAGCTAGACTCGAAGTCGTGCCCCTATGTTACTTCATTACCGTCACCTTCTTCCTCATGACGGTCTCTATTGGGGTTTTCCATGTTATAGTAATGCCCTATTATGCATCTTTCTAAGAAGTCATCTTCTCCCCAATCTGTTCTATATTCTGGTCCTAGTTTCAAGCAATCCTTATAAAACCCGAAAATCTTATTCATCACATAATCAATTCCCTTTTCCTTATCTTCCTCATTCCTATAGTAGACCGATAGCATAAGTTCTTTTTCATCATTGGATAGTGATGAAAATTTCTCAATCTTAAAGGGCATTTGGTAGGCTACATCATCAGTCTCATCCTTGAATCTCACTATTCCTAACGACGGATCATAAGTCATCCCGGTGTTTTCTATGAAAGGCTTTCCTAGAATAATGTGGGCAAGCTAAGATCTATGGTCGTACTAATATCATCCACAACTATGAAGTCCATAGGAAAAGTGAAACTTCCTACATAGACGGGCAATCCCTTAACTCTACCAAGAAAACTGGAACTAACCCTAGGATTATCGGGGTCTTGCCTAGTTGGGATAGGCTTCTTCATTACCCAATTATAGTAGGTGCTAGTCATAATATTTATCGGGGACTTGCGATCAATGTAGGCCTTTGCCACAAAAAGGTGTCCTATGCAACATGGTATGTTAAGATTCGAAGGGTTCCCAAACTTGATCCTAGGGCTTCTCCTAACATACATGTGACAGAGGTCTCGTACTAAGTGTGGGTGGCGAGAGAGTTCTTCTTCCGTAGGAAACTTATTGAAATAGTCATCGCCTACTTCATCTAATTCCTCGGTTGTTTCATTCCTAGGAGTTTCATTAACCTCAAGTACCATCTCATGGTTCGTTTCATCATTTAGTCTATTAGGTTTCACTAAGGTGATGGTATTGACGAATTGAACGTGCTTAGCTAACTTACTTGGGTCCTTAATCTCTACACCAGAAGCTTCGGGAGTTGAGATAGCATTAACCTTCCTATCGCTATTGGTCATGGCTTTCAAGAGGTTATCTATCTTCCTATCCATCTCGGCTTGTTGTTGGTTAAAACGGTCCGAGAGCTTAGCTATTTGAGCTTCTTGGGATGTGACTATGTAACACCCCCAAATTTGTTTAGCGGAAGCATACGTGTTATTTGGGAGCGTTACGGAGTTGGTGGATCATAACACAAGTAATAAAGAACAGAATACATACTCCGTTTGATTTTATAAAATAGTTTTAAAACGCGTCTACAACATATTTAAATTAATGGGTACATCCCATTAGATATAGTGGTCCCAATGTAAAAACATCATTTTTGTGTAAAAACACTTCTTTCATACTACTACGACCATACATCCGCTTCTTGCCTTGCCTTCATGAACAAATCTTAAACACCTGAGAAAATATGCTAAAAGGTCAACTAAAAGCTGGTGAGTTCATAGGTTTAAATTAAAATAGTAAGCTTGGACCATAAGCAAAGACATATAATCATTACAACGAATATAATGATATATGTATGAATGTCTATTACGTTAGCTCTAAGTTCATGCAACCGATACTATGACAGTTTCTGTATGCTAAAAGATGTCATACAATATTGGGGCCCATAGCAAGTGTTTTGTCCCTCAACACTTGATTCCGACATGGTATACGTTTCGCCTTGGCCTAAGCATGGCCAACCGACCGGAGGAGTCACCCTCAATAGATCTATTTATAACATTCTCGTTTCCCAATGGGGAATTGACGGTTCATGAAAAAGGGCATTCTCTAGGGACATAAGGGCTTAGGCTAAACCACTATATAGTAATCATGTAATTGTTTTGGTCCATAAAATGTTTTGCATATTTCTCACCCCAAAATGTATAAAACAATTTATCAAGTAAAAGTGGGGCTATGAAACTCACCTTAGCAAACGTGCAACCGAAATGTGGATTTGTGATTGTTGTGAAACAGCACTGACACGCGACCTAGATAAGGAGGGCAATGTTTTAGTTCATCGTTTTTAAGTATTGTTTACTTAAAATGGTGCAATTAATATTATGATGGTTTTAAAATCAACCTTTAGTTTGTAAAAATAATTTAAGAGGTTTATTAGTAAGTATATGAATGTATATATACTCTTTTCATTTTGACATTAGTATGGTTTTAAAATCCAAGTTTGATTTAAAATAAATAATTAAAATGTTCCATTAGTAAGTATCTAGATGTATGTATACTTATTTAGGTTGACACAAAATGGTGTTGTCAAATTATGATTTGTTTCTAATTGTGTTTAGAAAATAATAGTTAAAGTCGTAGTTAAAATGATATGATAGCCTTCGTTTAATTATAAAAATCTGGTTCTTACAATGTACAACTGGAAATCGTTATGATACAAGTTGGTTTACATGTTGTCGTAAATCCGCTATGTGAATATTATTATATGACTCACAATTTTTAGACACTTGGTTCATTGTTTGTACGCCTTTACTCTTGTTTTACTCGTCGATATATGTGTACATAACTAAAGTCGAAATCTCCAAATGTGTAACAAATGAGTTTAGCTTTTTGCATTTATTCCGGTATAATTGACGCGTTTCATTTACTTAAACTAACATTCAAAACCGTAGGTGGGCTGTGGCCCAGCGGTTTGGGTACACGAATGGGCTTGGCCCAAAAGGAGTTCAAGTAATCCTTGAGGTACAAATGGGCTGTGGGCCCATCATTGCCTGTTAGCACCTTTGCTACTAAATTAGTCAAGGAGTGCTCTTGCATTTGACATTGAGGAATGATTAACGCAGGAAGAGAGAAAAAAAAAATGTAGTCGAGATACATTTGAGAAGTAGAAAGTTTGAGTCAAACCGCCATCATCTCGGAGTTATAATCGGGTCAACGACCTAATGTGCTCGAACACATCTTGGCTGCCCGTCTTGATTATAACATCACAAATGGGTATTCGGCCAACAAAAGAAGGACATAAAGCTAGTTTCTCAACAAGATGAACACCTAACTAAACCAAGATATCAACTTTTTGTGAGACTCAAGTTTCTAGGTGTATGTTGATCGATGGTGTCATGGTCTCGAATGTGGTTCACTTTCGGAGGCCGAACAACGCCACAACAAGGATAACGACAAGTATATGACTAAGTGTCACAAGATAAACTTGTTACAAGGTGCTTGACTTACTAAGTCAAGTGCCACTTTCAAGATCGAATTTTCAGTTTTTAAGACCATGTTTACTAGTAGACTTTACAAATGAGAAATTTTCAAACTCTTTGGTTCCGGCTTCTCGACAGAAACAGTTTTCAAACAAGACATCCAAATTATCACTATAGTATTGACAAACTCGATTATATATGGCATAAATTTTACAAGGTGAGGTCAAGACAAAGACTCATAAGCCGAGTATGATGATGATGGAGTAACTTAACGCGATAGAGCAAGGAAAATGGCAAGGCTATACCATGGTTGAGTACTACCAACACCTGGTTCCTACCTCGACAGTAAACCAAACCCACTTATTACCAATGACTTACTTAGATTTTGGAGTGACATAGTTGTTTATCAAAAAAAAATGAGTATTATCACGTCGAGATTACTTAGTTGCATAGTTAAATTACCAAGTCGCTATAAGACTTAACCCTCATTTTCTTGACTCATATATCTCGTAAAAACTACAGAAAATATACGGACCCTTGAGCATATGACAACTTAAGTTTTATGGTTACAGAACAAGATTAGTAAAACAAAGTAAAATCCAAATCTCAAATAGTCATATACACAATTTCAACGTGGCATCAAAACTTAAATCCAAATCGACATGACTAAAACACATGATAGTTTCATTGATAAACTTTTCCACTCTTAATATCATAAAACAACATAAAAATATAACAACAAAAGAGATGATAACCTCAACCGAAAATGATAGGGTGATGAACAAAGGTTGTTTCTTGGATTCGGACCAAACAAAACCGGAATTAGCTCCAAAACCTCCACATGTGCAAAAACCCCCAAATCAATTTTGGAAAACCCTCACTTTCACAAACCCTAGCTTTTGAGAGAAAATGAAATTGAAACTTAATTTGGGGTTCTTGCATCTCCACTAGAGTAGATAGAGGTACTTTGGGGTAAGCTTGAACTCTCTCTCTTCTTGGTGTTTGGATTGAAGCCGAAATTGCTAGCTTAATTGACCAGATGGCTCAATCTATGTTGAGATTGCCATTCAAGGTAGATTGGAGTTGAGATATGTTTCTTGTGAATGATCTTATTTTGATTCCTCTTGGATTCGTTTAAACAATAGCTGGCGCACCAAGGTTTGATTTGAGAAGAAATCTTCATGATTTTGTGAGGATAGATGAGGAATAATAGAAAGAGGCATGTTGGTTTACCATATTGGGAGATTCGACCTACAAGGGTGCGCAGGCCTAGCGTTGTGAGAAGAGATTGATATCTTCTCTCCCCTGGTTTTGTGTTATGTTTGTTTGTCAGTGGGAAGTGAGTGAAAAGACAAAGGTATTATTATCTCAATATTTACAAAGGTTTACTTTTAAGATGAAAGTATAAATGGGTGTCTTTATGTATTTTATTCATAGTACAACTTGTGAAAGTGTATGCATATACCTTACACTTAGGTATTAATGGTATTTGAGTTTTATAAAAATTATGTTTGAGTGATAGTGTGTTATATATTTTGTGTCCCGCGATATTATATTGTGACCAAGGTATCATTGTTCGATAACTTTTATAACGTAGTGTCTTATTGTTAAGTGGTCGTAATATTTTTCATCTTTGAAATATTCCAGTTAAGTGGACATTTGTTAATTGTTTTAGCGAGTCCTATCATAGTGTCGGTACGCGTGCGGTGTCGGTCATTGGAGAAAACGAGATAACCTCTCGCCTTACAATTTAAATCATAAGACAAATGAAATGTTCATAAAATGATATGAATGCAAGAGTGGTTAAATCTTCCTGTATGCGGGTATTTACCCAAATGATCATGCAAAGCTTATGTATGCTTAATGACTCTGTTTAGTAATAACAAATTACTATTATCAGTTAAATCGGTGAAATTTACCGTGTGTCACATCCTCCCCGTCTTGAAGAAAACCGTCTCGGTTTTCATTTAGGATTACTTGTTGAAGTAGAGAAAAGGTGTGGGTATTTGCGCTTGAATTGGTCTTCGCTGTTCCCACGTATGGTATCCTCGGACCTCTTTGAGAGTTCCAACGGATTTTGATGATCGGGATGCGGCTTTGCTTAAGCCGTTTGATTTCTCTATCCATGATTTCAATGGGTTCCTCGACAAAATTCAATCTTTCGTCGACTGGGATTTCTTCCAAAGGAATGGCAAGAGTTTCGTGGAAAGGCATTTTAAGTTGCACACGTGAAACACGTGTGCCAGAGCGGAGTTCTTGTGGTAAATCAAGGCGGTATGCTACCGGTCCGATCCTAGCAAGAATTTTGAAAGGTCCAATATAACGAGGATTTAACTTTCCACGTTTCCCGAAACGAATTACGCCCTTCCATGGCGCAACTTTGAGCATAACTTTATCTCCCACCTGGAACTCAAGTGGTTTCATCCTTTTATCCGCGTAACTCTTTTGGCGGTCACGAGCTGCTTGTAGTCGGCTTTTGATTTGCACAATCTTCTCAGTAGTTTCTTGAATTAACTCCGGACCAGTAAGTTGACTTTCTCCAACTTCGGCCCAAAGACAGTTGATCTACATTTCTAGACCATAGAGTGCTTCATATGGTGCGGCTTTGATACTTGTGGATAGCGTATTGTAGGAAAACTCAACGTAGGGCAAGTGCTTATCCCAGCCATTTCCAAAGTCTATCACACATGCTCTTAGCATATCCTCCACAGTGTTTGGATGTTTCTCGCTTTGTCCATCAAGTCTGAGGATGGTAAGCGGTGCTCATGTCGAGGTTAGACCCTAAAAATCTCTTATAAGTGATTTCCGTAGAAGTTTGAGGGTGAAACGGCTATCTCTGTTGAAATGATGGAAATCGGTACACCATGGCGTGCATGGAATTTCCTTCAGTATAGTTGTGCAAGTTTTTCCATTCCATCACTTTCTTTCATCGGTAAAAATGTGCGACTTGGTGAGACGATCAACTATTACCCAAATAGTGTCGTAGCCTTTAGAGGTTTTAGGTAACTTGGTGATAAAGTCCATTGTTATAACTTCCCATTTCCACTCGGGGATTTCGGGTTGTACTAGTAGGCCGGAGGGTCTCTGGTGTTCAGCTTTAACCTTTGAACAAGTTAAACACTGGTCTACATATGTTGCAATGTCGCTTTCATGTTAGGCCACGCAGTACAATTCTTCAAATCAAGGTAAATTTTGTCGGATCCTGGGTGGATGGAGTATTTAGACTTGTGGGATTCATGCATAATAATGTCGCGAATTCCTCCGTAGAGTGGTATCCAACTTCGCTCTTTGAAACACAAGGTTCCATCCGACCTTTTCACGAATCCATTTTCACTCTTCTGGCATTCCTAAGTGTTCATCGGACGATTTTCCTCTTTGAGTGCTTCCAATTAAGCCTCAAGAATCTTGGTTGGAAGAGGTGAACTAATTGTCATACCCAAGGATCTGACTCTAAGAGGTTTTGGTCTCTCTTTCCTAATGAGAGCATCAGGCTACCCTTCGCTTACCCCGGATGTAACGTAATCTCACATCATAATCACCGAGTAATTCCAACCATCGCAGATGTCTCATGTTTAGTCTTTTTTCTGATCCAAGATGTGTTGTAGACTTTTTGATCAGTATACCGACACACTCTTTGTGCCATACAAGTAGTGTCTCCAAATCTGAGGGCGAACACAACTGATCCTAACTCCAAATCGTGTGTCGTGTAGTTCTTCTCATGAGTCTTCAATTGGCGAGAGGCGTATGCTATCACCTTCTCTCTTTTGCATTAATACCGCTCCGAGCCCCTTATTGAAGCGCCGAATAAACAACAAAGTCTTCACTACCTTCCAGTAAGGCCAGAAAGTGCACTACACAACTTTTCTTTAAGGAGTTGAAAAGCTTTTCTTCTTTTTTCTCCCTACCAAACTGGCGTTTTTCTGGTTAGTCTTGGTTAAAGATTTGCCAATCTTTGAGAATCCGTCAATAAATCTTCTGTATACCCAGCAAGTCCAAAGAATTTGGCGTATTTCAATAGGAGTTGTGGGTGTCGCCCAATCCTTTATTGATCTGCGATCTTAGCGGGTTCTACATGTATGCCTTGACTTCGATTACATGACCTAGAAGAATTGCACGGTAGGTATCCAAATTCCACACTTCGATAATTTCGCATACAGTTCTTCCTTCTTCAACAATTCCAAGATTAATCTAAGGTGCTCTTCGTGTTTCTTTCGACTTCTGAATAAATTAGATGTCGTCAATGAATACGATCACAAATTTATCCAAGTAGGTTTTACACACTCGGTTCATGAGGTCCATGAACACAGCTGGTGCGTTGGTTAAACCAAAAGGCATGACTTGGAACTCGTCTGTCCATAACGATTCTGGCGCGTTTTGGGATGTCTTGTCCTCTCTCGACTCTTAGTTGATGATTCTAGACCTTAAGTCGATTTTTGAATAAACACTCGAACCTTGAAGTTGATCGAATAAGTCATCGATCTCGGGAGTGGGTAACCGTTCTTAATGGTTAGTTTTATTCAACTCACATAGTCGATGCACATCCGAAGTTCCGCCTTTCTTCTTGACGCACAGGACTGGTGCTCCCCAGGGTGACGAGCTTGGTCTGATGAACCCTTTTTCCGCAAGTTCCGACAACCTGGGTTTGATAACTCCTTAGTTCCGTTGGGCTAATCGATAAGTGCTTTGCTAATCGGTGTGCGCACCGTGCACTAAATCGATCTGAATTCAACCCGTCGGGTCGGTCGGAAGTCCCGCAAGTCTTCGGGAAAGACTTCAGGGAATTCTTTACTATCGGCACGCCCTCCAACGCTTTTCTTCTCCTTCGCTTCGTCCTTTCCAGGACTTGTGCTAGAAGATATGACATCCTTCCTCGATACACCTTAACACCTTGGTACGTGGAAATGACATGCAATCTTATGCGCGTTTCTTCTGTCACTTCTGTCCCCTCTTGTTGTTAGGACTTCATCTCCGTAGGGTATTCGAAAAGCGTTTCTCGTCGAAGATGATGGCAAAATGATATTTTGCTAACCAATCCATCCGACAATAACATCGAAACTACCCATGCTACCGTATCAAATCGATATTGAATGGGTGGTTTAACAGGTTAAGGGTGCAACTTCTTATGAACTTCCACCCTTTCTATGTTACCGTAGCTAGTTCCACGCTGTATGCATTTCCTAATGCGTTGGGGTAATATCGAGTAGTGTGGACTAAATGTATTAGAAACAAAACTCCCATCGGCCTCCCGTACAAACAAGGGATGCATAACGGTTATTTATAAGGAACGCACCCGTCACAACATTCGGTGTCTTCCCCGAGCTTCCACTTTGGTTACGAGATAGACTCTCCCCGAGCTCCTTCTCCATTTCCCCGATACTCTTTTGTCCAACATTTCCTCAATCCCCGCCATTCCCATGGCTTCCTGGATTCCTCGGTTTCCTGATTTCCTTCAACCTTGGTTTCTGTCTTTCGGCATTCATTCTTATAATGTCCCTTTTTCACCACAACCAAAGCAAGTTATATTAGCTAATTGGGTCCTGAGCGAGCTGTTTGAACTGGTCGCCAATGATTGGACCTGCATTCCCTCGGTCAAGTGTCCGATTTTCCGACAATTACGCACTTGATCGTAAGCACACTGCCCCTTGTGATGCAGTGGTGCATCGATTACACAATGGTGCAGTCCCAGTACTATTTTTCTTTCTCGACATTCACCGCATAAGCTCTAGCAACATTTTGCCTCTTGTTTCGATTGTTGCGGTTGTTCCTACTGTTGTTGCCATGATATTCATAGTTGTTGTAACCTTGAGAATGGTCATCCCATTTCCTCTTATTGTCAACCACTTTGTCCATGGAATCCTTAATTACTTGGTCCATGAGTTTGCTGGCTACTGGATGGTTTCATGAAGAATCATCAGCCTTAGAAGTGGTTACATTGCCCTTGATAGGTTGTGGCAATCCTCCGATGTATCTCTCCAACAATCGGGTCTCGTGGGCACCATTTCGTGACACAATAGGCTAGCTCTTGAAATCGTCTTTATAGGCAGCCATATTGGTGCCTTTTGAACTCTGAGGTTCCAAAACTCATGTTCGAGCTTCTAGATCTCAGTCCGATGACAGGATTTCGAAGTACCATTTCCTTGAAGTTTTCCCATGGCATGGCATAGGCAACATCGATACTAGACGGATTTCGTAAATTGTTCCACCCCCAGTGTCAAAGCGCCCGTGAAAGTGAATGATGCATACTTAACCTTAGAATCTTCTCTCACAATTGTAGATTAGGAACACATCTCGAGCTTTTCGATCCCCTAGTTAGACCGACAGCTCCTTCGGGTCTCAACTAAAGCTTCCAGTCCTGGTTTTACGAAAGTCTTGATAAGTACAAGTGCGGTTGTGAGTGGGTGGCCTTGGAGTTCCAAAGATTAGTAGACGAGTGGTTTGCTGCAGCTAAAGCGGCGTTTCACCGCCATTGACTAGTTGGTCGATCATGGCTTGATTCTGATAGGTTGGTACGAGTAGCCCTAGCAGGAGTAGTGGCTTCAGCAGTCTGGATCACGTGTGACTTGTTTGGAATAGCAGCGCTTGGCAGCTTTGTTCGAAAGTGACTCTCCTGGGATGGGGAGCATTGGAGGCCCACCAGTTTTGGTAAACGTTTTGATCTTCGTTTTGGCGAGCATTTCTGGCAGTAAGCAAAGGTGATGAATTATAGAACCTTTTAAACAAGGTAAGTGCCACGCAATAGTGTGGTTATTGTAGATAGATCATATGTGCAATCTATAAAGTAAAGAACAATTGGGTAGGAAAATAAGTTTGTGTCATAGATAGAATTTCGGTACAAGGTTCCTACGGTACATGATGAGATACTAGCCGGAATACAACCTAATACAACGGATACAACGAATAAAATGGAAATGCAACGGAAATACAATGGAAATACGACGGAAATACCACTGAAATACGAGAAAGATTAACTAACACTAACCGCTATAGCTCTCGTTTAGTGTAATACATCATCAATGGAATCTAAGGATGTC
>OU343223.1:187728443-187794328 GCA_910596185.1 Chrysanthemum makinoi
CTCCAAAGTTTTGGCATACTGCACTGCCGCTAAAGCCTAGGTTTTGATAGATGGCTTTAGAATTAAGAGAAACATGATACCTTCACAGTTGCATCACTGATGACTCGATAAGTAAACTTTAAACTTTATCTCAGTATTCTAGTTCCAAATGATGAGCTTTTCAGGGAATGGGTAATATGGGGTATCCAACTGATGGAACCTTTAATTTTTGGAAAAGCCACTTTACACCCAATGGCTTTTTTGGCATCACTTCTCCCTCTATGAGTTCTAAAAGTGGTGGATGGGATCAATTTGGTAGCAATCTTGCTACTGCTTTGATCTGTCTATCCACTGGTAGGATTTTTAACTTTTCAAAATTAATATTTGATGCCATGGTCGCCAATTTGAAAAGCAGAACAAAGTTTTTGATGTACCCTTGCTTTCTACAAATCATTTTGGATATTCAAACATAAAGCAAACACCTATATTTGGTTGTGCAATTAACCAAAAAGATTTTTGGGAATATGAGAAGGGGTTTTCAAGGGGTACCAAGGCCATTATTGCCTGCTATGTTTCCTGCTACTAATGAACCTGCAGGTACATCAGTTCCATCTACATCAGTTCCATCTGTAGATCAGTCACAGCCAATACCAGATCCAGAAGAGCTTGCTTTTGAACAAAGATCACCAACACCCCAACCACCTTCACCTCCAACTTATGAAGCAGAAGAGCCACCTGTCATTCCCCAAACCCAGCCCCCAACTCCTACTCAAGAACCAGAACCAAGTTCTATGTCTACAGATGATCTACTTCAACTAGTTCCTTAACTTCTTGCTAGGATATATGGGTTGGAGAAGGATCTCAAGCAAAAAAAATAGACATTGGGAACAGCTGTGTTGAAATTGGTTAAAAGGGTTAAGAAGATGGAGGGGATTGTCAAACAAAAGGGGATAGACTTTACTGACTCAGAGGATGAAAAGCAGAAAATTCTTCCAAACAGGGGAGGAATTTGAAGGAGGATGAATCAGCTTTTAAGACTCTTATTCATGAAAAGTCTTCTCAGGATACACATCTTAGTCCTCAAGGATTAGAAGCAGCTGAAACTCTGGTTAAAGACCTTAGTCAAAAGAAACATGTCAAGAAGAGACAAGATGCATAGGCTATTAGTACTGGTGAAGGAGTTAATACTAGCTTCACAGAGATTAAGTCTGGCAATGAAGAGTTTAATCTTGGTGGTGATGTTAGTTCTGGTGGCAATAGAGCAGATTCTGGTGGTTACAGAGTTAGTTTTGGTGGTGTTAAGATTAGTACTGGTGACAATATTAAGTCTGGTGATGAAAAGACCAGTACTGGTGATGATTCTGCTCAGAGAAAAGGAAAGGGAATACTTTAAGAGACTCCTGAGCCTGTTAAGACTAAAAGGCAAATCAGAGAGGAGGAGGCAAGCTTAGCTGAAATAGCAAGACTTCAAGCTAAAGATGCAGCTGAAGAAGCAAGACTTGCAGAACAAAAACTAAAGGATGAACTGATTGCAAAGAGTATGCAAGAGCAACTTGAGCTAACAGAAGCACAGAAGAAGAGAAAGGCTCAAGTACTGGAAGCTGCAAAGTTCTACACTGATGAGGATTGGGATACAGTAAGGGCTAAGCTAGAAGCCAACGGAGATATCTTAGCTGATATAGGAAGTGAGGATTATGCTAAGAAGATGGTTGAGCTAGTCAATGAAAAGAAGAGACTGTTAAGAGAACAAAGGGAAAAAGAAAGAAGGAACAGACCCATGACTAAGGGAGAGCAGAGAGAGTATATGATGAACTATATCAAGAGTCAAGGGGATCCAAATTTGAAGATATTTCAACTTAAAAGATTGAAAGCTGATGAACTAAAGGAAGAATTTGAAAAGGTAGTAAGGCAAGTTCAAAGCTTTGTTTCTAAGGATTCAGAACTAGAAGCTTCAAGGATGAAAAGGCAGGGTATAACACTTCAGTCAGAGAAAGCCAAGAAACAAAAGGTTACAGATGCTGAAGTTGTTGCTAAGTCTGGATTTGTAAAGAAAGAGGAAGAACCTGAGGTTCAAAAGCCAGTTGTGAAATGGACTAAAAGAAAATCAGTTGCAAAGAAGGGAAAGAAAAAGGATAAGTCTGAAACTAAGGAGGAGGTGGAAGCTTATATGGAAGAAAAAGTAGATGAACCTTCTTCTGTAAAATTCACTATGGGTACAATTCCTGAAAGTTCAGCACCTACTACAAAGATAGTTAAATGGCAGATCATCAAAACAGGGAGTAAAGGGGTGTATCAGATCATAAGGGAAGATAATTCTGATGTTATATATGTTAACTTTCCAGGTATGCTTCATGATTTAACCAGGGATGATCTCAAGGAGCTATACAGATTGGTAATGCTGAAATATGGAGATGGCAGTCCTGAAGAAGAACTAGAAAGAGTTCTATGGGGGGATCTGAAGATTATGTTTGATCCACCAGTTCTAGGAGATGAGTTCTGGAAATTTCCTGATCAGCAACAAGTAGTCAACTGGAGGTATTTTCACAGCTGTGCAGTCCACTGTTTAACATTAGAGTCTGCACAAATTTATATGTTGACAGAAGTTGAGTATCCTCTCCTAGCTAAAGTATGTAAGGTTATGCTGGAAAAGAAGCTTCTGTGAGAAAGGAAGGATGAGGTATGTTATCAACTCTTGAGGCTAACTAAAAAATAAGCTCAACAACAATAACTTTAGGATGTTTGAAATAATTTCCAGTGCTGTAGGGTGTTTGGGGTTGATAGGTAAATGGAATTTGAGGAGTACTATACTTGGTGAAGGTGCTTTGCACTAACACAACAAATGGTTATCAGTCCATCATGTCTAACAAACATAAGGACTGGCTAATCTAAGAGCAAATGGCTTTGGTAAAGATTGCTCAAATCCGTTTATGGCTGACAATTTGCCAAAAAATGTATGGTAATCAACTTACCATATTTGTGATAGTGAAGAGTTAGCTAGCTCACAAGATTATGGCTTATGGTAAAGGCTGTGGCAAATCTATTTATATGGTTGACAGTTTACCAAAAACTGGATGGTTGTCAACTAATCAAATCTTGATGTTGAATAAGTTGATCTGGTTATTAATTCACCAGGGTGATGACTGAATTCCACCAAAATAATTAACTAGTCCAAAATCAAATGGCTTTTGGTAACGACAATTCAAATCTGTTGATTAGATGGTCGCACAATGGATCATGTGAAGCTTATACAGGAAAAGTTCAAAGTGAAGAAAATGACCAAAGCAGAATTGAGGCGAATCAAGAATGATGCATTTCAACTACTTAAAGACAGCTCAGACAGTGCAATCGAAGTCGAATACCACCTCGACAACATTGCACGAGCCATGTCTAACAACATTGACTAGCTCAATCCTGAATCAAACATTGACTTCACCAGACAAGATAAAGCTCCATACTACACTGACTGGACCAAACCTCTACCTACCATTGGCCGACCGGATCAACCCAAGATTCCATACCGCTATTTCTTCAACAACGACCTAAAGTTTCTTCTACACGGTAGCGATGTCTCCAAGAAATACGCTACATCACTCACACTCCCTTTCCCGGCAGAAATATTGTAAAACCCTAAAATCTAAAATATGTGAAAAGACTATTTTGCCCCTCGATTTTAATATTTATTACATACGTAAAATATGCATAATACTTCGATCTCATTAAATTTATTTTAACCTAACTCATGAAACAATTATCATACCTTAATCCGCATTATTACCAACGTAAGAACACTTGAACTAATACGAGATAAAAAGAAAGCGACATACACATTACGTCTAATCACAAATCACACGTTTTCAAGGGTGCATGGGCCAAATATTTAATAAAGAAACACAAACATTACACTTAAAATTGTAAAGCCCATCTACATTATATTTGGAAGGTAAAAATCTGTTTTGATCTCCCTTCATTTTGCCGAATATAACTCCCCCATAATCCCATTTTTTATTCTCAGTTATTAACCTACATTCACATTCAAAATAACATCAAACCCTAGCGTCAAAAAAAAATAAAGTGACGGCATACAGTTTGACTCTCTTTTTATTCAAATCAAAGGCAAATACAATGGAGGCTGGTGAAAGGTGTTACTGATCGTGGGTTTTGGTTCTAGGTTGCTGTAATCGTGGGTGGTTCGGAGCTACGGTGGTTGTGGTTGGTTCGAAGGTGTGACTTTGGTTGTGGGCTGCTAGGCGAGGAGAGTGGCTGTTTGGTCTAGGTCTTGTCGTGGGCTTGGTTTTCTTGGCTTTCGTTCTCCACTCGATCTCACACAATGGTTTGTATCATCAATCTCGTTTCATTTTCCCTCCTTATTGTTTCTTCTAATTCCATGTCGTGTGTTTATGATCTCCATTCGAATGTGTATATACGTTTAGAACATCACATAAAATGATATGTTATAATCATAAAAAGGACTACATGATATAATTAATGTTGATTCTTGTATTCGACCATGTGAAAATCTGTTTGAATCATATTCGACTACACATGTTCGACCTAAGGGTGTTCATTTAAATCGAGTCAAGCTATTTGGGTGTTATGGATCATTTGGGGTAAGTTTAAAAATGGTACGTGGTTATGGGTTTTCGGTTCAAAGGGTAAATGATGTGTTTTCGGGTCAGTGCATCGCGGGATTATCAAGTGAGTTATTCGTACATAAAGGGTGTCTGGGAAGACGAGTCAGGGGTTAGTCATTAGGTGCGTTTACCGAGTCGTGTTAGTAAGTTTTATGAACCGCGGGCGAGGCTAAATTGCATGTCGAAATCAAGTAGCAAAACGTTTTTGCAATGAATTGTGAAATGAAGACATGAACTGTACGAATGATATTATGATATATTTTGACATGTTTCACTTTTAACCCTCATCTTTAGAACATTAACACATGCAAACCTTAAACTTTATGATTTGGCAAATTACAACCTTAAACAATTATAAGAATGATATTAAGTTATAAAGTTTAATTACTTGTCACTATAGGCCCTAAACTTTGAAAAATTACATTTTAAACCTTAAGTTTGATTCATTTATATTTTAAACCCTAAACTTTGAGATATTTACCATGCAAACCCTATACTTTGAAGTATAATATAATAAAGCCTTAAAATAGGATATTTGTCATTTTAATCATTTAATTTTGCCATTTATCATTTGTAACCCTTAAGTCAGGCTAATTAATGATTATTACCCTAAAGTATTTTAATTCGGTCCATTACTAAAAATGAGAATACGCTTAATAACTCTAAACAAATATTAATACGGTTTATATAAACAATAAATCTGTTATGACTTAAATGAACTAATAAGTATTATACGAACCGTAATTCGTGTAGATTCGTTGAAGAAGGCGTGAAGATATTTCTTCGTGCTTACTTTTACATTCGCTTTCATTTGCTAAGGTACAGATATTCTATCCCTTTTCAGTAGGGATTTCTCCTGACTTTTCAATCCTTGACTTTGCTTCACTCATGATATTCCTTTGCTATGATTTCCTTATGCTATGATCCTTTTGATATGATTCCGACATAATCCTTTGATATGATTCTGTTCGCTATGATATTCGTTTGTTATGATTCTGAACTTCTGATTATGAACCTTTGATATGAACTTTGATATGAACCTTTGATATGAACTTTGATATGAACCTTTGATATACACCTAGATATGATATGTTTCGAGGGATTTGATCTGTTTGGAGATATATATGGTGAATGATGTCGGGTGCAATCCGCGTCTTCACATTCCGGGAGCTAGCTACTCCATTTGTTACTGAGGTCTCCCCTCCTATGATATATGGTATTCCGAGGTCACCCCTCCGAATACAATGGTTACTTATGATATGATATGATATGATATGTTCCGGGCTCGTGGTAGATTTCTGACAACCCTTACACCTTTGATATGCTATATTGTACCTTTTGTATTCCCCAACGCACTATATGCTACGTTAATTGTTCATTACTCAGTACCTTTATATGACTCACTCTACTACCAAGATATATATATTGCTTTGATCTGTCACACTCTCATTCCGTTACTTCAGAATATCGTTCCATTCACGTACCGGGTTATTATATGCTTATTGAATTTGATTATGCTATTCATGTTTTATGTGACTACTGATTATCCTGCTATGATGTGATTATTATGCGGTTATCTGAGTTACCTATCTTCATATGATGATATGTGATCTCACTGTTATGTGACTCTCTGATTTGTCTGGTGACCATACTAATGTGTAATAGATAGTTTTGTCGGTTTATTATGTGTGCCTTGTTCGGTATCTCGTGGACTATGACTATTCCGTTGTATTCTCATCTGTTTATTGTTGACCTGTCATGTTTACATTTCTGCCTATGCTACGGTTTGATTGGGTAAATGGGTCATCTTGTGACGTCTGGCTTGTTAATTTGTTTAGTTGCCCTGCTATGTCTTTAATTCATTTAATTATATCGTTTATATTGTATTCCTACTTATTACGTGTGACTGCCATGTGTTGACTGCCGTTAGTACTTCCGCTGTTATGATACTGGTTATGTTTTCAACTAAGGGTTTTGACCTGTGTGAATTGCTATGCTTGCTTATGTTTCAGTACTTGTATGTCTGGTTTGTATGTGCTTGTATATATGTCATCGATGATTTGCTTTGCTTCGTTCTCCTTGTTATCTGTTCCTTTTGGATATCTGTATAATTGTGTTCTGCAGGATCCTCATTGACTCATTGTTCTCATTTCACTGAAACTTTGTTATCCGTTTCCTTTCTTTCATTTTGCATTTCATATTTTATTTAGCTTTCGTTTTGTTATATCTGTTCACTGGGCTTTTTAAGCTCAGCCGCATTTCTTTTCCCGCGGCAGGTTTTAGATTTAAAGATGGGCTTTGATGGGCTGAGAGTTGGATTATCTGAGTGGACCAACCCTAGTTACCTTTCTAGTTGGACTCATTTTGGCGGGCTATTGTTTTGGAATTTTGGTCTATTTTAGACATTTGGATTTTGTAATTTCCTTGTAAATCTTTTGTTTAAATGACTTGGTACGTTATTCTTTAAGACTTCCGCTTGAAGAAATTTATTTGTATGTTCTGATATGACACCAGAATGTGACACTTCTACCCTTGTCGGGTTGGGGTGTTACAATTATGGTATCAGAGCCCAGGTTTCGTCTTGTTGACCTTAGGATTGACCTGTGAGGACTGGGTAGACATTAGGCTTCCGTCTGTTCTGATCTCTTTCGATTCCTTTTGGTTGTTGTTCAGATTTGACTTCGATAATCTTTTGTCTTCACTGATTTGGCCTTTTTCTCTTCATATTTGATTTTGTTATTTTGTCTTCGCACATCCGTTTGTCGATCGTTAGATGGAGATTTCTCGTAGAGCCGAAGATAATGGTGCCGACCCTGCGTTGCTGCAACAGTTTCTGAACTGGAGAGGTTCGTGAAGCAGAAGCCGCACCCGATCGTGATGCTGCCAGAGACGTCAGGATGCTGTTGGAGGGAGCTGGATAGATCAACCACAGGCACAAAAGACGGAGACAAGATTCAACCGGTGGCTGAGAAGGTTCATCTACTTCAAAAGATTTGGGCGCGACTTGTGTTACTCCGATTCGTTGTCATGCGTTTTGAGGCGGTTTGATATTTTGCTAAGTGGTTTTGATCGGTATTGCATTTCTTTGATCTGTTTAGAACTCGGTTTGAATCGTGAAGCTTTATCGTTTAGCATTTTGGTAATATCTCAGCTTTTCTTTCGGATCGGCAGTAATGAGTCATGAGGAAACCGTTTTATGCAAGTTGGTGGCATTCTTTCATTATGATATGGTAAGTTATTTGATGTAGTTATGTTGTATGTGTGTATCTGGCCTGCTTTGGTATGTTGCTTGCTACCTGTATGTTATATGTTTTGTGGTGATATTGGTTACGTGGATTGTCATGACCCGAGGCAAATTATGATGACAATAAGGACTTGTTATGTGATGCAAGTATTATGACGCCTGATCAACGTGATAATACCGAGATCATATAATTTGAACTTATTGAAGTCATATGACATCTTGGGAAATGGCTGGGGTTGGTACGTGAATGGAATATGACTTATATCCATTATTTGGCACTCCTCATGTTTGTCTAGAATTCTGTACCTCTTTGCGAGATTCTCACCGACATCTGTTACGTATAAGTTTGGTACGCTTTGGAACCGAAATCGTTATGATCTGTGTGAAACTATGGATTGCTACGTCTGCCTTAAACTCGTACGTCTCTGTGTACCCCTGCGACTTCAATTTTCGAGGACGAAAATTTTCTTTTAGAGGGGAAGAGTTGTAAAACCCTAAAATCTAAAATATGTGAAAAGACTATTTTGCCCCTCGATTTTAATATTTATTACATACGTAAAATATGCATAATACTTCGATCTCATTAAATTTATTTTAACCTAACTCATGAAACAATTATCATACCTTAATCCGCATTATTACCAACGTAAGAACACTTGAACTAATACGAGATAAAAAGAAATCGACATACACATTACGTCTAATCACAAATCACACGTTTTCAAGGGTGCATGGGCCAAATATTTAATCAAGAAACACAAACATTACACTTAAAATTGTAAAGCCCATCTACATTATATTTGGAAGGTAAAAATCTGTTTTGATCTCCCTTCATTTTGCCGAATATAACTCCCCCATAATCCCATTTTTTATTCTCAGTTATTAACCTACATTCACATTCAAAATAACATCAAACCCTAGCGTCAAAAAAAAATAAAGTGACGGCATACAGTTTGACTCTCTCTTTTTATTCAAATCAAAGGCAAATACAATGGAGGCTGGTGAAAGGTGTTACTGATCGTGGGTTTTGGTTCTAGGCTGCTGTAATCGTGGGTGGTTCGGAGCTACGGTGATTGTGGTTGGTTCGAAGGTGTGACTTTGGTTGTGGGCTGCTAGGCGAGGAGAGTGGCTGTTTGGTCTAGGTCTTGTCGTGGGCTTGGTTTTCTTGGCTTTCGTTCTCCACTCGATCTCACACAATGGTTTGTATCATCAATCTCGTTTCATTTTCCCTCCTTATTGTTTCTTCTAATTCCATGTCGTGTGTTTATGATCTCCATTCGAATGTGTATATACGTTTAGAACATCACATAAAATGATATGTTATAATCATAAAAAGGACTACATGATATAATTAATGTTGATTCTTGTATTCGACCATGTGAAATCTGTTTTGAATCATATTCGACTACACATGTTCGACCTAAGGGTGTTCATTTAAATCGAGTCAAGCTATTTGGGTGTTATGGATCATTTGGGTAAGTTTTAAAAATGGTACATGGGTTATGGGGGTTTCAGTTCAAAGGGTTAAATGATGTGTTTTCGAGGGTCATCGCGGGATTATCAAGTGAGTTATTCGTTACATAGAAAGGGTGTCGGGGAAGACGAGACGGGGGTTAGTCATTAGGTGTGTTTACCGGGTCGTGTTGGTAACTTTTATGAACCGCGAGCGAGGCTAAATTGCATGTCGAAATCAAGTAGCAAAACGTTTTTGCAATGAATTGTGAAATGAAGACATGAACTGTACGAATGATATTATGATATATTTTGACATGTTTCACTTTTAACCCTCATCTTTAGAATATTAACACATGCAAACCTTAAACTTTATGATTTGGCAAATTACAACCTTAAACAATTATAAGAATGATATTAAGTTATAAAGTTTAATTACTTGTCACTATAGGCCCTAAACTTTGAAAAATTACATTTTAAACCTTAAGTTTGATTCATTTATATTTTAAACCCTAAACTTTGAGATATTTACCATGCAAACCCTATACTTTGAAGTATAATATAATAAAGCCTTAAAATAGGATATTTGTCATTTTAATCATTTAATTTTGCCATTTATCATTTGTAACCCTTAAGTCAGGCTAATTAATGATTATTACCCTAAAGTATTTTAATTCGGTCCATTACTAAAAATGAGAATACGCTTAATAACTCTAAACAAATATTAATACGATTTATATAAGCAATAAATCTGTTATGACTTAAATGAACTAATAAGTATTATACGAACCGTAATTCGTGTAGATTCGTTGAAGAAGGCGTGACGATATTTCTTCGTGCTTACTTTTACATTCGCTTTCAATTGCTAAGGTACAGATATTCTATCCCTTTTCAGTAGGGATTTCTCCTGACTTTTCAATCCTTGACTTTGCTTCACTCATGATATTCCTTTGCTATGATTTCCTTATGCTATGATCCTTTTGATATGATTCCGACATAATCCTTTGATATGATTCTGTTCGCTATGATATTCGTTTGTTATGATTCTGAACTTATGATTATGAACCTTTGATATGAACTTTGATATGAACCTTTGATATGAACTTTGATATGAACCTTTGATATACACCTAGATATGATATGTTTCGAGGGATTTGATCTGTTTGGAGATATATATGGTGAATGATGTCGGGTGCAATCCGCGTCTTCACATTCCGGGAGCTAGCTACTCCATTTGTTACTGAGGTCTCCCCTCCTATGATATATGGTATTCCGAGGTCACCCCTCCGAATACAATGGTTACTTATGATATGATATGATATGATATGTTCCGGGCTCGTGGTAGATTTCTGACAACCCTTACACCTTTGATATGCTATATTGTACCTTTTGTATTCCCCAACGCACTATATGCTACGTTAATTGTTCATTACTCAGTACCTTTATATGACTCACTCTACTACCAAGATATATATATTCCATTGCTTTGATCTGTCACACTCTCATTCCGTTACTTCAGAATATCGTTCCATTCACGTACCGGGTTATTATATGCTTATTGAATTTGATTATGCTATTCATGTTTTATGTGACTACTGATTATCCTGCTATGATGTGATTATTATGCGGTTATCTGAGTTACCTATCTTCATATGATGATATGTGATCTCACTGTTATGTGACTCTCTGATTTGTCTGGTGACCATACTAATGTGTAATAGATAGTTTTGTCGGTTTATTATGTGTGCCTTGTTCGGTATCTCGTGGACTATGACTATTCCGTTGTATTCTCATCTGTTTATTGTTGACCTGTCATGTTTACATTTCTGCCTATGCTACGGTTTGATTGGGTAAATGGGTCATCTTGTGACGTCTGGCTTGTTAATTTGTTTAGTTGCCCTGCTATGTCTTTAATTCATTTTATTATATCGTTTATATTGTATTCCTACTTATTACGTGTGACTGCCATGTGTTGACTGCCGTTAGTACTTCCGCTGTTATGATACTGGTTATGTTTTCAACTAAGGGTTTTGACCTGTGTGAATTGCTATGCTTGCTTATGTTTCAGTACTTGTATGTCTGGTTTGTATGTGCTTGTATATATGTCATCGATGCTTTGCTTTGCTTCGTTCTCCTTGTTATCTGTTCCTTTTGGATATCTGTATAATTGTGTTCTGCAGGATCCTCATTGACTCATTGTTCTCATTTCGCTGAAACTTTGTTATCCGTTTCCTTTCTTTCATTTTGCATTTCATATTTTATTTAGCTTTCGTTTTGTTATATCTGTTCACTGGGCTTTTTAAGCTCAGCCGCATTTCTTTTCCTGCGGCAGGTTTTAGATTTGAAGATGGGCTTTGATGGGCTGAGAGTTGGATTATCTGAGTGGACCAACCCTAGTTACCTTTCTAGTTGGACTCATTTTGGCGGGCTATTGTTTTGGAATTTTGGTCTATTTTAGACATTTGGATTTTGTAATTTCCTTGTAAATCTTTTGTTTAAATGACTTGGTACGTTATTCTTTAAGACTTCCGCTTGAAGAAATTTATTTGTATGTTCTGATATGACACCAGAATGTGACACTTCTACCCTTGTCGGGTTGGGGTGTTACAAATATACTCCAACAGCATAGCCATCGAGGAAGAAGCCACACACATGTTTGCCAACAAAGTGGAAAAGTATGATCTCGATGCACTGTATGGGATTCATCATTGGCCAGAACGACGAAGAATCTACTACAAAAGCTGCCAGGTTCTGAAGTCGAAAAAGGAAGTGTTCAGTGAAAAACGGATCGTTGCAATTCAGCATGTTACTCTTTCGTCGAAGTGGGACTACACATTCCTTAAGAAAATAGTGGTCAAACGACAAGACGAAGAGGAATATGACTTTTGTGAAGCGGATTTTCCGAGATTGTCGCTAAATGACATTGAAGATATGTATCTGGCAAAGGTACAAGGACGAATGCGACATTTCTCTACAACTATCCAACGCGAGTACATCAAGTCATTGCTCATATTCATCCGTAGCATCGTGATCCAAGAACGTGTAGAAGATATTCAACTTGCCGTGGAATCGTATCAGAAGCGTGTTAATCTCACAAAACCACAGCTTGACCTTCCCGACATAAACCAACTTGCTCAGTACACCCTCATCAAGAAACCATTTGGGGTAGTCTACCGTAGTGAACTACACCACAATTGCTTCATGGCGTGCAAGGAGCTACACAAATTTTGTGATCATACGTTGAAGAAGGTTCGGGATGGTTTGGCTTATCGGTTAAAAGAGATTCATCAAGGCATTGGGTTGCAGAAGAGATGGAATTCGAGGGATAGGAGGGATGTGAAGAAGATCATCACTCGGATTGATGAAAGGTTGTTCAGACGGGATCAGATAAGAACGTTGGAGAGTTTCGTGGGTGGTCGTCCAAGCATATCTCTCATAGGCTACCAACGTTAAGAACGCATTCCGGGTGTTATTGACGGACTTCCTGGTACCCCTGATTCTCCTTGATTTGTTTCATTATCATTATTTGGATGTGTGAATTATATCTGACAATGGCTTGTGCACACATAACAGTGTACAACCCGTACTTGTCATGAAAGGACCCTGTGGTACGCTTCAGTGCCACAATCCTTATAAAAGGAGCGAAAGCTTCTTACTTTTGAGTAAAACTAATCAAAACTTTCACTTTTGAAGTTTTGCTCAAAAGAACAAGTACTTCCCCTTATGATTTTTCAAAACCTCAAAAGTTTATATCACTTGTTGAGGGGGAGTATTTGCTTAAAACTTTGTTCACAAATTGTTCTTCGTGGTAATCTTCCCACAAAACTCGAAATGGTCATATTCGATATCAAAATTTCGTCAAAAATAACATTTATATGCCATTTTTGAGGGGGAGAAAAATTATGTGATAAGAAATATATTGTGAATTGCTATTGAATCTTCGTGATAAAGACTTAACCAATGAATTGACGAGCTCTTAAATGTTAGTATCTCGAAAAGACTTGTCCGGGACGGGTAATAATTTCAAGCTAGTTCGCTAGTGATGTAAACGTGTCTCGCAAAGGACTTGTCCTAGTAGAATGTACCATTCGAGAAATTCTGGGTAGACATGAACCTTGACGGGTCAAACCTCCTCTCCAAGGAGTGTTTACAACTTCAAGCTGACCTAGTCAGTGATGTAACCGTGTCTCGCAGGGAATTGTCTATCTTGAGTTGATCAATTCAAAAGTGCGCGCTCTTCTCTCACCGTGCAGATTTCTGTCAAAATACTTAAGCACGTGTGGAGGGGGAGTATTTATGCAACATTTAAAACTCTTTCAGTGGTACAAAATGTTTTTACTCATAACCACTTTGAGAGATTTTTCATGTAAATGGTTTTACGGCAACATAGGTTAGTCATGGAGTTATAAGGTGACTAAGGTTAGGAATAACCGTCCTATGATCTGCCAGAGCCGGAGGGATCTACCCAAGGATACCACCAATAGTTAGAATTTAGAATTCCTTAGGTATGATTATAAAAAGGAGAAAATGAGAATCGGAGAAAGAAGGAGTTGAAGAATTAAAAAGAAAAGCAAAGAAAAGGGTGAAAACAAATAACCCTTCAGATTATTCAAATTATGGCAGACACCGGGTTCAATTCATATGCTACTGGCTGTCACTTGATGACATCAGTATTGAAGATCGAAGTCGTCATGGACCCAGTGACGCATGCACTAAACCTTCTTAGCCACTCAAGTTTCTCTCAACAGAAGCTTGTTTCATTCTCACAGGGAACCCTACGTAAACTATCGGATTTCTCTTAGAGATTGCTGGTATTGAAGAAGGAGACCCTCTCCCTAGTCTCCGCTCAGGAAAACCAAAGCGCGCTATCGAGTCTAGAGCCACGAGATTCATCAAAAGATCTCTTAGGTACACTTGATGTCACAATTCTCATTTTTCCGGTCATTCTCATACTCCATATTCATCATTTCATAACGGCTCATTCATGATTTTTGCATTTCACATTAAACGTATTTTCATATTAAATAAACGCTATCGCGTAAGTTATTAATTTGAACATTTAATCCGATACTTCCAAAAATTATTCCGATATACTTTTATACTTATATTAAGTTTATAAAAAAATGATAATTTGAGTTTACCCAATGTTTTAAATTTATTTAGTACAAAAATCGTTAAATTTCTATTATTACGACGTTTTTCTTAAAAAAACTATACGATAATTATTTTATCACTCAAATTTTACAAGGAATGTATTCTTACAATTTTTATAATATCATTATATTCTATTTTGATCTATTAAAATTTTACTTGTACCTAAAAGTACCATCTACCTTACAAGTTATTAATATTTACACATTTTACTTATAAACTTTGTCAAATCTTACACAATATTTACAAGTAATATAAAAGAGAAAAAAAAAAAATATATATTGAGGAAACATCTCCCCCCTAAAACCGGTTCTAGGGGGGGAGTATGCATTAATTGTGTTGTAATGTTTTTCTTGCAAGTCCATATTTACACTTCAACTCTTTCACAAGTCATTCATTTCATTCCAACTAATAATTCAAGTCAAGAAATTTTGCTCTCTTTGTTCTTCCTCCACATGAACCGGCCTTCATAGTTGTCATCAAGGAATCATCAAAAATTTTTACAAGATCAAGTTATATACAATCTAGATAATACTCTTATTAAGATTTTGAAATAAAAATCTAGAGTATTTAGGTTTATCCTTGGTTCTAATCACCTCATCATATCACTTGTAAGCATGTTTTTATCATTTTCAAGTTTCCTTTACATTTTCATATGTTTCTTTTCATTTTTGGAGCTCATATGCATGTTATGTGATTTATACCATTTATTTCATGATTTATTGAGTTATATTACATATTGGTCATCCTATAATTATTCCCATGGATATCTTTGGTCTTGATGGTGATTAGGAACCCATGACACCCTAAGAAGGTGTATGGTAGGATTAGATTAGCTTTGGAGTTGATTTGAAGAGATTAGATTAGGTTTTGTCCGAGAAAAACTATTTTCGATAACTATATAAAAAGGTTCTGTCCTTGTGTCGAATTTCTGGAAAAACCTACTGTTGGTGCGAAACTTTGGCCTTGATATTTAGAAAATATACTTTAAAACGAATCCGTGGCCTTTTGAACGGATAAAAACGGAGTTATAACGAAGCCGTGGTGAATTTTTAAAGTTTGACGACGAAATAAATACTTTTCAGAAAATTCAGCTTGCAGTTTTTAGTTTGTTCGGGTCAAAAACGAGCCTTAAGCTTCACAAATTATTTCGACTTATCAAAAATATATTAGTTTACTTCGATACGAAGCTAAGGACATATTATACGTAGAAAACGGATTTGAAACGACAAATATATGCACGTTTTCATAAAGTTGCCGTAAATATTATTTTCTGAAAAACTATATTATTTTTACGTTACAAGTATTTCATTAGCTGTAACGACCATGTTTGCGGCTGTTTTTAACTATGATGTGAAACTTTTTAGAACGAAATGTCTTCTAGTAAAATCAAGTTCACCGGCCATATTTTTCAAAACAAAAAGCCGTTTGTCAAGCGGAGTCATAGTAAATTATTTACGGATGTTCAAACTTGGCCGAAACTCATTTTTCTGCACACAATTAGCAAAAACCACCATCTTTAGCCTTTGATATCTTTATGATCGAGACCTTTTGAACGAAAACTCCTGAACTGAAACTTCTAGATATCGATACAAACTTTCCAAAACCGTCGAGTTCGTTCTCTAACGATCGACGTACACCGTTTTACGACTACTTTTCCGGAGCCATTTTTGTTGATCTCATGATTTTTCCGACGACATTATTTTGCGACGAAAAGTAGTAATTTCACCAAAAATCATTATAAAACCATTGTAGGATGACATTTTGACGTAAAAACATGTAAGGTCATTTTTGAAGGGTCAAGACGTCAAAAGAGTATTTTTCGTCGACGAGTGATATTTTCAAAACCCGCAAATGGTATAAATAACATACGAAATGCATGCATATCATAACACCATAACTCATTACATATCATAACTCAAGTCATAACATTCATTTTAGGTTGCGGATAGTTTCCGAGCCTCATTTTCGTGCACATCATTTTGTTAGCATATTAATCACACCAGGTGAGTTCATACCCCGCTTTTACTCGTTTAAATTCTTGTAAACTATTTGGGGCGAGATACATGCTTATTTATCAAAACATTTAAACTCTATTGCTAAACAATATTACTTATACTTTAGACTTGGTGCGTGTTGCGACTAGACTTAAACAAACATCCCAATATTTATATGTTGGAAGGCCATTAATTTGGATACAGCCCAACGTGAGTAGTTGGAGGAACATCCCAGCATTCATATGTTGGAAGGCCATTTTTATGGATACATCCCAACGTGAGCGTTGGAGGAACATCCCAATACGAGTTGTTGGAAGACCCTTGTGGTGACCTTTATACTTTTAACTACTTTAATGCGTATATTCATGATTGTCATTCTATTTTAGGCAGTGGGTTGTGAACACACAGGTTGCAAGTTTTGTATGGGCGGAACTTGGAACTGAGTGGATTTACAATGCCTTTGCTGTGTGAACATTTCTCAAAGTATTTTAGATCATGCAATTACAAACTTATGAACTCACCAACCTTTGTGTTGACACTTTTTAGCATGTTTATCTCATGTCTTAAGGTGATAGCATTTCATGGAGCTTTTGGGTCGCATGGCATACATTGAAGTCTTGTGCTTTTAACAATTACCATTCGACATGTTTTGTAAACTCTTTGTGTATTATCAAACTTTGGGATTGCTTTTGTGTTGTAAACTTTAACTTATTTATCGAATGGTAAACTTTTCAAAACGTCTCATTATAGAGGTCGTTTTCTGTATCCATACTTTGTGCTATGACGTTATACCCCAATGACACTATCGTTCCGCTGCGATATTTTGGGGGTGTGACTGATTGGTATCAGAGACTTGGTTATAGAGAACTAGGTTGCATTTTAGTTCCTAGACTATAACCGCTCTCACGTCGATCCTTTCGTTTCCTATTGCATTACACACTTTTCGTGCGCATATGTTTTCTTAAGTATTCCTTCTAGAACCACCTCATTAGATGGCGTAGTTTCCTTGTACCAATAGGGGAGTCCCAAAATCTAGTTGGGTCATCAAAGATATGGAGCTCAGTAATGAGCACTTATCTAACTTGATCTCGTGACAGTTCTTGTTTGATGAGATGCGAGATCGAGCTAAATAAGTGTTACTATAAAGCTGGATAGATTTGATGATTTTGCCCGAGGATGGGAGTTCTCTTGAGGATACTTTGGGAACTGCCGGCGACTAAACCTCATAGTGACTTTAGCACCTAACGGAATTTCCTATACACCAAGTGCGACTCATTCTAGATACCTACCCCAATTTCCTTCTCCACTGTTAAGAATCGGATGATAGACTGGCTACTTATATAAGTAACACCAATCGCCGGGACATGTATGCTTGGTGGTATGTACACGTGTGAAATGAGGCAATTATAATTATGGTGGCCAACATAATTATAAATGCGTCACAACTCACGTGGACATATGCGACTACGCATACGTAGATCGGTGTGGACACCTTAGGAACCAATTTGTGGCGTGGTATTATATTTGAGGACATTAAGTATAGACATTGGGAATTCAACGATTCTTCCCTTGCAGAGATAATGGCACCAAAGAGAGTAACACGCAGTACTGGCCGAGGTGGTGCGGTACCAAGGGGTGGAATGACAGGTGGGCGTGGAGGTAGAGAAGGCGGTAGCAACATGGGTAACAATGACAACAACACTGGCGGAAACCCTGACTTTGCCGCCATCATCGCTCAACAACTTCAAATCTTGCTTCCCACTATTGTCACACAAGTTGGAAATCATATGAATAACTCGGGAAACCACGGGAACGGGAACGGTACTGGAGACACCAACAATGTAGCTGGCAGTAACAACAACAACAACACCAACAACAACAACAGAATTGGATGCACATATAAGGAATTTTCGGCATGCAAACCTGTGGAGTTTGATGGTATAGGAGGTGCTTTGGCGTATACTCGATGGGTAGAAAAGACAGAGGCAGTGATTGACATCAGCAATTGTGCCACACATCAGAGAGTGAAGTATGCTGCTTGCTTGTTATCAGGAAAGGCATTGACATGGTGGAACACACAGCTACAGGCTAGGGGCAGAGAAGCAGCTATAGGCATGACATGGGACGAATTTAAGGCGTTATTGAAAGAGGAGTACTGCCCGGACAATGAAATGCAGAAACTAGAGGATGAATTTTATCACCACTCTATGATAGGGGCTGGTCACGCAGCCTACACAGACCGATTTCATGAGTTAGCTAGACTAGTTCCTCATCTAGTTACCCCTGAGTCCAAGAGAATCTCGAGGTACATATATGGTCTTGTACCTGAAATCCGTGGAACCGTGAAAACAACTGAGCCATCTACAATACAAAGTGCGATACTGAGGGCAGGAACCCTGACAGACGAGATGGTTAGAAATGGTACGTTGAAGAGCAGTGATAAGAGGAAGGAAGCAAGTGGGTCGAATAAGCAGATAGACGTGGTAGCAGACAACAAAAGGGCAAGAGTTTTTGTGGCAACCGGTACTGAACAAAGAGAGTATGCGGGTACGCATCCCAAATGTGCTAAGTGTGCTTATCATCACCCGAAGACCAAGCCCTGCCGCTTATGTACAATATGCAATCAGTCGAATCATTTTTCAAGCCAGTGTAGAGAGCGTGCAAGACCAACAACAACGGTTAACACGGGCAACATGAGGAATAATCAAAAGACTTGCTTTGAATGTAACAGCCCGAATCACTTCCGGAATAATTGTCCTCAGTTGAATAAGCCGCCGATACAAGCTCATCTAGCTATGGCAATTGAAGGAAATAACCCGAACCCTGTACTCAATATCAGTCCACCTCGAGGTCGAGCATTTTATATAGGGACCGAGGAAGCCCGCAATGCGTAACTGGTACGTTTTTCCTAGACCATTAAGTGATCCACCGTATTATTCAGATTCAGTGAGTCTCATTAGATAAGAAACCTAGACGCGTAAGTTTTGACATAAACACTTGACCATACACTTGATTTCGCGAACCTTAGGGTAGAACCTTATGTATCATCGATTGAATCGCGAGGACGCGATTCTTCTATCAGGGGAAGAATGTCACAATTCTCATTTTTCCGGTCATTCTCATACTCCATATTCATCATTTCATAACGGCTCATTCATGATTTTTGCATTTCACATTAAACGTATTTTCATATTAAATAAACGCTATCGCGTAAGTTATTAATTTGAACATTTAATCCGATACTTCCAAAAATTATTCCGATATACTTTTATACTTATATTAAGTTTATAAAAAAATGATAATTTGAGTTTACCCAATGTTTTAAATTTATTTAGTACAAAAATCGTTAAATTTCTATTATTACGACGTTTTTCTTAAAAAAACTATACGATAATTATTTTATCACTCAAATTTTACAAGGAATGTATTCTTACAATTTTTATAATATCATTATATTCTATTTTGATCTATTAAAATTTTACTTGTACCTAAAAGTACCATCTACCTTACAAGTTATTAATATTTACACATTTTACTTATAAACTTTGTCAAATCTTACACAATATTTACAAGTAATATAAAAGAGAAAAAAAAAATATATATTGAGGAAACATCTCCCCCCTAAAACCGGTTCTAGGGGGGGAGTATACATTAATTGTGTTGTAATGTTTTTCTTGCAAGTCCATATTTACACTTCAACTCTTTCACAAGTCATTCATTTCATTCCAACTAATAATTCAAGTCAAGAAATTTTGCTCTCTTTGTTCTTCCTCCACATGAACCGGCCTTCATAGTTGTCATCAAGGAATCATCAAAAATTTTTACAAGATCAAGTTATATACAATCTAGATAATACTCTTATTAAGATTTTGAAATAAAAATCTAGAGTATTTAGGTTTATCCTTGGTTCTAATCACCTCATCATATCACTTGTAAGCATGTTTTTATCATTTTCAAGTTTCCTTTACATTTTCATATGTTTCTTTTCATTTTTGGAGCTCATATGCATGTTATGTGATTTATACCATTTATTTCATGATTTATTGAGTTATATTACATATTGGTCATCCTATAATTATTCCCATGGATATCTTTGGTCTTGATGGTGATTAGGAACCCATGACACCCTAAGAAGGTGTATGGTAGGATTAGATTAGCTTTGGAGTTGATTTGAAGAGATTAGATTAGGTTTTGTCCGAGAAAAACTATTTTCGATAACTATATAAAAAGGTTCTGTCCTTGTGTCGAATTTCTGGAAAAACCTACTGTTGGTGCGAAACTTTGGCCTTGATATTTAGAAAATATACTTAAAAACGAATCCGTGGCCTTTTGAACGGATAAAAACGGAGTTATAACGAAGCCGTGGTGAATTTTTAAAGTTTGGCGACGAAATAAATATAGTTTCCTGAAAATTCAGCAAGCTGTTTTAGTTTGTTCGGGTCAAAAACGAGCCTTAAGCTTCACAAATTATTTCGACTTATCAAAAATATATTAGTTTACTTCGATACGAAGCTAAGGACATATTATACGTAGAAAACGGATTTGAAACGACAAATATATGCACGTTTTCATAAAGTTGCCGTAAATATTATTTTCTGAAAAACTATATTATTTTTACGTTACAAGTATTTCATTAGCTGTAACGACCATGTTTGCGGCTGTTTTTAACTATGATGTGAAACTTTTTAGAACGAAATGTCTTCTAGTAAAATCAAGTTCACCGGCCATATTTTTCAAAACAAAAAGCCGTTTGTCAAGCGGAGTCATAGTAAATTATTTACGGATGTTCAAACTTGGCCGAAACTCATTTTTCTGCACACAATTAGCAAAAACCACCATCTTTAGCCTTTGATATCTTTATGATCGAGACCTTTTGAACGAAAACTCCTGAACTGAAACTTCTAGATATCGATACAAACTTTCCAAAACCGTCGAGTTCGTTCTCTAACGATCGACGTACACCGTTTTACGACTACTTTTCCGGAGCCATTTTTGTTGATTTCATGATTTTTCCGACGACATTATTTTGCGACGAAAAGTAGTAATTTCACCAAAAATCATTATAAAACCATTGTAGGATGACATTTTGACGTAAAAACATGTAAGGTCATTTTTGAAGGGTCAAGACGTCAAAAGAGTATTTTTCGTCGACGAGTGATATTTTCAAAACCCGCAAATGGTATAAATAACATACGAAATGCATGCATATCATAACACCATAACTCATTACATATCATAACTCAAGTCATAACATTCATTTTAGGTTGCGGATAGTTTCCGAGCCTCATTTTCGTGCACATCATTTTGTTAGCATATTAATCACACCAGGTGAGTTCATACCCCGCTTTTACTCGTTTAAATTCTTGTAAACTATTTGGGGCGAGATACATGCTTATTTATCAAAACATTTAAACTCTATTGCTAAACAATATTACTTATACTTTAGACTTGGTGCGTGTTGCGACTAGACTTAAACAAACATCCCAATATTTATATGTTGGAAGGCCATTAATTTGGATACAGCCCAACGTGAGTAGTTGGAGGAACATCCCAGCATTCATATGTTGGAAGGCCATTTTTATGGATACATCCCAACGTGAGCGTTGGAGGAACATCCCAATACGAGTTGTTGGAAGACCCTTGTGGTGACCTTTATACTTTTAACTACTTTAATGCGTATATTCATGATTGTCATTCTATTTTAGGCAGTGGGTTGTGAACACACAGGTTGCAAGTTTTGTATGGGCGGAACTTGGAACTGAGTGGATTTACAATGCCTTTGCTGTGTGAACATTTCTCAAAGTATTTTAGATCATGCAATTACAAACTTATGAACTCACCAACCTTTGTGTTGACACTTTTTAGCATGTTTATCTCAGGTCTTAAGGTGATAGCATTTCATGGAGCTTTTGGGTCGCATGGCATACATTGAAGTCTTGTGCTTTTAACAATTACCATTCGACATGTTTTGTAAACTCTTTGTGTATTATCAAACTTTGGGATTGCTTTTGTGTTGTAAACTTTAACTTATTTATCGAATGGTAAACTTTTCAAAACGTCTCATTATAGAGGTCGTTTTCTGTATCCATACTTTGTGCTATGACGTTATACCCCAATGACACTATCGTTCCGCTGCGATATTTTGGGGGTGTGACACTTGACAATTCATCGCTTGCCGTTCAACAATAAGAACACAAGTGATACATTATCGAGTCCTTTACAGATCTTAGCAATCTGTCGAGAACATTTATGAGAGGTTCACACATGTGATCCTCAGTGATTGAATGGAAACTCCTGCCAAGGTCAACATCAAACAGCCCTGACAGCAGGTCAGTTTGGTAACTCCTTGTGGGTTACGCTTAGTGTGTCTCAAACGGTCTACAGTCGTGGGGTGATGCTTCGGTGTACCTCAGCGACTCTCCTGAACTGTAGGTGTACTTCGGTACATCGCGTTATCTCACTTGTGGGAATCCAATTCAGGAACAGCCTTTGTGAGAATTAGAGACGTGTTTTCACACTATGCTGTTAACACACTCAAAGTTCAAACTTGTAAGCGCTGGATTATTTCTAACCCATGTTTTATGTTTTCTTCTTATGGATGCTCGCGGGTGGAAAAGATCGTGCAGATTCTTCACATGCTCATACCAACAACAACACTAATTGAAGTTCTCTCAAAAGGCAACACAAAGTCAGAATGATTCTTTATCAAAGTCAAAGAATCTACAAAGTTTGAAGACTAAGAGAACTACAACAGTACTGAAATCCAACGTTAAAGAGCGTGTGAGCATGTTGAAGAAAGACTTGGAGACACTGGAACAACGAAGCAGACCTGATGCAGATAACCACAACATACTATCACAACCACCACAAAGGACAAAGATCTAAGAACAAAGAAAATGAAGACGTCAAAGCAAAATACTTCAAAAGAAACAAGATCCCTACACTGGGGAGATTGTTCGAATCAAGACAATTCTTCTCACATGAAAGAAGAATGTCAGAAGACGTCAAAGCAACTATTACACCAGCACCTACAACGTTTTTCACTCATATCATCAATTACCAACACTTAGGGGGAGATTGTTGGAATCACTCTTAAACTAGATTTCAAGTGTTAGTAATTAATATGTAATAGTTAGCTTAATTATGGCTTTTATGTTAGTAATTAAGGCTAGGCTCATGTAGAAAGCCCATGAGCCTATGCAAAAGCCCAATAAGGAAAGGAAGGGAACTTGGGGTGTTGCCCTAGTTCCTTCTTATAAATAATCTTGTAAACTCCCATTTGGGAGTTGGTTGTTCATTTTATCACATTTCCTACACTTAACCTTTCGTCATATATTCGTGTGTGTGTTTAACTTGTTCAACCGATCACCTCTAATCTTATTTCTTCATATTGATGCTTGTGTTACAAACATGGTGACCTAACAATAACATAGTAATCTTTTAATAAAAAACATAAGGTCTAATTACATAAAAAGCCTACATTAAACATAATCAAACTCACATTAAATTAAATAAACAAAACCCAAACCACATAAAAATGAACAAGCAGTAAGAAACAATACCTCTACTTGCAATAACGATCAGCTTTCTTCTTAACCCAATCATCAAGCGTGTCTTCAACCGACTTGATTTTGGCATTGGGGTCATACCGAAACTTCTTCGCCGCATCAATCGTATAAATCCTAGCGTCATCTCCTCCTTAACAATCAGATAATTTATACGTTAATAAAGATTCATAGATAAGGCAGACATAAGCTATGCCAGAGTATCCGTTAAATTTTCAAGTGACTTTGGGATCTGTCATGGTATAGATTAATACTTCAGGGGACGTTTAAGGTATGTCAAAACAACGTGGATAGTGGTTTGAAGGTGAAAGGATGACGGTATGGGATTGGAGAAACCATGGTGGCTGTAAAAAATTACGAATAATATGAATTAGGATTGCAGAGAAACCGTCAAATTAGTAGAAAGATAATAAATTAAATTGAGATAAAATAGGGAGAGATATAAATCTACAGTTAGTTATCAGTTTTGAAATCCCCTAAATGCCCTTTCATTATTTACACTAATGATACATTGTTTACATTAATTACAATAATTGTACAAGTCATCTCATCCATTAATTAAACAATCTAACGGTTCAAAAGTAGTTCTCGTAGTTCTCGCATATAAAGTGAAATATGAAAATAAAGTTTCACTATATATATATATATATATATATATATATACACACACTAAAGAGCGTTGTCGGTAAGGACGAATACTGTGGTGTTCTAACATCGGTAGTCAAACAGCTGTAATAATAATTTAATCCAAACACATCCAACAGTTATTCAATTCAAAACCCTGATTCAAACAAATTAGCACACATATAATTTGTAACAGCTAGTAAGAATATGCAAATAATTTGTAATAATTGAATCAGGGTTTTAAAATCTGTATAATTAGTAACCTCCAACAGTAACCCAATTCAAAACCCTAATTTCAAAATTCAGTTTCTATACATGTATAATTATCTGCAAATAGGTATGAAAAGAAGCCAAACCGAAAGCCTATCGCAAGGCTCCCCATAAGAAGAAACCGACATAAGGACTGCTCAATCATGACACACCATCTATAAACTGCATCCCATCCAATAAGGCGGTGCAGAAAGAGGTGAGATAAGATGATAAGAATGGCAAGCGGTGGCGTGTTCTAGATGGTATTAGATACGTACACTGTTTAACAAATGGGGCAAACATGGGCTACACATTACACCAAGTCCAGGTAACCGAGCCCAATGGTGAGAAATAATTTTCTGTTTAAAGAAGTACACCGACCACGATAAAAAACCGTTATACAATTCCACCGACAACTTTAAAATAACCCACCGACAACGCTCTTTAGTGTGTGTGTATATATATATATATATATATATATATATATATATATATATATATATAATTAATTACACTTCAAAATTTTGAACATCTACTATAAGCTTGAGCTCCTAGTTGAGTTCCGGCTACAACTAATTTGCGAAATAACATTAAACATTCTGACTTAAATTCAGAGACTACTACAAGGACCAAAAGTGGCACTCTTGAAGATTACAGTGAGCAAAGTGTATCTTTTACCAGTATCTCACTTAAATTCAGAGATTAACTTGAGTTCTCAAACACACACACGCCCATATTTTCGCATCACAAAATCCAGAAACACACACACGAACACACACACAAAGGTAGTAAATTCTTTCCACAAAAATCGCTCTCATTTCTTACAAATTTCACAATTAATATAAAATAATTCACTATTCACATATATTAACATGTAATTAAATAGCTAATTTTGATGATGATGATACTTTTGTTAGGTTAAAGAAATGGCGAACGAAGAGGTTGTTTCATTGGAGCTTCCAGCACCTTCTGGATGGAAGAAGATGGTTCTCTCTATTCTCTCTTTTCATCTTTACTTTTTAATTTCTTAGTTTATTACAAGTTGCGTTTATTGACTTTTTGTTAGGGTTTCTGGTCTAATTGTTTGTTTCATCTTGTCAATTGAGTGTTGTTTGTGCTTTAATTTATGTCCAATTTGAGTTTTCTGTTGTTGTTTTTGTTTAATTTTGTTGATTTTTGAAATTAGGGTTTTGTTAAAATTTGGGGGTTTTGTGATTTTTATAAAATTTTGCTGCCTTTTCTACGTTTTGGGTGTTTTTGGCTTAATTCAGGTGATGTAAGTTGAATATCTCGCTTCTTGGCGCTTAATGGCATGTTTTCTCTTTTAATGAATTATTTTACAGCAGATCCGTTTTGTTTTTATAACCAGCTGTGCGCAGTATTTTTTTTGCCCCTTTTCAAATATATAATTGTCCATTTTGTGGTTGTATCTTTCAGAAGCTGTTCATATGCTAAACTAACAGTGGTATGGTAATTGGTATGCGTTGATTTGTTTGCTGAAAGGGTGTTTGTATGTATATGTTGCGTAAGAGTTGGGATGTTATTCGTATTTCTGTTTGAATTATGTAGTGGACCTCTAAGAACATCTATTAAGTATACGTTGATAAGAACACCATTAATACAACCTATTGTGGACTAGCCAAGGCTCCATGATTATGGGACATAAGTTTTGATTTGAGGCCTTTTTATTAAAAGATGAAATTGTTCTGTCATAGAGTGACTGATCCATGGCCCTCCTTATATAGGCAAATATTCATAGATAAAGGATAGGAGGATCTTGTGCGCTCAAGAGGGCACCTTATTGGGTGGAAGAGCGCAGTATGTAAGATGAAGGTTTTAGATTCACCGAGACACATATAAGTAACTGTGGTATTTGACTTGAATGACAGTTGTTGGACATTAGCATGTGCTTGTTTCTTCCTATAATTTGTTGTTTGTGCTTACAAGATACATAATGGGGATTGGACCAATATTACTACATTATGATATAGCTGAGGATCTTGGCATTAATTATGAATTTGTATCTTGAGGATAATGGAATACTAGGAAGGTCTATGTTCCGTAGTCTATCATATGAAGTTCTAAGAAGGTGATGGCTTGTTTTCTTATGGTCTGAACCTTATATAATAATCACCTGGCTGGTTGTTTCACTTAATCAAAGGCATTTTATTAGAAGCTGATAACCAAAATGCTGACTGTACTTGTTTGCATTGTTTTTCTGTATTACTGTAGCCCCCAATTACTTGATCAAAATTTTTGGTAGTTTAGAATGAAGCAATGCATTTAGATGGTTTTTGTAATATGTCTAATTGTCTTTTTGCTAGAATTGAATCATATATGATAAAAATTTTTGAGTTTGAGATTGATGGATCATTATTTGATTGATTGCTCAGACTGTTTATGACATGAAATGCCTTAGCAAAGTTTTTCCAAAATATCTAATTTAAGGGCGCTTGCTAATTCGGGTCTATCTGTGTGTGTTATCTATCTATCTTCATCATCAGGCAAATTCATTCCAGAGTGGCTGCTGCTGTTTGGCAGTGTAGATATGGCCATGTGGGGATAGTTTTGGTTTCGCATAATTATGATTACAAGAACGCAACTACAAAACAGATTTTTTATATTATAAAATTTGTCATTGCAGTCCAGATGAGTTTTTTTTAGAAAGGCGCAGTCCAGATGAGTTTATTTATTATGAAAGAGATCAAGTTGGGTAAATTGTTTTGCTTCACTTATTATTATTGCTCTGATAAGCGATTTTCCCCGATACGAAGAGAAGATATATTATGATAGAGGTTTTGTTTGTGTTAGTTTGGCAAGACATTTCTAATCTACCTGAAAATTTATTTGGCAAGACAACCGTTTCCTTTTCAACAATCTAAAGTTTTAAATTGGTGGACAAAGCATAACACGTGTACCTTTTTTTATAAATAATTTCTTAATACTAAAAAAATGTAAATAAAACTGATCATTTTGGTAGTCAGCCATACAAAATTGTCACTTCAGTTCTTCCATAAATTTCAGTGAAATAATGAACCATCGGGATTACATCATGATATTGACCCGAAGTTTTTGCAAGTCAAATGTGTAACTTTGAATATTTATTTGTTCTTTTTGTTAAAGGAAACTTTTTTTGGGCTTTTGGTGAGGAAAAAACTTATTTTGAAATTCAAACTGAAAACAGGTTCCTTTTTAGGACGGAGAGTTATGAAAATCAGTCTAACATTTATTAGAGACCCTGGGAGACGGGAGACCTCATGTTTTAACAATGAAATGGTCAACAAATAGCTCAAAGATAAACAATGAAATTCTGGACTTGAAGTCTTTGAAATTAAGCATGCTTCTATGCACTTTGATAAAGATTATAATATGGAAATATTTATCCATTTTATTCTGACTTCTGTTACTGAAATCACTCTACTTTACAAATTTTGCATATATTCATTTTACAGTAAAGTTTTTCGTAGTGATGTGACTAAGGTCAAAGCTTCATGTCTGAGAGACGTTTCTTATGACTTCCTAAAGACAATTTGTGAAGGCAGAAGCTTTATGAGGAGGAAAAGAGTTAAATTGACATGACTTAAGGTAATAACTGAAGCGTGAGGTAACATTGTAACAGATCTTCCTGAAGTTAGAGTTCATAACTTTGTTGCGTGGTTGAAAACATGGCACATGATTGCTTTGCTACCAGATAATGATGATACGTGTTATGCGTTTCTTATGTGTATGAATAGCGTGGACAATATTCATGCTTCTTTGTTTTAAGACGGTCGCTGATTCTGGAATGGCCCGTTTGTGCAGACTTCCCTGATAACTTTATTATTTGATCTGTGGCTCTGTGCATAGTCTTTAACATCTGGCCCATTGTATATTGACTACTATGTCATTGAAGGAAAAAATGATTACCATACTGTAATCATATTGGTCTGCCAAATAGCATCATATGGTAGAAAGGAAAAACTTTAGTGAAGGCTAAACAGAGTGAAGAATGAAATCGTTTTAGGCTATGGTTTTGTATGGTCAAGTTCATATTGCTTTTGACTGCATATGCTGAAGTATCGGTTCAAATTATTTTCTTTAATATTTGTCTTCTTACTTGTAAGTAAGGTGCTTCCATTGCTCAGAATGTTGCCACCTATTCCTCAAAATGCCAAGTATACAAATGCCCTATGATAGGCCAATCTAGGAGAATCAAGTTAAAGAAGATCATTTTCATATAGTGTTTGCAAAAGCCCTAAGGTTTTTTTAGTTATTCCTGTTTGGAGAATGACTTAGTTAGTTGCTTAAGCTTCAGATACATTGAAGAGTTGAATAATCTAGTATGTTGAGTCGCTGATGAATAACATGTTGCTGGGCTGTTAGTAGTTTGCAGGATTGAGGAAGTGATTGAGGAAGTTCATGATAGTTTAGCCAGTAAGCATCTTTGTGAAACTTTAAAGTTGTATTTAAATCAATTTGGAGTATTTTTTTTATCATTGTTGTTTGTGAGTAATATTTTCAACATATGGTTTTGTTATCAAACGAATCCAATAGGTGTTGATTGAACCAACGGCTTTGTATAAGCTACTGTAAGTAGACTCATCTTTTGTTTGAAAGGGACTTCTAAAAGGTGTTGAGTGCTTGAAATGGCATAGTTTTGAAGGTGGAAAAGGATGGGGGTAGTTCTAAGCTGGAAAACTTCCATTTGTGAATATATTATAGTGATGTGGGTTGAGGTTAAGAAATTGATGGATATGACAGACAAGGGTAAAAGTGATTTCCATGGAGAATTTGATGTGAATTAAGCTGTCATAGGTTGTGCGTTAGCGTTAAGGAGGGTTTTGTGGTGGTTCTGAATCGATCTTTCGTCTCTGTACATAGTTTGCTTATGAGAGGAAATGTGACATTTTCATTGTCAAGTGGGTAAGGTTAAGATGTCGATAGATATGGTAAACTAGTAATGTTTGAATTGGAGCATATTTGTAAAGATGGTAGTAGAACTATGGGTGCGGTATGCAAATTGGACTCCGGATAAGCTGTATTAGGTGATGGGTTAGCCTTAGTGATGTGTTTAAAAGGTTAAAGGGCTTGGGGAAAGTTCGACTTGTGATAAGCTGTCTTAGGTCGTGTTTTAGCCTTGGTGAAAATTATAAGATAAATGGGAAAATTTAGTAAGTAATCTATAAAGTAGGCGATGTCTTCTAATCCAACTTTACCCTTCATGATTAGTGGAAACAGCCATTATTTCTTCATGACTGCGAGTCAGTGAACATATTTAGACTCTATACGATGGAAAATCAACTTGTATTATGCTTTACAGAGGTCATTTTGTGATTAGACTACTATAGGGCTATAGTGTGTTTAGGCAATGAACATGGTGGACTCTCATTTTGAAGGTGGAAAAGGATGGGGGTAGTTCTAAGCTGTAAAAATTCCATTTGTGAATATATTATAGTGATGTGGGTTGAGGTTTAGAAATTAATGGATATGACTAACGAGGGTAAAAGTGATTTTCATGGAGAATTTGATGTGAGTTAAACTGTCATTGGTTGTGCGTTAGCGTTAACGAGGGTTTTGTGGTGCTTCTGAATCGATCTTTTGTCTATGTACATAGTTTTCTTGTGAGAGGAAATGTGACATTTTCATTGTCAAGTGGGTAAGGTTAAGATGTCGATAGATATGGTGAACTACTAATGGTTTGAATTGGAGCATATTTGTAAAGTTGGTAGTAGAACTATAGGTGCCGTATGCAAATTGGATTCCGGATAAGCTGTATTACGTAATGGGTTAGCCTTAGTGAAGGGTTTAAAAGGTTAAAGGGCTTAGGGAAAAATCGATTTGTGATAAGCTGTCTTAGGTCGTTGCCTTGGTGAAAATTATATTCTAAGATAACTGGGAAAATTTAATAAGTAATCTATAAAAAGTAGCCAATGTCTTTTAATCCAACTTTACCCTTCATGATTAGTGGAAACAGCCATTATTTCTTCATGGCTGTGAGTCAGTGAACACATTTAGATTCTAGACAATCAACTTGTATTATGCCTTACAGAGGTCATTTTGTGATTAGACTACTATAGGGCAATGAACATGGTGGACTCTTATGTAGAAGAAAGTCACTGTCATTTTTCTAAATGGGAAGAATATTTATGATAGTGTGACTGTGTGAGATGTAAATATTACATCCCTCTGATTATTGATTATGAGGCTGCATCCAATCCCTATATTAATTTCAAGAGAATATATCAGGCTGTTCTTTGATTTTGTTTAGTAGAGATATCTTGAACTACAAGAAGACATTTGAAACTAAATAAATGATATATTGAGCAATTGCAAGTGTGAGTTGTATGTACTTGCTACCACCTTCTTGCTGAACTGTGTATTGGGATTTCGGTTTGGCCTGCCTAACAACTATGTGGTAAACTACTGATTATCTTGTCTTTGTCATTTTAATTTACAAAATCTATTTGATTGTTTGTTTTCTTCTTATTGTGTTGATGTATTATGCTCTTTGGTTCATTCTTGAGCTTGTTACTTTGCTACTATGGTTTTATCACACCTTTCTAATCCTCCATGGTTTTACATGTAGTTCTTGCCAAAGAAGGCAGGTACACCAAAGAAAAATGAGATAGTGTTCACTGCACCAACCGGGGAAGAGGTCACCACCAGGAAGCAGCTAGTTCAGTACCTGAAATCACACCCTGGTGGACCCAAAATTTCAGAATTCGACTGGGGAACAGGTGAAACTCCTAGGAGGTCTTCACGAATTGTTGAGAAAGTAAAACAGGCCCCATCACCACCACCAGAAACCGAACCAGTCAAGAAACGGGCCAAAAGATCTGCTTCAAAGAACGAAAAGAAAGATAAAGAACCTGAAGAAACCCCAGAGAAAGAAAAAGCTGAAGGAGAAGATGCTGAAATGCAGGAAGCGGAGAAAACTGATGACAAGCAAAAAGATGAGGCTCCTGAAAAGATTATAGTGGAAGATACCAAGAAACAAGAGAAGGACGAAAATGCCCCTGTGGAAACCAAACAAAAATCAGATAATGATGATGCCCCTGCGAAAGAGGTTCAGGCCGTGTCTGAAGATCCAAAAGTGCCCCCACCAGAAGAAGAAGCTAAGTCTGTGAATGAGCTCAACATAGTTGATGAGTCAAAAGACAAAGTTGCTGATGTCAGTGAATACATAGTAGATGAGTCGAAAGAGAAAGTTGCTGATGTCAGTGAAGCCAATGACAACACCATAGGAGAAACCCAAGTTGCACAAGAGCAAGACAAGGTTGAGAACGATGGCAGCGGTGCTATTGCAGAAGGTGCAAAAGAAGAAATCTTTATGGCATATGATCAAGATAAGGCCGAGAATGGTGGCGGCACTGCCACTGCTGCAGAGGGGCCTAAGGGTGATTTGACTGCTGCAGATAAAGAGAACGAAACAAACAAGAGTGAAGTAGAGGGAGAAGCAGCAGTTGAGAATGGTACTCGCGTGGAGGTCAAGCCGTGGTAAAGATAGGGTGGTAACACCTCTTGATATAGGCTTGTGAAGTTTCTTTCCGCAGCTTGACATGTAGAATCAATCGTGTGTATGTTGTCACTAATGTCGTTACACTTGATACAAAGATACTGTGTATGTATAATGTCGGCATAGTGTTAGGGGTCGTCGTGCTAGTCGACTTCCTGTGTTGTCTTTACATCTATCATAGGACTGCTGTATTTGTCGTTGCCTTTAGGGGAATTGTAGGTTGCAAATATCATACTTGTATTATGTAATAAGTAATCCTTCACGTTCCCGTATTTTGTTGCACTATTTTTTTTTTTTTTTTTTTTTTTTTTTTTTTATGCAGTTATAAATTAGTTAAAAAAGTATGTGTTGCAGAGTCCACTAATATGATATTTGAGTAATATAACGTGTTGCTTTTCTTTGGATATAAAAAAAACGCTTTCAAGATCAACAACCTTTAAAGCAGTGTTTTTAGATCAACAAAGCTATGATGCGAATTAAATGTTTGAATGCTTAAAAGGTTTTCTTGATGTGGGATACTTTGTAATGTGTAATATCAAATGCTTAATTTCACATTGAAAAACAATGTGTTGTATTACGTTGTTGAAAACCTCATAAATTCAATAAGCCTTCCTTGTGGTTTGCCGGCTCTCTTGTAGTCGTTGGTCTGGTAATTTTCAGGATCTAGTCCATGTGGTTTTGTTATGCTTCGGATCGAGTCCGTCCTGTCATATCTAACATCATGATAACATGTGAGGGTACAATCGACATTACCTTTTTCCATGACTATTTAAACTCTATGCACTACCGTTTGGGCATTACTTTTGAACTTTTGTTACTTCTATTTGACCTTTCGTTCTTCTTGTCCGGCAGAAAACCATTTTTTCTTAATTTTGTAAAGCTTATTAGTTTTTCAAAAAAAAAATGATTTCGTTATGTCAGTTGATTGTTTCAAAAGCTTTAATTTGGAACTAAAATATAGTTGGGGACAAATTTGCCATTCAAAATATATCACTAGCATAAATTTGCCACCAAACTTGATATAGGCTATTCTTTGCAATTTGAGTGATTTTCCCATTAAACTTGGACAATAATAAATACCGTATTTGATTTTGGTGTTTGAACATACAGAACAAACACTTGATTTTTGGTGTTGGAACATGAAGAACATACATTTTTAAAGAATGAATACTATGGTAGTGATATATTGAAGAACATACTTTGTAATGTAATATATGTATGTTTAAACTTTGGGTTATGTATAATTTTCACTTTTGACAATTTTTTATTTAAAACAAGTACTAAATTATTAAACCTTTGACAACAGATATATTCTATAAATTTATTTTAAACAAGTGCTAAACATGAGATAAGCCAGACAAAACATATTTTAAGTAATACGGAGTAATATTTTTGTTATTATTTCATTTCATATACAGGAGCACATGACACACTATAAACTTATATAATTCTATAATTCAAAGAGATCAGTGAGCGGTGTGGACTGATGGAGAGACATTAATAGCTAGTTTTTGATCACTTATACAATGCCCCTTATATGAACATATGTAGTAATGGTGTCCGGCATTTGTCAAGTCGATGGTGGCAGGCCTGTCTTTTATAGTGTTGTCACTGTCACACAGCATGCATTGATCATAACCTTCTTTAGACACTTCTGTCACATCATGCCTTCCTGTGGGAAAGTTAAATAATAGAGCATCACCTACTGTGAAGCTTCGTTTGGATGCCCACTCGTTGTAGAAATCAGGGGAGGGGGGAATTCTCCAGCCAGAGTCATCGCCCACCGTATGCACACTATTCGACGCACTCAAAGGAATAGATGAAACTACAGAAGACAAAAGAACAAGCATAATCAAGTTAAAATAAGCCATCTTTGAAGCTTGTGTTTTTTACTTGGATAATAGATAACCACATTTGGAGATTGAATATGAAGTTAAATAGATGTGGTTTCAACCAAATAATTTAATTCATGTTTTGGACTCTTCTGTATCTGTTATAATTCAATGCATCTAACCAAAAAAAAGTAATGACCAGTAGTTGAAAATAGTTGGTAGTTGTAAAAATGTAAAACTTGTGTGATACTATTCACATAATGTAATATAATCTAATGTAATGTAACTTAAAATAATATAATATAATTTAACATCGTGTAATATATAACATAGGATAAGGTTTTGTGTTGTGGTGACCAATATTATTACTGCCAACTTAGGTCATATCAACTTTTTCACTTCACCACCAACAATGTATAATAAAACCATCAACTTCACCACTCAAACATCCCTAAACTTAACACAAATATAACCCATAAAAATCAAAATCACACTCACAAAACTCTCTTACAAGTCGGTCGGTCCATAGACCGACTTGTGCTTCATCACAACGTGTAGGTGGGGATGATATGTTATAAGACACATGCATCTTTGGGGGACATGCACACGTCATTTTTAATCCTATTACACACAGTCTAATGTAATTTGAGGCATATAACATGAACAATAATATTATGTATATCTAAAAGATATATAATTGTAGAATCTAAGATCCGGACTCAACTAGGGTATGAGTAACATTGATTGATTGAAACAATGCAGAATAATAAGAACACAATCAACATCACTAATAAGGTTTTCTTTATTCATTAAATATAAATAAACTACTACTACTATTACTACTACTACACGCTCTATGCGTTTTATAGACTCTCATTGGAGAAGTCTTCTATGAATTGATGATCTCAAAACCTAGACGCCACCCTCTTTATATAATAGAGGGAGGTTACAAGATAAAACCCTAGCTTACTAACAAAGCTATCTAAAAATTACATAATAGGCCCTCATTGTTTCTTCTTTCTTCATTTCAGCTTGTGGGTTTTGTAATCATCAAATCTGTAATTCCCAACAATCTTTCCCTATTTGATATTACAAAACAATCTGCATAAAGAAACAATGCTAAAATATGTCATCACAATAATAAGCTGCACATCATGAATCTTCTTTCCCTTTTTGTAATCATCTAATAGGGGTCTTGTGCAACTCGTAAACGCTTCCCCTCAAGTGATGCATGTAGACAACAAGCTTCCCCTTAAAACTATACTAACCATCTTTTGAATTAGCAATTTTGTTTTATTTTTTTTTCATTTTTTATTTTTTTTATCACTAAGCGCAGCAGCAGAAAAATCAATTCAGCAGCAGAATCAAAATAGTGTACCAGTACGAACGAAGAACCAGTAGGAAGACCAACGCAGGCCGAAAACATGATAATTACTAGTGAGTACCGATGAAGAAAACTGAGTATAACGAATTTGAGGAAAAGTTGAATTTCCCAAACTTGCGTCTTATATTTCGTACTATCCACGTGACTCCAAATACTTGATAAACCCTCAATTAATATGAGACACTGAGCACTACAATGTAACTCCTTAAAGTGATAGTAAATGTGAGCATTAAGCACCTTCAATTTGTAGAACACACCCCTTCACTAACACTGAGCACTACAACGTAACTCCTTAAAGTGATAGCAAATGTGCGCATTAAGCACCTTCAGTTTGTAGATCTCACCCCTTCGCTAGATTCATCAAGTCTTTGTCACATCATGAACACACGAACAAGTTATCTCCAAAGTGCCTCCACTCACTTTGAGATATGATAAGAACACGCACCTGTGAAACTCAACCACAAAACCAAATAAATGATATGCAACCTTCTTTGTAATCACGTCTTCAAATAATGAACAAAATCCAAGGGCGTCAATGGACCAGGAGGAACCAACCAGTAGAAACTGACCAGGAGGAACCAACCAGAACAACCAGTAGGAACTCCAGAACAACTAGGAGGAACTCCAGATCAACCAGTAGGAATATAAGTACCACCAGGAGGAACCAGAAGTACCACCAGGAGGAACAACCAGTACGAACAACAACAGTATCACCAGGAGGAACAGTAGAAGTACCATCACCAACTGATATCATACTATCAATCCAACCTTTTAATGCCTCAAAATACCCTCCATGAAAAACACCAAAAAGCTTACAATAAATGAAATTAAGGCAATAAAAACCTGAACCAACTGTAGCAATATCAACGAGTAGTAGTAAAACTCTAATTCCATCATCATTGGGGATCCAAACAAGTGTGTCGTCAAGCCAAAAATATAATAATTACTAGGGTTCATCGTTGAATAAACATTCATCTCACCAAGACTAGTATAAACATTAGAAGACTAGAATGAACAACAACCACCACAAACTGTCAAGACCAGAATTAACATGTACAACAACCGATCATGAACAGTATAAACTTTAGACGACCAAAATTAAGTTCCCACGCTGCTATAAACCAACCAGTATTAACCACGAATAACAACTGTATAACCACTATATAACCAATCATGTGCAGTCCCACAATCGAACAACATGATCAGTAGGAATCGAAGGACCCATGTGTTACCAATGAAAACGGACGTGACCATAAAGTATGAATATCCCATGTGACCCATCGTACACATCAAATCCCAATATACCTGACATCTATATTCGTCCCAACCAGTACTAAGCAAAACACAATTATTAAATGTGGGACCAGGATATGAGAGATACTAGCAAATTGATGATCATGACTAACTATTGGACCAATCAAACTTACCAATGAATAGAAACCCTCGTCTGAACACTGCTCCACTGATCCACACTATCATTAAATTGACCCACATGCACATGAAGAAACCAATATTCAACCTTAAAATTCACAAAAGTCATATGAAACATCACGTGATCACAAAAGTTATCATATTTAAGAAGACCGCCAATCAGTCAATGACACTTATATTCAATCGTGAGACCAATGGGAGAATACAACTTCACGTGGGATGACATCACGTGTACGACCCATGATCAACAATTAAATGCTTTTATTAGATCGAATATCACACGTGGGATCAATAGGACCAGTACTTATCCAGTACACGAATTGAAATTCCAATAGTACCAGAATGAATCAGTACAAATAATAAACAGTATGAGGTTTCCTTTGTGATATCATTAAAAACAAAATCATACCATCATCAAATCTGCTGCCTCTTTTCTTTTCTCATCTGCTGCTTATAGAAGAATAAGGGTATAAACCCTAATTACAGGAAAACCTTATAAACCCTAGATCGAGAGCCACGAGGTTCTGATACCAAATGTAGAATCCAAGATTCGGACTCAACTAGGGTATGAGTAACATTGATTGATTGAAACAATGCGAAATAATAAGAATACAATCAACATCACTAATAAGGTTTTCTTTATTCATTAAATATAAATAAACTACTATTACTATTACTACTACTACTACACGCTCTATGCGTTTTCTAGACTCTTATTGGAGAAGTCTTCTATGAATTGATGATCTCAAAACCTAGACGCCACCCTCTTTATATAATAGAGGGAGGTTACAAGATAAAACCCTAGCTTACTAACAAAGCTATCTAAATATTACATAATAGGCCCTTATTGTTTCTTCTTTCTTCATTTCAGCTTGTGGGTTTTGTAATCATCAAATCTGTAATTCCCAACAATCTACTATAGTCATCTGTGACAACTAGGCAATACATTTTCTTCATCAAACTCTTAACAAAGAGGTCCATATGAAGAATCTGTAATGGTTTGCTGATGAAGCTCACAGTCTTGGACTTACAAGAAGCTCTATGCTGCTTTCCCTTCTAACAAGCAACACACTTTTCATTGATATCAAAAAGCTTAGAAGGCAGTCCCTTGACCAGATTTCCCTTCACAAGCTTATTCATAGTTTTGAAGTTCAGATGCCTAAGCCTTCTATGCCATAGTTTTGACTCATCTGATGTGGCCTTAGCAAATAGGCAAGTCAAACCTCCCCTTGGAATGTGCTTTAGATCAACACTGTATATATTTTCTGTCCTTGGAACTCTAAGTAGGATTTGACTTTCATCAACCAACTTAAAGTTTGGGGACAAGACAATACCCTCAGTGTCAGTAAAAAGGACAGAGTTCTTCTTGTCACACACTGAAGAGATTGAACTTGAGTTATTTGACAAAGAACACATCATCAAAGTCCAAAGAACCTGTTTTGATCTTTCCCTTTCCAGTAATCTTTCCACCCCTTGGGTTGCTTCCAAAGGCCACATATCCCCCATCAATAGGCACAAAATCTGAGAAATATGACATGTTGCCTATCATGTACCTAGAACATCCACTGTCAATCACACCTCTGTCCAATAAGTCCACCGGTGGATTTCCCTGCACATAAAATAAGAGGATTAGTTTCTCTTAGGGACCCAAGCCATTATAGACTTGGATCTACCTTGTGCATCTATGTAATTAAATCTTTGAAGTACATATGATGCACTGTTGTCTTTGGAGACATTGTTCAAATCAGAGGTCTTTGGTCTCCAAGTCCAACATGCTGAGGCCTTTACAGCATTTCCCTTTGTACCCATAAAAACATTTTTATTCAAATTTTGCTTAGCAGTAGTTACTTTTCGCCAAGCAGTACTTACAGGTTTTCTTAAAGAAGTATTTACTTTTTGATTTTCCCTGTTTTTTAGAAATGCTGTTCTTCTTTGAATGGGTCTAGATATAGTTGAATGTGCCCTCTTTGAAAAACATGTCTTTGTATTGGCAGCATTCACTATTTGTCTTGTGGTAGCAGTAGAATTAGATCTAACAGTATATACATTTTTCAATCCAGATCTCATTAAAACTGATTTTGGAACAAATGATTTGGCATGAGGGTTAAGTTTATTAGCACAATTAGAATGGTTTACCCTATTAGCATAGTTCCACACTGGTTTTGTCACTTTTTCTTTTTAATTTAGCAGGAAAAGTATAATGTAAGTGATCAAAACTTCCGCAAGTAAAGCAAGGTTTATTATTCATAATAAAATTACTTCCTAATTTATCAGACATCAATTGGTTCCAGTTCCTCTGATTTCCTCTAGGAGTATTCTTATTACAAGACTCTACTGCCTCTTCATTTTCTCTAACAGTTGTGGTAGAGACAGTTTTATTTAAGACTCTAGACTTGATACTCTCTTCATCTTCATCATCAGACACCCAATCCTCAATCACTGGTGCCTCAGACTCTCTTCTAGACTGCTTAGACTCTCCTTCATCAACACTCTTATTTCTAGGGGTCTCAGACACTTTTTCCTTATTGGTGTCACTACTCTTTTCTGCCCTGTAAAAGACAAGTCAGACATAGGGGGACAAAAATTACCAGAAGGATGAGGAGCAGCCTCACTATAACAGCTTATTCCCTTTCTATATCCTATTTTGTTGTACCTGTTAAAGATCTGAGTGTCTATCATTTTACTGACTTCCTTAGACTGATATTCATGTCTTTCAACATGTAATTCAATGTTATCCTTTTCTAGCTCAACCTTTTCCTTTTCAGTTTGAACTTGATCTAATTTAATTTTAAGTTCATTTATGGTCTGATCTCTTAAGTATACTTCAACCTCTAATATCCTAATCTTTTCACATAAGACACTTTTATTAGATTTTAAAAATTCTAATCTTGCTTCTACAGATTTCAGACCTTCTTTATAACCTAAAAGTAATAATTTAGCATCTTCAAGTTCTTTTATTACTCTATTATAATCATCTCTATAAAAACATGAATATGTACATGATTCAAAGGATACCTCACAATCAGAAGAACTTGAGGCTGTGGAGTGTGCCATGAGAGCAAAGTCAGTGGGGCCGTCTGTAGCTTGATCATTCCAATCATAGCCACCAAGCCCATCACAGGACACCAAGGCAATTGTTGAAGTCTCTTGCACTAGAATGGTCCTCCTTTCCACTTCCCTTGTCCTGTTCTCTTGAGACATGGGAAACCTACATTCTCTTGCAAAATGACCTTTCTTTTTGCAATTATACCTTTATCATATCCAGTCATTTGCAAGTTTCTTCTAGTTCTCTGGAAAAACCTTTATGCCCTCATAGTGAGCATGGCCATTTGCCACCTAAGATCCATCTCTTCAACATCATCAGGATGGATATGTTGAATGTCCTCATTAGCCAGTTGAATAATAGAACTTTGACTGGCAAAGAATGAGCACACTGCAGCATCATTCAGATTTTCACTTCCAGCAACACTTCCCAGTACACTAGCAGCACCTCCTTCCTTAGCAGCAGGGACATCAACCATTGTGCTGCTAATGCTATTTGATGAAACAAATTCCAAGTTGTTTGAACCTGTGCTTGAACTTGACTTTTGCTTCATTTCGGCCTCATATACCTTAAGGTTGTTGCGCAGATCATCCAGGCTTGATTTCTCTAATTCTAGCTTGTTCCTCCATACAATAGCATGAGTGTCCTATTCAGATGGAAGACTAGCCAGCAACTTTTGGTTCAAGTCTTCCTGTTCAGTGGTCACCCCCACAAGCTCCAGTTGGCTTACTAGCTTTTGCAACATGTTGCAAATTTCATCAAGGGATTCAGTGCTTGATGCAGAAAAGTTGGCATATTGTTGCTTTAGAAGATTCTTCTTGCTCTTCTTTGTAGCTTCATTTCCTCCAAATTTATTTTCTAGAGCATCCATTAACAACTTAGCATCCTTGATGGAATTGAAGGATAATTGATACTCATCTGGAATGGCCGTCATGAGAATAGTTCTGGCCTTCATCTCCAGTCTTCTTTTGGCTATATCTGTGGAAAACTAGAAGGGGGGGGGGGGTTTGAATAGTTTTACCAATTAAAAACTTCATTTTAAATTATTTAGATCGACTTATGTCAATGTATTTAGATGTGTATGTTGGACATTGATAGATAGATAAATAAATGTGTAATGAAAGATAAAGAGTAAAAAGCACATAACCACGACACGATTATTTATAGTGGTTCGGCTACAAGGACACCTTCCTTGCACTACTCCACTCTCCGAGTCACCTACTCGAGAGTTCGTAATCACTACACGACACCAACTCCTTATGGCGGAGAAGCCTTCACAACGTCGCCTACTCTTTTTCCGGTACTAGGCTAACCACCGGGTTCTTTCACAAAGGAGAACCACACCTACCACAACGTCGCCTACCCTTTATCCGGTACTAGGCTAAGTACCGAGTTCCATTACAATGGAGGAACTACTACCCAACACTACACAACATCTAATACCAAAGGAGACCCACTCCTTATTACAACACCATAAAGGATATCAACATCCTTGGAAACAAACAATCACTATTTGTATAACAATGCACCTCATCGATTATACGACCTTGGCATCCTTCACTAATGCCCTTGACACGAACGCTTGGAACCTTTCACTAATGCCTTTATCTTGACTCCTTTAGCATTCTTTACTTAATGCTTTTGACACGGACGTTAAGCACCTTTCACTAATGATTTTGTCTTGACTCTTTCGGCATCCTTCAATAATGCCTTCGACACAACACTTCTATGGAGGAAGAAAGAACTATCAACAAGAGAACCTCAGTAGTCTGGATGATGACGAAGCATGGCAACTCATGGACTTGAGATTGCTCGACTTCAAGAAGTGGTGATCTCGCCTTTAAGAGGAACCTAGAGAATCACACAAAAACAAAAGACAAACTACATAGAAAGATCCCTTAGGATCTGTGGTTAGAAGGTTACAATACTTGGGGAAAGTATGTGTAGGAGTTGCAACCCAAAAGGAAGAAATGGCTCACTATTTATAGAAGAAAAACAACTACTGTTCCACGGATCCCACGCTTGAGGGATCTGTCCAGTGTATTACTGGGGATCCGTGAGACGCTCCCTTTTGCCCATGGGTTTTGGGTCATGGGTCATGGGTAATGGATCATGGATATCAATTAGATACAATGTATCTATAAGATGCAATGCATCTAGTCCATGGTACATGGATTAAAACTATGGGCCATGGATAATATCCATATATAACATAAGCATGATGTCATGCAATGGGTTATGGGTCAAGCTCCATGGGTTGTACCCAACTATATTCAATGTATTTGGTTAATGGGTCAAATACTTAAGTTTCTACCCAATTGTATTACCCATTATAATACATACTAGTTATGTATATATTCACCCAATATGTAAACACTAGTTGTTATACATATGTATTACTAAATCATAAAATCACTTATACTTGTTTTAGTGTTTTATGTGAAAACGTAAGTGTGTTAGAAAACTATTGGCACAAACCATTTACGTATTTTATTTGTTTCGTTAAAATGATTTTACGTTTGTTATCGACAAAACATTAGAAGATCGTAAAATATAAATAAACATTTTTACGACTTATTTGTATTAACAATCTCCCCCTTTTTGTTGATGACAAAACATAAAATTATTTTAAGGAAAAACTAAAATTCGTAAAAGTTCGAATTGGAGTTTTTACTCTCTTCTCCCCCTTTTTGTCGAAACAAAAAAGTGCGTCGAAAAGAAACTAACACAATGTTTTAAGAAAAACATGTAAAAGAGAAAAAATCTAGAAAGCAAGTGACCGGAAAAGTTCTCGTCTTAACTCCCCCTTGACGAGTCCATTCCTTTGTGAGGGCGTCAAGTAAATAAAAACTAATAAGCTAATGCATTGCAACTATGTTTGCAAATGGTTTCGTCTTAGTGACGATAATGCTCCCCCTTGATGATTGCAACTTTGCAAAGGGATGTCATGAAATGTAATCCAAATGAGGATTATATTGCAAATGGATTTGCAATGTATGGTTTGACACAAAGCTCCCCCTAGCTTAGGATGTCAAAGTCTTCATGTGTATTTTGAAAATCTACAAAATAAAGGTTAGAAAACAAGTATATAGTGCATAATTTCCTGCAAATAAGACTCAAGTTAGTAGAAAATTGGTCTTCTGTTGCACGGATCCCACGGTTCCCTCCTTGGAGGGATCCGTCTAGGCAAATTCTAGGGATCCGTCTGTCTGATGACAAAATTCAGCAATGGTGATATAACAAATAATGTTTAACATCAAAGAGAGATATGTATTCAAGTAACAAACATATGGCATATAAACTATCATTCAATAAAACAAAGAGATAATCAAAAACTCTCTAAAACTAAGAGAATGACTTAGCCATGTAATACATATTCTACTAATACTAATAAGTTACTAAAACTTAGAAAGCAACAATGTGCTTGAGTCTAAGAATGAGTAGACTTGTTGATTTGGTCGAATCTTTCAAGAAGATGATTAAACATGAAATGCAACTCATTTCGTACTTCTTGAACAAGTCCTTGGGTGATTAGACAATTTGAGCAATTGTTGTCTTGATTGGGAACCAGAGGAAATTGGATGTTTTGAGGAGGCTCTACAAATGATGGTGGAGTTCCATTGAGAGATGTAGGATAAGGTTCTACTAAAAATGAGGGTGGTGGTAATGGAAATTCCTTCATATGATCAAGTCCTTGGTGGTTCCTTGTTTCCAATGATGGATTAGTTGGTGTTGTAGGTGGTTCCCTATTTAACGAGAAAGTTGGTGAGTGGGAAGTTCTCGGTGGTGAATGCTCTAATGAATAGAGATTTGGGTGAGAGAGAGGCTCGGTGAAAGAGTGTAGTCTATGCTCTATGAATGAAGGCTTAGACGGCTTGCTAGAACTAGCTATGTTTGGTTTAGAGCTAGATGAACCCTTTTCTAGCCCAAAAGGTTTAATGCTAATTCTTGCGGTTCTCTTAGCAATTGTTGAATGGGTTTGTTGACGTGGGATTGTAGCATTATTATCTCTTACGGGAGATGATTCGGTGGATGAAATCTCATGAATCATATGACCATTCCTTTTGGATGAACCTTTGGTTGAGGAGTTGTCGCTAAGTGCTTTAGTCATGGTGATGGTGAAGATACAATATGAGCTTCTAACTATTGATTCTTGAGGACTAGGTAAGAGTGATGACTTAACCTCAAGAGTGTTTGGTTTATAAAGGATGTATTTGAATTAAGGAATTAAATTCATGACCACTAAGGGGATTAAGCATGCACTAAGGTCAACTAAGATATTGTTCAGCTCTAGGAACTTAATTAAGATGAGATGGAGTGTTCAAGTTAGCAAGATGAGCTTGAAATGATTGTTTTAGCTAGAGTTGACATGAATCTGTCATACGGATCCCACGGTTCCCTCCAATGAGGGATCCGTCTAGGCTAATCCTAGGGATCCGTCTCTTAGCAGCTAAGAAAAGATAACAATGATGTTTGTAAGGTCTAATACCTATACCTTCTTGAGTGTTTCAGTCCATCTAAGTGTCTTGAATGAAAGGGTACTTGAATGATCAAGGGCAATATGTGATGTAGCTAATGATTGCCTTTTATGGAAGGAAAATGAGACTTTATGATCACCAATGGGTGTTCAAGGATGACACTAGGAATTTTGATGGTGTCAAGTCATAATAAGTGATCCTAGAGATCAGATGTAAGCTTGAGATGGAGTTTGAAAAAAAAATCTTCAAAAAAAATAAAAGAATTGAAAAACTAGTTTTTGACCCATTTTGAGACAAGGATGACTAGAAACAATTTCCTAAAATTGATAAATATATCCACCTAAGAGTTTTGAAACGTGAGAAATAATGTGTGAGTATTGAAGCGGAAATATGGTGAGTTTTGATTAGTTGATAAATCAAAAGCACTTTGAATTAGATCCTAGGTAAGCTATGGGTTAGTGTGAAGCTTTCAAATGCTTGAAGAAGACTTAGTTGGTTCTAAGGTCTTATGTTTAGCTAGTGTGAAGTGATCTAGTGAGCTATTTTGATGTATGGGAATCTGTATTGCTGATATGTTGTCACGGATCCCACGGTTCCCTCAAAGGAGGGATCCGTCTAGGCTAATCTGTAAGCTATAGGATTTCACAAACACATTAAACCATAATCACAAGTGGAGTTCAAGATGTTTAGAGAGAGAAAGTTCTAGAGAAAGAAAAGGAAGAGAGTTGGGAACTATGTGAAACAAAGAAAAATGGTATTGAAGCTCCAACCCTCTACCTTGGGAGGTAGAGGGTATTTATAGTGTCTTACAAATAAACGCCACCTACGGGCTGTGGATCAGGCATACAGTGGGTAAAGACCCATCCGTCCTCCACGGAGTTACTTAACAATATACTTACTAACATAACTTGACTACGACCATGAGCTTTATATAGAATATATATGCTTGAGGTGACCGACTCTTTAACGACTGAATTTTCTAATTCCTAACAATCTCCCCCTAAGGGAGGTCACCTCAATTTACAATGAATAGAAACAGATATTACATTAGATTGTTCTAGGATTCTTGATTAAGTTCTTTGCTCAGTAGCTTGTAGTCTTTGATTCTTCATGTTCCGCATGTTTGGATAATTTCAAGTGGAGGTCTTTAACTGATCCACGTGATGATGAGTTTTGAGCCAGCATTGAGAACATCAACTAACATAAATCTCTGACTCTTCCATTGTGGCGTTGGTATTATGTGATGTTGTGACATTTAGACCGACATGCTCACATTCTGGATCATGATTTCTTTTCATCAGAGTAGCGGAAGCTTTTACTGGTTCATGATATTTGCAGAAGCATGGAGTGAAAGTATCAGAGTCATTGAAGCACCTATCATTATTTCTTTAGAGATGAATGTGTAGTGTGAGCATGCGGCTATGGATTGACTGCTTCATTCTGATCAGCTGCAAACGTCGGGCGTACCTGCATACAACAGTTAGCAATAAAGTGCACGAAAGTGACTTTGATCACTTTAGTTGAATTGAGGTACACGGCCCACGGTTCCCCTGATCAAGTACAAGTACTTTGCTGTGATCAGGTATAATTCCGAAGAAAATCCTTGACAGGGTTTCGCAGCTGCTCTAGCTGTTCTCAAACCGGAACGTCTCAAAGAAGACAACACGGAGTGAGTGAACCAACGAATTTAGATTCACTGATTGATGAAAAGAGATTTGAAAAACAATCGTGTACCGCTCAATAGAAATTGTTTTTGCAATACAACGAAGGTCTTAATGAAAATCAATTATCAATCATAAACACCTTTTATTTTGAAATATTAGTACACAGTCGATGTGCTAAAGAAAAGAGTTTTTAAGCACAACGACCGGTTTTTCAAAGTATCCGTCAATCCATAACCTGAACCAGGATTGATTCAAAAGAATGAGTCGCCCCATTGTTTTACGTTCATTTGTCACATGGTTGATCTATTGGATAGATCTCACATGCCACCCACCAGGAGCTTGTTTGATGTTGGCTCCAGAAGGCTTTCCATCTTCATTGTGAATATGTTAGCATATCACTCAGATGTTCTGGCAATACTACAAGGATAATGCGTAGGACTCATATGATATAATCTCTCTTTCCACATTGAGTGAAACAGAGAGTCTTTATTTACAGTGTCCTAAGGAGATTTATTTTGATGATCTCGTGGCTCTAGACTCAATTGTGCATATTTGGTTCCTATGCCGGAGACTAGGGAGAGGGTCTCCTTCTTCAATATCAACAAACTCTAAGAGAAAGTCGACAGATAATGTCGGTTCCCCGTGAGAATGAAACAAGTCCTTTTAAGAGGAACTTGAGTGGTTTGGGAAGTTGAAGTGCAGTGCGTCACTGGGTCCATGACGTCTTGTCTTCAATACCGATGTTACCTTGGTAACCACCAGTAGCATATGAATTGAGCCCGGTTTCTGCCCTAAGGTTGAATAAATGGAGGGTTATTTCTTTTCACCCTTTTTCTCATTTAGTTCTTTTTCATTCTTCAACCCCTTCAGTGCTTACCGAGACTTCATAACTAGAACCTTGTTGGTTTTATTCCAGTACTAGCTCAGTCTCAGTCCGCACTCTTCCCATATCTCACTTTTTTCCTTTTTTTTCATCACACCTAAGGACTTCTACACTAACTAGTGGATTGTCCCTGGGTAGATCCCTCCAGTTCTGGCGGATCATGGGAGCAAATATCTAACCTTATCATGCTTATACCACCGTACATAAAGTAAATTTGGTCAGTTTATTTGGCATTGTTCATCCGCAATTGGAACCAATTGAAAACCATTTGAAAATCAATCCAAATACTTGTGATATAGTATCAAAGCATTTTGTACCTGAATTATTTTTGATATTTTTTAGAAAAAGAGCTCCCCCTCAACATGTGCCTCATGTATTTGAAATCGTTTTAGCACACGGAGGCAAGAGGAAGAATTAACTTCTTTGATTACCATTTTCTCAAAGATATCAACATCACTTCCCTGATTAAATCAAGTAGATAAAGCATATTGGGGAAGGATGAGGTTTTCAAAGGTTTGCTCCCCCTCAATATGTGCCTCGAGGTTTGAAAGAGTTTTGCACACACTAGAGGGAACCTGCACTTAGAGACATATCAATCACGTTTCAATTCTCTGTGGTTTAAAAAGATGCTCCCCCTCAACATGCGCATGGAAAATTTGAAATCGTTTGGCACATGTGGAGAGGAAATCTTGCAAAATACTTATAAAACCAATTATCAAGTTATCAGTTTAAATCCATTTTAAATCACAAATTCTCCCCTGATCACACTTTCAAAATCCTTTGAGAGTTGTGATCTCTATTGATTTAAATTAAGTTTTGAGAGCTTTTTGAGGAGAATAGTGACTTGCTTTTGAAAAGAACATTTTAACTGATAATGATCAGATTTTCAGACTTTAAACTCCATTGTTTAAACATGCAAGAGTATCTTTTGAAAACAAAACATTAGCAAAGGTTTTGAATCAACTTGTATAAAACATTGTTCTTTTTGATTTTCCAACAATAAACCTTGCTCATTGTTTGAAAAATAACCTTTCAAAATAACCTTTTTAATTCGATTGAAATCATTCTCCCCCTCAATCAATGATACAGGTTGTTGATTGAGAGATTTTGACAGATGATAAGCTCAGATGATTTTCAAAAAGGATAGAGTACAAGGTATTTTCACAGCAATTTTTTGTTTTCATTAGACGACAAATATTTTTCAGAAGAATCGTTAGACTGAAAAATATTTGGAAAGAAAAACATTTGTCATTTTGGTGACAAACATTTGTTTTAAGAATCAGAGCATGAGATTTAAAAAAATAAGATAAAGCATGGCTCTGTTCTTCACTATTTAAAATGGGTTACTGCCTGAAATGACAATAAACCACCATTTTTCTCCGCCTCAATTTAAAAAAAAAAAAAAAAAAAAAAAAAAAAATTAGTACATTCGAAGAACATCTAAAGACCCGTTACATTCTTTGAATGTCAACACAAAGTCAGTAGATGATATCGAATAAGGAAAAACATGACAAAATAACAATATTTTTGGAATTTTTCAAGATTTTCTAATTTTTATGGATTTTTGAGAATTTTATATTTTTATATTTTCTTTTGTGGGTTTTGAAATTTTGTATTTTGCTTTTTGAATAAATATATACAAGAGATAGATGAATAAAGACCTTTACTCCTCGTTTTCCTCTTGAAGACGCTTGAGTGTTTTCGGTTGTAGACTCTTTAGACCAAGACGTGGAAGGATAAACTCAAAACGTTCTCTAGGAAGAGCTTTGGTGAAGATGTCTGCTAATTGGTATTCAGTCCTCACAAAATAGACTTCCACCACACCTTTTTCCACTTGTTCCCGAATGAAATGATGTCGAATGTCGATGTGTTTTGCTCTTGAGTGTTGTACGTTGTTGCATGATGGAGCAATAGCACTTTTCTTGGTTTAAAATTGCGTTTTGCGATCCAATGCGCTCAAGGTCCGCAAGGCCGATGCGTGATGCGTGATGCGTGATGCGAATGCGAGCGCAATTTAGACGCAATGCGTTTAATATTAAAAAAAATTATTTAATACATAATATATTTCACCAAGTACCAAATAAATGCAATAAACTTATAAATAAAACACTAACATATTCAAATTCAACTAATAATCCATTTAATAACACCTAGTGATATTTATGTGACTCGTGATTCCGAAATTATGTCATAGACTTAGTGTTCTGTTTCAACTTTCCAGTAATTGAAAATGTCAATCACAACTAAATGAAAATGTCATAACTATAATTGGAGTTGATGTGTGCTTTCTTACACTAAAATAATCAATTATTGAAAGTTTTATTAAAAATGAATTTCGTAAATCTAAATATACATATGTTTTGGTTCTATATTTCATGGCTAGACCCTTTTGTTTATCAATGAAAGTTTTATTAACATGATCTAAACTCTTGATAAATCATAAGAGCACCTCTTAATAGATCATAAAAGGTCCTCTTTAAAATAGCCGGGCTATTGAAATTACTTTTACTTTTACAAATCAGAGAAAATTCCAAATTGCGCTAATTGCGACTATTGCTAGCATTACACAAATGCGAAAAATTGCGGTAAATTGCGAGCGCAATCTGGTATTGCCTCGCATTAGGTATCATGATGCGAATTTTCAAATGCAATGCAATGATGCATGCAATATGTGCAATGATGCACACATTTTTAAACCAAGGCACTTTTATTATCACAGTACAGAGGGATTTTGTTGAATTCAAAGCCATAGTCAGATAATTGGGATCTCATCCATAGGATTTGAGCACAACAAGATGACATGGCTATGTATTCAGCCTCTATAGAGGAAATAGAAGTACTCATTTGCTTCTTTGAAGACCAGCTCACAAGCTTATCACCCAGAAACTAAGCACCTCCAGACGTACTTCGACATGTATCTTGACATCCGCATGATCGCATCGCATAGGTAGGCTGTTAGTGACATACCGGTGTCCTTCAGGTACCAAAGTCCAATATTGATGGTTCCTTGGAGATACCGAAAGACCCGTTTAACCGCTTCAAGGTGCTTCTTGGTAGGCTTAGCCTGATATCTAGCACACATGCAAACAGCGAACAGAATGTCTGGTCTACTAGCTATGAGGTACATTAGGGATCCGATCATACTACGATATTTCGTTTGGTCTACCATGATCCCTGAGTGGTCCTCATCTAGTTTAGTACGCTCTATCATGGGAGTGTCAACAGGGTCACTAGAATCAAATCCAAATTTCTTTAAAATCTCATTTGCATATTTAGATTGATTTATAAAATGCCTCTGGGACTTTGTGAAATTTGTAATCCCAAGAAAAATGACATTTGTCCCATCATTGACATTTGAAATTTAGAACCCATTTCATTTGAAAAACGGTCACATTCATTGGGGTCAGTCGAGGCAAAGATAATGTCATCAACATATATTTGAACGTGAATTAAATGTTTGCCTGACTTTTTGGTGAACAATGTCGGATCAACTACTCCTTTGCTGAATCCAGTAGATAGAAGAAACTTTGATAGAGTATCATACCAAGCCCTTGGAGCTTGCTTCAAACCCTAAAGAGCCTTCTTCAAACGATAGACGTGTGTAGGATGCTCTGGATTCACAAACCCTTCAGGTTGGCTGACGTATACGACTTCTTTAAGATCTCCATTAAGAAAAGCCGTCTTTACATCCATCTGATAAACCACCATGTTCTTACTTGCTGCATTAGCCAAGAAGATTCTGATTGCCTCGATATGAGCAACTAGAGCAAATGATTCTTCAAAGTCAATACCCTCCTCTTGACGGTATCCTTTTGCAGCTAATCGAGCCTTGTTCTTTAAAACATCACCATGCTCATCAAGTTTCACTTTGAAAATCCACTTTAGAGCAATGATCATAGCACAATCTGGAGCAGGTACTAATTCCCATACATCTAGCCGATCAAACTCATGAATTTCTTCTTGCATGGCATTGAACCAGCTGTCTTCATTCATGGCAGTTTTAACATCTTTTGGTTCGACCTTGGATAGTACAGAGTTGAAGAAGCACCATAAGGCATCAGTTGCAATTTGTTTGCGAGTGGATACAGGATGAGAGGGATTTCCAATGATGTTGTCCAATGGATGATCATGTGTCCATTTTCTAAGGTGTTTGTGTGGTTGTTGTTGAGGAACTGAAGTAGCAGAGTCGATTTCTCCTGATGAAGTTGGTTCTGATGATGATTCAGGAGCAAATATGTTTTCAAATGGTGCATCTTCAGGAGTAGCAAAGGGATTCTCTCCATCAAGGGTGCCAGAAAAATTTCCATGATGTACACTCGATGATTGATGATTTTTTGATGAGACAGAGTGATCATCAGCAGGCGCTTCTTGACTTAATGTCATAGAAACTGAAGGGTTAACTTCATTGACAGGGATAGTAGCAGCCTCTGATGATGGAATTGTCAGATCATTTGCAGTTAGCTCATAGTGTTTATCAAACATTGGATCAAACAGTTTCTTCAAGTCATCTTCTGAAGGAGGTACATAAGGAGTTGCTGGCGAAGAATCGTAAACAAGAGTAGAACTGATGGGACTACTTGAAGATGCGGGTCCAGAACTGGGTTGTCCTGGAGCCATGGGACCGGTCAGCTCATCGAACGTAACGTGAATTGTTTCCACAATATTTCGGGTTCTTTTGTTGTAGATTCGGCATCCCTTTTTGTTTGGTGCATATCCTACAAATACTCCAATGTCCGCTTTAGCTTTAAGTTTGCCTAAGTCTTGGCCCTCATTAGTTGGATAACACAATGCACCAAACACACGAAGGAATGAGAGATTAGGTTTTCTATTGTGGACAAGTTCATATGGAGTTTTTCCATGACCAGTGTGAATTAGGGATCGATTTTGAGTGTAGCATGCAGTGGCAATGGTTTCAGCCCAGAGAAACATTGGAACCTTTGAGTAAATCCGCATTGTTCTTGTGGCTTCCACAAGAGTTCGATTTCGTCTTTCAACTACACCGTTCTGTTGAGGAGTTCGTGGAACACTTCTTTGATGACTGATTCCAACACTTTTATAAAACTCACTAAGTTGTTTATTAACAAACTCAGTTCCATTATCTGGATGATTCTCACTTTTGTTAAGTCGAACCTGCCGCTGTTTGATAAGTTTGATGATGATATATGGAGTTTCATCCTTTGTCCTTAAGAACTTAACCCAGGTGAATCGAGAGTAATCATCAACCACAACTAACACATATTTCTTCCCAAAGATATTCTGCACTCTCATGGGTCCACATAAATCCATGTGAATTGTATGAAGAACTTCTGTAACTGAGTTTGTAGGTTTGGGTTTGTGGGCGTACTTCTTGCTTTTTCCCAATTGGCATGCTGAACAAAGATGATCCTTTTCATACTTTAGTCTAGGTTACAACTAAGTCCTTTCTGGAGAGATCATTGATGGTGCCGAAGTACAAGTGATTGAGACGATGATGCCATAACCATGACTTTGTTTTCGAAGCCTTTGACAACAAGCAAATTGGAGAAGACTTCATCATATCTTCGATAGAGATGGTGTATAGATTTTGTTAGGTCACAAGGTTTACCACACAAGCTTAATAGAAAGATATAGAAAGGCGGTTGAACAATAAACAAACAAACACACACACGTATGAATGAAATGGTTATGCGTAGAGTGAGTGAAAGAGTAAATTGAACAACCAACCCTCAAGTGATGGTTATTACATAGTATTTATAGGCAAGGAGCTAGGGCAACATTCCTACTCCTTCCCTTTCTCCTATGGGCTTGGGCCTAAGCTCATGGGCCTTCTACATAAGCTTAAGGCTAATAACAAACATAAAGGCCATAATAAGCTAACTATTACATATGAGTAACTAACACTTGAATAAGGTTTAGGAGTGATTCCAACAATCTCCCCCTCAAGTGTTATTACATATGAGTAACAAACACTCAAGTGTTGGTGATGAAAAACGGTCAAGGCGTTGATGTAATAGTAGCTTTGACATCGTCTGACATTCTTCTTTCTTCTGAGAAGAATTGCCTTGATTTGAACAATCTCCCCAGTGTAGAGAGATAGTTTACTTTGAACAGTTATGCTTTGACGTCATCTTTAACTTTGTTCTTTGATCATTGTTCTTTGTGATGAAAGTGATAGTATGTTGTTGTCTGCATCATATCTGCCTCAGGTCTGCTTCGCTGCTACAATGTCTCCACGTCATTCTTCAACATGATCACACGCTCTTTTGACGTTTGAATTCAGTACTGATGAAGTTCTTTAAGTCTTTAACTTTGTAGATTCTTTGATTTGACGAAGAATCATTCTGACTGTTGTGTTACTTTTGGATAGAACTTCCATTAGTGATGATGTTGGCGTGAGCATGAGAAGAATCTGCACGATCATTCCGCTCTAGAGCTTCCATAAGAAGTAAACATAAAAACGGTTAGTAATAAGCGGATTCCGGCACTTACAAGTTTGAACTTCGAGAGTGTTAACAGCATAGTGTGAAAACACAACTCTAATTCTTACAAAGGCCGTTCCTGAATCGGAGTCCCACAAGTGAGATAACACGATGTACCGAAGTACACCTACGATTCAGATGAGTCGCTGAGGTACCACGAAGCATCACCTCACGACTGTAGACCGTTTGAGACCACTAAGCGCAATCCACGGGGAGTTGCCGAAGCGACCTGCTGTCAGGGCTGTTTGAAGTTGACCCTGGCAGGAGTTTCCATTCAATCACTGAGGATCACAAATGTGAACCTCTCATAAATGTTCTCGACAGATTGCTAAGATCTGTGAAGGACTCGATAATGTACCACTGAAATTCTTATTGTTGAATATTAAGTGATGAAATGTCAAGTGTACCTAAGAGATCTTTTGATGAATCTCATGGCTCTAGACTCAATAGTGCCTTTTGGTTTTCCTGAGCGGAGACTAGGGAGAGGGTCTCCTTCTTAAATACCAGCAATCTCTAAGAGAAAGCCGATAGTTTACGTAGGGTTCCCTGTGAGAATGAAACAAGCTTCTGTTGAGAGAAACTTGAGTGGTTAAGAAGGTTTAGTGCATGCGTCACTGGGTCCATGAAGACTTTTAATCTTCAATACCGGTGTCATCTAGTGACAACCAGTAGCATATGAATTGAACCCGGTGTCTGCCCTAAGTTGAATAATCTGGAGGGCTATTTCTTTTCACCCTTTTCTTTGCATTTCTTTTTAATTCTTCAACTCCTTCTTTCTCCGATTCTCATTTTCTCCTTTTTACAATCATACCTAAGGACTTCTAAATACTAACTATTTGTGGTGTCCTGGGGTAGATCCCTCCGCTCTGGCGGATCATAGGACGGTTATTCCTAACCTTAGTCACCTTATAACTCCATGACTAACCTATGTTGCCATAAAAATAAAAAAAACCATTGTTGTGAAAAATCTCTCAAAGTGTTTGTGAATGAAAAACATTTTAGTACTACTATTGAGATAAGATTTTGCATAAATACTCCCCCTCCACATGTGCTTAAGAGTTTTAATGGTTAAAATGCACAGTGAGGAAAGAGCGCGCATATTTTGCATTGATCAACCCAAGATAGACATTCCCCCGCGAGACACGGTTACGTGGCATAGTTAAAGAGTTACATTGTCAGCTTTTAGGTGACAACTAGCTCTAATAACTACCTTGAAGGTGTAGACAATCCTCGAAAGGTTGTCAAACCCGTCAGAGTTCATGTCTACCAAGAGTTTCTCGAATGGTACATTCTACTCAGACAAGTCCTTTGCGAGACACGCTTACATCACTAGCGAACTAGCTTGAAATTATTACCCGTCCAGGAAAGTCTTTTCGAGTTACTAACAGTTAAGATCTCGTCAATTCATGGGTTAAGTCTATAGCACAAAGATTCATTTGCATTGACACAACATATTTCTTATCATGTATTTTCTCCCCCTCAAAAATGGCATATAAAATGTTATTTTTGAAAAATTGAGAATAAATATGACCATTTCGAGTGTTGCGGGAAGAATGACCACTGTGAACAAGTTTTGACCAAAGTTTGAATTCAAGTACTCCCCCTCAACGAGTGATATAAACGGTTGAGGTTTTGAAAATCATAAGGGAAAGTACTTGTTCTTTTGAGCAAAACCTTGAAAAGTGAAAGGTTTGATAGGTTTTACTCAAAAGTAAGAAGCTTTCGCTCCTTTTATAAGGATTGTGGCACTGAAGCGTACCACAGGGTCCTTTATTTACAAGTACGGGTTGTACATTGTAATGTGTGCACAAGCCATTGACATAATAAATCATACATCCAAATTGATAATGAAAGAAGCAGTTCAAGGGGTACCAGGTAGTCCAGAGATGTCGCCAGGAGTGTGAGTCGGGCGTTGAAAGCCGATGATGTTTCTCTTGGGTCGACCACCAACATAGCTTTCCAGTCTTTTGAACTGATCCCTTCTATACAACCGTTCATCAATCATGGTGATGATCCTCTTCACGTCCCTTCGATCCTGAGAATTCCATCGCTTAGGAGACCCGATCTTTTGGTGTATATCCTTCAACCGGTAAGCCAATCCGTCCCTAACCATCTTCAAAGTGTGATCTCCAAACTTATGAAGATCTCTGCACGCCATCAAGCAATTTCTTTGAAGTTCACTGCGGGTAGATCAAGCTGCGGTGGAGTGAGATTGACACGGGTCTGATAAGATTCAACTGCCAGTTGGAGATCTTCTACACGTTCTTGGATAACTATGCGTCTGATGAAGATGAGCACTGACTTGATGAATTCACGTTGTACTGCAGTGGAGAATTGTCTCATACGACCCTGTACTTTGGCAAGGTACATGTCTTCGATGTCGTTGATAGACAAATTCTCAAAGTCAGCTTCAGAGAATGCATAATCCCTTTCATCTTGTATTTTGACCACTATATTCTTAGGAAGGTGTAGTCCCACTTAGATGAAAGATCGACGTGTTTGATGGCAACGATACTTTTAGAACTGAATACTGCATGTTGAGACTTCCGAACCTGGCAGCTTCTGTAGTAGATTCTTCGGCGTTCAGGCCAATGATGAATCCGTACAGTGCATCTCGGTCGTAGGCTTCCACTTTGTTGGAGAACAAGTGATTGGCACGTTCCTCGATGGCTATGCAGTTCGAGTATATAGCTGCAGGGAATGGAAGTGTCAACGATGTAGCGTATTTCCTTGAACCATCGCCACCATGTAGGAGAAAATCCAAGTCTCTGTTGAAGAAATATCAGAATGGAATCCTTGGTTCATCTGATTGGCCAATTGTTGGTAGAGGTTTTGACCAGTCTGTGTAGTATGGAGGGTTGTCCCGTTTAGTGAAGTCGATGTTTGCTTCTGGGTTGAGCCAATCCATGTTGTTAGACATAGCTCGAGCAATGTTTTCAAGGTGATATTCGACCTTGATGGCACTTTCTGAGCTGTCTTTCCACAGTTGAAAAGCTTCATTCTTGATTCGCCTCAACTCGAATTTCATCATCTTCTTCACATGGAACTTTTCTTGCATAATCTTAGCATGCTCCAGTGTATTGCCATCTACCAGATCTTGACCTTCTTCAAGGTAGGGAGTGGAATTGACAAGTGTAGAAAACCATTCAAATTCCTCTGTGGTGTCTTTATCTAGCCATGATAGGGACGTCTGCCTTGCGCCTTTTCTTCTGTTTCTTAGGCCTAGATGAGGGTTCTGGTTTCTTTACTTGTTTGGGAGAGGTGGGTTGTTGTAGGAGCTCATGGTGTTCTTCATCGTCACCACCCGTATACTCAAAGTAATCACCGGTTTTTTGAGTCTGGGGTGGTGTCTCAGAATCATGAGGTTTATCGGTAGAAGAACGAGGAGGAGACCTTTGTTGAGCAGGAGACCGTTGGGGAGGTGGTGGCATAGAAGATGATTCAACAGACTTCTTTTGTCGTTTAGCTTCATCATTCTTATCCTGATCCTTATCTTCATCGTCTCTAGGACGTTTAGACTTATCAGCTTCGAATCTGCATGCTTCTTGAAGTTGGTAGTCCAACAATGCTTGAAACAGCTTTCCTTCATCAAAAGTAAATGTCCCAGATCGTGCAGATATTTGTGTGACAAGCTTGGCCACCAATTCATTATCCGAGAAAACTACATGATCAGATGGATTGATTGTCACGGTTAAGGGTGTTGATCTTATAGTTTGCTTGGCTATCTGCATAAGATTCGGATATAGTTGTCTGGTAAACATCTCCTTTGTGACTTTAGGAACGATATCCAGAAGGTATTTGTGAGTGTAGCCTTCGATCATTCTGTCCATCTTCCCTTATAGATCATCCTGCATGAGCTTCTGTACATACTCCCTTTCATTCTGCATCTTGTCATTCTCATCATGTAGATACTGTATTTGGTCAGCAAACCAATTCAGTTTTCTGTAGAGCATGTCCTTCTTTCTGACTTGTTGGACAGCTTTAACGATTCGATTCTTAGATTGAGAGATCCAAGATGGAGTTGGCTTCTTTACTGATCTGGATGATGATTTGGTTGATTTCTTTGATGGTGGTGGTGAAGAGTGAGAAGAAGAATCTGATGATGATGAGATGTGAGGAGACTCTGGGTCCTTCGGTGGTGCAGAGGTTTTGTCCTCTGAGCGAGCAGGACTGTCTAGCAGAAACTTATCATAATCGTCATCTTCAGACTTATCTTTCTCTTCAGTCTTTTCTTTTTCAGTCTTCTCTTTATCACCTTCATCTTTCTCGGCCTTTTCATTAGGTACCTCAAATTCATACTCAATAGTTTCTTCCACGGGCTTTTGTTGTTGCTCCAAAGTGGTGGTACCAGATCCCTTATCGGGTTGATTAACCGCATCAGGATCTGGTGAAGGTTGAGCACCACTTGACCCTCCGGGGCCACCCATTTGTTCTTTTGCAAATTCTTTTGCCGCGTGTTGGAGTCTAAGGAATTTGAATTGCTTCCTGTATGAAGTATCCAGTTGCTCTTCTTCTTCATCTGAGCTTTCATCATACGGCACAAGAACAGGAGTCTTCCCTTTTCCTTTGTCAGCTGGTGGACTTGGAGGTTTAGCTGCTGAAGGAGGTGTTTCGGTTGCAGTTTCAGAGTAGAGGACCTCCTCGTCTGATTGTGTATCTTCAGAGCTTTCGTCCAGAAGCTTTCTTTGCGGTTCGGGCGAGGGAATAGGTTCAGCTTCCTTAACTGGAACAATCCTTTTGCGAGGAGGATTCCTTTTGGGAAACTTCCTTTGAATTTCTGTACTTGTGACACTTCCAGCACTGCCTCTTCTGGTCCTCCGAGTAGGTGTACCAGAAGATCTTTCATCAAGATGACCAACTTTGCCTTCTTTTACGGCTAACCGATACCTTTTGTATGTTTCAAGCTTTTTGATTTCGGTAGTCAGAAGGTGATCAGGTAATACCGCACCTTGTTTCTTTGTTGACGATTCTTTGATTCTGACAGATAGTATGGGTTCAGTCAATATGTCGTGATTATCTGGGTCATTGAGCCTCATGGGGATATCAGGATTAAGTCCAAGTGCTCTCTGGATCAACAGTTTGGTGTATCTGACATAGGGAATCTTGGAGCCAAGCTTCTTGTGAAATAGCATCATGTCCTCCCATATCAGTGCTTCGAGTTCAATGTCCTTCTTGTTGATCAACGACCAGAAAGTTTGAAGTTCCATGAGCTTGGGATGCTCATAGCCACTGTCACGACCAGAGACCGATTTGGTGATGATCATGTAGAGTGTTCTCCATGGTTGAGGAATATTCTTCAGCTCCACGTGAGAGTGCTTAGTAATGATTCCCGAAGCTTCATCATAACCAATATCTATCAAGAATTTCAGGACTGTCTCTTTAGTAGGGGTAGCAAAGAAGTCGGTTGGAACGATGTCAGGAATGATGAGAACAACCCGTAAATCAGCAGGAGTGATAGTGACTTGTTTGTGATTAAGTGTCACTGTCACAGCACTTTGACCAGTGATCCTCTGCATAGAATCCCAGAATTGTTGAATGTAGACCTCTGGAACTGTTGCAGAGTGTGAGAGCATGTTCTGGTAGGGACGATTCCTGAGAATATCCACTGCAATGAGACAAGAAGATTCTGAGCATGTAAGGGTGTCAAAGTCAACCCTAAGGTTGTTCTTTCCAATCTTTCTCGGATAACCCTCTGGAAAGATATCAGCAATTGTAAGAACTTCTGATGCATCCACATTCATTTGTTCAGCCATGTCTTGATCTGAAATAACATTAGCCAAAAGAACCAACATATCGAAAGACATAATGTTAGTCAACAGAAGGTCTTATTGTCTAGTTATTGAATGTACAGTGTCAATGATTGTTACGAGTCCTAAGTCACTTGCTTGTCCAATAGTTCAATGACGTCGTGAAATGTTTTGTGAGTTAGTTAACTTTAAGTTTTAAAGTTTATGTTATCACTTATTGTTCACAACATATCAAACGTTTAAGTTTATTAGTGACATTATTGGATTCGTGATGTTATGATAAGTTTATTAACAAGTTTGTACACGTAACAATTCATAATGAAGGTCAATCAAGGCATAGGCGTAGAATTGGCAAAGTTAAGCGTAAACAGTAATGACATACGCGTAGACGTAAGCTTATGCGTAGGATCTTAACTTACGCGTAAGAAATGTTACGCGTAGGAAAAGGGGACCTTATGCGTAGAGCATACGCGTAGGCGTATTATACCTACGCGTAAGGCTTACTCGTAAGAGTAGACCTTATGCGTAGAGGTCACTGTTTACGCATATCCTTCACAGGATACGCGTAGTCCCATTGTAGAACCTTATGCGTAATAGTTATGCGTAGGATTTATTCTTACGCATAACATGACTACGCGTAGGGTAATCCTTATGCGTAGAGATTCAAATGACCTTGATTCTGAATTTTGAGCGTAGCAAGCCTGAAATAAATTCACCAAATCATCAATATTAACAAAAGAATTCATTTTAACAACAAATCATGGCATGAACATTCGTTAAACAGTTATGAGTAGAAAGTCATACGCGTAGGTCAAAACCCAAAGGGTTATGATTTACGTGTATAATTTCTAGCCATGGGATTTGCACCATACAATTTCTGGTAGTTCTAAGATGTTGTGAGAGTCTATAAACCAAGTTATAACATCTAAATCATTGTGAATCAAAAATACCCAAACTCAAGAACATTAAACCCTAATTCCTAATTCTGACTTAATTAGTGTTTCTGGGTTGTTATAGGGCTTGGAAATCATCAATTCATCATCATATAAACATTACACAACAATCTTTTTGACAAAAAAACATTCACATTTGAAAATACCCAAAACCACGCATAAACCCTAATTTTTCAAACTCATCCAATTCGTGAATCTGGGTTCGTTTTGAGGATAGAAAAAGTATCATTTATGTTATTAAGACATTTTGACACCATCCTTTTAGCCACAAACACATAAACAAGATTATGTGTTCATACGCATACGCGTAGAACACAAAATCGACCATAGGTTAATATCTAACCGTTAATATTTAAAACGATTTAAAACCATTGTTTGTAATCTTGTTAGGAACACAAAAACACTTACAAATTGAAGATCTGAAACACGGATTTGATGAAAGAATTTTAGGCGTAGGATTAGTTTTGATGATAATAAATGTGAGTTGTAAGTTAGGTGGAGGTGTATTTTATTAAAATGACTTTAACATTTTGACAGTTTTGGTCCTTCCATCTTTTCCTTTTTCAAACAAAGCCATTTAACTTCCATTTTGGTTACCAAACAAAGATTTTAAGAAAGAAACATGACGACACTCCCCCTCGACTTAAGAAAAATGATGAAAGGTTATAAATTTTAGTCCGAGGAGTGTCATTGAACCAGAAAATTTACCACCATTGATAAAAGAAACAACTGAGATATGATAACATGCAAGTACACATATGTTTTGAAACGGTTAAGATCTTTGTATTTCTCCCCCTCAACACTTGATCGGAAAAATACTGAATTTTGAGAGATTAAAGTGTTGACGGAAGAAATGTACTTGCCATGTTGACAGAAAAATAGATTAGAAGAATATTTTTGTTGTTTTATAGGTTTTATATTTTTGTATTTTGTTTTTGAAAAATTTATTTACGAAAGATATTTTGGTGTTTGACAGGTTTTTAAGACTGTTTTAGGAGTTCATCCAATTCCTCTTGAGTCAAACACCTCATACCAATCCGGTGGACCAACTCATTAAACCTAGCGGGAGGCAAGGCTTTGGTGAGAAGATCTGCCAATTGGTATTCTGTACCCACAAAATATAATTCAACAGTACCCTGTTCCACGTGATCCTTGATGAAATGATATCGAAGATCGATGTGCTTTGATTTCGAGTGTTGAACTGAGTTGCACGAGATCGCAATGGCACTCCGATTGTCGCAGTACATCGGGATTCTGTCAAATACGTAACCATAGTCTTTGAGTTGTGTTCTCATCCAAATGACTTGAGCACAACACGCCGACATGGCTACATATTCTGCTTCGGTTGAGGACAGCGATGTACAATCCTGCTTCTTCGATTGCCATGACACCGGTTTATCACCAAGAAATTGCAAAGCTCCTGAAGTACTTTTCCGTGAGTCTAAGCATCCTGCGTGGTCAGCGTCTGAAAAAGCGATTAGTTCAAAACCAGAATCCTTCGGATACCAGATCCCCAAGTTAATGGTTCCCTTTATGTATCGGAGGATTCTTTTAGCCTCAGAGAGGTGGGTTTCAGTTGGTCGCGACTGATAACGAGAGCAAAGATATACGGCAAAGACAATGTCAGGTCTGCTAGCTGTTAGATACATGAGAGACCCAATGATACTACGGTATTTGGTAGGGTCAACCAATTTCCCATGTAAATCAGCGTCCAGCTTCTTGGTATGAGCCATTGGTGTGGCATAGGTGTCAGAGGTTTTCATTCCAAATTTGTTTAACAATTCAAGGGCATATTTGGACTGACTCAAGAAAATACCACGGGGTGATTGATGAACTTGTAGTCCTAGAAAGAATGTGAGTTCACCCATCATGGACATTTCAAAAATTTTCTTCATTAGTTTTGCAAAAGCGATTGAAAACTTTTTATGTCTAGACCCAAAAATGATGTCATCCACGTAAATTTGAACAATTAAGATATGTGCCCCGTGATATTGTATAAAAAGAGTTGGGTCAACCGAACCTTTGGTGAAATTATTAGCAATGAGGAAAGATGATAGCTTATCGTACCATGCCCGAGGAGCTTGTTTGAGACCATACAGAGCTTTGTTCAGTTTGTAGACGTGATTCGGAAACTCGGGATCAACGAATCCATCGGTTGGTGACATAAACCGTTTCTTTAAGTTGTCCATTGAGAAACGCAGTTTTGACATCCATCTGATAGACCGTCATATTCATATGAGCCGCGAACGCGAGAAATATCCGAAGAGCCTCAAGACGAGCGACCGGAGCAAAAGATTCTTCAAAGTCTATTCCCTCTTCCTGACGATAACCCTTAGCCACCAGACGTGACTTATTTCGGATAACATTTCCTTCAGTATCCAATTTGTTTTTCCAAATCCATTTGAGACCAATGACGTAGACCCTGTTGGTCTTTCAACCAGTTCCCATACTTCAAGACGTTTGAATTGGTTGAGTTCTTCTTGCATGGATTCAATCCAGTTGTCTTTTGTCATTGCGTCTTTGATGTTTTTAGGTTCAGATTGGCAGACAGTGAGTGCATAAATGCAATGTTCACCGTCTGTGTGAAGACGTTGTCTCGTAACGACTGGTTGATTCGGGTTGCCAATAATGTTTTCCAGAGGATGGTCTTTCGTCCATCTATGTGTGGAGGGTTGATGTTGGTATACATTGTGCAGATTCTGAGGATTCAAATGGTTTGTTGATGATTCCGCGACATCTGGTGCAGCAGTCTCATTTGCAAACGGGTTGAAGAACGCATTTGGATCAAAATCTGCAGGTGGGGGTACGTCATTCAGAACATCATCAGCCGATTCATCATTGTTGGAAGCGGTGTGTTCAACTGTTGTGTTGGAGTCAACTGGTGGTGCTTCTTCAACCGTAGTTGTTGTAGCAGGTGTATCAGGTATAAGAGTATTATCAGGTTGAGCAGCGGAAACAGCGGATACACCTGGAGCACGTTCATCAATATCGTCACTGAACAGCGGAGCAAATAACCTTTCCATTTGTTGACGAGTAAGCTGGGGGCTTTGTTCAGCTGATGATGGGGTTTGGGGGAAGTTTAAGCGGTTGTGTCCGGGTTCTAAGCTGTTATACTCAGAAGCCATTTCCGTAAGTTCATCAAAATGAGCATGAATCGTTTCCATCACCTGTTTTGTACGACGATTCCAGATTCGGAAACCTTTTGAATTATCACAGTATCCGATAAAGATTCCAATGTCAGCTTTGGCTTTGAGCTTTCCAAAGTCATCACGATCATTATTCGGATAGCAAAGAGATCCAAATACATGAAAGTGTTTGAGATTCGGTTTTCTGTTGTGGACAAGCTCAAAAGGTGTTTTGTTGTGGCGTTTTGTAATCATAGAACGGTTTTGAGTGTAGCATGCAGTAGATACAGCTTCTGCCCATAAGTAATCTGGAAGTTTAGCATTGATTAACATTGTTCTTGCAGCTTCCACTAACGTTCGGTTTCGTCTTTCGACAACTCCGTTTTGTTCTGGTGTACGTGCAATAGATGTCTGATGCTGAATTCCCACTTTCTCATAGAATTCACGAAGAGTTTGATTAACAAATTCAGTGCCTCTATCTGTTCTGATTAGTCGAACGGTGTTTCGTAGCTGAACTTGTATTTTCGTGAGAAAGGTGATGATCATCTGTGGAGCTTGATCTTTGCTTCGAAGAAAGTAGACCCAAGTCCAGCGTGAATAGTCATCAACAATTACTAAGATGTAGCGTTTGCCATTGATCGTTTGCACGCGCATCGGGCCACACAAATCCATGTGAAGAAGATGAAGCACATGCTGAGAGCTGTGTTCCACCTTTGAAGGAAAATGAGCACGAGTGCTTTTGCCTTGTTCACAAGCTGAGCAAAGGTGATCTTTAGAATACCGAAACCGTGGGAGTCCTTCAACTAGTTTGTGTCGAGCAAGGTTGGTGATGGTTTGAAAGTTTAGATGTGAGAGACGACGGTGCCGTAGCCAGGATTTTGTTGATGTTGCCTTTGAAAGTAAGCAGATGGGAGAAGAAGCAACCATGTCTTGCATAGAGATAATGTAAAGACTTGAATTACGCGAGCCAAACATAAGATCGTTTCCTTGTAGATCACGAATGAAACAAGTTTTCTCCCTGAAAGCAACCTCCAAATCTCCATCACCGAACTGACCTACTGAAAACAGATTGTGACCGAGGCCTTCCACATAATAAACCCTGCTTATTTCGATGTTCCCATTAATGTAGTCTCCGTAGCCCATGATAGCTGCGAAGTGATCATTCCCGAAACTGACAGTGCCAATGAACTTTGCAATAAAGTTTGATAACAGTTTAAGATTGCATGTCATGTGTCGGGAACATCCGCTATCAACAATCCAAAGAATGATCTGTATCACCTGCAATACACACAGATGACACACGGATGGAATAGAAGTAGATGTGGAACCCGAAATGTTAGAGGGTTCCGGAGCAGGTATAGTAGATATACACACATCAATAGCTTTAGGTATCCACTTAAATCCTAGTGTGTTATATATCCATTTCTGCCATCTCCAACTAGTATTTGCTTTAGTCTTAGTGAATGCACTAGGTGGTACTACATTCCTAGGAGGTGAAACTGGAGCTACAAGGACAGCAATGCGTTTCTTAGAATCTAAAGAGGGCGGTCTACCAAGCACAGACTTAGAAAGATTAGTGGGCCTAGAGGTATTCCGGTTCTTAGGATTCCTTAAACGAGAGATGATAGCTTTAGCAACACATTTATCATGACAATCAGGATTCATATTTTTACGACAAATAACACAAGGTGCATCAGACTGAATATCAAAAGTACTTAACGGTTTAGCATTCGTTACATCACTATTTCTATTACATGTGCCAGACGCAATATCTATAGTGGAAGCAACATGAGTCTTATTCATAGTCCTAGGGTGTTCTTCTACTTTAGCATTCCTTATTGATCTTTTCTTAGGTCGCAACTTCCTATTCTTCGATGTAGTGCTCCTAGGCTGTGAAGTGCAGACATTTGGAAAAGACGCAACTATTCCTGTGTCAGTAGAAGGAGGCACGTTAGCAACTTGTGATTTGGCAGTAGGGATTCTAGGTTCATGAGTACTAAGTGTTACTGGGGCTAATCTCTTAAAGATGGTTGGCGGAAGTTGTTCATACTTTCCTAACATTTCTCTTAACTTGAAGATAGTGTGAATCAGATCTTGATTTTCAGACCGAACATTTCCAGCAAAATGCATAACTTCTTTAGTGTGTGCAAGATAATGATCAAGTTCATTTGATGCTTCATCACGAGTCTTTTTGAGTAAATCAAATATGACACCATATTCCTTTTTAACTTTTACAAGTTCTTGTTCATATTTTGAGATTTGACACTTAAAAGACACGTTTTGATCATCCAGTTGCTCAATTTTAGGATCAGAAGACTTTGCACGCAACTGGGCGATTTTGTGTTGAAAAGCAAGTTGTTGATCGTGAATATCTTTTTGACACCAATTAAGACGACGTATTGCATTTGAAAGTTCGTTTGACAATCGTTTGTTTTCAACTGTTAAGGGCTCGATCTGAAGCACATTATCAGTGTTCTCAACATTTACCATAGAATCAACA
>OU343223.1:187794428-187910853 GCA_910596185.1 Chrysanthemum makinoi
ATTTTCTCTCTAGAGACTTCATGCGATTTCTTATCTTCCTCGGTGCACTTTCAGCGCAACTAGGTTTCTGCGTAGGCTTAAGGATTTCATTACAATCATAAAGTACCTTATGAGCAGTTCTAGCCTTTTTCACTACCTCAGGATTTGGTTCCTCAACAAGGGGAATATTGTGCTTATTGCTTAAGACTCTATGCTTAGTGATCAAGTGGCGGTCACGAGATGGTATTCTCGCATACAACTTATTTTCAAGCTTGTTTTCAATGTTTTAGATTAGAAAAATCATTCAAAAGTTTTGATTTCTTAGCATTGAATTCTTGCTTAAGAATTTTAACATTTTCTTGAAGTTCTTGTTTTGCTTAGCGAGTTTAGAAAGCTTTTTCTTGTAAGATTTTAACTCTTGTTTTAATACTTCTCTAAAATTACTTTTGAATAATTATATGCATTTGGTCATCCAATTTCCTGCTCATTGGTGGATTAAATCAAACTTAGCACGTTTTTAAAATAGCAACCTGTTCTTTATAGGCATTTAGTTCCAGGTATGAGAATCATCGAGGGCACATCACGGTGTATTCATCAAAAATATAGTCATCATTGATGCGGAAGATGCATTACTTGGTACAACCTCACTTTCACTTTGCTTCACATATTGATAGGGACAATATTTCTATTACCCTCATCATCAATATCTGATTCACAAGTTTCAAGATTTTGTACTTTATTATGCATCTTTTGCCCATCAACATCATCATATAGTTTTAATACCTCTGAAATGATTTTGTCTTTGGATAGACCAGCTTGTGGTGATGATGAGACCTTAGGAGAGACCATTGGAGAAATGCTAGAAATGAAAAATTGTTCGCATTAGGTTCATCATCGACGTCGAGTTGTATGCATCACAGTCGGCACTTGAAAGGCATTCGATGATTGTGACCTATCTCACTGATGGTACGCTCATCCACATGCATCATATGTCTTGGCATTGCCCTGAAAAACAACAACTCCTCTTCATCTAAAGCTACTCCATTATCCTGAGCTTGCACAAGCAACATCTTATCTCTGGTATGCATTACGTAGAGCGTTTTGGAGATGTCGGTTCTAGCAATATGTCCCTCACCACCACAGTTGTAGCATTTGATCGGCTTTGCTTGTCCTTGATTCCCATTCCTTCCCCTATTCGGATTTACCACATATCCTCTACCAACTCCTCCTCTTCCCTGTTCATACGCCTTTCTTGACGAGGTTGCCCATAACCTTCCATCTCGACGGTTGCGATTGTGTGGATTGGATCTTTGTTGAGGATATTGTTGGTGTGTGGAAGAGAGTTCATGTTTTGGGTGACCATGAGAGACAGTTGATTGATGAAGTTTTCCATGAATGTGTTTGGGTCTGGAGGCTTATATGCTGGATCAGGGATGAGTTTGTACTTATCATGGGTATGACTTGAGAAGCTTTGGTAGTAATACCAACATTTGTGTAAAAGGCTTTTGAGTCATTTGAGGAACTTGTTTCTCCCTGGTTGGTTTTGAACTGTTCTAGAATCCTTTTCTCAAACATAGCATGTATCTCATTCTGAAGAAGAAAGGCATACAGTTGCTCATAGTTTGTATTCTTCAATCCTTTGGTTAGCTTCACAGAGGTGACAAATTTGTGCCTTTCGGGATTCATGTTGTTCACAAACTTTGATTCGCTGAATGTTTGGCATGGTCATTTTGATGTTCCTCATGTCATTCACAAGCTTATGGAATCTCACGTAGTACTCATAGACACTCTTATCGGATTTCATCTTGAAGTGCTCAAACTCATCATACAGTTGTGATTCTCTATCTTCCTTGGTTAATTGAACACGAGAGATCTTGACATTATCCCAAAGCCTTGGCTTCGTTGTTGTGATTGATAAGCTTGTAGATGTCTTTGGAAGACCACAAGTATAATGTTAGAAGCCCTGATATCGACATCGAATCTCTTTTCTCCTTATCAGAGCTCATCATACGTTTTTGATGCGTCCAATCCAAAGATCATTGTTCCGTCTGCAGCATTATCAATTATGTCTCTCGTAGTCTCAATCTGATAAGGTCCTTCATCAATTGATTTGAGAATGTTGACCCCATTTTCTTTTTAAGCGGTACAATCGGATTCGTTTGAGCCCATGAGTCATAATCGGTTACGTCAAGCGTAGGTGGACGAGTATACGATCCAGTTGCTTGAGCGTCTGAGCTGAAGAAAGCGATAGTAGGAACGATGTTTGACATGATTACAAGTTCTGAGTTTTACTATTCTTTGATTAAAGGAAATTGATTCTTTCCGGGATTTTACTAAACCAAAGAAAAGCCGTAAAAATGTAGCACGAAGAAGTGACAAGTCTCAAATAGACAAGTGGCAAAACAATCAACTCGCTAAATAAACAACTCGCTTAGATAAACAAGTCGGCAATGAACCAACTTGCTTAATAGCCAAGTCATCTGAGACAACTCGCTTATTAGCCAAGTCATAAAGCGAGAACAACTTCGCTTAACCACCAAGTCGTTAAACTAACTCGCTAGTACGGCTCGCTTAGCAATAGCCAAGTAAACTTTAGAACTCAGTCAAAAGAAACAACTCGCTTAGAACCCAAGTAGCATAAAGAGTCAACTCTTTAAATAGCAAGTCATATACCAACTTCTTTCCAATAACAAAGCAACTAAACTGAAGAAACACTCCAGAGACTCAACTGCGCTTACGTACTTTTCACAAACAACCACTAAATTAATAAAAAACAACCAAACCACAATGATTTAAGTCTTCCAATTCAAAACCTAAACACATATGATGATCCTAAACACAAAAGTACACACAAAATTCAAACTTTGACCCTAGAATTTGTCTAAATGATTCAAACTCTCCTAAACACTTATAACCCCAAAAACCTTATGAAATCCACCAAAACAAAGAGCATGAAAGATGAGTGATCAAACTATGGCTCTGATACCAATTTTAAGCTATAGTATTTCACAAACATATTAAACCATAATCACAAGTGGCGTTCAAGATGTTTAGAGAGAGAAAGTTCTAGAGAGAGGTTGAGACTATGTGAAACAAAAGAAAAATGGTATTGAAGCTCCAACCCTCTACCTTGGGAGGTAGAGGGTATTTATAGTGTCTTACAAATAAACGCCACCTAAGGGCTGTGGATCAGGCATACAGTGGGTAAAGACCCGTCCGTCCTCCACGGTGTTACTTAACAATCTACTTACTAACATAACTTAACTACGACCACGAGCTTTCTATCGAATATATATACTTGAGGTGACCGACTCTTTAACGATTGAATTTTCTAATTCCTAACATAATCCTAGGGATCCGGCATCTGCAGATCAGAACCATCACAGAAGGTAATGCAGTATTTGCACCAAACTATATGCACTAGTAACCATTAAACTTAACAGCAACATAAACATGTTATCACATCAATCATATCATAGATAATAGCATTAATGATAATATCCAAGATACACAAACAAAGCGTGCTAAAACATAATCATTCATACACAAATCAAATGTCTAAAAGCAAGCATAGTCCTAAAGTCTCTTTAAGTCAATCCTTTCTTTTCCTCTTTCTGACTTCATGGCGTAGTTAGCTAGGTTTTGAATCATACCCCTTAATTGTTTGAATTCCGCGGTCTCGTTTGGAAGAGTTGGAAGTTGTTGATAGTAGTCAAAGGGGTCCAAGTCGATGTTAGCTTCGGGGTTGACATTCAATTCTTCTTCTTCTTCTTAGGGAGTCCGAGAGAGCTTTAGGTTTTCTTCCATTGACCATGAACCGTTTAGAAGGTTGTTTGGTAAGAGTACCATAACGTGATCGGAAGGAAATGATCATCGTTGATAGGAGATGGTTGCAATGCACTAACATACTAAAGTTAGGTGTTAGGGAGCATACCATACGGAAGTACCATGTTGGCAACTTTGAATACCCCGACCATTCTCTTCACCATGTAATAGGCGAGATTAAATGGCTTTTGGTGAATAAGGTAATAGATCATTTGCACGAGACATGCATTTGGATGATCCTTGTTACCGACTAAGCTAATGACGTTTTCCCTAAGAATTTCTTCCCATTTTCTAAAAATGGGGTGCATTTCAAAGAGTTCCATTTGAAAGGGATCATGGTGAACGAGCTTTTTCTTTCGGTTGAGACAGGATTGGTCGGCTCTTATTTTGAAAATGGTGTCTCGAATGATTTTGGGTTCATCAAGAGGAGTATGGTATATTGGATTGGGATCAAGAGCAAAGGATTGAGTGGATATTGCCCAATCTTGAGAGTACATACAAATTCCTTCACAAGGAATGTGAAGGATTTGAGGGAATGTGTTGAGAGGTAGAGTGAAGTTTCGTTTATTGATGATGAAGGCGATTGAAATGCTGTCATCGGTGTTTCGAATGATCTTAACGCTTTTGTAGAATTCAAAGATGAAAACCGGAAAAATTTGTTCATCAATATCAAGAAGACAATCAAAGTTGATTGCCGAGAAGACTTGACGAATGTCGGTATCTTCAAGGAAACATTCCTTGACCACACGACCTTCGTGAATAAGTCATTTTCAAGTCTTTTGAAGATTTTGCAATCAGTTTTTGACAATCCTTCTTTTCGATAGTAATGGGTGAGGTAATGGACGGTATCATGGTGGTCTTGTTGGGTGGCTTTAGGGATGGTTGGTCCTAGAAACAAAAATATTCCAATTAGGCAAAATTTGTTGAGATGGGTTTATGGTTTTGATTTGCATTAATAATGTTGTGAACAGAATGTAATCTTAGTTATGTGAAAACCCTTTTTAATGATCAATTTTGGAAAACCTAATTAAATCAATTGATTAAAAAATTGAGAAACCATAAACCCTAGGATGAGGATGATGAAAATTAGAACATGTTAGTGTAATTACTTACAATAATGTTCTAGAGAAGAATGCTTGAGGATCTGGAGTCCTTTGAAGATGAAACCACCTCTTGGGTCATTTTGTGTTTTGTGGGGAGAGGGAAAGTGAGCAGGATTGGTTTTGAAAAGGGTATAGCTGGTTTCTGTCCCACGGTTCCCTTGTATAAGGGATCCGACTAGTACAACTAGAGGAATCCGGCTACTGTAGACAAAAAGAGTGTTTGGCATTATTTTTGTAATAAGTTATAAATTAGCTTATGGAACAAAAATAGTTTTGGGGTTAAAAAAAAATCTTCGGTCAACGGGATTTGATAAATTAATTATCGAGGATCCATTGGTGATGGCGTTAGTTTGTGAGATCAAAAGGAATACTATTCCCAATGATGAGTAAGTCGGAAAGTGGAAAAGATAATTTCGAGCGGCTACTAATTATTAGCAAAAATGGTATCAACACATTCATGTAGAAGTAAGCTAGCTAATGAAAAGTAAACATACCTCTATGCTCTTGATTTTGGTTTGTGAATACATAAGACCAAAAATACTTCATGAGCTCTTAAGTAATCCGTTTTACTTAGAATAAGTAGGTTGTGATTACTTTTAGGTTCTTCCTTGAAAGTTGACTTCATTATTCTTTGAATAGAAATGAATGTTTTAGAAAGATCCTAGCATGAAGATTTCTTAAAAAGAGAATGTTAGAATAATCTATCAATATCCAACATGAGAGAAAAAAATTTGTTTTAAAAGGTTTCCTTCTTTGTGGTTTTCAAACATACACGGATCGTATCAAGTTTTTAAAGTACAACATACTCTAAGAAACAGTACTTGAAGCTACGATGCCAATTGTAGAAAACTAGAAGGGGGGGGGGGGTTGAATAGTTTTACTAATTAAAAACTTCGTTTTAAATTATTTTGATCGACTTATGTCAATCTATTTAGATGTGTATGTTGGACATTGATAGATAGATATATAAATGTGTAATGAAAGATAAAGAGTAAGAAGCACATAACCACGACACGATTATTTATAGTGGTTCAGCTACAAGGACACCTTTCTTGCCCTACTCCACTCCCCGAGTCACCTACTCGAGAGTTCCTAATCACTACACGACACCAACTCCTTATGGCGGAGAAGCCTTCAGAACGTCGCCTACTCTTTTTCCGGTACTAGGCTAACCACCGGGCTCTTTCACCAAGGAGAACCACACCTACCTAGCATAAGCCTACCCTTTATCCGGTACTAGGCTAAGTACCGAGTTCCATTACAATGGAGGAACTACTAACCAACACTACACAACACCTAATCCCAAAGGAGACCCACTCCTTACTATAACACCATCAAGGATACCAACATCCTTGGAAACAAACAATCACTATTTGTATAACGATGCACCTCATCGATTATACGACCTTGGCATCCTTCACTAATTCTCTTGACACGAACGCTTGGCACCTTTCACTAATGCCTTTATCTTGACTCCTTTAGCATTCTTCACTTAATGCTTTTGACACGGACGTTAAGCACCTTTCACTAATGCTTTTGTCTTGACTCTTTCGGCATCCTTCAATAATGCCTTCGACATAACACTTCTATGGAGGAAGAAAGAACTATCAACTAGAGAACCTCAGTAGTGCGGATGATGACGAAGCATGGCAACTCATGGACTTGAGCTTGCTCGATTTCAAGAAGTGGTGATCTCTCCTTTAAGAGGAACCTAGAGAATCACACAAAAACAAATACAAACTACATAGAAAGATCCTTAGGATGCTGGTTAGAAGGTTACAATACTTGGGGAAAGTATGTGTAGGAGTGGCAACCCAAAAGGAAGAAATGGCTCACTATTTATAGAAGAAAAAGCAACTACTGTTCCACGGATCCCTCACTTGAGGGATCCAGTCAGTTTAAGGGGATCAGTGAGATGCTTCCTTTGCCCATGGATTTTGGGTCATGGGTCATGGGTTATGGATCATGGATATCAGTAGATACATCATCTATATGTAATGCATAGTCCATGGTACATGGATTAAAACTATGGGCCATGGATTAAAACCATGGGTCATGGATAATATCCATATATGACATAAGCATGATGTCATGCAATGGGTTATGGGTCAAGCTCCATGGGTTGTACCCAACTATATTCAATGTATTTGGTTAATGGATCAAATACTTAAGTTTCTACCCAATTGTATTACCCATTATAATACATACTAGTTATGTATATATTCACCCATTATGTAAACACTAGTTGTTATACATATGTATTACTAAATCATAAAATCACTTATACTTGTTTTAGTGTTTTATGTGAAAACGTAAGTGTGTTAGAAAACTATTGGCTCAAACCATTTACGTATTTTATTTGTTTCGTTAAAATGATTTTACGTTTGTTATCGACAAAACATTAGAAGATCGTAAAATATAAATAAACGTTTTTATGGCTTATTTGTATTAACAATATCCTCTGCAGCAGTGAGAGGAATGATCTTGCCTCCATCTCCAGTTTTAACTGGACAGTGTTTCCAGTTTCAATAACATCCCACAGACCAATATCAATCATTTGGATGTGATGCTCTATTCTCATCTTTCACATCTCATACTCATCTGGTTTGAGCATGGGAACCCTGTTGTGAGATACATTCATTGAGTTAGAGTCCATCTTTTACAGTTGTTGATAATAATTCTCTTATTTTAACAGCTTCTTAATCACACAAGCTCTGATACCACTTGTTGATCCCAGTTCACTTTGTAAATATAGATCTTTGATAACTTCTGTATAAGAAAATGTTTGATCCTATATGTATTATGCAGAATATAATACTTATACAATAAGAAGAACATAATGAATTCACAACCAAAAGCTTCAATATTATTAGATTAATAATACGAGTGATCTTGATATCACCAGGGTTTACAACCTTGAAGCCACCTTAAAATTATGTTAAACAAATGACCTAATATCTCCTTTTTTATGTTAAGGAGTCCTACTAGGTTACAATCACTTCCTAAACAATCGTATCATTTCTATACTTATCTAATACTACATTATAGAAACACGACATTCCTTAAATACAAAACAGACTAAGACTCCAGTAGTAGATAAACAAAACTAGCAGTAGATACAAATACTCTAGAAGCACTTCAGTCTTTAGCAGTAGAAACTTTACTCTAGTAGTAGTTTCTTCAAGTCTAGCAGCATTACCACTTAGTGTATTCTCATGATTCTTTCCAGCAACACCCAGCAGTAGGTAGAATACACCATCAGTAGTTTCAGTAATACCAGCAGCAGATAACACTTGGACCAATTTATCATGAACCCCATAAGCAGTTGATTCTATCAAAAGCAGTAGTATCCATAAAACCAAACAATCTTCCTCCGGCTCCGTTGGTATGCGAGGATGCGTAGTCCATGAAATCTTGTTCGAGGAGTCTCGTGCAATTACGAGTGTCGTGGGGACCACTACATAACTCGCACAAGGAAGAGACTTTGTTCACTTGAAGTGAAGGTTTAGGAGCTTCGTAGGAACTCATTAAGAATTTGACTTGATCTTCAAGTTTGAGCATCTTACGATTGGAAGGTTGTAAGTCAATGGGAGGCAAGGAGATTGCCTTTACAGTTTTGGGCAACTCACGGGGGTCATTCCAACATTCATTGTCATAGAGGGAAAGGTCCTCTATTGTACCCCACGACTCTTCCGCGGTAAGTTCACTAAGATTACCGCCGGCCGCTTGGTCGGTGGTTTGCCTCGTGGAGAGATTGAGATGCTCGTAAAATATTTGGACTTGAAGCTAAAGATCAAAGCCGTGATGAGGGACTTTATGGAGTAAGTTCCTTGAATTGAGTCCATGCCTCGTAAAGGGTTTTGCCTTGACGTTGTTGGAACATCAAGATGTCATTCCTTAGCTTGGTAGTTCTCCCTGGTGGGAAAAATTAGGCGACGAAACGGGTGGTGAGATCATCCCAACTTGAGATGGATCCTGCGAAAATTCGCTCAAGCCAATTACTAGCTTGGTCACAGAGAGAAGAGTGGAAGAAGCATGGCAAGCGTGGTCTCCTCCATGTGGTAGCATCAAGGTCAATGGAGTCAACGATTTTTAGGAAATCCTTGAGATGCTGATTAGGATCTTTGGAACGAAGTCCATGGAATGCACATCCGTTTTGCACCAACCGGATGGTGTCGGATCGTAGGGCCGTAGTTTGAGCTTGAAGTGGGAGCTCAATGGTATTCCTATAGCCTTGATGTCTCGGTCTAGAGTATTCACCAAGAGTATGGCCTCTTGGCGGGTCGAGTGGTGGTTGATTAAGTGGAAGTGGTTGATGTGGTGGATGATTTGGTGGTTCGTTGTTGGGTGGGTTATCACCTTCCATGATGAAAAGTGATGAGATTACGAACAAAAATACAAAGAAAAAGATAAACTACAAGGAAGCTAAGAAAAAGAAAAGAAAAAATCACTTGATAGGAATCAAGCAAGTAGACCTAAACGAGATAGAAATCTAACTAGCTATTATATTCCCCGGCAGCGGCGCCAAAAACTTGATGGGAGAGTTCGGGGTCGAAAGGCTTCCTTTTCTACGAGCAAGCTCTACAACCCTCTAGGCAGTGTACCTAATCATTGTAGTGTAGTATGGGGTAAGCGTAGGGGGTTGATTCGTTCTGTAGGGGAATATAGATACTAGGAAGAGACGTATGATGAGAAGGTAAGGTTGAGGGAGATTCTTTTTGGTCTTTTATGTTTTTTAGAAAGCAAGGTAATTATCTCGGGGTATAGGAGTGGGGGTGGTACTTCTACCAATTTTAACTACTTTTAATAAAACTACTTAACTAATTAAACTAAGGATAGATTATGCTAATGTAGGTGTGCTCTTATGATGATTAAAAATGTGTTTACTTAGATGTTCTTACTCCCTAGTTATCTCTTATTGGTCGGTTGTATTGTCACATCCTCATCTTAATTGGGGCGTTGTATTCCGTGTGGTCATAGGGGTGCCTAATTCCCTAGTTCTATGAATTGTAACTCTCCTCTAGACTATCTGGGATCGCCAAGTACCTAAAATATCTCCGAGAATACTCTATTATCAACAAGCTACAACTCATGCAATAAACATAATGATGGCCTAGGTGCACTCCTAAGTTTTTTGCTATTTAGGACGTTCAAGCTCGCAACAATTAAAGAAAAAGCCAGTTTTCCTTACTCTAGCGTCTACCAATCAAGACAAGATACAACCTAACTATAATTAACAACTAGGTTTCATAGATCTAAGCAAACACGAGGATAATTTAGCTACTCATGGTAAATAAGCAAGCATAAACACATAAAATTAAACATAGGCTAGACATAATGATATCTGCATTAGCAAACTTATCTTATGATGTAAAGAAGGGTATGGAACCCTAAAATACTGTCCCAGTCGAACTACAACCGAATTAGGGTTTGCTCTCCAAAGTTATACCTCCCTAAATGCAGAAAAAAAGAATTCTATATATTGATTTACAAATGCGACGGCGTCACCTTTTGCTAGTAACGCCGTCAGGTCGCCGTCATTAGGGTTTCGTTTGGGTCAAGTAATCGTTGGGACAGGGTCAGTTAATAAGTGTGACGCCGTCAGTCTTCATGAGGGACGTCGTCTGAGGATGGTTCTTGGGCGTCTGTGTGAAAATAAGGGAGACACCTTCCAGAGTTTAGGCGTGACGCCGTCAAGTTGTAGAACCAAAATTTCACCTGAGCCGTCGCGTGTAATTTGATCAAAATCTTCAACAAGTGACGGCGTCACCCTTTGAGATGGGACACCGTCAGGCTTTAAAATCTGCTTGAGTCTTGACTTTGTCATTTTCTTCATGTTTTTGCTCCTTTTCGTCCAAATATGCTTGATTCCAGCATTTTGCTTCCAAAAGACCTAAAATGTGAAAAGGAACGATTTTAAGTAGTAACGGATATAAAATTTATCGATTTGGGGCTTAAATGACCCCTTAAAAATGTATGTTTTAAATCCTTATCAGATATGTATGAGATAACTTTTGATACTAGATATGTATTAGATAATTATAAAAAAGATTTGATATACTTAGGAAAGTGTTGTAAGCTATGTAGGACTCTTTGGTGTATAAAAGGAGGTCCTAGGGTATAGAGTTAGATATATCTTGGTACAGAAACACACAGCCGTTTAGCTTCAAGGTTTTATAACCCTAATACTTTTAGAGTATTCGTATCATATTGAAGCTTGTTTATTGATTTGTGTTCATTCTGTTACTGTTCCATTAAAGAATTCTTCTTAATATTAAAGATTAGATTTTGCATAATCTTTAATACATTCAAACACAGTTTCTATCATTAGTTATGTTAGATTTTGTAAAACCCTAAAATTCTGACACCTGTGAAATGACCATTTTACACCTCAAATTTAATATTTATTAAATACGTAAACTATGCATAATACTTCGAGCTCATTAAATATACTTTAACCTAACTCATGAAATAATTATCATACCTTAATCTGCATTGGCACTAATGTAATAATACTTGAGTTAATACAAGATAAATAAATCGTCACACCTTACATATATCACACGTTATAAAGTTATATGGACCGAATTATATTTAAGTTACAAAACACATTTAATTTAAATGATAACCACTACATTTGGAAAGTCAAGAATATTGAATTGGTTTTGATCTCCTCCCCCCTTTGCTCGGCCAAAACTAACGCCCTATAACTCCCCCATTTTAATCCCATTGATATCATTTGTAACCTCCCATTCACTCTCATTTATTTACCTACCAATTACACATTCAAATCACACATAGAACCCTAGAAATCAAAAAGTGATGACAAATAATTGTTCCTCCTTTTCATTTGGCATCAAGGCAAGGACAAGGGAGTTTGATAAGGGTTCGAAGATTGGTTGTGGTCATGGGTTTTGAATTCAAGAAGTCGTGGCTGTTTTGGTTCCAGTTTGTCACGGGTTTGGTTCAAAGAGTGGCTGATCGTGGGGTTCCTTTTGGCTCTTGTTTCCCTTCCATTCAACACACCTAGGGTATCATAATGTCTTTTCAATTTTTCTTCCTTTGTTTCTCTTTTGATGGCTGTCGTGAGGTCCTAGCCAAATACATGCATGTTAATCGAATATAACCTTACACAAAATGATATGTTAAAAACTTCACATGTAATGATAGCATATATCACATAGAATCATGAACCTTAGCCACATGAAATATCACATTCTAATGGCTATATATATACGACCCATGGGTAATCTGTTTTGAATCCTCTCGACCTTCATATGCACGACCATGTTCATGCTCATCTAAATGTTATCGAACTAAATAAAATAAATACCAATCGTGTTTAACTTGGCTTATTTTTATGTCGACCATAAACCATAATTGGGTTTCGTGTTGTTTGATTATGTCGTATGGATTTGAATGGGATTAAGGCTTGTCACGACTAAAAATGGCACCTAAGAAGAATCAAATAACTTGGTCTAGGGTTTGGTTCGACATGCATAAAATGAAATGGGAATCGAAAACTAACTAGGGTTTTAAAAGGGTTCGGTTTCAATTAAAAGAAAAAGGACTCGTTTTGTAAATTATAAAACATGAAGGGGTTGGTTGTTAAAATGATAAAAGAATGGACTAAAGTAGTAAAATGATTAAACTTATGATATTTACACTTTTGACCCTATACTTTGTAATAATGACAGTTTAGACCCTCAACTATTATAACGTGTCATAATTGAACCCTAAACTATAATAATATTTATTTCCATCATTGTTAAACTAATTTGACATTTATTACATCATAAATGACTAAACCTTCTAATTATAGAAAACTGCTATTTTTGGAAAGTTACTTATTATGGAAAGTTACTTAAAATGGTTAAGTTACTTAAAGTGGAAACTTACTAAATAAGGAAAGTTACTATATTTGGAAAACTTACTAAAAATGGAAGTATTCTCATAAACCCTAAAAGACTTAATCGGAGTAAAACACTTTAACTAAATCTAATAAAATAAATATCCTTTCACTTCTGTAGATCCCTCGAGGAAGGAGTGATCTTCCGTGTCTTGTGATTTTATCTGCTTGTGTTTGTCTTTGCTGTTGAATGAGGTACAAATATTCTATCCGTTTTCAGTAGGGATTTCTCATGACTTTCCGATCCTTGACCTTATTTCACTTATGATATTCCATTGCTATGATTCCCTTTACTATGACCCTTTTAATATGATATTTTGATATGATTCTATTCGCTATGATATTCGTTTGCTATGATTATGATCCCTTTCAGTTTGATATTGACCCTGATATTTAGCCTTTGCTATGCACCCTTTAGATTGGTGAACCTTGATATTGCACCTTGCTTTGAACCTTTTATATGAACCTTTATGTTATGACTTTGCTTTGACCCTTCAGTTTGATACCCGAGCCAATATGTTTCCTAGCCATGAAGGTAACATGGCCGTGTGATTGATGCACCAATGGCATGACTCTAGTGTGGTTGAGTGATGTTCCACACCATCCCTTATGATATGATATGATACTCACGCTTTATGATTTGTTATGGCCACTATGATTTATGCAGGGGCGTATGGATGCATCCTAGATTTGTTATGATATGATATGATATGATATGATATGATTTATATGGTGACTGATGTTGTGTGCAATACACGTCTTTCACATTCTGGGAGCTAGCTACTCTATGGTTACTTATGATATGATATGATATGATATGTTTTGGGCTCGTGGTAGATTTCTGACAACCTTTACACTTCTGATACACTCATTTATACCTTATGTTATTCCACAATGCACCATTTCTGTATTTCTCATCCTTAGTTTTCCATTGATTACTCATTCTTTCAGTATCCTTATGTGATTCATCTGACTACCATACAATACTCCAGTTCATTTGATTTGTCATACTCTCTTTCCATTTTGGCTGACTACCAAGCGTATACTTCATCTCACCACCTCATCCGTTTACCCTGCTATTATATGATTTATGTGACTACGTGTTTTCCCTGCTAGTATATGATTAATATGTGACTATCTGTTTGCCATGCTATTACGTGACTAATTGATTTACCGTTTTGCCATGCTGGTATGTAATCATTTGATTTATCCATTTATCATGTTATACCCTCGTTCAGTTATTTTTGTAGGCTATGATTTTCATTTAGTATTCCTATTTGCTATTTTTGACTACCATGCTTGTACTTCTGTTGGTATTTCCTGATGCTTATGTGTTAGTTCGACATAGTAATTGATGTTTACCCGACTTGTTGATCTTATGTTTGTGTTTATGCTACTGTTTGATGATGGAAAGGGTTCAGCGTATGTTACATGTCTAGTTGAGTTTTAGCTTGCCATGCTATGTCCTTGTTGGTTAATTCATTCAATTTTGATGTTCGTTTGGTATTCCTACCTGATACATGTGGCTATCATGCTTATACTGCTGCTAGTTGTTCCGCTGGTTATGATACTTGTTCTGTTTATTATCTGTGGGTTATCTGACTTGTGTGATTGCCATGCTTGCATTCAATTTAGTTGCTTCCGCTTGCTTATAGAATTCAGCGTAGCTTATATATATATATATCTTATTGTCTGATTTGTTGTTTTGCTATATTTATGATTAGCTGATCCGCTGGTTGATAGGCTTGTTCATTGTTTGGTTACTTGTCTTGATTATGATACTGTTCATCAACTCCTTTTTGATTATGTTTCGGTACTTGTATGTTTGGTTATTTATATGTACTTATATATGTTCATCGATGCGCTGCTTTGCTTGTATAAATCATTAGTTCATAAGAGCAATTTCACAAATCATTAGTTCAATTCAAGAATTATGTTCATTAACCAAGTAACTTATCATAGTATTAATACAATACTTATAGTCTAGTTGATTATCAATTCCCCTAAGCGGATTCCTCCAACCAAAGGCTAAAAACGCATAGATAAGCTTTTAGAATTGCATAAAACAAATTGGCTCTTTGAATTTTTCCAACAAGCATACACAATCAGAAATGATAAACAAGCATAACAAGACATAAAGTACAGTAGTTCATAACATAAACATGAAATTGTTTGAGATCAAACCATAACCAAACATTACTTTATTATATTTACAAATCCAAGCAATCACAAGAGTATTAGCCTCTCATAGCTAATGAGTTCATGATCACAGAAATAAATACAAAATAAACAAAAGACATACAGATTCGGATGGATCAATGGTTTACATAAGTGTCACAAGCAACCCAAAGTTCATAAACCAATTCTATACTAAACCCTTATTTGATCCGATTTATCCATGTTTCCTTGATGTTATTCGTCTGGAAATACTTGAGAATATTTAGGAACGAATTGGTGATGATTGGTAGTTAGTGGGGGGAGGGGGCTGATGTCACACCCCCAAATTTGTTTTCATGAATGGAATTCACGGGGATTGATACATCATAGCATCACATTCACAGTTATATTGAACGACCTAAAGTGTCGTTTGAAAAGAACATCGTTTGATTTAATAAAATAATCAGAATTTACAAAGTAGGTCCCAAATGAAAATCAACTTGTGCGGAAATAAGTTTGTTACAATTCAAACGATGTTTTAAATTGCGTAAAACCCAAGTGAGGCAGCGTCGTCACCACGACTCCATGATGTGTCCAAATGCAAACCATGAAGTGAATGCCTTAGATACATGAGATAAAACATGCTAAAAGTGTCAACACAAAGGTTGAGTGAGTTCATAGAGTTTGTGTTGAAATGTAATGCCTTTCAAAATCGTTTATGCGCAAAGCATTGTAAATCCACTCGGTTCCAAGTTCCCCATACAAACGAACAGCACATTGTTAAAACCTGTATATAGTTTATGTGCAACACATGATGTCAAATGAATTCACAAAATAGTGCATAACTTAATGTATCCATAGGTTTAAGTAATTCGTTTGAACACAATAATAAATAGTGTGAGTTAAATTGTTTCACACTCATCGTTGAAAACAAAATCGTATGTATTTCACTAAGTTCATGACACCAAAGCGTAAACATCGCACCAATAAAATTGGTAATCATCGTTTCATCGCGCTTCTAATAGGTAATTTGCCAATTTACCTTAATGATTCAAATATAGTGCGCTCGATTTCCCCGAAATGGGTCAATAGGGCCGGAGTGTTAATTCCAATAGGCCTATTCACAATATTAGCTCACTTTCATAGTGACTAATGGTTCATGATGTAGGGACTTCGAACATGGCAAATACTTAGTGACAATAAAACATTAGGATATAGCATACAGTTCAAAGCATTTGTGTTCGATTAAAAATGTAGCATGTCTCCGAGTTTGTAAAGCGGTTAAAAGAGTAAAAGTGGGGCTATGAACTCACCTGTTGCAATGATTCGATGACAAAGTGGATACGAAATACACGTGAATCTTGAAAATGACCTATTATGAATGATATGATATGTAATGAGTTATGATGTAATGTTATGCATGCATTTTGTATGTTATTTATACCATTTGAGTTTTGAAAATATTACTTATCGTCGAAAAATACTCGTTTGACGTCTTGACCAATCAAAAATCACTTTTCAAATTTTTACGTCAATATGTCATCCTACAATGATTTAATAATGATTTTTTGTTTCCAATTTCGTCGAAAAATGTCGGAATTTTCATGAAATTAACAAAAATGGCTTTGGAAAACTAGCCAGAAAACGGTGTGCGTCGATCGTTAGAGAACAAACTTCGACGGTTTTGGAAAGTTTGTATCGATATCTAAAAGTTTGATTCAGGGAGTTCGTTCAAAAGGTCTCGAACATAAAGATATTAAGGGTTAAGGATAGTGATTTTGGCTAATTGTTGTGCAGAAAATGAGTTTCGGCCAAGTTTGAACATCCATAAATAATTTACTACAACTCACAAACAGCTTGCAAATGTAGTTTGAAGGTGAACTTGATTTTACTAGAAGACATTTGTCCCAAAAAGTTCCATATCATGGTTAAAAACACCTCAAACATGGGCGTTCAGACTACAGTAACACTTCATGTAAAAATATATAGTTTTTGAGAAAATAATTACGGCAAGTTTATGAAGCGTGTATATATTTGTCGTTTCAAATCCGTTTTCTACGTATAATACGTCCTTAGCTTCGTATCGAAGTAAACTAATATATTTTGACAAGTCGAAATAATTTGTGAAGCTTAAGGCTCGTTTTTGACCCAAACAATGTAAAAACAGCAAGCTGAAATTTCACAAGCTATATTTTTCGTCGCCAAACTTTAAAAAATTCACGTTTACGTTATAACTCCGTTTTAATCCGTTCAAGCGGCCACGGATTCGTTTTAAAGTATATTTTCTAAATATCAAGGCCAAAGTTTCGTACCAACTGTCGGTTTTTCCAGAAAATCGAAATAAGGACAGAACATAATTTATAGTTATCGAAAATAGTTTTTCTCGGACAAAACCTATTCTAATCCCTTCAAATCAACTCCAAAGCTAATCTAATCTTACCATACACCTTCTTAGGGTGTCATGGGTTCCTAATCACCATCAAGACCAAAGAATACCATGGGGATAATTATAGGATGACCAAATATATATATATAACTCTTAAAATCATGAAAAATGGTATAAATCACATATCATGCATACTTGCTCCAAAAATGAAATGATACATATGAAATGAAAAAGGAAACATGAAAATGAAAGAAACAAGCTTACAAGTGAATATGATGAGGTGCAAGTAACAAGGTTAAGCCTAAATACTCTTGGTTTTTATTTCAAAACCTTATAAAGAGTAATAACTAGATTGTAAATGACTTGTGCTTGATAAAATTTTTTGATCCCTTGTGAGCTTTGAATGTGGCCGGTTATGGAGAACCCAAAAGAAGAGAAAGTTTTGTTATCACTTGAATGAGATGCATGTATGAGAAAATAATAGAAGTATAAGACTTTTAAGTAGTGTGAAACATTTAATTAATGAACCATACCCAATTAAATGAATACCCTCTCCTTAGGCGGATTTAGGGGTGTTGTTTCTCCAAGATATATATATTTTTTTTTTTTTTAAATGTGTTGTGTATAAATAATTACTTGTACAAGTTGAAATAAAGTATAAGTAATTGTGAAAGAAAAGGTATAAGTAAAGGTAAATGAGAATTTTTGGTACAAGTAAGTTTTTAATAGGTCAAAATAGAATGTAATGACATAATAAAAATTGTAAAAATACCTTCCTTGTGAAATTTGAGTGATAAAATAATTATCGTAAAATTTTTTAAGAAACACGTCGTAATAATTTAACTTTAACGACTTATGTACCAAATAAATTTGAAACACTAGGAAAACTCAAAATATAGTTTTTATAAACTAAATGTAAGTATAAAAATATCGGGATCATTTTGAAAATACGGATTAATTATACAAAATAATAACTCGCGATAACGTTTATTTAATATAAAAATGCAGTTGAAAGTGAAATGAAATGTCATGAATGAATTAATGTGATGCAAATGATGTGAATGAAATGTAGACTAATCTTAGTCCATATGAAATGTACGTGATGATATGATCATGAATTCGCCGCTAAACCTTTAAGGTTATGCGAATTTGAAACAAGTAAACCAAGTTTACTATAAATGTTGAAATAGTGAGGCATAAATGGTGTCGAGAAATGACCCACGAAATCGGGTTGTCACATTCGCCCATCCAATTGGGTCCACGAATTAGTTCGTGTTGGTCTCTTGGGTTTAGGGTTTGATGTGGCAAACTTTCCCATTCGAACAAAATCCTCAAAAGACTTTTTGGTAACCGATTTTTACTTAATCCCACAACTCATCAAACAAGAGCTTCATCATACGATTAGGCTAAATGGTTTAGGTAACAACTTGTTTCTAGCTCGATCTTTGCAACTCAAACAAGAAGCTATCCACGCGGATCAAACTGGAAACAAGTGGTTTGAAGAAAATCTTTTGAAAATTTGGCTCGATTACGGAATTGCTTACACATATAAGCCTACTACTCCCTTCATTGCATGATTCTTCCTGAATTAGACATAGGTGATCAGGCTATGTATAATTTAGGAGTAACTATGCAATGCTTGGACTAATCGACTCATATATTGTTTGGTGTTGAGTCAACTGATGTTAAAATTGTGATGAACATCGAGGAGAGAAGACATGGAGAAGTGTCGTTAAAATGATAGTTAAAGTAAAAAGAATTAAAATCCTCGTAAATGATAACAAATCGGAAAGAAAATAAAGTACGATAGATGAGAATATTTTACAACAAGTGGTTTATCAAACAAAAATACATCTTAGGTTATAAAGATTCGGATGCGATGGAAAACATAAACTTAGTACGACATAGTACATAAGGAGAAATAAGGCATTAGTTCCGAACTTCTTTAGTCTTCCGCGTCGTTGATACCTTGACGAGCTCCTCCTCCTCCTTCCATATACATTCCCATGAGCACCTTCAACTGGTTGACCTTGGTTTTGAGGACATTGATTCCAATAGTGTCCTTGTTCCCACATCGAAGCGTGAACTACACGCTTTACCTTTACAATCCTGGCTAGATGTCCGGTGTTTTGCATTTGTGGCACTTGGGAGCAAGGACGAGTGATGAAAATTACATCGATTACATAGTGGGTGTGTTCGGCAGCCACCCTCTACCTCTCATTGGTGCAGCGACATAAACCATTCCCGCTTCTTGCCTTCTATTTTGTTGTTGATGGCGGTTAGTGTTGCGGTTTTGGTTGTTGTTGTTATCATCTCCTTGGTCGTTTTCCCATTTCCTTTTGTTGTTGTTGATTTGGTTATCGTCGTTGTTGTTATTTTGGTTATTGTTGTAGTTGGTGCGGTTGTTGGGGTTGTTGTTTTGGTTGGTGTTGGTGTACTTACCTCTCTTCACTACCTGGGCCATGAGCTTTTGAGTCACCCTAATAGCTTCCTTGATTGTTTGTGGATCAAACGAAGTCACATTTCCTTGAATAACCCGGAAGTCCCCGATAAAAGCCTCTAGCAACTTCTCGTTATCCGGTACCATCGACGGGGATAACGCGGCCAATTCTGAAATCTCGAATGTATGTGTCAATATCATTTCCCAATCGTTACTAGTTCGTAGAACTCCGTCTCCAACTTTTCACTTCCATCGAGGACAAAACTTCTTAGTCACCAAACCCTTAAATTGCTCCCAAGTAAGCTTGAAAGCATTCTCCATTCCAATCGGTTGAGCATATGAATTCCACCACGACAATGCTCCATCGAGTAATGTACTTGTAGCAAATTTGACCTTACTATCATCCGGCAATTACAAAGCAAAAACACGTTCTTTTCAAACCATCGTACCATGGCGTGGCCAGTCCCCCCCTAAACTTGTGGGCTCACCACTTTTGAAATCCTTGTACGAACATCTCTTAACTCGGATCCTCCGGCCATTTCCAGTAGCGAGCTGACTAGCCTAGCGGCTTCGCACAGCGGCTCCTCAGCCGCGGCGGTATTTGTTTCCCTTTCGACTCTTAAAGCATCAGCTATGCTATCATTCACTAACTTTTGAATAATGCTTGGGTCATTCAGCAGCTTTCTTGATTGCATATCTTCTTCAAAACAAGAGGAAATGTGGCGTAGCAAAAATCCGATGTTAATAATAAACGCTCCAAAGAGATGTGATAAGAAATGGTAAGTTTGAGGTTATTTTTCAAAATAATCGACGGGTTCCGAAAAGATGGGTTATGAGATGTTGTAAATGCTTCAAATTTATGGTGGTTTAGTGGCTTAATGTGTGAATAACGTGTAACTCGACATGTTAGTGATGAAACAAAGGAGTGAGAGTGACTTAGCCCTATATAAAGGTTCGGCATTCGGCGTTATCGGCGATGAGTCAATTGATGTAAAATTATGATAGGGAATGACAAGGAATTCTCCACATTAGAGTATGAGGAAATGATAATGGGATGGGAATTTAAAGACATCCATGTGACAATCGATGTGAAATGAAAGTGAATAACTCGAAAAAAAGATGTACGTATAAATCGCTGCAAAGTGAACATGCACTTATGATGAAATGATGAGATGCTATGATAATGTAGTTATAGTCTAGGGTCAATGATTCAACCTAGTTCTCTATAACCGAAGCTCTGATGCCAATCTGTCACACCCCAAATTTGTTTTGTTGAATGGAATTCACGAGGATTGATCATAGCATCACATTCGGTTATATTGAACGACCTAAAGTGTCGTTTGAAAAGAACATCGTTTGATTTAATAAAATAATCAGAATTTACAAAGTAGGTCCCAAATGAAAATCAACTTGTTCGGAAATAAGTTTGTTACAATTCAAACGATGTTTTAAAGTGCGTAAAACCAAGTGAGACGCGTCGTCACCACGACTCCATGATGTGTCCAAATGCAAACCATGAAGTGAATGCCTTAGATACCTGAGATAAAACATGCTAAAAAGTGTCAACACAAAGGTTGAGTGAGTTCATAGAGTTTGTGTTGAAATGTAAAGACTTTCAAAATCGTTTATCAGGCAAAGGCATTGTAAATCCACTCCAGTTCAAGTTCGCCATACAAAACTTGCAACCTGTGTGTTCACAACCCACTGCCAAAATGTATATAGTTTATGTGCAACACATGATGTCAAATGAATTCACAAAATAGTGCATAACTTAATGTATCCATAGGTTTAAGTAATTCGTTTGAACACAATAATCGTAGTGTGAGTTAAATTGTTTCACACTCATCGTTGAAAACAAAATCGTATGTATTTCACTAAGTTCATGACACCAAAGCGTAAACATCGCACCAATAAAAATTGGTAATCATCGTTTCATCGCAGCCCTAATAGGTAATTTGCCAATTTACCTTAATGATTCAAATATAGTGCGACGATTTCCTAAATGGGTCAATAGAATGGGGAGTGTTAATTCGATAGGCCTATTCACAATATTCGCTCACTGCGCAAGTGACTAATGGTTCATGATGTAGGGACTTCGAACATGGCAAATACTTAGTGACAATAAAACATTGGATATAGCATACAGTTCAAAGCATTTGTGTTCGATTAAAAATGTAGCATGTATCTCCCTCCAAGAGTTTGTAAAACAGTTAAAAGAGTAAAAGTGGGCTATGAACTCACTTTGCAATGATTACGATGACAAAAGTGGATACCTGAAATCACCGTGAATCTTGAAAATGACCTATTATGAATGATATGATATGTAATGAGTTATGATGTAATGTTATGCATGCATTTAGTATGTTATTTATACCATTTGCGAGTTTTGAAAATATTACTTATAATCGAAAAATACTGGTTTGACGTCTTGACCAATCAAAATCACTTTTCAAATTTTTTACGTATGTCATCCTACAATGGTTTAATAATGATTTTTGGTGAAATTTTCACTTTTCATTAAACAAAATCGGTATTTTCATGAAATTAACAAAATGGCTTTGGAAAACTAGCGTAAAAGCGGTGTCGCGTCGTCGTTAGAGAACAAACTCGGCGGTTTTGGAAAGTTTGTATCGATATCTAAAAGTTTGGTTCAGGTTTTCGTTCAAAGGTCTCGAACAAAAGATATTAAGGGTTAAGGATAGTGATTTTGGCTAATTGTTGTCGAGAAAATGAGTTTCGGCCAAGTTTGAACATCCATAAATAATTTACTACAACTCCGCTTTACAAACAGCTTGTCGTTTTGAAAAATATTGCCGGTGAACTTGATTTTACTAGAAGACATTTCGTTCCAAAAAGTTCCATATCATGGTTAAGCGACCTCAAACATGGGCGTTCTGACTACCGTAACACTTGTATCGTAAAAATAATATAGTTTTTCAGAAAATAATAGTTACGGCAAGTTTATGAAAACGTGTGTATCTTTGTCGTTTCAAATTTTCTCACATTATATCGTCCTTAGCTTCCGTATTGAAGTAAACTAATATATTTTTGACAAGTCGAAATAATTTGTGAAGCAAGGCTCGTTTGACCCAAACAATGTAAAACAAAAAGAAATTTCAGCAAGCTATATTTTTCGTCGCCAAACTTTAAAAATTCACCACGGCCGTTATAACTCCGTTTTAATCCGTTCAAGCGGCCACGGATTCGTTTTAAAGTATATTTTCTAAATATCAAGGCCAAAGTTTCGTACCAACTGTCGGTTTTTCCAGAAAATCGAAATAAGGACAGAACATAATTTATAGTTATCGAAAATAGTTTTCTCGGACAAAACCTATTCTAATCCCTTCAAATCAACTCCAAAGCTAATCTAATCTTACCATACACCTTCTTAGGGTGTCATGGGTTCCTAATCACCATCAAGACCAAAGAATACCATGGGGATAATTATAGGATGACCAAATATATATATATACTCTTAAAATCATGAAAAATGGTATAAATCACATATCATGCATACTTGCTCCAAAAATGAAATGATACATATGAAATGAAAAAGGAAACATGAAAATGAAAGAAACAAGCTTACAAGTGAATATGATGAGGTGCAAGTAACAAGGTTAAGCCTAAATACTCTTGGTTTTTATTTCAAAACCTTATAAAGAGTAATAACTAGATTGTAAATGACTTGTGCTTGATAAATTTTTTTGATCCCTTGTGAGCTTTGAATGTGGCCGGTTATGGAGAACCCAAAAGAAGAGAGAAAAGTTTTTGTTATCACTTGAATGAGATGCATGTATGAGAAAATAATAGAAGTATAAGACTTTTAAGTAGTGTGAAACATTTAATTAATGAACCATACCCAATTAAATGAATACCCTCCCTTAGGCCGGATTTAGGGGGTGTTGTTTCTCCAAGATATTTTTTTTTAAATGTGTTGTGTATAAATAATTACTTGTACAAGTTGAAATAAAGTATAAGTAATTGTGAAATAAAAGGTATAAGTAAAGGTAAATGAGAATTTTTGGTACAAGTAAGTTTTAATAGGTCAAAATAGAATGTAATGACATAATAAAATTGTAAAATACCTTCCTTGTGAAATTTGAGTGATAAAATAATTATCGTAAAATTTTTAAGAAAAACGTCGTAATAATTTAACTTTAACGACTTATGTACCAAATAAATTTGAAACACTAGGAAAACTCAAAATATAGTTTTTATAAACTAAATGTAAGTATAAAAATATATCGGGATCATTTTTTGAAAATATGGTTAATTATACAAAATAATAACTCACTTGATAACGTTTATTTAATATAAAATTTACACGTTGAAAGTGAAATGAAATGTCATGAATGAATTAATGTGATGCAAATGATGTGAATGAAATGTAGACTAATCTTAGTCCATATGAAATGTGATATGATCATGAATTCGCCGCTAAACCTTTAAGGTTATGCGAATTTGAAACAAGTAAACCAAGTTTACTATAAATGTTGAAATAGTGAGGCATAAATTGTGTCGAGAAATGACCTGAAAGTACGGGTTGTCACAGCTGAAATGACTGAGCCAAGGCTCTTTATATAGCCTTCTGATACATGAAGTACGGCGTACTTCAATAGCAAGTGTGGTGAAATTTTTTATTTTATTGGCTCCAAAGATTCAGAAATTCATAGGAAGTACAACATACATATCTTCTAAAACCGTTGCACTTAATGGAATAAATACATTTTGACTTCGTTGACCGTAGAGCTAAGTGCAACGTACTTGAGAGGAAAACCGTCGCACTTCTCTTATGACTTAGAATATTTTGTAGACTTTATTTGACGCTAGATTATTTGATAGAAATACTTGTATTCTTTTGCGTCTCCTGCTCGGACTATCTTCAAGTGAACCTATATATATTTTATGCTATTAAGTATCAATAGTTCACGAGAAATGATCATAAAATATATAATAATGCAACAGAAAATATGTATAAATAAAACATTTTTATTATAAACTAAAGAAACATAGTTCATTAACGTAACACATAAATACTTTACATAAGTTTCATAAGCATAAGCATTAATAATATGAGTGCGGGTGTTAACCCAAACACCCCTATTTTGACATATTTTCTAAATACTAATTTTAAATATATATATTGATATCAAAACTTGACTGATTCAAATATGACACTTAATTGTAAATTTTTGAGGCATTAACAAGCTGAATAACAAAGAATGGTTGAGATGCTCGTCACCTATATACCTAAGCATTATCGGTCCCTTAAGTCATTTTCTTAATCTACTCGCTCCAACTTCAAATAACCTAACCTACAAAATGGAAACTGATCACGGTAAGTCCTGATGACTTAATGAGTAAACAGATCTGTGTCTAAATCTGAAACATGAGCTATAATATATCTGAGTTTCTGCATGGATGCATAAGCACAATTCTGGACCTAAGGCTATATCTGAAATGACACTTGCAATTCTAAATATGAATGTATTAATATATATAGTATGCTATAAATGGTACAACTTTTAGTTTTCTTGCTCTTGAACATAATATATATAATTTTGATTATAAATTCATAAGCATGGCATAATATCTGAGCATGTGATTCTGTCTGACAATGCTTAATCATCTAGCTATGAGTGAGAACTCTCCTAACCAAAGAGTAATCTTCTTGCGTCTCTAACCTGTCATCATGCTTTTCTAAACTCAGGTCATCCACAAAGGATGCTTAACCATGAAAACTTGATATATTATTTTAGACCATGAGCTATCCGCAATGGATGTAAATACTATATTAATCACGATTATCCACATGGGGTGCTTCTGTGGGAGTTCTACATCATGCACTTCTTAGGCACATCATGCACTTTCTAGGCATGCTACATGAATAACGGTGCATTTCTTAGGCACCCGTGACACTGGCACTTTTTGTAAGCAACCCTAACGTGGCTTGTATTCGCTATATCTGAATCATCACATAATAACTGATGCTTGGCTATTTCTGAGTCTATGAACATGGAAACCTTCAACTATATATGTAACACCCTCATTTTTGTATAGTAGCGGAAGCTAGACAAAGTTATTACTTTGTAGTTCACAGTACAAGTTACAGAAAAGGACTCTACATGAGATGTTTTGAAAATAAATTATCATTCGATTTATACAAAATATCAGAGATTATAACAAGAGAGGTCCCATAAGTTTGTACAATATAAAAGTACAACATAATCATTTTTAAGTTTATCAAGTATAAAGATGCATAGTCTTTAAAATTTTCGTGCGCCTTCAATGCTTGCCAGTTTATTCCTTAAGGACCTGAGATAAGACATGCTAAAAAGTCAACACAATGGTTTATTGAATTAATAGGTTTATAGTAATGGACAATAAGTTTTCAAGTTAAAGAGACAATTATGTTTCTCACAATAGTCATACAATAGTATTATTGCCCTAAGCTCATGATACGCAAAACATTAACTGTATATATATAAAAAAAATGATATATATAATAATATAGTGCGTTTGGTATTATTTTTGTGTACCTAGTATCTCAAATACAGTGCGTTTGGTTACCTATCCGGCTAACATAAACGGGATTCGTCAATCCCGATAGGCCTATTCACTTTATTCGCGTTTACTAACATATAGTAATTAATTGTGCATGATCTGAGGTCTTTTTGGCAAAAGAGTTACTTAGGCAATAATACATTCAGATAAGCAAACAGTGTTTGTAAGTAGTGTCCATAGTAAAAATAGTTTAGCATGTATCTCCCCCAAGGAGTTTATAGAAGAGTTAAATAAAAAGGGGCTATGAACTCAGCATTAATAGTGAAGTGGAAAAGCATTAAACAATAAATGAGCAGGTAATGGGGAATTTACGAATGGCCTATAATATAATAAGAAAGTCTTAGGCTTATTTATATATAACGAGAACATACGAAAAGAGTTTTATAAAATCATTTATATAATTTTGACATTGTACACATTCTTGTAACTTTACAAAAATGTAAAAGTTTAGTTTTTATAAAGTTTTAAAAGTAATAACAAGCTCTATTGATAAGTTACCCTATATTTGGGTTTATGCCATATTTATTAATCCATCTATTCCCTAAATGGTATATCTAAGTCTTATTTAATTTATATAGAGGTAAATAATTCTATTTTTTCAATAGTGGGTCTTACCACTTTGGTTTTAATATAAAAGAGTCAAAATAATACTATTTGTCAAGTTTCTAGATTTTATTTATTTAGTTACCTTTATTTTAATAAGTTACCACTTCTAAATCATAAAGTGTTATAATTTAGTTTTTATATACTTGGAAAAAGTCTTTTAATATCTTTATAAACCTAAAGTCTTATAGTTTTAAAGAATTTATAACATATGTCAAACTACTAGTATTTTCTTAAGTGCCAATGCATAATTTTGGGCTGCACAATTCAGTCCCACCAAGACAGCGATAAGTTGAGTTCTACAAGTCCGTCGGACCTGGTTTTTGCGGAAACATTCAAGTTAAGATGTTAGCTACATTTCATAAAACTAGGCCAAGTCTTGTAAATGATCAGATCAATGAGCTTCTTCTTTTTCAAATCTGGTGTGTACTTTTTGACACCTTTTACTATATTGGCTCTCATTTACTCATTGGAATGAGTTACGGAATGGGTAAAAAGTCCACAACCTACTGATTAGATTAGTCTACTCAATATTTGGGGATGTTATAATTTTTAGTTTTATAAAGTATACTTAGGGCTTATTTTAGCTTGTTTTCAAGTGTTAAATCATATGTACAATGTAAAACACTCACAAAATACTACATACATCATAAGGTAATTAAAAGTCCAGTAGCTTAACAACCATATTGAAAGAAACAATAAACATAAATAAATTCTTACTAGAGAAAGGATGAAAAGCTGCAAAAATCAACAAGAACAATCAAGACTTATCCCTTCTAATCTTTAATCCTTGTCATCCAATCTTTTAACCCAACGTTTTAAACCCTTGTAAGAAGCCTCTTAACTCATACCTAACACTTTGATTATCTTCTATTTCACCCAAAGAATACCCTAAAACAACACAAGATTACTCTAAAGATCACTAATATCTGCAACTTTTTTGTATAACTTGAAGCTAGGAAATCAAGGTATGATGGTGATGGTGTAGGAGGGTTGTACTACACCAAAAGATGGAGGAAGAGGGTTGAGAGGATTTTTGATCAATTTTGCATGCACTATGAATGGTTTTGTGGATTATATATGAGTGGTTTGGACACATGGTGTCATTTGGTGAAAGAAGAGTCATCACCAAGACACATGTCTTGGTGACTCTCCCTTTGTTTGCCACCTCTAGGTGAGGTAATAAGTATGGGATGTTTTTGTATAACTTTGAGTTTATGGGGTGTAGTTTGATCCTGGTAATTGCTAACATTAAGTCCTTAAGTCACGAAACTTAAAACCATGTAACGTAAAAATATAAAACTTATAAAAATGTAAAAACTTATCAAATGAGTCCTTAAGTCCTCGAACATTTTTGGACTTTTGAGATCACCTTGATTGGGAACATATTAAGGAAGCTCAAAAAACTTGAATATAACATAATCATCTCAAGAAAATCACCTTAAATAATCATAAATGATGATTTGTTTCATTATGAATAAACTAACCTTTTTTCTCTCTATAAGGTTCTAGTAAACACGTCTATCTATGTCAAAGTTCTAGAGTTTTTGAGTTATAAGACCCAAGAGCAAATATGTAATTTATTTTCTTAAAATTAACTTTGCACCGTTAGTCTCTATCGTTAAATATTTTGCAAAGTTTGTCTTTTTTTCATTAACTATTTGCACTGAAGGTCCTTATTTCTAATCAAACTAATGGAAAGAATTTTCTAATATTCTAATAACAATAAAATATATTTTATACCAAAACCATAAAAATTAGGGTGTTACAACTCTCCCCCACTTGAAACATAAATTTAACTGAGATAACTACTCTGACTAAGGTTATGTTTGTCTAGTTAAATCCCCCCCCCCCCTTCACTTAAGTTGCATTCTAGTTCATGAAAGTCTTAACTCATTTATGATATTAATTTCATCTGATCATAAGACTTGTAGCTAGGCTTTTAAAGCTTACATGGCTTTGCTCATTCTGAGCCTTAAATATGAAATTCAAGAAAATCACTACATGTTATCTATCTGCTATTATCCTTGTAACAATCAGGCATTCTAAACTATTTTATTTTTCAGTAGGTTCATTAACCTTTCTATTTCCGTTAGTAAGATATATGTCTGTCTATCCATTCTGTTAATACAAATAAGCCGTAAAAACGTTTATTTATATTTTACGATCTTCTAATGTTTTGTCCATAACAAACGTAAAATCATTTTAACGAAACAAATAAAATACATAAATGGTTTGAGCCAATAGTTTACTAACACACTTACGTTTTCACATAAAACACTAAACAAGTAAAAGTGATTTTATGATTAAGTAATACATATGTACAACAGCTAGTGTTTACATTTTGGGTAGATATATACATAACTAGCATGTATTATAATGGGTAATATAATGGATAGAAGTTTGAAGTATTTGACCCATTGACCAAATACATTGAATATAGTTGGATATAACCCAAAGTCCATGACCCATACCCATGGAGCATAACCCATAACCCATTGCATGACATCATGCATATGTCATAATGGGTATTACCCATAACCCATGGACTAGATGCATTGCATCTTGTAGATACATTCTATCTACTTGGATACCCATGGTCCAAGTATGGACCCTGACCCATAACCCATGACCCATGACCCAAACCCATGCGAAGAGGGCGTCCCGGTTCTCTCGGTTTACAGCGGGCGGATCCCTCATATAAAGGAACCGTGGGATCCGTGGAACAGTAGCACTTTTTCCTCTATAAATAGTGAGCCATTTCTTCATTGCAACCAACCCCTTTTACATATATTTTCTCTTTGAGTTGTAAACTCTCTAACCACAGATCCAAGTGATCTTTGTATATAGTTTTGTGTTTGTGTGATTCTCTAGGTTCCTCTTAAAGGTGAGATCACCACCTCTTGAAGTCGAGCAAGCTCAAGTCCATGAGTTGCCATGCTTCGTCATCATCAAGACTACTGAGGTTCTCTTATTGATAGTTCTTTCTCCCTCCGTAGAAGTGTTGTGTCAAAGGCATTAATGAAGGATGCCGAAATAGCCAAGATGAAAGCATTAGTGAAAGGTGCTTAACGTCTGTATCAAAGGTATTAGTGAAGGATGCCAAAAGAGTCAAGACGAAGGCATTAGAGAAAGGTGCCGAACGTCCGTTGATTCGGCAGTGAAAGAACACGTCAAGCTTGACTCACACAAGCTAGCCACTTGTGAATGACTAACCGTAAGAAACTTAAAACGGCTCAGACACTGATCAATAATAGAAGTTTGTAGTATATGGGTAACTCAAACATGTTAGGTTTGAGCAAGAGATCGATTAAGCGAGGGTTGAATGGAATTTCCACTCACGTCTCAATATCGGGATTCGAATAATATAAGGGGCATAAGAGGATATTATCTAAACTACGGGATAAGGAAAGTAAATGGAACATATAATCTACGGGAAATCCTAAAACTAAGGCAAACAACGCAATTCTACACTAAAATGCAAAAGCGAATTAAGCAGCTTGCGAATAAAAAGCAAAAAGCGACTAATCTAAATCCTAAAAAGAACCTAAAATTACTTTTATGCTAAAAATGATATTACAAAATTATGAATTAAAACTAATTTTTAGGAATTTTCTTGATTTTTATTTTAATTAAAAACTAATTATTAATTCTAAAAATAAAACTAATTATCTAAAAATTATGAAAGAGAGAGGGGAAAATATGGAATTACTTTCTAAAAATCTAAAATAACACTAAAGACTTTTCAAAACTATTTTGTAATTTTAAGTTAATTTCTATTTTCTATGAATTTAAATCTATTTAAATCTAATTTAAATTGTGAAAAATACCAAATAAAAGGGAAAAATATGGAAAAATCTTTTTTATCCTTTTTATATTTTTCTTAAACTGTGAAAAGTGAAAAATTATTTTTTTGGAACTTTTTCTCAATAATTTACAATAAAACCTATTAAAAAGTGATTAAAAACTAATTTAAATCTAGAAAAATTAGTAAAAAGTGACCAAAAATTATGAAATTCTCAGGAAAATTCTAAAATGATAATATGAATCTATGAAAAATAAGAAACTAGTAGCTTATGTGTGAAATATAAAAGATGTAGTGCAACTGCTTATGAAATAAGCTACTAAAATAAGCTAACAAGCTATTTAACCAACCAAACAGTGAAAGAAGCTAAAGTATACTAAATTAAGCTAAAATCAACTGAAGAAACCTAATCCTAACAAACTCTAAGCTTAGATTAATGGATAAGGCAAACTGCTACTTGAAATTAAGCAAAGCGGTGAACACCCTCTTGTTTGAGCTTATTCAAATGCTTATCAAGAATGCTAAAGCCAAAAACAGATAGGTGGTCTTATGAACCACCTGGCTAGCTACAAATGTGCCAATTACCATACTAATTCTTTAAAATGAATCTGAACAAGCTATTGCAAGATCGATGAAATCGTCTTTACACCATTTTGACTTTCTGAAAACAGATGCTATGTTGACTTTATTGAGTTTTAATCCAAAGTAATTAAGCGATTAAGATGTTTAAAGGCTAATAGTGATTACCAAAAGCTAGATCTAGTTGTTTCTAAAGCTAATAAGCAAATTTGTTCCTATGTTTTTAACAACGGATCCTAGATGAGTTGTAAGATGATTTTGACTTTTGAGTTTAACGGCTATAATGAAGACTGAATTAACTCACTATCACCTTACTAAACATGAACCAAACACTCAAAATTGAATAGCTAATCTATACCACAGATATTTAAGCTATTCCAAACTATGTTAGCTCTTGAATTGAAAACTAATAAGATTATAGCTAGATTACTCTAAACAATCATTAACCATCGATCAAACATAACCAATAATCATTAATAACGGATGCAATTATGAGGATATAATGATCAATAACAGAAATGAAACTTACACGGTTCTAACCACTATGGCTTGCCATTGATGACTAAAGAACACTAGTATAAACCCCTAATCTAATCCAATACCACTCGGATCTCAACCCGATTCCGGCATCATTATTCCAAATCCGATCTAACACAAGCAAATCGGCGACAAGCTGTATCGATATGGACTTATTTTTTGTGTATTGAGTTTGGCCGAAATAAGCTCACATTAAGCTATTATAAGCTTAAATGAACATCAATGAAACAGTAGCTAAGTGTAAAGCAATCTATAGAATAGATTTGACATGATTTTATTTTCAGATTTTTTTCTTATTTTTTGTATTTTTGAAAGTGAGAAACAAATTAATAAAACTTTAGATTAAGCTATTATCAACTAAAGTAAGATTAATAAGCAACTAAAAACAGTTTAAGATCATAACATAATTTTGAGCATAAAAACGAAATTTCATTAATATTCAAATACTTAATACAATCTTGAAATTGAAAGAGAAATACAAAGAAAACAATTAAAAGTGATTAACAACTACACTTAAGCTCTTGAATAATGAAAAGAAAGAGAGATACAAATGTGAATGAGAAGAGGTCTATTTATAACTAAGCTTGAGGTCAAAGCTTCGGAAATCTTCAATTGTGCTTTCTCGAGCTTGTGTACACCATGGATCAAATCCCACTCATCTCTCTTGATATATCCACCCTTGGATCATGTGCATGATCAAGTCGTCCAATGAAGAGGCAATTCACACGGATTGATGACACGGACACCCGATGTGGTGTGTCATAAAGTGTCAGGGAAAGTACAATTTTACCCTTTAATTACACTGGATTGGTTCAATTTATGAGAGGGCATTTTAGGGTTCTAAGTAGGGCAGATTTTAGGGAAAATGTGGCATTGTGTTTTGGTTTTATTTAATATATTTGAATATTTTGACGGGGTTATGGTTCGTTGACCGGGGGTTTAATGCGGGTTTGGGTTTCCGGGTTGGATAGATAAACCGTGTAGTTATATATTGAGATTGGGCTCGGGTAACTTTGTTGGGCAAGGTTTATATGGTTGGACAAAGTTGTTATTATAATATGCAAAGGACCAAACATGTACAAACTGAATTCAAAAGGACCAAAGTGTAAATGGAATTATCTTTCAAGGGCCAATTATGTCAATCTCAAATAATCCAAGGGTGACTTTTGTAAAATCTGAAACTTCAGGGGATCAAATATGCCCAGCTTCAAAGTCACGAGGGACTATTTCGACATTTCTTTAAACTTTTGAAACTTCACAAATCATCTTAGAGAATAAAATCTTCCACAATGCACAATCTTGACCTTCGGCTCGGCTAAAACTCTCTTGATCTCGTTACCAGTTCTTCGATTTGGTTCCTTTTTGTATGTTTTGCATATCCATTAACACCTGAAACAAACTCAAGAAAACCAAAAATATTAGCAATAAACGGCTTTTACTTGGTTGTTTTGGGTCAGTTTTACTAATGAAAAGATATGTGTTTAAGCACATATCATCCGTGTTAAAGGCATTAGTGAAGGGTGCCTAGAAGTCAAGTCAAGTGGCATTAGTGAAAGATGCCAAGGGTGTATAATCGATGAGGTGCATCGATGTACAAATAGAGATAGGTTGTATCCAAGGATATTGATATCCTTGATGATGTTGTAATAACGAGTGGGTCTCCTTTGGGTTAGGTGTTGTGTAGTGTTGGGTAGTAGTTCCTCCAATGTAATGGAACTCGGTATCTAGCCTAGTACCGGATAAAGGGTAGGTGACGTTGTGATAGGTGTGGTTCTACCTTGTGGAAGAACACGGTGTCTAGCCTAGTACCGGAAAAAGAGTAGGCGACGTTGTGAAGGCTTCTCCGCCACAAGGAGTTGGTGTTGTGTAGTGATTATGAACTCTCGAGTAGGTGACTCGGGAAGTGGAGTAGGGCAAGGAAGGTGTCCTTGTAGTCGAACCACTATAAATACTTGCGTTGTGGTTTTGAGCTTCTTACTCTTTATCTTACTTTTTATTTATCTATATGCTTGTCTATCAACATCCAACATACACGTTCAAGTAGATTGACGTAAGTCGATCTAAATAGTTTAAAACCAAGTTTTAATCGGTAAAACTATTCAACCCCCCTTATAGTTTTCCACAATTGGCATCAGAGCTTCGTTACCAAGTTTCTTAGAGTATGTTTTCTTTTAAAAACATGATACAATCCGTGTTTGATCGAAAACTACAAAGAAGGTCTTTTACAAAAACAAACACCATGTTTTAAAAACACTTTTATAGGATGTTGATTAGATGAAAACAATTATTTTTTTTCTCTTTCTCTTATTAATCTTACTAAATTGCACTAACCTTCCTTGTCATCTTGCTTAGTTAAAGCTCGCACTTATCAAGCCATAGGAATTTCTTGGTAAAAAGATTACCTTCCCTAAGAAGTTATCTTAATCACGAAGGAATCGGAGTTGTCTACTGACATTTCTTTTGTCATAAGAAAAGACACTCATAAGTGCATTAGAGGTATGACTTCCTACTTATCTCTAAAGAACATTAGATTAAGAATAAGTATGCTTACATAGGAACTTATATGATTATCTTTTCATACTCACATATTACACGTAGCTTCGTTAGGATACTTTTCTTGCATATGTGTTACTCTTCCGTCTATAGTCTAGTTTTATAAACTTGTGTCTTTTTTTCACTTAATCCAAAAATCAAATCTTTTTAATAATAAAACAAAACACAAATCTCAAAAATTCCTCCTTCCCAATAAATATCCCCTCTGATCGTCCACTCCACCAAATCCTCACTTTTCAAATCTTTCACTTTCAAAAATTACCTCTCACTTAAACTTCATCTTCCCTCTCATCTCATCTCATCTCAAATCAAAACGAAGGAAGAACTTCATCATCATAGTTTACATCGAGTTCGTACTCATCGTCTTGACACTCATCACTCTCGTGTTCCCCATGATTAAGTTTTCTTATGGAGACATGTACTTTGTGTTTTTAATCTACATTGGTGTTATATACCCAATCCTTTGTATCGTTCTTAGCATTGAAATGAAATATTACTAATGTTCTAGGTTATCTAGTTTACTTTTCATAATGTGTTTGTCATTTCTTTTACTTTTTATCTTTCGTACTTTTGGTCTTGAGATACATTAGAAACCGACAATGCATGGTAAAGTAAATATTGGCTAAAATACATATCTTTGTATAAACATATAAGATGCAAAAATCTATTTTTTATCAAAATCCTTTTTCTGTGTCTACAGATCCACGGATCCCTGTAGTTAAACTAGTCGGATCCCTCTTGGAAGGGAACCGTGAGAACTATCTTTCTGAAAAACAGTTTTCATGCAATATAAAAACCGTTTTCTTCCTAAAAGAAATATTCCACTAGAATGTTAAATACGAAGTGAGTTAATTGTCATTGTTAATAGATAACTAGTAAAAACTTTAGGTGATCATATTTTTTCTTTAATACATCTCATCATATTAACTTTTCACTTCCATAGGTCTCGTCATGTCTCATGAGTATGAGTTCGACTTTTCACTCACTTATGTCTACATTCCTAACATCTCTCTTGAGCCCAACACACCTGGCAATCACGTATTGTCGACACACCTCTACTATACGAAGAGGGTATCAGTACCTCTTTCCGAACCATAGGACTAGAATGCCTTCTCGGAATTAACAAGAAAATCTGTCCGAGGTTTGTATTGGAATTCTTCCGTCAAGTTGAACTCGTTCGTAACGAGGATCGCTCTCCATCTCTTTGGTTTAGATCAAAAACCAAAAGTTTTTTCTAACCCTTGGGAAATTTGCTCACATTCTCCGAATTCCAAATCATCGACAATGTGCCTTCACTGAAGATTGGTCTCTTGATTCTCTCTTCAACCATCGTGAAGAAAATAGTCGATATTGCTCACACATACCTTCCCCTCAAGACTTGACTCACATGTTATTCAAACCTCGACCCTATTACTCTGATCCAAACATTATATATACACGAGATATCCGAGATGAGTACAAACCTCTGCGACTCATCCTCGTGAAAATGTTTGGAGTCTTAGGGGAAATCGAGAAATCCTTCCCGCTTGTTGTGCTCACATAATGTATTGTTTGCTAACACAACAACCATACAATCTCGCTTATTTTTTAGCAAGGCGAATTGTAAACCTTCAAGGCAACAAGAACAAACTAATCCCTTATGGAATGTTCTTGACATGCCTTTATCATCACATCATGTACTTCCACCCTCAATTTCAAAGTCCGTTGTACGTACTTGTGAATAAGATGATGGAACCTCTTACCACATCTCTTATGAAGTCTTTCTTCATTCCTGAATCGACAAATACCCATCATCCGTTTGACGACCCATCTAGCGAAAATGCTCAAGAGAATTTGTTTTCTTTCCAAATAGGCTCCATCCTTAGATTTCATCTTTTATTATTGTAATGTAATTTCTCTCATGAAGTAAAACATTTAAACGTTTGATGTCTCGATTATATTGTTGTTCAAACGTCTTAGAAAACACTAACTTTGAAATACGATGCCTTATGCAACTTTTTCATACCTTTTGTAAAGGTACTGTTTTCCATGAGACGGATCCCTCACCTTGTACTAGACGGATCCCTCCACTTAGGGAACCGTGGGATCCGGGCAAACAGAAATGCAGTTTCAGTCTTGTATACTTCAAACCATGTTCCTAGACTACTTCACACTAGCTGAACATAATACCTTAGGATCTCTTAAGTCTTCTTCACGCTTAGTAAGATTCACTCTCACACATAGCTCATTAGGATCACACTCAAGGTGCTTTTCGATTTATCATTTCACCAAAACTCATCATTCTTCCGCTCCTATACTCACACATCATCTCTCACATGTCAACATATCTAGTTTTGTAAATCTATCAATTTTAGCAAATTGATCTTAATCATCCATACCTCAAAATGGGTCAAATACTAGTTTATCCATTTCTTAGAACTTTTAAGATATTCTCCAAAATTATCTTAAGTTACTATTTGGTTTTTAGGATCATTTAGCTCCACTTGACACTCTCAAATTTTCTAGTGTCATCTTTGGTCTTTCATTGGTACTCATAAAAGTTCCATTTTCTTCCATAAAAGGCAATCATTAGCTACATCACTCATTGCCCTTGATCATTTAAGTACCCTTTCATTTAAGACACTTAGGAAGACTGAAACACTCAAGAGGTATAGGTATTATACCTTACAAACATCATTTTTCTCCTTTCTTAGCTACTGAGAGTCAGATCCCTAGGATTAGCCTAGACGGATCCCTCATTGGAGGGAACCGTGGGATCCGGGTGACAGATTCATCTTAAACTCTAGCTAAAACAATCATTTCAAGCTCTTCTTACTAAATTGAACACTCCATCTTATCTTAATTAAATTACTAGATCAGTGCAACTCTGAAGTTAACTCTTGTGCATGCTAATCATCACATTCCAAAGGATCTTAGTGGCTTAAGTCTTGAATGCACTTGTCAAATCCTATCTTTTATAAACCATCTTGTTAAGACTTCTAAAGTCAGCATCTGCATCCTCATTCTCAGCACTTAGAAACTTTCACAAACCTCTTTTAATCATCTCATCATGAGGAAAGCCCCAAGTGGTAACTCATCCACCAAAGGACCACCCAAGAAAATTGCTCGTGTTGTTCACGAAATTTCTTCAACCAAATCATCTCCCGTTAAATCCACAAATGCTAGGATCTCCTATCCACCTATCAAACCAATCCCCAAAAGGATAGTTCCCACAAAACTACCAATGTCAAACACCACCATACCTCCTAAACCAAACAACCCCATTTCCACTAAACCATCACCCTTAGTACCTAGAGCCATATCATTCACCACCCCACTCTCATCACCACACCTTTACAATCTAGAGGACTTGCCTCCTAGGCCATCCCATCCTCCACCATCGCCAACATTCTCCTCTTTAGGAGGAATAGCGCAACAAAATCAAGGTGTTGAGTCAACACTAGCTCTGGCTTCTTTTTCTCCGTTGCCTTCAAATAGTCCATTTTAGGTTATGAGGAATCATCAAAGTCAATCACCCGACCACATGGAAGTTGACACCTCTCTACCTCCGCCATCATCCTTAGTTGAGCCATCATCGAATGTGCCTCCGCCAATCCCTCCTTCTTTTAAGGCTCCTCAACCCTCTTCACTTGATCCTCCATATCAAGGAATTTCCTTTCTACCACCACCACTTCCGAGCCATGACAAAGATTGTTATCATTGTCAACATGTTGAAAGCTTGATACATGAAGTACGTGAAGATCAACGTTTCATGTTTTATCATCTCCTCGAACGTTTCGACAAGATCAAAAAACCCAAACAACCTTGAGCTTAAGGTTTCAAGTAGTGTCCTATTTTTAAGCTTAATCTAGATAGTCTAGGAATGATATTTCATGTTTAAATCATTCTCTTAGTTTTAGAGATTTGTAAATCATGTCTCGTATGTTTTATTGAATGAAATTACATGTTAAATGCCATATTGTCTTGAGAGTATCTTTGTTTCCTTGATACATATCTCATTTTGATGTTAACATCATTTGTTACATCACCATTGCTGTATTTTGCTTACAGTCAGATGGATCCCTCTATTTTGCCTAGACGGATCCCTCCAAGGAGGGAACCGTGCAACAGAAGACTTGTTCACTACTAAATTGAGTCTTATTTGCAGGAAATTATACATTAGATACTTGTTTTCTAACCTTTGTTTTGTAGATTTACAATTTCCACATGAAGACTTTGACACCCTAAAGCTAGGGGGAGTTTTGTGTCAAAGCAATACATTGCAAAATCATTTTCAAGATAATTCTCATTAGGATTACATTTCATGACGTCCCCTTGCAAAGTTGCAATCATCAAGGGGAAGCATAATCGTCACAAAGACAAAACCATTTCTTCTTACTTGACGCCCTCACAAAAGGATGGACTCGTCAAGGGGGAGCTGAGACAAGAACACTTCCCGTCACTTGCTCTCTATACTTTTATTTTTCTTATTTTTACATGTTTTTCTTAAAACAAGGTGTTAGTTTTTGACCCTCTTTTGTTTTCGACAAAAGGGGGGAGAAGAAAGTAAAAACTACAATTCAAATTTTTACGAATTCTAGTTTTTCCTTAAAATAATTTTATGTTTTATCATCAACAAAAAGGGGGAGATTGTTAATACAAATAAGCCATAAAAAAATTTATTTATATTTTACGATCTTCTAATGTTTTGTCGATAACAAACGTAAAATCATTTTAACGAAACAAATAAAATACATAAATGGTTTGAGCCAATAGTTTACTAACACATTTACGTTTTCACATAAAACACTAAACAAGTAAAAGTGATTTCATGATTTAGTAATACATATGTACAACAACTAGTGTTTACATTTTGGATAGATATATACATAACTAGTATGTATTATAATGGGTAGAAGTTTGAAGTATTTGACCCATTGACCAAATACATTGAATATAGTTGGATATAACCCAAAGTCCATGACCCATACCCATAGAGCATAACCCATAACCCATTGCATGACATCATGCATATGTCATAATGGGTATTAGCCATGACCCATGGATTTAACCCATGACCCATGGACTAGATGCATTGTATCTTGTAGATACATTGTACCTACTTGGATACCCATGGTCCAAAGTCTAAGACCCATGATCCATAACCCATGACCCATGACCCAAAACCCATGGGCAAAGAGGAGCGTCCCACGGTTCCCTCAATTTACACTGGACGCATCCCTCAAGTAAGGGATTCGTGGGATCCGTGGAACAGTAGCACTTTTTCCTCTATAAATAGTGAGCCATTTCTTCATTGCAACCAACCCCCTTTTACATATATTTTCTTTTTAAGTTGTAAACTCTCTAACCACAGATCTAGGGGTGCAAGCAAACAAGCCCAATATATTGGCTCAAAACATATAATGAGTCGAGCTCGAGCTTTTGATGGCTCGGCTCGAGCTTTTTTGAGCTTTAAGTAAATAAGGGTTAATTTGAATATTAACCTAATTATAAATAAGTATTCAAATTATGGAAATCATCTTGCTCAAGTATTCAAGATCAATGAAGCTTATGACGTCTCGCGAATAATATTTTGTTGAACTATTTTAGATATTTGAACCTTAACTAGTATTTACTGATTATATTTCATTTTAATGTAGACTTGTTTCATCTTCTTGACTCTTGACTCTTGAATGTGTGGCATCAGGTGACAATTTAGTCACATTTTGCCCAAGTTAGATACAATTCATTGGTTCAGGTGTATGTCCCTTTTGTAGGGTCTTTATATAGTTTTATTCATTGGGTAATGTATTGCATTTTTTCTTCTTTTCGAGTCTCAAGTCTCAACTCCTTAATCAACATGTTCAGGAGTTGGAATAGGGGTGAAGATGTGTAATCATGTATTCATATACATATATTTGAGCTTTTCAAGCAAAGCTTGAGCTTTGCTCGAAACTGAATCGAGCCGAGCTCAAGCCTAGATGGTTAAAGCTTGACGAGCTATTGAGCCGAGCTTGAGCCTAGTTTTTTTTTCGAGCCGAGTTCGAGCCTTATCAAGCTTGGGCTTAGCTAGGCTCGGTTACACCCCTACACTGATCCAAGTGATCTTTGTATGTAGTTTTGTGTTTGTGTGATTCTCTAGGTTCCTCTTAAAGGCGAGATCACCACCTCTTGAATTAGAGCAAGCTCAAGTCCATTAGTTTCCATGCTTCATCATCATCAAGACTACTAAGGTTCTCTTGTTGATAGTTCTTTCTTCCTCCGTAGAAGTGTTGTGTCAAAGGAAATAGTGAAGGATGCCAAAATAGTCAAGACGAAAGCATTAGTTGTTAGGTGCTTAACGTCCGTGTCAAAGGTATTAGTGAAGGATGCCAAAAGAGTCAAGACGATGGAATTAGTGAAAGGTGCCGAACGTCCATGTTAAAGGCATTAGTATAGGGTGCCTAGAAGTCAAGTCAAGTGGCATTAGCTAAAGATGCCAAGGGTGTATAATCGATGAGGTGCATCGATGTACAAATAGAGATAGGTTGTATCCAAGGATATTGATATCCTTGATGATGTTGTAATAAGGAGTGGGTCTCCTTTGGGTTAGGTGTGTTGTGTAGTGTTGGATAGTAGTTCCTCCATTGTAATGGAACTCGGTATCTAGCCTAGTACCGTATAAGAAAGGACGTTTGTGATAGGTGTGGTTCTGTGGAAGAACCGGTGTCTAGCCTAGTACCGAAAAAGAGTAGGCGACGTTGTGAAGGCTTCTCCTACAAAAGGAGTTGGTGTTTTATATAGTGATTACCAACTCTCAGTAGGTGACTTCGGGGGTGAGGTAGGCAAGGAAGGTGTCCTTGTAGCCGAACCACTATAAATACTGCCGTGGTTTGGTGCTTCTTACTCTTTATCTTTGTTTTTATTTATCTATATGCTTGTCTATCAACATCCAACATACACGTTCAAGTAGATTGACATAAGTCGATCTAAATAGTTTAAAACCAAGTTTTAATCGGTAAAATTATTCAACCCCCCCCCCTTCTAGTTTTCCACAATTTGCATCAGAGCTTCGTTACCAAGTTTCTTAAAGTATGTTGTACTTTAAAAACTTGATACGATCCGTGTTTAATTGAAAACTACAAAGAAGGTCTTTTACAAAAATAAATACCATGTTTTAAAAACACTTTTAAAGGATGTTGATTAGATGACAACAATTATTTTTTTCTCTTTCTCTTATTCATCTTACTAAATTGCACTAACCTTCCTTGTCATCTTGCTTAGTTAAAGATCACACTTATCAAGCCATAGGAATTTCTTGGTAAAAAGATTACCTTCCCTAAGAAGGTATCTTAATCACGAAGGAATCGGAGTTGTCTAATGACATTTCTTTTGTCATAAGAAAAGATACTCATAAGTGCATTAAAGGTATGACTTCCTACTTATCCCTAAAGAACATTAGATTAAGAATAAGTATGCTTACCTAGGAACTTATATGATTATCTTTTCATACTCACATATTACACGTAGCTTCGTTAGGATACTTTTCTTGCATACGTGTTACTCTTCCGTCTATAGTCTAGGTTTATAAACTTGTGTCTTTTTTTTTACTTAATCCAAAAATTAAATCTTTTTAATAATAGAACAAAACACAAATCTCAAAAATTCCTCTTTCCCCATAAATATCCCCTCCGATCGTCCACTCCACCAAATCCTCACTTTTTAAATCTTTCACTTTCAAAAATTACCTCTCACTCAAACTTCATCTTCCCTTTCATCTCATCTCATCTCAAATCAAAACCAAGGAAGAACTTCATAATCATGGTTTACATCGCCTTCGTACTCATCGTCTTGACACTCATCGCTCTCGTGTTCCTCATGATTAAGTTTTCTTATGGAGACATGTACTTTGTGTTGTTAATCTACATTGGTATTATATACCCAATCCTTTGTATCGTTCTTAGCATTGAAATAAAATATTACTAATGTTCTAGGTTATCTAGTTTACTTTTCATAATGTGTTAGTCATTTCTTTTACTTTTTATCTTTCGTACTTTTGGTCTTGAGATACATTAGAAACCGACAATGCATGCTAAAGTAAATATTGGCTAAAATACATATCTTTGTATAAACATATAAGATGCAAAAATCTATTTTTCGTCAAAATCTTTTTTCTGTCACTACAGATCCACGGATCCCTATAGTTAAACTTGCCGGATCCCTCTTGGAAGGGAACCGTGAGAACCGTCTTTCTGAAAAACAGTTTTCATCCAATATAAAAACCGTTTTCTTCCTAAAAGAAATATTCCACTAGAATGTTAAATACGAAGTGAGTTAATTGTCATTTTTAATAGATAACTAGTATAAACGTTAGGTGGCCATCTTTTTGCTTTAATACATCTCATCATATTAACTTTTCACTTCCATAGGTCTCGTCATGTCTCATGAGTATGAGTTCGACTTTTCACTCACTTATGTCTACATTCCTAACATCTCTCTTGAGCCCAACACACCTGGCAATCATGTCTGTGGGTTCAATAATCTTGAAACTCGTCACTTCCATGAATGACGTATTGTCGACACACCTTTACTATATGAAGAAGGTATCAATACCTCTTTCCGAACCATAGGACTAGAATGCCTTCTCGGAATTAACGAGAAAATCTATCCGAGGTTTGTATTGGAATTCTTTCGTCAAGTTGAATTCTGCACGGTGCACCTACTTCTTGTTTTAATGTTTTTTTATTGTAGGTTTTTCGTGATAACATTTAAGCAAAAAAAAAATGTTAATTTATTAGCACGTGATTCTGTAACTTTTTTGTTACAATATATAGATTAATGAAAAAAGATAAAAGGATTGTATCTTAAAATGAAACGAAATAATTTATAATAGAGGGCAACACAATTTTTTTTCTTGATGACCAAATAAATTAAATTAGAATATTCTGATAATATTACTGAATTTTTTTTCTTGATGACCAAATAAATTAAATTAGAATATTCATGCTTTTATATGTAACATGAAATAAAATATGAACAAAATTGGGTCAAGTATGTAGATAGTTTACTTAAAAAACAAGCTTCTGACATTTTACAAAGCACAAAATCATTTTTCATAATGAACCCTAAAAGACACATCTAAACTATTTCTAAATAGTCCATAAAAACATAATGATTTTACACTCATTAATCTTGCAAGAGACAATTAATTAACAACACCAAAATAATAATTTTTTTGAAAAATGTTTAGTCATTGGGCTTTAAGACATGAGCTTATACTTCATAAGTTAATATACCAAAAGCCAAAAAAAAAGAAAAAAGAAAAAAGAAAAAAAGCGATCCTATACGATCCGATCCGATCCTACGATCTTACGCGTGATCCTACGATCCTGCTGCGATCCTACCTGGATTACGATCTTGTTAAGATCCTGATTGTTTTTTGTGTGTAGGATCGTACGATCCTACGAATAGGATCGCGATTTTGACAACCTGGCTTATAAGTGTTCTATTCGTGCACACTACTCATGGTTGCACACTTTCTTCTATACATGACTAAAACATCATGCTATCTTGCTAAGATCTAGTCTCATCTACCCTTACTGATTTAGAAACTCTTCGATACATCCTATGATCCTAATAAGTTCACATTATATGATGTAACTATTATCAATTTCACCACTCACTGCCTGATTAATAGTTTCTGTAACTTTACCAAAAAATGTTGGAATTAGTGCTTCTAATGCCCGAGCAACTCTACCCAATACAAATTTCTTTAACTGATCCTAGTATACATCACTAATTTGATCTTGTTCTATATGCATTGTCTGTATATGATCTGAATCTGTTTCCTGTTATGTACTGGGATCACTTGATTCAACATTTATGGTTCGACGCTTTTTCTGTATTCATTTTTGGATTTTCTTCGACACTCATTTTTCTACCGAAACATGCCATTGTATTAGTCGGTGCTCTACTTTATGCCTATGTTCGTTCTAAAAATTTCTCGAGACGTTCTATGATCTCACTAAATTCAAGTTATATGACATAAATATTATCATGTCGGCCATGCGTCATAATACTTACGTCACATAAACATGTCATTATTACTATAATATTCCATCCCGGATCATAACTAGAACAACCTAGCTAACATCATCTTCTGCTATCATGTTATTTCTATTCATGCATTCTACTTTGATCACATAGTGATGTGATGTTATGACTAATAATCAATATATTCTATGCATGCTATGTTAAATTATGAAATCTAATTCTACTTGCGTGCCATTCTATATATGAAATTCTGGTACTAATCATAATTCATGTTGTTCTATTTCCATCATTTAGCTGTCTATGAATATACTACTCATGATTTCTGATTCTTATTATATATATGGGTGCTAAACATAGTCTAATAAAGTACTTAACTTTGTGCTTTGTAACTATTTTCGCTTACTAGCTGACTATATTACTACTAGTCATGACATAATATATATATACCAAATCTGTTTCTGATTTCTGATCTACATTGGCTACATATATCATCCTGTTACTAAGCCATATCTAATCATGCATTTCTACTCTTAACGCATTCTAACATACTAAACATAATCATAATTTATTTATGCATATAATACATTAAACTCTAAGGTGAATATAGAGCTATGGTTCAAGTCTAAGTACCCCTACTAACGTTGAATACTTAAAAAAATAAAAAAATAAATACTAAATACGTCGTATACAGTCATACGCCGTATATGATCTTCTTTATACGGCGTATGGACTTGCCATACAAAAACTGGATAAACTGAAATCTGAATAAAAACAATTCTAGAAAACTTGTAAACTCTGGAAACATATTTCATAAACATAATATATAAATACTTTACATAAGTTTCATAAGCGGAAGCATTAACACTACGAGTACGGGTGTTAATCCAAACACCTTTATTTTGGCCCATTTTCAAAAGAGTTAATGACAAAAAAAAATAAAAAAATAAAAATAAAAACTTGATTTCCAGCCTTTAGACTTCGCGATTTGTTTTTCCAAAAAGTGAAGTCAAGCAAAAATTAAAACTGGAGTCGAGAGAAAAAAAATGAAGTCGAGCAAAAAATAAAAGCTATCGTCGAGTCGAGCATTCTATATTTGGATTTTTTTTTCAAGATAGAGAAAATGGTCTATGAGATAGAAAACAAAATTCTTTTGGTCTATTTAAGTCATTGACCCATTTCAAAATCCTTGTTCTAAATATATATACTGATATCAAAACTTGACTGATACAAATCTGACACTCAATCATAAAGTTTTGGGGCGTCAACAAGCTGAATAACAAAGAATGGCTGAGATGCTCATCACCTATATGACCGAGCATTACCGGTCCCTTATTGATTATATACATACCCCAACTTCAAATAACCTAACCTGCAAAATGGAAATTGAGCACAATAAGTCCTGATGACTTATTGATTATATAGGTCTGAGTCTAAATCTAAAATGTGAGCAATATTATATATCAGAGTTTTTGCATAGGCGCATAAGCACAGTTCTAGATCTAAGGCTGTATCTGGAATGACACTTACAATACATGAACATACTAATATATAATATGCTACAAATTGTATGAATTTTAGTCATCTTTCTTCTTGTACATGATATATATAATTCTGATTCTAAATTCATAAACATGGCATAATATCTGAGCACGTTCTTCTGTCTAAATGATTCTTAATCGTCTTGCTATGAGTGAGAACTTCCCTAACCGACGAGTACTCTTCTTGGGGATCTAGCATGTCATCGTGCTTTTCTAAACATAAGCTATACACAATGGATGTAAATACCATATTAAGCACGGTCATCCACTTTAAGATGCTTTTGTAGGAGTTCTACATCGTGCACTTCTTAGGAATATAGTGAACTTCTTAGGCACGCTGCACGACTAATGGTGCATTTCTTAGGCACCTGTGACATTGCTAATGACGCTTCTTGTGAGCACCTTTAACATGGCTTATATTCGGCTATATCTGATTCATGACATATAAGTGATGCTCGACTATTTCCAAGTCCATGAACATGGAAACCTTCGGCTATAGCCGAAGCGATTCATATATTCTAAAATCATGTCAATTCTAGTAAACATGAAGTTAGTTTTCTTCACTCACTTCGGTTGGCTTAGGCACTCCTCGAACATTTCTGGACTTCCGAGATCATCTTTGATTAGGAGCATGTTAAGGAAGCTCAAACATCTTGAATATAGCATAATCATCTCAAATCATCAAAAATGATGATTTCTTCATTATGAAGAAACTAACCCTTTGTCTCTCTATAAGGTTCTAGTAAAAAATCTATCTATGTGAAACTTATGGAGTTTTTTAGTTATAAGATCCAAGGGCAAATATGTAATTTATGTTCTTAAAGGTAACTTTGTACCATTAGTCCATACTCGTTCAAATTTTGCACTGGCAGTCCTTTTTCTGTTAACTATTTGCACTGAAAGTCCTTATTTGTAATAAACTAATGAAAATACTTTTCTAATATTTTAACAACAATAAAATATATTTCTGACTAAAACCATAGAAATTATGATGTTACAATTTTTTCATTTCAAACATTTACTGATTATCAATTACCAAGTATCTTGAATAGTAATTACTATTGAATAAAAAGTGACTTACAATTTAGCCCTTTAACTTTATCTAATTTTTTAATTTTTATTTAAAGTTATGTATTTACAATTTAGCCCTTTAAACTTTTTCTAATCCATTACTTTAGTTTCAAATAGTAAATATAAATTTATTCCTTAATATTAGTTAAAAAAATAATAATAAATAAATAAACAAACGCTATAATTTATCTTTTTCAACTTTGCATTATTTGTGTGGTCTGAGAACATACCATTTTGTTACCCAAAGTCGCAAGTTTGGGTTACAATTTATATGTTTATAATTCATTTAAATCTTACATTTTTGCTCTTTAATTTTTACATTATTAAAACTCTAACAACTTAATTTATATATGAGTTAGTATTCCACTACACAGTATTAAATTGGTAGTTGTTTGGATTACCACATTTTGTTTGCTTATTGGCTTACATGAAGATGAGAAACTTATATTTGGCTTATTGTGAGTCTGCCAACTTGAGCTATTAAACTTATCTATACTACTTATAACGAGGTAAAAACGCCCCCCGCGTTGCGGAGGTGGTTTCTCACGGCTTTTTTTTAAAATGCGAAATTTTTAAAGGAAGGGTTTTATGTATTTTTGGGAAAAAAAAGGTTACTCTTAGTATCTGGAGGCGACTTTAGTGAATTAAGAGTTAAGTTTTTTTTGAGACAGCGAAGACATTAGGCCTAATACCCCGCCAATAACTTTGGCTTGTTTTTTTCCAGCATACAAATTAAGCAAGGAGCAAGGTGATGACCAAAAAAAAATTCAAAACCATATGTTCTGCATTTAGTATATATATACATTGAATAATTCAGGTATGCAACTTAACATGAATTAGTTACACTTATATTAAGATCATTGATCAGGTTATTTGGCCGCCCTTCATAAAACAACGTGCATGTTTTTAGAAGCTGTGGCTGTCAAACGTGCAATAACAGAAGTGAAAGAGGGCCTGCATAATATATAATGCTAGGATAAGTATATGTGCGTTGTGGATATATTATTGAAAGCTCCAAAAGCTAAAAGCATTCGTAAAATAAATAGAATACTAAGTACAATCGGTAGACAGAAAAAGGTAAAGCGAAGAAAGTTTATCGGCAGCCGTATGCTACCTATTAATGTAGCTAAAAGCAATTTGAACAAACCTAGCAACTTTAGGAGCAGTTGACTGCAACCTGTACGTTTTTTTCGACCGGTTTGAATCCATAATTTTTTGAAAATTCTAGGACGAAACTGGAATTATGGCGACGTACCATTTACAGCTTCTACTGAATCTCCACGTCCAAATTCACATCAAACATCAGAAACTTTTGCACACCAAAGCCAGTGTTTCATGAAAACAATTGTGTCAACACTGATTAACCTAATAACATATGAATTTACACGAGTAAAGAGATTCTGTTGCGACGATGTGTAAAAGACAAACTTTATTTTATCGCAGCCCCAAATTTACTTTACAAATTTGTACCTGATTTAAGCAACTTCTGAGACAGATGATGCAAGATAACCCACGCTTCTGTTATGCCAGTCTCACAGCTACAGTCAAACACCATGTCCAAACACATATCAGATCATAATTGTGAGTGTTCGAAGACAGTCGGTATGTAAGTCAGAAAGTTTATTGTATTTCTTGCGATCCTGTAAAATATAAATCACGCCTAATAGGCTAGTACTTTGTCTATCCCTGCGGTTATAACCAACATCAATCGCGTAACTCACTTTATTTAAGTGTCATTTAAGCACCCAAACCTGCCCACATCAGGTCCCATTTCAGCAATCAAACCCACCCATTACGTACCTCATTTCAGCAACAAAAGATACATATTTCATCCCCTATTTCGCCACCCGAATATACCCATGTCAGCCCATATTTAATTGTCCAAACCAACCTCTGTTAGCCGCCTTTCAAGCTTAAAAAACCACGGCCTTAGCGCCATTTTAGCCCCCACAAGCTGACAACCATTTTGATCATAAACCTGATAACTCTGGTCTGTATTAAATTGTTCAAAAAAACTAAAACAATCTGAAATCTTATGGTTTGTTCATGCATTGTAAGTTCAAACAAATGGCTAAAGAGGTGGAAGACAAAAAAAAAGAAACCAAAAACTTGCCGGAAATCCAATTCTTTTAAAACTTTCATGAGACACATAGTAGGATATCAGATTTCAATGTGCTTTCATACATAGAACTTGAGCTGCAAAATCACAAAGCAGAAGAAAGTTTTGGGTGTAAACATTTGAAAGGTTTCTCATTATACCGGAACGCGTATTATCAACACATTATAGGCAAATTCAAAACGAAACATAAATTTTCTGCTCATTTACCTTTTGCTTTTCATACCGGGAAATGAATGTTGTTACATCGCTGGCTTCCTTTTTTCCCCTCAACTGCGGCCTCCCGTGCAAAGTATTCGACATCATGGCAATCCCTGTGTGGCCCACATATGCCTGAAAACCCTTCAAAAATACGAACAACGTAAATTCGATTCGCGTTGACCATAAAAAATAATTAAAGATACAGAAGTACGTATAGCGAGATGTAAGTTTTACTATGTGAATGATACTTTTGTTTCGTACCAGGATATTGCTGTGTCATCGAGTCGAATCTTTCCACTCGGAAGCATACTTCAATCATCACTTGATGATGTTGACACGTGATGTTCAGGATAGTGATACCCGTCTAATCGCCCCCTCAAATTCATTTTGCTGTGTCAACAGGCTTTGTGCAAAGGTCTGCACCAGACGTATTGCTAGACGATTGTCACAACAAAAGGAATTCAAGGGGAAGATGAGAAGCGGGTAATATCTTAAACATCCTGTCTCAATATTAGCAAATGAAGATTGCACTATTCTACCCAGTGGAAAGATTCCAATCGATGACACGACTATTTATTTGCGTTAGATGCAACGCATTCCGACTGCATACATATGGGCAATTCCAGACAACCGTCAGCTACAAATATGCAGCTATCCGTGATTCCGAAAGGTGATATAAGCGCATATATAATATGAGGATAGTGGAATTCCAAATACTATTATCACAATATTAGAATTATAATGCACTGATAGAAGAACACACACATGGTAGCTAGTAACTAACGCTATTTGCTGTCAAACCTTTTATATACATTATTTGTGGGTCACGGATCAACATATAGCAACAGTAATACGTACGTAATAAATACACTCCTTCAACAGCACGCAGACACGCGTATATTTCTCACGTAATCCATGAGTTCACCAACGCGCCGAAAGTAATATGAAAAGATGAATGACGATTACAAATGAGGCTCAGATATATCTATACAATAGCGATACGAGGCAACCAACATAGCTACAGCCACACATTCGATGTGGCTGCCCTGCCACGATGCAGGCCAAGAAAATGCATACGCATTGATCACCGTATTATCATCATCGCCTATAGATTGGTAAAGCATTAAAGTTCAGGTATACAATAGCGGCGCCAGGTAAGAGACAGTGTTGCCAAGACTCATGCTCGTGTTACAGCGAACGCGCAGGCAACATTACACCTCTTTAAAGGTTCAAATTGTCAGTTAGTGCACTAAGAAGACAAACGTTCTGTGCGTCAGTTATAACTTCTATGAATCAATCATAACTTCTGTGCATACAGCATTACACCTAAATATATTTGCGTCATCGACTGGAGTCTTTCCACTCGGGGGTACATTTCAAACGTCAATCGCCAATGTTGAGACACGGTGTGCAGGATAGCAAGACCCGTCTACTCGCACGGTTGAATCCCTTTTGCCATTTCAACAGGTGTTGTGCAAAGGCCTGCACCAGACTTGTTGCTAGACCGTTGTAACAACGAAAGGATTTCGAGGGGTGATTTAGAACGGAGCAATATCCCAAACATCTCATATCAATATTAGCAAATGACGCATGAAATATTCTACCGGGTGGAAAGATCCCAATCAGTGACACCGTCAGGTGGATAAGAGTATACTGCTACCAACTGCAAGCGTACCGGCAATTCCAATCACTTCCTGCTTACGGCAATGCAGTAAAATATGATCCTGAAAGGTCATATAAGCGTATATAAAACATGATAATATTGGCATTCCAAATAGTGTTGTTGCAGTATTAGAATTAGAACCTGCGGGTACAGCCTTCGTAAGTCATAGAAACACATGGATGTTGACACCAAATGAGGCTCAGATATGCGTATACGATAGCTACAACAGGCTAGCAACATGGCTGCAGCCATACGCTCGATATGACTGCCGTGCCACGATGCGAGCAAAGAAAATGTATGTGCTATGGTGAGCATATTATCATCATCGCCAATCGAAAGGGAGAAGACTAAAATTCGTATGCACGATACCGTTTCCGTCCAGCACACAGTGGATAGAAGACTATTTCAAAACCTTAGATACATGTATAAAGTAGCAATAGCAAGCGACCTACATAACTGCAGTAGTGCGTGTAACATAACTGGCCTAACACGATGCTGCCCAAAAGCATCCCGCCAAAACTACTGATAATCTTAAAAAGAACAACGAAACTCAAGTTGAAAATAAATACTTGTAACCACAAGGACTGAAATGGTGTATAAATAATAAGTTAAGCTGCGCAAAAACAAACGCGCAACAAAAACATCCAATACCAGGTCCAGAGAAATCATAATAACAACACCCTAAATGCATGCCAGATCTCAACGACCTTACAAATTCCCTCCCAGAAGAGTTAAGGTATATAAAATTCTGGAACGGTGTGGAAAATGAAGCGACAAACCATAGTGTATATGTTACAATAAGAAAGCCGAGTAGATATAAGCCCACATCCATGAAAAAGAAGGCCAGTCCCAAAAAAACCGACATTTAAATTATCTAGGAGGTGACCCGACCCGTTTTTATTGCATTCTTTTTTTTTGCCCACTGAACGTGGCTAATATACGATTACCGACCACGAAAAATTCGAAGGTCTATCTTATTCCACCGACCATTACATTAAATTGATATAATAGTTCCACAGGCAACCAGTCATAAGCGGCGATCAGTATTCAACCAAGAAAAAGCAATCCCAGTACACTAGTAATAAGATTAGTTTTTCTTGGCCGAATATTGGTCGCAACATCCGTTTGCCGAATACCGATAAAATGTATAACTAAAGATCTCATTATATAATTTCGTAAAGCCCGCATCTCATGAGGCTCAGATTTTTGAACAACCGAATAAAGAGGATACGTCCGATGTGGATGCAAACTTTATAAGCTGCCTTGGCAGGCGAAGATGGCTGCAAACTTTAAAAGTTGCCCAGCCAACATACTGACAATCTCAACTTTGGTCGAATCCAGTTGGACACGTTCAAATTCTATCATCACAGCCTTTCGGTTACCGTAACGAAAAAACAAACGGTCTGCAAAACAGAAAAAGCACAGGTAGAAGCATGCAGTCTACGCACAACGACCCCCACAACTGAAAACGCATCCCAGCAAAGCTACGAGAAACAAATTCAAATTGAAAATGTTGGAATCGCTCCTAACTCGTAAATGAAACGACATTGACGGGATTACTGTTTCTATCTTTGTTACCTTAAATACATGGGCTTGTTATGTCAATTACCCATTGATGTATGTGTTTGGGTACATAAACCCCTCCATACTTCCATGGAGGGGTGAGTCTCATTAGTGTAATTTTCCCTTTCATAAATAAAACACCTAGTATTCTCCCTTCTCTCTCTAGCTTCTCTCTCTAACTTGAAGATGGCTTTCTTCCATCTTCCAAGACCTCCCGAATCACCATATCATCCATAAATACGATCCTAACATTGGTATCAAGAGCAAGGTCGGATTTTTTATTTTTGGTTGTTTTTGGTGATGTTTTCTTGTCAAAATTATCTTGTAAATCTGTCAAAGCCTTAACCTTTCATAAAATATTTTGGTTTTAACAGATTTTAACAAGTTGAGTATCCTTTATGGTCAAAATATTTTATGGGTTAACAAAAAACATGTCATAAACTGCTTTGTAACTGCTTTGGTCACATCCGTTTTTTATTCATTTTTTTTTACAACTCGTATAACATTTTGTATCAATCCTCGTGAACCTGTTTTGGTCATCTTGTCTTATTCTCATGGTTTAAAGTGGGTCAAAAGTGCACTTTTTATGCTTTTTCTGGGTAACGTATGAAGCTGAACGGAAAAACATGGTCGGAAAAACTTGCCAGAAAAAGTCAAAGGGTCAAAACCCTTTTTCTACGCATAAGGTGCATCTACAGAGTAGTTACGCGTAACTGTGAAGTTACGCGTAAGAAATTTTACGCGTAAGGTCTGTTATGCATAAGCCTTGGCTTACGCCTAAGAAATGGCCTACGCATATGTTTACGCGTATGTTTACGCATAACTAAGCCTGGTTACGCATAAGTAGTCTTACGCGTAAGACAGACCTGTTTTACGCATAAGTAAAAGAAAGGAGATGAAGAAGAGTTGACCTTGACCACACCAAAAACCATCATCAAGACCTCAGTTTTTTTTTAACCGTCATTGGTCATTTACAGTTAATCAAAACGAAAAAAGATTAGAAGAAGTAGACATCACAGCCTTGAAACCAAATCCAAAAAGTTACCTACAAACCGTATGTTCAAACCCATGTATTACACTCAATCAGCAGACACATCTAACAACAAATCCGTATGTACCTAAACCCATCGACAACATTTCTCCACAATCATATCAATATCTATACCCAATTCCATCTCCAAATGACATCCAAACTCGAAAAAAAAAATTATCATCATCGATCTATTATATTTGAAGCAGTAGCTTCAATTAATATCCGAACCTCAAAGATGGAACAAAACTATGTGCTTTATTCCAATCTTTCATTCGTTTAACTTGTAATACAAGACACGAAACACAAACAATACACCTACCCGAGATCTCTTTATGAGATCTTGAAGCCGAAAATAGTTAATTGTTCTTCATTCTTCGAAGTGTATAAAGATGGAACTGTCGACATGATAAGGGTATCTTTATGCTTGTGTTTGCGTTGATTCGGATTTGATGAGGGATATGAGATTAGATGAGATGTGAGGAGATTGTGAGGGTTGAAGTAGATTTGATTTGATAAAGTGGCGTGTGAGGTGAGAGAAGTGTTTGGGGGCGGATTTTTTTTTCAAGATCTATTTTTTAGGGTTAGTGTACGCTTAAGGGTTAGGTGTGTGATAAGGTTATTAATAGTCATTGCTAAGTAGTATTTCTGGATTTGGGTTGGGCATTTCTAGCATGGACTGGATCGTGTTTCATTTGATGGGTTGAGCTCTTGCTTGATTATGAGCGGTTAACAAAGCTTGTGGGCTGATCGATTGAACCAATGGACTGGGCTGTGATTGTGTTTATTTCGTCTTGGAATGAAATTGAGTTAAAGTTTGTTATCCGATTTTTCTCAAAAGTATTATTGGACACAAATTTTAAAAATGTCGTTAATTGAGTGGTATTTTGGTTATGACACATTTTTACGAGGATACATGTTTTTTGACAAGAATCGGGAAACCATTATCAAGTTCATTTTAAACCATTAAAGAAGGCTAGTTTTGAGCGTTTAACCGCAATATGTGACTACGGCGTGAATTCTTTATTATTTATTTGAGGATGAAGTGGGATATCACGGGTGAGTGTACTTAGTATCTGAAGATATTGGGGTTGGTTGGATGCATGATTCTTCTAGATCCTTGTTCGAGCTTTAACCGTTTCGAATGACAAAGACTTGAGTTATCTAGTTGAACCTGATGTAAGGAGTTACGTTGTTGTGCTCACAGCTTATAACTATCACTTTTAAGGAGTTACGTTGTTGTGCTCAAGTGTCACACTAAGGTGTGGATAATTTGAGAAACTTTAAGTTTACTTTTTTTCGACGGAGTTAAGAAAAAGGGTTCTTCGTCTGACAATAGTGCAAGTTTAAGTCACAAGTTCGGGTTATACTACTTCAGTCTCAAGTTCGTCATACTGGGTTTTCTCCATCAGTAGTCACTACAAAAAGGCGTCAGAATGATAATGGGGTCGGTAAAGAGTTAGCTGAGAAGAGTATACACGAGTAGAGAAGTATTATCTGCAATTGATTCTCACATGATATTTATGGTACTTCACAATTGTTCGACTAGTTGGACATACATGGTTTCGATGTCTTCAATTCATCATCAACATACGTGGTGTATGATTCTAAATCATTGAAAACATCGGGGAAGAGTATAGGTGGTGTCACGCTTCCTTTGACGTTTTTGTATTTTTTTGCGAAAACCCTCTCTTTTCATGAATTTCTTCAATCAGGGGGAAGAAATGAGACTATCTGTGGTTCAAACGTCTCACTTTGGTGTTATCGTCTCCTTTCACGAGTTATAGTGTGTAAAGTTACCTAAATATGATGTTGTGATGCCTCACACACGGTCATTTTATCGAGTAATTACATATTCACAGGTAACTATTATTCCGATAGACCGCAACATTCAGGGGGAAGTCGTTTCATTTCGTCTTTCGGGGTTTGTTTGGTGTGAAGCATCTACATACGTGAGAAGATCTTGTTGATTTCTTGCATGTTACCCCCGAACGGATTTTCGCAACAAGTCAGATTTACCTTGTATGGTTTACTGCTCATCTACAAATTCGCTGCGTGCATTTAAAATTTCAAAGTTAGAGGAAATGTTCACTACATCAAAGTTTCGAATCTGCTGAAGACGGTTGTTAGTTTGGGGGGAAGCTGATTCAGAAACTTCGCCAAAAAGGAGTGTACGGTAAGCTGCTAAAGATATGCGTCATGAATTGGGGGGAAGTTAATCCAATTTATGCATATTACATCATTTGCCTACAAGTGAAGAAAACGGTTCTCAAGTCAAGGTACAAGAAGAAGACAAAGAGCGTAAACTTTCATCATCCTCAGCACTTGAAGAGCTTATGAAGACCTTTCTATATTTGTAGTAAATTTTGTAAGTAATCCCTTATGTCGTCCCATTGGGGGAAGATTGTTGGAATCGCTCCTAACTCGTAAATGGAACGACATTGACGGGATTACTGTTTCTATCTTTGTTACCTTAAATACATGGGCTTGTTATGTCAATTACCCATTGATGTATGTGTTTGGGTATATAAACCCCTCCATACTTCCATGGAGGGGTGAGTCTCATTAGTGTAATTTTCCCTTTCATAAATAAAACACCTAGTATTCTCCCTTCTCTCTCTAGCTTCTCTCTCTAACTTGAAGATGGCTTTCTTCCATCTTCCAAGACCTCCCGAATCACCATATCATCCATAAATACGATCCTAACAGAAAATAAATACATGTATCCGCAAGGACCGAAATGTTGTATGAAAGAACAAACTTGAGGCTACATTTAGGGAAATAAGAAATCAATGAGTAAACGGGATGACAAAATTTAGAAATAAAGGATGGCAAACAATGTTGCTAAGCGTCGCACCTGGCTCATCCAATGTTAATTGCTGTTTCTAGAGAACCTCAGTCAAAGGGCCCACAAAATTTCCGCGACGTTTCCTAGTACTCCTTCCAACAGTCATACTACCAACGGATAAGCCAACGCAAGAACCTGTGCCCAAAACACCATCGGCAGCCGTCACATAGGAAGCAGTTCCTGACTCAAAATCTAGGTTTATTGGAAAACGGGCGTAACCTGCAATAAACTTTTCACTGATTATGGCATGCGACAAAATGAAAGATAGTATCTCAGAACAGAAGCTAAATGACACAAGCGCTAACATAGGAAAGTGCAAAGCTTCTAACAATGTACATACCATAGCGTCGATCAGCCGTACGCTGAGCAAAAGAGATAGCATGCCCACCAAAAGAAACATCCGTGTCTACTTTAGCCTTTGAGGTACCACATTCCTCACCAGCATCTGAAACAGCTCTCTTCGATAGGAAAGACTGCCCCGCTAAATCAGTCTTTGATTTCTTTCCCACCATCAGATGGTCAAGCGTATAATGATAACCTTCACCAATCTTCCCCTTAATACTAGACTCACGTCCAGAATGCTTTTGAACACGTAATAACCCACAATCAGACACGCTTGCCAGACCCTGACAATGTCCCTCGCGACTGAACCCATGTAGGCTGAACACACGTACCGTATTCGCTTATACATTTTGCAACATCTATCCCCTTGCAGGCTTTACTTTTATCACTCATAATAACCAGCTTTACACAGTGGTTCAGAACAATAAGGCTAATGAAGAAAGAAACAACAACAAATGTCACCCTTTGAAAAAGGGCTTCCAAGCATTCTAAAAGCCGAAACAACTGAAAACACAGGTACACACATGCACCTCTCAACTCGTAAAACGACAACTAAGTAAATACACCAAGTCCCACTTTTAAAACTGAACATAAGAAAATCAGCCATGATCATAAGCCGTGATCAGTATTCGACTAAGAAAAAGCAATCCCAGTACACCAGTAATAGGATTAGTTTTTCTTGGCCGAATACCAGTCGCAACATCCAGTTGCCGAATACTGATCAAATGTATCATCTCTTTATTGTGACAATATGACTGACATTATATCCTCAAACTAAAACCCATGGCCTGTGGTAAAAAAGTGGTCGTATATAATTTCGCAAACCCCGCATTTCATGAGGCTCAGATTTGTAAACAGCCGAATAAAGAGGATTGGTCCGATGTGGCTGCAAACTTTATAAGCTGCCCTGCCAATCGAAGATGGCTGCAAACTTTAAAAGTTGCCCCGTCAACAGACGGACAATCTCAACTTTGGTCGAATGCAATTGAACACGTTAAAATTATATCATCACAACCTTTCAGTTTTATTATGAGGCTTTACAAAAGCTAACAGCCACAAAGTGCTTAATAACTTATTCAGCCTACTAAAGTAACAGGCCAATCAAGCCTGAAAAACTCAGACTGTGACTATCTCTTCCGGCAAGACCTTCGTCCTATAATACAAGAAAGCCAACATTAAATTTACATACCCTATCGATCCTCCCGGTTAAGTGTAATTGAACACCAATCAACTATAAAGCGCAAAATCAGCCGCTAAAAAAACCCCAAGCTGAAACCCTAACTCTTCTATATCGATTAAGTGTAACCGCTAAAAAAAAACTACCTGCAAAGTGGTTTCCCCCTGTTAAGTGTAACTGAACATGAATCAACCATAAAGCCCAAAATCAGCCACCTAAAAAAGACCCAAGCTGAAACCCTAACTCAAAGAAACCTGGAAATTCGTTTACAAAAAAAGAAGGAATAAGAATCTGAAGAGTATAAAAATCAGAGGGAATAGGTGGCGCTCATGCAAGACTCGCAATGGTGACACACCGTCAAGGATGAGGTGGAGGAAACGATGTATTATATTCCACCGACCACGATATAAATTTGATATAATAGTTCCACCGGCCACCAGTTTTAGTTTAAAGATAGAATACATGAAGGCACCTCACTCTTAATTTTAAGACGTACAAGAAATTAAGCATGGTTTACAACACTTTATGCACCCAATTTTCAGAATTACAACAAAGTAAGCATATTATATAACAAAATAAAGCGTGATGTCATTTTAAGACCAAAATTCTATCAAACAACATTACTGCTATTAAAAACACTCATCACCAAAAATTTACAATCATTTAAGCACAACGTACAATAGCTGCAACCAATTTCAGATTTACAACAAAATAAGCATAGTATACAACAAAATAAGCATGATGTAATTTTCAGACTTATTTTCAGACATACAACATTAATGTTATTAAAGTGGTCAATGTTATTAATGACTATAATGACTACTACTTACAAGAAAAGAAACATAGTGTACAACACTTTAATGCACATAATTTTCAGACGCACAAGACAAGAAGCATAATGTACAACAAAAGACCACATTAATACTATTTAATGTAGTCAATTATTTAACTGGTGAATAAATACAATTAATACACTTATTAAAACACCCCTTACATAAGAAATACAAATTATCAAGCATATTGTACAACCAAATTAAACACAATTCTTGCATTAAATTTCACTACTACAAATAATAAAGAACATTATACAAATATTCAAGCCCGAACGGGCAACGGGCCAAATTGGCTTGAGCCCGAACGGACGCGGATCAAACGGGCTCGAGCCCGAGTAGACACGGGCCAACGAGTTCGAGCCAGAACGGGCACGGGCTATACGAAATTCTTGATATCCGTAAATTTATTGTTAAAAATAACATAATAAACTAAAATACCTTATTCACCGAAAAATTTTATTTCAGGGTAGCCTAGTATAAATAAACTATAAACTCAGGTTGAAAATTTAAAGAACTTTTTGAATTCAATGAGGTATTTACAGTTCACAAAATAAGCTAATTCAACAAACTCCTAATCCGGTCATAATGTGTGGGCTTTAAAAATCTTGTTAGATGTCAGGTTTGAAACTATACAAAGTCCTTTAATAAAATGAACGCAATCAATACACCGTACACAAAAAAATGTCATCTTTACCTCTTAAAAGTATTATGATTGGATTCATTAAAATCTAAAAGTAAACAATGTTTTGTGACAAATCGAAATCGGAAAATAAATATTTAATTCAGGACAGAAATCGAGAAATAAATGTTTAATTAAAATTGAAAAATCAAAAGTAAGGATTTAAAGTGAGAAAATGCAAGTGGGGGGATATGTTAAACTATTTGTGAATTACGCATGAGTTTAAAGTTTAAACATATTGGTCCTAGCGGAAATTGGGCTTGAAATTAATTACCATGGTGTAATTGCAAAATGAGACCCAATTTAGCAGCTTAAAAAAAAGAAGGTACAAAAAGGTTGTCAACTGATGATGGGCTTATCTTGCTTAAATAGGCTCTCCTAAACATCATATTTATGTCATTCTATATAAGGCTTTAAAGGCTATGACCCGATATTTATTTGCAACAATGGTTAGGGCGTGGTCCGGTGTTTCTAATCCATTTAATAATTAACAACTCAATGATATCGAACTAATCTTAATATATTTGGATCCCAATAACATAAATGTAGATGTATGGCGATGAACGAGTCAAATCACGTATGGTGCTCTGAATGGCCAACAATGCCACTGTCCGATATCAAACAGATTCTTAATACTCAATAGATAAGATTTCAGTTTTCCTTGATTGATTAAAATTTGAGGATATATTACTCTTCTAGCTTTTTGTCCTATTTTTATCACATGGGTTAAAAGCAAGGTTTTCAAGATTGAGATCTTATCTAAGATCGTTTTCATTTATGCAAGATCGTAATCATAAAATCGGATCAGGATCCTAAGATCTTACGATAATATTATTTTTTGATGATCTTTGTAATATTATACCAATCTACAAATTATTATATATTATATGAATGTTTTATTAAAATGTTATCCTAAATTATGAACACGAAATGTTTAAGAAGAATCACATGTTGTTTTTTAAATTATATAAAAAAATAAACCATAAATTTGTAGTTTTTAGAGCATAAGGTACGGTAGCTGATGGCTTGCGACATTGCTAAAAACGCGAGCCTACGGAGCGAGATACCATACCGCAGTTGGTTGCAAGTGTTATTGTATATTGTGATGAGAAGGCTTTTTATTTGAAGTTGCAAGAGGAAGGCGCATGGAGGAAGGCGGAAGAAGAGTACTGGTGAAAGTTTGCATAAATATATTTGTTTCACTTTAAATCTTGGTGTTATATAAGTTTACATTATTCGTTTTTGTTAGTATTTTTCTTGCACCTTTAGTCTTTATTTACTTATTAAAAAAATAATAATAAAAATAAAAAAAACCCTCACCACATTATCTGACGCCAACTAGGGAGGAGGGTTTTTGGTGCCATGTGAAAGACTGGTGCCATAGGAAAAAGTGCTGAGGTGGCACTACTTCTTCCCATGGCACCACCCACGACACGAAACTGTACCCAACGCTCTTAGTTTGCGGTTCGAGAAAAGTAAGATTAGATCGGAGTAGATCTTAAGATCCTATAATCAAGATCGGGATCCTATAAGATCTTAAGCTTGTTAAGAGAAGCTTAAAATCTTACGTAAAATTCTAATCGTTTTTGTTTTGTAAAATCGCAAAATCGTAAGTTCTTAAAATTAACATCAAGATCTTAACAACTATGATCTTAAAAAGTATTTAATGTACAATGATAGATAGCACAAACTCACTTTAGTCAATATCATCTGCAAGGAGAAAACTCATTACTCCCTCCGTCTCAAAATAATAGTCCACATTTCCTTTTTTAGATCTCAAAATAATTGTCCATTTCCACCTTTATAGTAAGCATAAAGAATTTAGTAGAAGAATATTCTTTTTGAATGGTTGAAAATTAAATTGGTCCACTTTTATTAAACTGTCTGAATTTTTTCTACTGATAAGGATTTTGAGACGGAAGAAGTATTACAATAATAAACAAACTCTTTATTAATAGACAACATTTTTGCTAGAAATATGTCTACAAGATTTGAAAAGAAATTTGGTAGACCACAAACATTACAAAAAAACTACTACATCCGTCCCAAAATTATAGTCCCCATTTGACTTTTTCGGTCTTTCTTTTTCAACTTTGACCTTAAATATTTTTGTTTATGTTATACAATAGTTAATGAAAATTATACCAAATGAAAATACATTAAAAACCCAATCCATTCATATATTTTGCATCAAGTATTATATAACATAAACAAAAATACTTAAGGTCAAAGTTGTAAAAGAAAGACCGAAAAAGTCAAAAGAGGACTATAATTTTGGGACGGAGGGAGTAGTTAAATTTTCATATTTTAAAGTTTATATGGTCATAGTTAACATTGTGTAAAATTATAAAGTTCACACTTTTTTATGTGCGGTAATCATGGTTCTGAAAGGCTCGCAAAGGGTGAGGCTTGGTCATGCCGTAACGCCATACCGTTACGCCGCTTATGCTACGTCTTTTGTAAACTCGATATATATGAAATATGATATAAATATATAAATATTTTCATATTTTGTGCCGCCTTATGTCACACGTTATAAACGCAAAAGCTTCGTTTTGGCCGCAAATACGTGAAGCTTGGTCATGCCGCCACGTCACGCCTCGCGCTATTTATCATCTTGGTGATAATATGGGTGTGACAATTTTTTCTACACATATAAGTGTGGAGATATTATCTAATTTATATGGTTAAAAGTGTGGAAAGATTTTTTGAATGTTCACGTCTAAATATGTGGCAAAATTGCAAAAAATATTTATAATAAAAAATGTGAAAACATTTGTGACACATATAAATCTAGCTTTATTGTAATTATACACACTAATATATGTGAATTATTTTTCTAAATATTTATTACACCTATAAATGTAATAAAATTATTATTTATATTAGAAAAAGTCTACAATAGACCACATTGAAACAAAATAATTGTGAATGATAGAATTATCGAAATTGCTTGATTTAATATCACTGACTACGAAGGAACTTTATCTAGTGTTATATTCAATTTAATCCTTGTTCAAATAATTCATGATTCATATAATTTCAAAATAATCACATATATATGTATGCACATATTTAAACACAAATACAATATACGCAATTTTATTCTTGACTTTTTGTTTTCAATAAATCATTTTTGATAGACTTGTCTATATAATACAGACAATCTAGTTTAAGTTTAGTCTAAGAATTTTATTCCAATCGAATTTTACTTGAATCTACCAACTTAAACACTTCTTTGAATCAATCAAAAGTCATTCAATATACGCCATTTAGTTTTATATCTGCAATATCATTTATATGTTTGTGACGTTAGGCTGAATCTTACTCGAATTAGTTGGTAAAAAGATCATAATCATGGCTATTCAACACAAGAGATCGAAACTATAAAAGATCGGATCACTTAACACGCATACTAATCAATAACTTGACTCAAAAAGCAGTTCTATTTTGAAATCGTTATGTGTTTACAAATACGTAAAAGTTAGGTAGTTAGTTTCCTAAATGTTACGATCTCACATTGCCCAAGTATGGGATTGGGCGGTGGTTTATAATGTCTAAGTGTCCCATCTTCATCAAGCTAGCTTTTTGAGTGAGTTCTACACTTTAACTTATGAACATCGATACGAGCCTAGTATGTGATAGGTTCATATCAATTGGTTTCAGAGCACTTTCTTGGCTCTTGAAATTTCAGTTCTGATTCTTCTTCTCCGGTCAAATTCCGGCAAGATTCAGTTACAATTCCGGCGAGATCAGCCACCACTGATCTCCACTGTTTTTTTACACCAGATTAGAAATTAAAGATGGAATGCAAAGTTACTTGATTAGTCAGAATGTTATTAATCAAGAAATCAATAATTTAAAAAATGGAGAAGGAACCAGTACTAGGAATGGTCCGTATAACAATGGTGGTGGAAATCACAATGGAAGGAATGGTGGTAGGGGGTATGGTAGAATGTCAAAGATTGATTTTCCCAAATTTCATGGTGATGATGTGAAAGGTTGGGTGTATAGATGTAGGCAATCTTTAAGATTGAAGGTGTGGAAGAAAGAGACAAGATTGAGTTGGTTTCTATGCATGTGTATGATAAGGCATTAATATGGCACCAACAGTTTTGTAGGAGGTTTGGTGAAGATTGTTCTTCGGAAGATTATGAGAAAGAGTTCTTGAAAAGATTCAACACAGTTCTTGAAGACCCATTAATGGAGTTGAAGAAGTTGAAACAGGTTGGAACTGTGAAAGATTACGAAGAAAGGTTTGAGTACTTGTTGAATATGGTGGATTTGGAAGAAAAACATTCTATAAGCCTGTTCTTGGGTGGGTTGAAAGATGAAATCAGCATGCAAATTAGAATGTTCACCCTGACTACTTTGACTGATGTGTTTTACATGGCTAAGATGCAAGAACAAACATTGATTGCATTGAAATCAAGGTATAGTCCTGTGTTGCCTATTCCTACTTCTAGATTTAATGATAAGTCTGCTTATGGGTTTAGAAATGGTGTTGTGAATGCTAAACCAAATAATCCTTTGAGTTTACCCAACAATGGGTATGGAGGGCTGCAAGCAAAACCAAATACTTCACAAGGAAGAAAGCAGTTGACTCAGAAAGAATATGCAGAAAAGAGGGCATTAAACCAGTGTTTCTACTATGATAAGAAATATGTTCCTGGTCATAAGTGTGCAGGTCAGTTGTTTTCATTGGAAGTCTTGCCTGATGAGGAGGGTTCTGATAAGGAGGATTGGGAAGAAGCAGAGGAAACCAGAGTTGAGAGTATTGAGGATGATGTACAACCTCAAATCTCTTTGCATGCTTTGATTGGTACTATTAATTTTCAAACTATGAGGGTGGTGGGGACTGTAGGTAAGCACATGATACACATTTTGATAGATTGTGGCTCAACTCATAATTTTTTGGATAAACAAGTGGCTCAAAGGTTAGGATGTTCAATTAGACCAACAGGACCTTTGGCAGTCACAATGGCTAATGGAAATAAGTTGTTGACAACCTCTGAGTGTAAAAACTTTCAGTGGCAGTTTGGTAATACAATATTCAATACTGATGTGATGTTGTTACCATTGGGGGGTTGTGAAATGGTGTTGGGTATTCAATGGTTATCCACATTGGGAATCATGATGTGTGATTTTAAGAATTTGAAAATGGGATTCAAGTATAAGGGCAAGAAGGTGTTATTAAGAGGTACTAATAACTCCAATGTGGAATGGTTAAGCAATAAAGGTACTGACAAAACTGTTAAACAATTAGCACAAGCAGAATTGAAGTCTATGTCTCTTTGTGTAGTTCCTTATTATGAAGTTGCTTGTATGAAATTGACTGGAGTGTCAGTTGAAGTGGATAGTCAAATTCAGTCACTTTTGAACACTTATGAGGATGTGTTTGAGGTTCCTACTGAATTACCACCAAATAGATCACATGATCACATAATTCCATTGGTAGAAGGTGTTATTCCTGTCAACATTAGACCTTATAGGCATCCACCAAACCAGAAGGATGCTATTGAAAGCATGGTACATGAATTGTTGGAAGCTGGAGTGATTAGGAAAAGTCAAAGTCCTTTTGCTTCACCAATTGTTATGGTTAGGAAGAAGGATAATACTTGGAGGATGTGTGTAGATTTCAGGCAATTAAACAAGCAAACTATAAAAGACAAGTTTCCTATACCCATCATTGAAGAACTGATTGATGAGTTACATGGAGCTAAATTGTTCACTAAACTGGATCTAAGATCAGGATACCATCAGATCAGGATGCATATAGAAGATGTACCAAAGACAACATTCAGAACACATGAGGGGCACTATGAATTTTTGGTCATGCCATTTGGTCTAACTAATGCTCCTTCTACATTCCAGTCATTAATGAATGAGGTATTCAAACCCTTCCTCAGAAAGTTTGTCTTAGTTTTTTTTTGATGACATACTTGTCTACAGTCAATGCTTAGAAGATGACTTACAACATTTGCAACTTATTTTGGAAACCATGAGATCCCATAAACTTTTTGCAAAGTTGAGTAAGTGTGTGTTTGTGTAGGATCGATATATTATTGTGTTGATGATTCGGGTGGTCTTGGATGATCAAAATACATGTTTGCCATATTTAGAGAGAGAAAGATAGAGAGGGTGTTCTTGCTAGAGACTTGGTTCTCAAATGTAAAAGGTTAGATTGAAATGAAGCACCACCCCTTCCATGGATGGAAGGGGTATTTATAGTTACAAACATAACGACCTCCTATCGGCCTGTGGATCAGGTATACAGTGGGTAAAGACCCGTCCTTCCTCCACGGTGTAGCACTACACTATTCTACGCTACATAAAAACTAATTAACTACTACATAACGTAAATAACTACAAATCTACGAGCTAACATATGCTAGACTATAATTTGGGTGACCGACACTTTAACATGGAATTTCTAATTCCTAACAATCTCCCCCTAAGGGAGGTCACCCCATGAAATACATTTTGCATCCTAGCATTCTTTATTTGACATTGTTCTTGAGCTCGTAGACTTGAATTCTTCACTTTCGCAATCTTTGTGCTTTAGTAGCGATTCTTCAAAGTCCGCCTGATTTGTACTTTTAGTGGAGGCCTTTAACTGATCCACATCTTTGATGATCTTCGAGCTTTCATTGAGATCATCAGCCACAGTAAATCTCTCTGGATCATCCGTAGTTGTGTTGCCATCATGTGAAGTTGTGACTTTTGGACCGACATGCTCACACTTTCTGGATCATGACATTTTTTTATCAGAGTAGCGGAAGCTTTTACTGGTTCATGATATTTGCAGCAGCATAGCATAAGCATAGTATAGAAATATCAGAGCCAGGTTATGTAGATAAGCACAAGTCATGATTTCTTCAATTAAGTGTGGATGCTGTGAGCATGCGGCTTTTGATTGAATCCTCAATTCGATCACCGCAACCGTCCAAATGTATCTGCAAACAACAGTTAGCAATAAAACACACGAAAGTGTCTTTGATCACTTTCGTTGAATTGAGGTACACGGCCCACGGTTCCCCGTTGATCAGTACAAGTACTGCCTGTGATCAGGTAGAATTCCTAAGAATCTCCTTGACAGGGTTTCGCAGCTGTTCTAGCCGTTCTCAAACCGAAACGTCTCAAAGAAGACAACACGAAGTGAGTGAACCAGCAAATTGAGATTCACTGATTGTTGAAAAATGATTTGAAAACAATCGCGTATTGCTTAGAAGAAAGAGTTTTGCAATACGACGAAGGTTTTATAATAAAGATCAATTTTCAATCAAAAATACCTTTTGTATTTGAAGAGAGTACACATTCGACGTGCTAGCGAAAAGAAGAGATTCGCACATTGAACGGTTTTTCCAAAAGTATTTTTTCAATCAGAGATACTTTTTGAGTTTGAAAACATGAATACACATTCGATGTGCTAGAGAAAAGAAGGTTTGCACATCGAACGGTTTATCCAAAAGTATTCGTCAATTCCATTCCTGGACCAAGGTTGATTCAAGATTGAATCTCCCCATTGTTTCTATCCAGTTATCACAAGCTTGATCTTTTGCAAGATCTCACATGCCACCCACCAAGAGCTTGTTTGATGTTGGCTCTAGAAGGATTTGCATCTTCATCGTGAATACTTTTACATATCACTCGGATGTTCTGGCAATACCACAAGGATAATGCGTAGGAATCTCAATATATATACTTACTTTCCACATTGTGTGAACCAGCAAGTCTTCATGAATTTAGTGTCCTAATGAGATATTGTGGATGATCTCTTGGCTCTAGACTCAATTGTGCACATTTGGTTCCTATGCCGGAGACTAGGGAGAGGGTCTACTTCTTCAATATCAACAATCTCTAAGAGAAAGTCGATAGATTATGTCGGTTTCCCGTGAGAAAGAAACAAGCCCTTTTAAGAGGAACTTGAGTAGCTTGGGAAGTTGTAGTGCAGTGCGTCACTGGGTCCATGACGTCTTGTCTTCAATACCAGTGTTACCTTGGTAACAACCAGTAGCTTATGTATTGAACCCGGTTTCTGCCCTAAGGTTGAATTATTGGAGGGCTATTTCTTTTCACCCTTTTACATTCCAATTCTTTTTCATTCTTCAACCCCTTCAATGCTTACCGAGACTTCATAACTAGAGCCTTGTTGGGTTTATTCCAGTACTAGCTCTGTCTCAGTCCGCACTCTTCCCATATCTCACTTTTCTCCTTTTTTCAATATACTTAAGGACTCTACACTATCTAGTGGATTGTCCCTGGGTAGATCCCTCCGGCCCTGGCGGGATCGTGGGAACGAATACCTAACCTCACAATCCTTATAACTCCAGACATAAAGTAAAATGGTCAGTCTTTTGGTACAATTCATTCTTCCTTGAAACCAATTGAAAAATCATTTGGAAAAACAATCAAGGTACTTGTGATACGAGATCAAAGCATTTTGTACCTTAAAAGTTTTGATCATTTAGAAAACCTCCCCCTCAACATGTGCATATGATTTAGAAATTGTTTAGCACATGGAGGCAAGAGGACTTTGAAATATTTTCTTTGATCACAATTTTCATACGAAAAAGCCATTTGATTTTCTTGGTAAAATTCTCCCCCTCAATATGTGCATAGGATATTTGAAATAATTTTATCACATAGAGGCAAGAGTTAATTTAAAGCACATCCACAATCACAAGAGCCATAAAGAAACCATTTGAAAACTCAATCAAGGTACTTTATAAATCACTTTAAAAAGCTTTCGTACCTCGATAGTTTATTTGCTCCCCCTCAATATGTGCTTCGTGATTCGAAAGCGTTTAGCACATATGAGAGAGCAGCCTGCATAATTAAATCAAAACGATCACCTTTTATCAATTTTCATTATTAAATCACAAATTCTCCCCCCGATCAAAAATATCAAACCCTTTGAGATTTTGGATCCCAAGTGATTTAATCAGGTTTAGAAAACATGGGAGAAAATGTGGCATGGTTTAAATACTCATCTTGTTTTTGGATAAATGTTCCTCCTCAACATGTGCATCATATATTGAAATCGTTTGGCACATGGAGGCAGGAGTGCCTATAAAGGACTAAAACCGATTCCATAAAAACAGATTTGAGATTTAAATCACGATCTCTCCCTTGATCAAAAATATCAAAACATTTGAGATTTGTGATCCCATCTGATTTAAATTATTTAGAAAAGTTTTAGGGAAAGACGTGGCAAAATTTAATTTTGAAAAATGATTAATAAGGAACAGATTTAGACATTAAAGATTGTTAGTGTCAGGTATGATTGTTTTTTAAGAGACCTTTTGAGTAAAACAAAACAATTTCACAATCAAACAAGAACAGAAAAAATTTCATTTTGAAAGACCTTGATTCAAAAGAAAAATCATACCCTGACATAACATTAAATCTTTAGATCACCACATAATTTCGTACAGACGGACTCTTTTGAAGATATATTGTTTGAAAATATTTTAAATTAAATCACTCTCCCCCTCAATCGATGACCGAAGTCGATAATTGAGTGACTTAAATTTTGATAAAAAGAAGTCCGGTGATTTTCAAAATTTAGTCCAATTTATTTTCAAAACAATATTTTTCCATTTTCAAAAACAATTTTATTCAAAGTTTTAGAAAATGGTATCATCACGATTATCCTGCACAAAGATATGTTAGGTGGTTGAGAAGCTTCTGTTGTTGCTGTAGGGCTTGGAAGAAAAACCGTCTGCTGATGCAGTGAGACTTCTTCTTACGTTGCATTTTGAATGCCAACTGAGGTCAAATTAAGCTCCGTTTCTTCAATTAATTAGAAGAAAACCATCTGCTGATGCAGTGAGACCTCTTACGTTGCATTTATGCCAACTCTCCATGGAAGTCCAATTAAGCTCCGTTTCTTCATTTGTCAACCCAAGATATAGTTACCCTTTCCTTTGGCATCCAATCATCTTCAATTGTGGGATCCGGATCGGGAACATTCTTATATACCAATATACCAAAATACGTTAGTGAACACACATACAGATATATGGTGGTCGACAACACCCATAACAACAATCGACTAATAAAAGTCAATGCAACATATCAATCAGATCATATAAATGTATGGGAATAATGTGTTCATCAAACTCTAATCATCTAATCCTAGCAATCATATCCTAGGCACCTAGTCCTTCAACATAGGTTAACATCATTTTTAATTAAGCATATTAGGATAATTAAGAAAGCCCGTTAGAAGATGTAGATTTGAAAAACATTATCCCCCTCAATCCATGACTCATTTTATGAAAAGTTTAAAAGCGCTGAAGTCATTGATTGAGTTTTCAATTTTACAAAAACTCTGAATCTGATAGTTTTTAAAGCAACTCATTTTCCACCATTTTTGAAAACAACAAATATTTTTCTGAAGAATTTTAGACGGAAAAACATTTGTGTAGGAACAGCAGTCCTTCGACATACTTTCCTCAATACGTTTTAGGATAAGTGCACGAAATATTTGAAGAATGGTTTAACGCAGCACTTTCCTCTTTGAAGAGCGGGTTGCTATCAGAAATAATAGCAAGCCATAGTTTTAAGCACGGGTTACAGTTTGAAGTAACTGCAAGCCATAATTTTTGACATGTTTAGAAAATGAATATTTACACCTCCTGCTCGAACTTCATCTATGGTCCCGTGCCATTATTGAATGACATTTCTAAGACCGCAGATGTTATCGATACCAGAAGACATGTCTTTAGAAAACATATTTTTGGTATTTTTAAATTTTATGATTTTATGAATTTTTTTTGATGATTTTATATTTTTCTATTTTGTTTTGCTGGTTTTATATTTTTGTATTTTGTTTTTTGATAAATATATACAAGGATAGAGAAGATGATACAGTCAAAGAAGATGATGATACGAGTACCGAGATAAGGATATCGAGCAGCACGTCGTAGAAGATAGAATTCGTCATCTCTTAAACTTCCACCACCAAAGCTTCCTAGGCTCCAGAATAGAAGATTGAACATGAGCCTTTAAGAAAGAGAGACTTTTGGCAGCTTCCCCCCAAACCGAAAATCCTTATGTTGAGCAGATTCGAAGCTCTATTTCAAGCTTGCTTTAGCCAGGTGCATAAGGAAGCACACCATTATCATAAATCCCGCTGCTCCATTTAAGAGCGATAATCGAGGATCTCCATTCGGGGTTATATCGTCCAATAGAAGAACAACAACGTTTCATCCCACACTTAAATAATCTTCTCAAATTCCTTTTCCACTGAAGTCTGAGGCAATCCATTCCAAAAGATGTCAAGAGAACAATTCCCCCAAGTAGTTGAATTGATGCAGTCAGTCTCTATGTATAATGCTCAAGAACTCTCCCAAATACACATCATGAGGGGAATGAGAACACCTTCCCATGTTCACATTTTTCTTCCCTGATGATCGTGTATGAAGCTCAAGAACCCGAAGTACACCAATACCCAAGAGCTCTCCCGAATACACATCATGAGGGGAATGAAAACACCTCCACAATGTTCACATTTTTCTTCCCTGATGATCGTGTATGAAGCTCAAGAATCCGAAGTACACACATTCCTACCTAAAGAATAACTGATAACACCTCCCTCATGTCATACATTTATCTCCCCTGAATATGTCATACTTGCGTACCTCTTTTATCTTCAGAAACTTTCTCTTACATCTCTTCCCCACATAGTTGGAATAAGAATACTAAACGCCTTGATGAGTAAAACCTTGAGTTTCTCTGAGGTCATGACATTTGTTTTCCCGGGATATCTTTAATCACTTAGAAGAATTAAGTTCATCAAGTTTACTCGCCATGAGTCAAACCTTGAGTTTCTCTACGGTAATAACATTTGTCTTCCCGGGATATCTTCAATTACTTAGAAGTATTAAGTTCATCAAGTTTACTCGCGTTTAGATGCTTGTCTCCTTCCCTCTTTCTGGTTTTGACACTTGAGTCAAGAATCATTATAAGCCCGTATACTAGAAATTTGTTGAGAAGAACACTTGAACTCTTGTGAGAATCAACTTGCTGAAGACTCTCTCTGACTATTTTAATCAACGCTTATGTAGACAATTTGAGGTGACCACTGAAGAAGAAAACCCGATATACCATACTTGAAACTGAAGTCAACTTCCCCACATTTGTATCTTAAGCTTGCACCTAATGATGGAAGAATGGTGTATAGAGTTTATGCTTCAAACAAATCTCTAAGTACTCACTACCCAAACAAAGTATGAAACATTAACACCTCTTGCGATTATCCACACCGTCATATGTGTGTGACACTGAGTAAAACAAAGTAACTCCTAATAGTGATAGTTAACCAGGTCTTCAACCATCCACCTCGACTGCTGGTAACTAAGATAAACCAAGTCTTCAACTCAAATTCTTAAGCCCGAGCAAGTTATCAAATAAGAACACGTCTTTGTCAAAGTCAACTTCAATCTCAAATAAGTGATAAATGATTAACTCCGAAGTAATCAACTTGTGTCAAATGTCCAACACGTGAATAAATGTACAACCGGATGTACATTGACCCACTTAATGAACCGGAACAAATGATTCCTCAACATCAATTCCATCTTCCTAAAGATATACATATAGAGACTCATCTGGAAGATTCACCAATAATGTCTTCAAGCGGATGAGGTAGTCATTTTCCTTAATGTTCATGTGGTTGATTTACAGAGTGCACAATAATCCGTGAAGATTTGGTAAAGGAATACCAAAGAGCGGATCAATTTTCATGAACAATAATTCGTGAAGATTTGGCAAAGGAATACCAAAGAGCGGATTATTATTCAATAGTGCAACTGCAATATTACAATAGTCAATATCAACGCCTCCCATAAACCGACAATCTGTTTGATAAATGCCCAGATTAAGAAGAAGTCTTTAGATAATCAAATGCAACTCGTCTTTAGTCTTCTAACATGTAGCAGCGAATGTAGAACTGACTATAGACTCGACCTTCTTCAAGATTGTCCAAATGGGGAATAGAGTATTAACATCTTCAACTCACACCAAAAAGCATCCCACCAAAAAGCAACCCAATTAACTTACATCTTGCAAATCCCCTTAACTAAAATCCCTCCCAATCAAACAAGAACATAAAGATGTTCATCAAGGAAATCAGCAATCAGGCCGCAACGAACACACAAGATGGTAACACCAAACTACCAATCACATCAAACAAGAAGCATTAACCGGAAGCACTTTGTCGATAAACTCATCAATCCGAGTGAAGATGTCAACCAACGGCTCTTAGAAGAAACTACATGTGAAGATGATCCGATAAGAAGAGTCTCGGTTCTTACATGAGTTAGGAGCCGTTTGACCATATATTCTCAAATATCAATCAACCATGCAAAAAATTCACACTTCTTCTCCCCCTCAAGAATTGCATACGGAGATGCCTTTCTTGATTAAGTAAGTGAATATCATCCAAAAGTATTCTATTCACACTTCTCCCCCGCAAAATAAGCACATGATGTCGCCATCGTCATTATAGTTGAGCAAGTGGAATAAGAAAAACAATCAATGGTAGCCCGGTTCACTTGATGACTGAAGCGCATGGAAAAAGTATGAAGCATGTTGATGAGAATGGTCATAAATAAGAAGATTTCTCTTCTTCCGAAGATAATGCGCACTGAAACGTACACATTTCTTTTCTTTAGGGAACGAGGCTTGAACTGATTTGTTCAAACGTCATAAGAAGATTTCTCTTCTTCGGAAGATAAAGCGCACTGAAACATACACTTTTCTTTTCTTTAGAGAACGAGGCATGAACTGTTGTGTTCATACGTCATAAGAAGATTTCTCTTATTCGGAAGATAATGCGCACTGAAACGTACACATTTCTTTTCTTTAGAGTACGAGGCATGAACTGATGTGTTCATACGTCATAATCTCTCTCTTTTCAGCTCTCTTAGCAAAACATGTAATCAACCCCATTATCATTCAGTAGGCTCTTTGTAGTGACAGCTGATGGAGAAAACCCAATATGATGAATTTGACCCTGAAGTAAACTAACCCGAACTCGTGACTTATACTTGCACATATGTAACAAAGAGCGGTGCCGAGACTTCATGCCCATTTGAATCTCTAAGTACCCTATACTCTTCAACCAACCAACCATCGAGTATTAGACGTATATCACCTCTTGAAAATCCACAATTAAATGTGACACTGAGCACTACAACGTAACTCCTTTAAGTGATAGTTATTTTGTGGTGGTAAGAGCCCAGTTCCCCCAAGTGGTAAAAGAAAAGGTAAAAGTCACCCAACAATAACTAGATTTCCAAGTCTTCGTTTTTTAATAATAAGCTTGAACAAGGATCATGAAGAATCTTCATCCAACCATCCCCTGATATCTTCAGATACTAAGTACACTCGCCCGTGATATTTCACTTCAACATCAAATAAATAATATTGAATTAACTCCGTTGTCACATCTTCTGATTAAAAGCTCAACTCTAGCCTCCTTTGACGTTTTAAGTGAACTCTGATAATGGTTTCATCCCGACCATGGTTAAAAGCACATAACCCCGTAAAACCATGTAATAACCAAACTGCCATGACAAATATCCAAACACACATCCAATTCATTAAGTACACCCTTTTATCCCTTCTTCGAAATAGAAAACGTAGCACCAGCATCAAATAAGATCCCGAAATACACTTTCCTTTCCCCAAGATGGTTCCATCAATACGGGATTTTACAATTCTATGGTTTAGACCGAGAAATAGGTTCTTTCGCGGAATTTTACAAAACCAAGAATAAACCGTAAGATATATCCGGAAATGCACTTTACTTTTACCAAGATGTTTCCATTGTTACGGGATTTTACAAGTCTATGATTTAAACCGAGAAATAGGTTCTTTCGCGGGATTTTACAAAATCAAGACAAAACCGTAAAACAATGTCAGCTTGAAAGTGTAATGACAACTTTGGTTTCGGTGAATATCTGTTTTAGGGGAACATGCACAGGTTCATCAACGGTTCAAAATCCAACATCATCAACCATCCAATCAACACCTTGGTACACACATCATTCACGCATTCTGTCGGCTATTGTAGTGACCACATTGAGAAGAAAACCCGATATGCCAAACTTGATCATGAAGTGAAAATCCCCTGATTTGTTACTTAAACTTGTACTAATCCTTGTGAAGAAGAAACGGTGTACCCGATGTACAAAACCTCTTGACATTCTCAACTGAGTGAGACACCGAAGTGCTAGTTACGTTGTGGGTTAAGCAAGAAAGAATCACAAACGTAACTAAATAGCCAAGTCTTTATCACCCTCTATAAATGCCCAAACAAGTCATCTTCGAGGAAGGGTAGAAAGAAAGAAGACGAAAATAAGTAAACGCGCCCGGAAAACCTCACTTCAATTCCAAATAAGAGATACCGTCCAAACAACCCCGTAGTCAACATTTTCCAATAAATACTTCAAGCCGTGACATAATATTTTCCGTGAAAATGTAAATACCAAAGTATGACAACGAATCTCAACAAATCATCAACTCGCATCAAAACCCATCACCAACTCTTTACATCAAAACTCATGATCAAATCTTATAACCCGACAAATCTCATCCATAAATCTCATCATCATTAAATTATATCAATAAACCACATCAATCAATCTCATCATTAAATCACATAAATCTGATCTCATATTGAGAATCCCATTTGACCGTCATTTAAATCCAAGCTTCATGGCCCGATGTTCAAACTAACTTGTTGTCACAATTCTCAATTTCCGGTCATTTCTCAAACTCAATATTCATCATATTAGTTCATGCATGGTTTTGCATTTCACATTAAACGCATAATTTCTTATTAAATAAACGCTATCGCGTAATTAATTATTTTGAACATTTGATCCGACACTTCCAAAAATTATCCCGATATATTTTTATACTCATATTAAGATTATAAAAATAATATTATGAGTTTACCCAGTGTTTTAAATTTATTTTGTAACTAAATTGTTGTATTTATATAATTACGATGTTTTTCTTAAATACTACACGATAATTATTATTTCACTCAAATTTTGCAAGAAATTTATTTTTATAATTTTTATGACCTTAATATATTTTATCTTGGCCCGTTAAAAGTTATTTTTATCTAATGCTACCCTAAATAATCAAATGTGTCTACAAGTTACCACTTAACTTCATTTAACTTCACAAAATATTACATAACACATTATAAAAAAAAATATATATATAAAAGTGAATGACTAACACCCCTTGTCGACACAAGGGGTGAGTCATGTATTAATTTGCAAATATCTCTTGCTAGTTGAAGTCTTACACACTTAGACTAACTCATACTCAAACTTATCTAAAGGTGAAAAATATTTATTTGCTTTCTCTCTTCTCTTCCAAAACCGGCAACCACCAAGGACCAAGAAGATTTCATCCAAGTTTTCAAGACAAAGTTTTATTACACTCTAGTATCACTTGTTGTATAGGTTTTGCAATAAAAACCTCAAGTGATTAGGAAAAACCCATTGTCCTTAAACCTCATCATATTACTTGTAAGCATCTCATATTCATCATCATATTTCATATTCATTGTTATAGTCATTTCATTTTACTTGAGAAAACATGCAAGTCATATGATGTTTATACCACTTTTTCATTGATTTTAAGAGTTATATATATATTTGTCATCCTATAATTACTCCTTGTTATAAATCACTCTTGGTGATGTCTAGGAACCTATGACACCCTAAGAAGGTGTATGGTAGGATTAGAATAGCTTCGGAGTTGTTTTGAATGGGTTAGAATAGGTTTGGCGCGAGAAAAACTCATTTCGACAAGTTTGCAAAAGGGTCTGTCCTTATTTTCGAAATCTGGAAAATCCGACAGTAGGTAAAATTTTTTGGCCTAGATATTTAGAAAATACACTTTAAAACGAAAACGTGGCCGCTTGAACGGATTAAAACGGAGCTATAACGAAGAAGTTATGAATTTTTCAAGTTGGCGACGAAAACTATAATTTTCTGGAAATTTCAGCATGTTATACTTATTTTGTACGAGTCAAAAATGGAACTTAGGCGTTATAAATTATGTCGACTTATCAAAAATATACTAGTATACTTTGATACAAAGCTAAGGACCTTTAAAACGTAGAAAACGGATTTGTAATGATCAAGTTATACACATTTACAAAAAGTTGACGTAACTTAATTTTATAAGAAAAACTATTAATTTCTAATAGACAAGTTTTACGGCAAATAAGTGACCATGTTGAAGAGCGTTTTTAACATTGATGTAGAAATTTTTATAAAGTGATGTATTCTAGTAAAAGTAAGTTCGCCAAGTATATTTTCCAAAATGTTCGACCGTTTGTTTAGCGGAGTTGTAATGAATTATTTATGGTTACTTAAACTTTGCCGAAAACCACCCTTAAACTATATTTTGGGACACAAGTACCATACTTAACCTATATTTTTCTTTATGTTCGAGACCTCTAGGATGAAAACTTGAATGTTAAAACTACGAGATAAAGATACAAGCTTCCCAAAACCATTGAGTACGTTTCCTAATACTCGACGTGCACCATTTTACGACTAGCTTTTCGAGGCCATTTTAGTCACTTTCATGAAAATTTCAACGACATTATTTTACGACGAAAAGTTATAATTTCATAATAAAATCACTAAATGACTATCGTAGGATGTCATTTCAATATAAATACTTGTAAAGTAATGTATAAATTGTCAAGACTTTATAAGATTATTTTTCGACGATAAACTTTATTTTCAAAAGTGTACAAGTGGTATGGATATCATATGAGTTTGCATGCACGGCATTGTTTCATGACTTATATTAGAGCATATCATTCCTAATAGGTCGCGGTTAGAGTATTGCGTCTCATTTCTGTGCATCCACTCTGTCATCATAACTATTGCAACAGGTGAGTAATCACATCCCATTTTTACCATTTTTACTATATTTTGGGGCGAAATGCATGAACCATTCTTGTGCTAAATTGATTACTACTTTTATTAACTTGTTTGACTAGAAATTGTGAACTCGAATTAAATCCTTAAACATAATTACGAACCTATGACTTGTTTGAACTTATTGGACCGTACTTGTTATGACCCTAAAAGTCTCGCCTTATTGGTGGAGCGTACAAAGTCTCCCTTGTTCGGAGCAACTTTAAGCCTCCCCGGTCCGGAGCAGAATGTCTCCCTATGGGAACGGAGCATTTTCAATCTAAATTCTCCCATGTTCGGAGTGTTCTTAATTGTATATTAATAGTTGTATGATGTACGGTTCGTACATTCGCATTGTTAGTCTCCTATTAGTAGGTAGTATGGATAGCGCTATTAGAGGTCGGCCAACCTCTCATCCACTATGTTACGGGACGCATATTATTTATTCTAGGGGCTTTGCCTGGCATACATTATTATATACGCGTTACTATATTGTGAACTATTATGACCATTTATACTTGACTACTTGATACGCCATATTTTGTGCAATGGGTTGTGAACACACAGGTTGCAAGTTTTGTATGGGCGGAACTTGGAACTGAGTGGATTTACAATGCCTTTGCTTTGTGGATTATTTCCGATGACCGAAACCTTTGACTCTCTCTCTTACGAGTTTTCTTATTTTACGAAACGTGTATACTCACCAACTATTTTCATAGTTGACCCGTTTTTTTCTCATGCATTTCAGGTGATCGTTAGTAAGCTTTTCTACCAGGTCTTGCATAATGAAGTTTTCACTTGTCACTACAAATCATTATGTAATAAAACGCAATATTTTGGAATCTAAACTTTGTACTATATTTGCCGATGTCGGCTAAACTGTTATTGTAATGGTGTACTATTTCTTTTTAATCTTAACGTTGGTATGTTCTATTATCTTGTGCTTATGTTCCTTTCCGTTACACCTCGTGTTTCCGCCTCCGGTGAGGGTGTGACAGATTGGTATCAGAGACAAAGGTTATAGAGAATGCCGATTTTTCAAAAATAAAAATCACAGCTATAACCGGAATAAAGTTTTATTAAACACCGAACAACATCTGAGTCAACTAGTCCTATCGTTGCATCGTTAATCATAAATTATACATAGCCTGATCAACTATGTCTAATTTATGAAGAACCATGCAATGATAAGAGTGGTAGTTTTAAATCATGTTTAGTCGAGTCTTTAGAGTCTGGTCACCTGAAACTGCATTGGTCGGGTGGGTATGCATAGCGTGTTTTTACGTTCACGTCTACATTACAGTACTTTTTTTATACCTTTTCTTTTCCATCTTTTGACTTGTTAGACATAGCATGTCTCTGTTCCTGTCATATTTCGATCACTATAACACACATTACCACCGTTCTAAACCTCATCTGCCTTCGTCCGAGTGTCATTTACTCAACCCGATATTTTGGTCCATTGCAGGATCATGGCTGCCAGAAACACACGCTCAGGAGTCAACAACAACGACAACCCAAACAACAATGACAATCCAAACAACAACGCTGCTGGAATAGCGGATCTACTCACCCAAATTATGACACACCTTGATGCTAGACGAACCAACGCCGGAGAAGGTACTTCAAACACTGGTCATGGATGCAGCTACAAAACTTTTATGACATGCAAGCCAATGGAATTTAATGGTACTGAGGGTGCCATTGGACTGCTAACCTGGTTCGAGAATGTTGAGTCGAAACTTAGTATCACTAAATGTGCTGAAGGAAACAAGGTTGAGTTCTCTGCTGGTCTACTACAGGGTCGAGCATTGACCTGGTGGAACAACCAACTGCAGACTAGAGGAAGAGGGGTTGCAAATGCGTTATCTTGGGAAGCATTTAAGAAACTACTAACTGATGAGTACTGCAGAAAAGATGAAGTGCAGAAGTTGGAAGCGGAATTTTGGAATCACTTGATGGTTGGAGTAGAAATCGATAAGTACACTATCCGTTTCCACGAGTTAACTAGGATGGTTCCTCACATGGTTTCCACTATGGAGAACTTAATCGACCGATATATATGGGGATTGATACCAGAAATTAGGAGGGATGTCACCTCATCAAACCCAACCACTCTGCAAGCCGCTGTGGGTATGGCGTATCGCTTGGCAAATGATGTGATCAGGTCTGGAGGACTAACTAAAGCAAACGATAATGGACAAAAGCGACAGCAGGATCACCAGGGAAGCCGAGACCAGGACCAGCAAAACAAGAGGCAGCGAATAACCAGAAACTATGGAGCAATAACTCAAGGGCCCAAAAGATACGCAGGTCCACATCCTATGTGCACTCGATGTAACTATCACCACTCAGGAGACTGCCCAAGGTGCGACAAATGTGGACAGACGGGCCACATCGCGCGGAATTGCTCAAGCAGGACTGGGAACCAAGGACAAAGAAAAGCATGTTACGAGTGTGGAAGTCTGGATCATCTTCGGAACACCTGTCCAAAGTTGAAAAGAACACCCAACCAAGAAGGTAATCGTCCAAATCTGGCGTTGGCAATAGAAGCCCCACAAGATCAGAACATTGAAGTTCCCATCGCACGTGGTCGAGCATTCTATCTGGGTACCGAGGAAGCCCGCAACGCGTAACGGGTACATTCTTTCGAACAACTACCTTATTTCTGTACGACATGATTTTGAGTGCATAACTTCCTTCCAATTTTTACCACGTTCACGACATTGATTAATTTGAGACCTATCGATAATGACTTTAGTTGTAAATTATGTTGTTAATTTGATTTGTGTAAGCAAATCCAAGAACGAACGGGTCTTTCAAAAGACTTCATTCAAGGATGTTGAATCCTATCATACTAACAACTTGTTTCCTAGCTTGACCTAGTGACAGTTCTTGTTTGATGAGTTGCGAAAATCAAGCTAAGAGTCAAGTTTTTTTTTACTCAAAAGGTCTTTTGAGGGATACGTTCGGTGTTGGGTAAGTTTATTCTATCAAATCTAATCACGGGCATGTATTTAGTTGGATGAGGAACCTATATGCATGAACATTGACGTGATCATTTACACTATTTGTATGAGCATGAACTTTTAGAACCTTTGTCGCGGTTCGGACTATAGTTATCATTAGTTGAATCACGAGGACGTGATTCCGCTGACATGGGAAGAATGTCACAATTCTCAATTTCCGGTCATTTCTCAAACTCAATATTCATCATATTAGTTCATGCATGGTTTTGCATTTCACATTAAACGCATAATTTCTTATTAAATAAACGCTATCGCGTAATTAATTATTTTGAACATTTGATCCCGATATATTTTTATACTCATATTAAGATTATAAAAATAATATTATGAGTTTACCCAATGTTTTAAATTTATTTTGTAACTAAATTGTTGTATTTATATAATTACGACGTTTTTCTTAAATACTAAACGATAATTATTATTTCACTCAAATTTTGCAAGAAATGTATTTTTATAATTTTTATGACCTTAATATATTTTATCTTGACCCGTTAAAAGTTATTTTTATCTAATGCTACCCTAAATAATCAAATGTGTCTACAAGTTACCACTTAACTTCATTTAACTTCACAAAATATTACATAACACATTATAAAAAAAAATATATATAAAAGTGAATGACTAACACCCCTTGTCGACACAAGGGGTGAGTCATGTATTAATTTGCAAATATCTCTTGCTAGTTGAAGTCTTACACACTTAGACTAACTCATACTCAAACTTATCTAAAGGTGAAAAATATTTATTTGCTTTCTGTCTTCTCTTCCAAAACCGGCAACCACCAAGGACCAAGAAGATTTCATCCAAGTTTTCAAGACAAAGTTTTATTACACTCTAGTATCAATTGTTGTATAGGTTTTGCAATAAAAACCTCAAGTGATTAGGAAAAACCCATTGTCCTTAAACCTCATCATATTACTTGTAAGCATCTCATATTCATCATCATATTTCATATTCATTGTTATAGTCATTTCATTTTACTTGAGAAAACATGCAAGTCATATGATGTTTATACCACTTTTTCATTGATTTTAAGAGTTATATATATATTTGTCATCCTATAATTACTCCTTGTTATAAATCACTCTTGGTGATGTCTAGGAACCCATGACACCCTAATAAGGTGTATGGTAGGATTAGCATAGCTTCGGAGTTGTTTTGAATGAGTTATAATAGGTTTGGCGCGAGAAAAACTCATTTCGACAAGTTTGCAAAAGGGTCTGTCCTTATTTTCGAAATCTGGAAAATCTGACAGTAGGTAAAAATTTTTGGCCTAGATATTTAGAAAATACACTTTAAAACGAAAACGTGGCCGCTTGAACGGATTAAAACGGAGCTATAACGAAGAAGTTATGAATTTTTCAAGTTGGCGACGAAAACTATAATTTTCTGGAAATTTCAGCATGTTATACTTATTTTGTACGAGTCAAAAATGGAACTTAGGCGTTATAAATTATGTCGACTTATAAAAAATATACTAGTATACTTTGATACAAAGCTAAGGACCTTTAAAACGTAGAAAACGGATTTGTAATGATCAAGTTATACACATTTACAAAAAGTTGACGTAACTTAATTTTATAAGAAAAACTATTAATTTCTAATAGACAAGTTTTACGGCAAATAAGTGACCATGTTGAAGAGCGTTTTTAACATTGATGTAGAACTTTTTATAAAGTGATGTCTTCTAGTAAAAGTAAGTTCGCCAAGTATATTTTCCAAAATGTTCGACCGTTTGTTTAGCGGAGTTGTAATGAATTATTTATGGTTACTTAAACTTTGCCGAAAACCACCCTTAAACTATATTTTGGGACACAAGTACCATACTTAACCTATATTTTTCTTTATGTTCGAGACCTCTAGGATGAAAACTTGAATGTTAAAACTACGAGATAAAGATACAAGCTTCCCAAAACCATTGAGTACGTTTCCTAATATCGCGTGCACCATTTTACGACTAGCTTTTCGAGGCCATTTTAGTCACTTTCATGAAAATTTCAACGACATTATTTTACGACGAAAAGTTATAATTTCATAATAAAATCACTAAATGACTATCGTAGGATGTCATTTCAATATAAATACTTGTAAAGTAATGTATAAATTGTCAAGACTTTATAAGATTATTTTTCGACGATAAACTTTATTTTTAAAAGTGTACAAGTGGTATGGATATCATATGAGTTTGCATGCACGACATTGTTTCATGACTTATATTAGAGCATATCATTCCTAATAGGTCGCGGTTAGAGTGTTGCGTCTCATTTCTGTGCATCCACTCTGTCATCATAACTATTGCAACAGGTGAGTAATCACATCCCCTTTTTACCATTTTTACTATATTTTGGGGCGAAATGCATGAACCATTCTTGTGCTAAATTGATTACTACTTTTATTAACTTGTTTGACTAGAACTTGTGAACTCGAATTAAATCCTTAAACATAATTACGAACCTATGACTTGTTTGAACTTATTGGACCGTACTTGTTATGACCCTAAAAGTCTCGCCTTATTGGTGGAGCGTACAAAGTCTCCCTTGTTCGGAGAAACTTTAAGCCTCCCCGGTCCGGAGCTGAATGTCTCCCTATGGGAACGGAGCATTTTCAATCTAAATTCTCCCATGTTCGGAGTGTTCTTAATTGTATATTAATTGTTGTATGATGTACGGTTCGTACATTCGCATTGTTAGTCTCTTATTAGTAGGTAGTATGGATAGCGCTATTAGAGGTCGGCCAACCTCTCGTCCACTATGTTACGGGACGCATATTATTTATTCTAGGGGCTTTGCCTGGCATACATTATTATATACGCGTTACTATATTGTGAACTATTATGACCATTTATACTTGACTACTTGATACGCCATATTTTGTGCAATGGGCTGTGAACACACAGGTTGCAAGTTTTGTATGGGCGGAACTTGGAACTGAGTGGATTTACAATGCCTTTGCTTTGTGGATTATTTCCGATGACCGAAACCTTTGACTCTCTCTCTTACGAGTTTTCTTATTTTACGAAACGTGTATACTCACCAACTATTTTCATAGTTGACCCGTTTTTTTCTCATGCATTTCAGGTGATCGTTAGTAAGCTTTTCTACCAGGTCTTGCATAATGAAGTTTTCACTTGTCACTACAAATCGTTATGTAATAAAACGCAATATTTTGGAATCTAAACTTTGTACTATATTTGCCGATGTCGGCTAAACTGTTATTGTAATGGTGTACTATTTCTTTTTAATCTTAACGTTGGTATGTTCTATTATCTTGTGCTTATGTTCCTTTCCGTTACACCTCGTGTTTCCGCCTCCGGCGAGGGTGTGACACTTGTAAATCAATCATACTCCCGTAATGATGAATTTCTTTTTAAAGAAAATTAAGCCCAAGCCGTGAATTTGAATCCTCCGTGAAATATTACCATGACCCAAAATACCAATCAATATACCACTTAAAATCAATAGTTATCAAAAACATGTATAGAAAATACAAGTTTTGATATTTCACCTTTTTTAATCCGTTTAAGAATGATTGTTATATGCCCATTTACATGTCAACCCAAACTACAAATGCTTATAATTTAACACATCAAACCCATCAGCCCATCAATCCATCAGCGTATGAGAATCATTGGGCCCGAACAAGTAATGAGGCCCACATCAAATTAGTTGAATCTGATCCAATACACAAATACCAGATCCATGACAGAATTAGTGTAACCGGTATTAATATTGGACAAACCCTAATATTTCTCACAACCACTCAAAACCTAGTCTTATTCTCACTAAAAAATCGCCTCCCTCACCAACTGCTTTCTCCAAACGCAGCTTTCAACACAAAAACTTTATCAAAATGATTCTTAACAAAAGATATCTCAATCTTACAACACATGTTAAACATCGACCTTTCATTCGTGCCTCCATATGAACGCATCTTTAACTCACCACAGGGATGGTTCGAGTGTAGTCATTTAAGCCACAGGGATGGCATGAAGGTGGAACGAATAGTCCACAAGGAAGGCATGAAACGAGACACAATCCAGGTAGGTATATTGTTCCTTTACATCATTTTTGTTTAGGTATTTTAACGAATTAAAGAAGTGAGTGTAACAAGATTGTTATAACTCTTTCTTTGTACTCGAAAATACAAATGAAGCAAAGCTTCAATATGGATCTGTGATGATCTTGTTCAACAAAAAAATATTTCAAAAGATATATAAAAAGGTTGAAACAATCTGAGATCTGATTTGCATTAAATTTTGTTTTGAGTCGTGATTCTTGATTGAAGTTAATGAAGTTAGGATAGACATGATTGGATGTTGTTGGAGTTTTTGTAAAAGGTTGGTTGTGATTTGAGGTGAGGTCGTGGACTGATGATGGAATAACAACCTGAGGTCGAGTTGTTGAATGGTTTTTATTTTGTGGTTGTGTCATGTGGTCGAATCTTCTTCTTCCTTTCTGTCTAAACTTTGTCAAAAACCAAGTCGCTACTTAAAATAAGTAAACAAGTCGCTACTTAATTTTAGAGTCAAGTGGCTAGCCACTTTCTGTCAAGTTGCTAGCTAAGTCGCTACCCCAAAACTGATAAGTCGCTAGATCTACAAAACATGAGTCAAGATGCTATTTCAGATTTAGACACAAGTCGCTAACTTATCAATATAAGTCGCTAGGTCATTTAGGTCACACAACTCGCTATGCTCAAAAGCAAGTCGCCATGCTCAAAAGCAAGTCGCTAGGTCATTATTCTGTATCAAGTCGCTATTATAACTCGCTACTCAAGTATACTGAATCAAGACGACTTGTAAAGACAAGTCGCCAGGTCTGTTTTTTGGGTTCATCAAGTCGCTAAATATTGGCACAAGTCGCTACTGCGATACAGTGAAACTGGACATCTTTAGAGCAACTCGCTATGAAGAAATGACCGAGAATATTGCATAAAAGATTCATCATTATGATGCTATTTGTGAAAGCAATTTTGACCCAGAAAAGCAGTTTTGACCCATGAAAAGCATTTTTTACCCATGACAAAGACCAGGTTTGACAAACAGATAAGACCAAGTGACCAACAACATGTAAAGACCAGTTTGAACCAAGAAGTATTGACCAAAAGATGAAACCAAATACATGTTAAAAACAGTTAACCACAAGAATAAGAAAGACATAATCTTTTGACCAAAAAAATGTTACAGAAACAGTATTTAGAACACTATTCGAACCAACATAAATCAATGAAACACAATAACCATGGTACAAAAACCACACAAATCAACACAACACAATAACCATGGCTCTTGATATCAATTGTAGGATCGATATATTATTGTGTTGATGATTCGGGTGGTCTTGGATGATCAAAATACATGTTTGCCATATTTAGAGAGAGAAAGATAGAGAGGGTGTTCTTGCTAGAGACTTGGTTCTCAAATGTAAAAGGTTAGATTGAAATGAAGCACCACCCCTTCCATGGATGGAAGGGGTATTTATAGTTACAAACATAACGACCTCCTATCGGCCTGTGGATCAGGTATACAGTGGGTAAAGACCCGTCCTTCCTCCACAGTGTAGCACTACACTATTCTACGCTACATAAAAACTAATTAACTACTACATAACGTAAATAACTACAAATCTACGAGCTAACATATGCTAGACTATAATTTGGGTGACCGACACTTTAACATGGAATTTCTAATTCCTAACAGTTTGGTACAACCCATGTGGAATATTTGGGTCATGTTATATCTCAAGAAGGAGTGTCCACAGATCCATCTAAAGTACAAGCTATGGCAGATTGGCCTGTACCAGAAAACATTAAACAGTTAAGAGATTTTTTGGGCTTAACAGGGTATTATAGAAGATTCATTAAAGGATATGCTTTGATAAGCAGACCATTGACTCAACTTTTGAAAAAGGGAGGATTTGTGTGGAGTAGTGAAGCAGAAACAGCCTTTGCAGCCTTAAAACAAGCTATGATTAGTGCTCTAGTGTTGAGGTTGCCTGATTTTGCAAAAGAATTCACTATAGAAACAAATGCATCTAGTGTAGGAATAGGTGCAGTATTACTTCAAGAAGGTCATCCAATAGCCTTCTTAAGTAAAGCTTTATCTACTAAACACTGACTAATGTCTACTTATGAGAAGGAGTTTCTAGCTGTGGTACAAGCTTTTGGAGAAATGGAGAGGTTATCTTTTGGATAGACATTTCAAAATTAAGACAGATCATATCAGTTTGAAGTACTTGACAGATCAAAGGATATCAACACCTGCTCAGCTGAAATGGTTGCCAAAACTTATGGGGTTTGACTACGAGATAGTATACAAGAAAGGAGTGGATAATGTTACTGCTGATGCCTTGTCAAGAATACAGAATCCTGCTGAGCTATTGAGCATTATTAGTACTTCAAACATTACCACAGAATTATATGACAAGATAGTGGCTAGTTGGGAACAAGATCAGACTTTGAAAGCTTTGATCACTGAGTTACAAAGCAATTCAAATGTGAAGGGTCATTATACTTGGTCAAACAGTCAATTAAGGAGGAAAAACAAGTTGATGGTTGGAAATGATGAGAATCTGAGACAAGAGTTGTTAGCTGTAATACATGATGGTTCCTTGGGAGGGCATTCAGGGGTCAAAGTAACAACTCAAAAGATGTGTTCACTGTTTTATTGGAAAAAAATGAGGAAAGATGTCAAGAATTGGGTCAAAAATTGTGATGTGTGCCAGAGGTGTAAACCAAATATAGAAACCTATCCAGGTTTACTACAACCTTTACCCATCCCAAACAGTATCTGGACAAGCATTTCAATGGACTTTATTGAAGGGTTGCCAAAGTCACAAGGTAAAGAAGTCATCTTGGTGGTGGTGGATAGGTTGAGTAAGTATGCTCATTTCATAGCTCTTTCCCATCCCTTTACTACTGCACATGTGGCACAAGCTTTCATAGACAACATCTTTAAACTCCATGGGTTACCTGACAGAGATAAGGTCTTTCTTAGCCTGTTTTGGAAAGAGTTGTTTAAAATGTTGAAAGTGGAATTGAGAATGTCTACTGCATATCATCCACAATCATATGGTCAAACTGAAGTGGTGCATAGATGTTTAGAATGTTACTTAAGGTGTATGACTGGTGAACAACCTACTCAGTGGTGTAAATGGTTACCTCTAGCTGAATGGTGGTACAACACCAACTATCACACAACAATTCACACTACTCCTTATGAAGCTGTGTATGGGAAGCCACCACCTATCTACATTCTATATATTGGGGGAGAAAGTAGAGTGGAATTAGTGGATAAGACTTTAAGGGAAAGGGAGACAGCTGTGGAAACCTTGAAGTTTCACATAAAAAGAGCTCAAGATAGGATGAAGTCTCATCATGACAAGCATAGAACAGACAAGGAGTTTGAATATGGTGATTGGGTATATCTCAAACTGCAACCTTATAGGCAATTGACAGTAGGAAGGGTAAACAACACAAGTTTTCACCTAAGTACTTTGGTCCTTTCAAAGTAGTGCAAAGGGTGGGGCAAGTAGCATATAAATTGGAGCTTCCAAATGAGTCTCAGATACACAATGTTTTTCACATTTCTTAGCTTAAGAAGTGCAGGCATCCTAGTCCAAATCAAACAAGTGGCAGTTTACCACCTTGTGACAATGATGGTATGTTTATGGTGGAACCTTTAGCAATTCTGGATAGGAGATTGGCCAAGAAAGGCAATGTGGCAGAAGTTTATGTTTTGGTGCAATGGGCTAATGGTACAGTGAAGGATGCAACTTGGGAGTCAATCACTGAGCTTCAACAAAGATTTCCTGAATTTGATTGCACAACTTGAGGATAAGTTGTTTCTTTAAGGAAGGTGAATTGATAAGCTACTAATCCATGGTCAAAGAGTCAAAGGAGTTAGCTATGTTGCTTGGCATTGAGGAGCACACAAATGGTTGTTAACCAAGAGTGTGAGGTGCACGTGATATTCTTCAGCAACCCATAACTAGCTTGGCGGGAAAATTAGTTCTTTAAATAGTTGTTTAGTTTTCCATTTCATTCAAGCTTGCAATGTGAATTTCCTTTTCTCTATATTTTGTAAACCCTCACAAGAATCATATAACAGATTTTCCCGCCTTTGATAACTAATTGCAATTTCATTAATCCTTTCTCATTCTTGGATTGATCAAACCAATTAGAATCCTTTAATGGATCTTCATTGATCCCTATTGGTGTCTATCAAGTGGTATCAAAGCCAGGTTATTGATATGAACCTATCCCATACTAGGCTCGTATCGATGTTCATAAGTTCAAGTGTAGAACTCACTCAAAAAGCTAGCTTGATGAAGAGGGGACACTTAGACATTATAAACCACAGCCCAATCCCATACTTGGGCGATGTGGGATCGTAACAATACCCCACCCTTTGAAGAAGCAACGTCCTAGTTGGTCATGGCTATGTTGGTCATGGTTGGCACCCCTGTTTGGGTCCAAGCCACCACTCCATAGGCTACCACTCCGAGCTCGTTGGTCATGGCTATGTTGGTCACGGTACGTGTGCACCCTTTCTGACTTCTGGTCCAAGCCACCACTCCACAGGCCACCACTCCATAGGCCACCACTCCGAGTGTTGGAACCTCGAAAGGTTGGGCTGGCTCTGAAACCAATTGATATGAACCTATCCCATACTAGGCTTGTATCGATGTTCATAAGTTCAAGTGTAGAACTCACTCAAAAAGCTAGCTTGATGAAGAAAGGACAATTAGACATTATAAACCACCGCCCAATCCCATACTTGGGCGATGTGGGATCGTAACACTAAACTACAATCAAGTATCCCCTAAAATTGACTTAGTAGTTTCTAAATTTAGCTGACCCGTAAGATTTTTAAGATCAAGTTACCTCCATCATTTCAACTTTGGCAGTTTTCCACCACTCTAGTACAAAAGAATAAGTTTCCTAATATACGCAACAAATCACCAGAAACGCAATATATACGATCATTACATTTGATATTTCAACCAAAATATAGGATATAAAATATTTTTCTTATACATAACGTATACAATCATTACATTTGATATTTCAATCAAAAGCAAGTATATGATATCAAATATTTTTCTTATACACAAACTAGATCCAAAGCCCGTCCGATGAATGGACTAGTTTAATGATTTTATTTATATCATATGACAACACGTGAATAGAATCGTAGAAGGAAACATATGCATAAATGCAATACATAAGATGAATCAACATAGTGTATATACTACTCGTATGTCTATTACCAATGCCCTAGTTCCAAAAAAGAAGTTGATTACAATTTCCTAGAATCACAAAAATTCAGCTTAATTTAAACTAATCAACATCCGGATTCCTTCATCCGGTAAAGATTGTGCTAACATGACCATGGAAAGCGGGCTTCCGTTGGATTATCCCATTATTTTCCAGAATGGAACTAAGATGTAGGTATGGTGAACATAAGATAGTGGAAGAAAGAAGGATCATGGAAAGCTATTCTATGCAAACTGTTGTGTCCCTTCAAAATGTTCTTCAATACATCATTAAACTTCCGACTATGACATTCATGGAAGTTCATAACAATGTCCAGTATACCTATAAACAAAAGACAATTTAAATAACCTATTAGTTTTCATGTTTCATTAAATTCCTTTGTCATTTTTGTTAAGATTTAACAAGTAGATTATCACTACGAGTACACAATGGATAGATTATTATGGATAAACAAGAAACCACATAAAAGTACTACTAACTTTAGTCAATTGAATTACTAAGACAATTGACGTGTTCTTGAATCTTGAATTTGCTTCTTCTTGTGTTGGATCCTACTATATATAGATCTTTACTGCCTGTTAAGGATGGTGAATAGCCTATGTAATTACAAGCTAAACACAAGAGAGACTCTTGCTTTGAAAAGCTAATGTCTATGCGGAATATAGATACAACTAATAAGAAGAACATGACTAATAAAATTAAAAGATCCTTCTATGGATTTCTATTAATGAACAAGGAGAATTGTGTTTTTGTGTCTATGTATTCCCATTCCCTATGCCGTGGGTTCTATATATATTGATGACACCCTAATCGGCATTTACCAAAACGTGTGAGAATGATATGCATATCTCTTCCTAATTTATCTCATGCATATCCTCATCTCTAACAAACTAATATCTTATCCTGGAATAACTATTTGACACTGCCAAGAGTAAGTACGCTACCAGTAGGAACTACCAGTACTAACTATTATAATAACCTTACCAGCAAGAACTATATACCTTCCAGTAGAAACTACTACTATACCAGTAGAAACTACATACCCACTAGTATTACAATTATAACTAAGTATTACAAATATTCCTAACAATCCTCCCCTAAACTGGAATTTGACTATGTTAATTTCCAGTTTCTAGATAGATCTTCAGTTTTGAACAATGAGGATTAAAACTTGAACTTGAATACTTGAAAATTCTGCACAGATCAGCATCTTTTTTTTTTCTGCATCCTTGGAATTAGATAAGGCTGATAGAACCAGAATACCAAAAACAGCAACAATGATGAACCCGTAGAAACTCTAGAACTAGCAACATTGATTTGAACTACCTCAGCAACATGAGTAGATTTGATAAGCCTTTACCAAGTAGCTGCTCACTCTTGGGTTAGTTAATCCTTTGGTGGAATCATGACATCACCCTTGTGAATTAAAAACCAGTCCAACTCTTAGAACGTGAATCAATTGTGAATTGGAGTACCCTAACGATTTTTGGCAAATCATCACAACCATAAACGGATTTGATATGTCTTTACCTGTAGCCGTTTGCTCAGGACTAGCTAGTTCTTTGTTACCCAGTAGGGGTTTAACCATGGTGAACTGATGATCAGTTTCACTCTCAGCAAGTGAAGCATGGGTGAGTGAAATACCCTATAGTTTTGAGCAAACTATTACAGCTGTCAACGGATTTGAGAATCACACCAGAGGCGTATCCTCATGGTGAATCAACTCTTTCTTGTCTATGAGACATGGTGAGTTGAATACCATTTGTTGTGTGGTGGCAACCAACACTCAATCTTTGAAAAGAGTTTAAGGTTTGTACCATGTGTTCCAGAAACAAAACAATTTTCCACACCAAGACTCAAAATTTATTTGAACATCATCAAAAACTTTCAGTTTCAAAAAGCCATTTATCAAAACACTTGTTACTAAAATAGAAAGTAAAAACCATTTAAGAAAAATAGTACAATATAGATATACAAAAAATAAGTTTGATAGAGTACCATGATCAAGCAGGAGAAACTTGGGCAGCAGCAAGTTGATGCTTGATAAGCCTAATCAATTGCTCAGCAGTAGTCATATCATTGCCCACAACATCATTGTCAAGCTCTAACTTGTGCCTAAGCATCTTTTCCATTAACTTCACTGAGAGAGGATAAGACACATTTGTAAACATGTACACCACTTTGCCAGAAACAGTTTCCAAAATATGAACATTGGAAGGAGTATACAGCCTCCAGCTGCAAATCTGCCAAAGATGTTGATCAGCCCAAACCAAGAAACCTTTACCACCTTCTTGAGAGTCCAACAACACCTGAAGATCACCCAATAATAGCAACCCAGCACCATCAACAGGATGAGTGTCATAATAGTTGAGCTCCATGCCATACAACTTTATCAAATCCTGTCGATCCACCAGATGAAGAATCTCCCTTAGAATGGTAAAATGTTTTGTAGACTGATCCATCATGTAAATAGCATTAATTACACCCAAAGGAGTAGAGAGCACCTCTCAACCAACAAGAGGAGACCAAGGAACAGGATCCTCATCAGTGGAGTCCTCATCCAAATCAATCTTGATGAATGTATTATCTTCTGCTTGTAAATCCAAATCTTTAAGCATTGACTTTGGCTTGTGTAGAGGATGTGTGTTAAAATAATTTTTCCTTGTGCGAGTGGATATGGGAGCAGAACCAACTGGTGGTGGTGGAGGTACATTTGAATCAGAAGGAATGGGATTTTCAATATACTTTTGCTTCTTAGATGAAGGTTCTTTTAACTCAGGACCTGTCCTCTTCAAAGACATGTTAAAAGCCTGCACCTGAGTGAATGCAAGAGATTTTTGAATCTTTTCCTCGCTTCATCATCGATAAGAGTTTCACCCTAGCCACAGTCCATCCAGTAGAGTAGACAAAGACGCTCTAGTTTTTGATAAAAGTTCTCATGAAATCTCTTTGTTAAGCCTGAGTCATTGGCCTGTTTCTCCTTTCCTCTGCCAACTGCTCAGCAAGAGCTTGCCTCTTCTTCTTGATCAAAGCAGCCATTCTAGCTGGAAAGTTATCTTCAGTCACATCATCACCCAATAGAGCCTTGGAGAGAGATGCATTAGTTTTAACCTGAGCCATGATGTTGAGCCAGTAAGACTCATTATAATACATGGCAGAAGTAAGAACTTCTTGTTGTTTGTTTTTGTTCATCTCTTCTCTTATTCTGGCCAAATAAGCTAGTTCTTCAGCATGTAACCGATGTGCAGCCTCTGCACCAAGACTATCTTCTTCCATCTGCCTTTGTGTCCTCACTCTGACAGTATGGTCCTCGTCCACCATTGGAGATTTTCCTTTGTTTGAAACACCAGCAAGATCAACACTAAAAGGAGAATCAGCAGAAATAGAGGAGCTACCAGAAGGAAAATCAGCAGGATTTGTGGAGACACCACCAGAAGGAACATCAGAAGTACCACCAGGAGGAAAATTAGAATCAGCAGCAAGAGCTGCATTAACCAATTTGATCAGAGCATCCAAATCCACATCTTTCTCTCCTCCTACTGCTTGATCAGAATCACTCATAACTCCTATCTTGTTCTTGGTCTTAAGGTGTACTGCCATTGCTTTGACCTTCTTGACCAACTTACCCACCACATTCTTAAAGAGCTTCTTGTGGTCATTGAGCTCAGTTTCCAACAAGTTTACCCTCTGCATGATGTTAATACAAATAAGCCGTAAAAACGTTTATTTATATTTTACGATCTTCTAATGTTTTGTCGATAACAAACGTAAAATCATTTTAACAAAACGAATAAAACATGTAAATGGTTTGAGCCAATAGTTTACTAACACACTTAAGTTTTCACATAAAACACTAAAACAAGTATAAGTGATTTTATGTTACATATGTACAACAACTAGTGTTTACATATTTGGGTAAATATATACATAACTAGTATGTATTATAATGGGTAATATAAATGGGTAGAAACTTAAGTATTTGACCCATTGACCAAATACATTGAATGTAGTTGGGTACAACCCAAAGTCCATGACCCATACCCATGGAGTATGACCCATAACCCATTGCATGACATCATGCTTAAGTCATATATGGATATTATCCATGAACCATGGTTTTTAACCCATGACCCATGGACTAGATGCATTGCATCTTGTAGATACATTGTATCTACTTGGATACCCATGATCCATAACCCATGACCTATGACCCAAAACCAATGGGAAAAAGGGAGCGTCCCACGGATCTCCAGTAATACACTGGAAGGATCCCTCAAGTGGATCCGGATGTGGGAACAGAGAGCTAAATTTCTTCTATAAATAGTGAGCCATTTCTTCCTTTTGGGTTGGCACTCCCACACATACTTTCCCCAAGTATTGTAACCTTCTAACCTCAGATCCTAAGGATCTCTCTATGTAGTTTGACTTTTGTTTTTGTGCATTCTCTAGGTTCCTCTTAAAGGCGAGATCACCACCTCTTGAACTCGAGCAAGCTCAAGTCCATGAGTTGCCATGCTTCGTCATCATCAAGACTACCTGAGGTTCTCTTTGTTGATACTTCTTTCTCCCTCAATAGAAGTGTTGTCCAAGGTAATGAAGGACGAAGAGTCAAGACAAAAGCATTAGTGAAAGGTGCTAAACGTGTCATAATCATAAGCATTGAAGCAAGCAAGGAGTAAAACGAAGGCATTAGTGAAAGGTGCCAAACGTCCGTGCTGCGGCATTAGTGAAAGATGCCTAGAAGTCAAGTCAAGTGGCATTATAGTGAAGGATGCCAGGTTGTATACCTGATGATCGATATACAAATAGAGATAGGTTGTATCCAAGGATATTGATACCCTTGATGGTGTCGTAATAAGGAGTTGGTCCTTTGGGGTTATGTTGTGTAGTGTTGGGTAGTAGTTCCTCCATCGAGAACTCCAGACTCTTAGCCTAGTACCGGATAATAAAGGGTAGGCGACGCTTGTGATAGGTGTGGTTATACCTTGTGAAGAACCCGTGGCTTGCCTAGTACAGTAAAAGAGTAGGCGACGCTGTGAAGGCTTCTCCGCCATAAGGAGTTGGTGTTGTGTAGTGATTACTTAACTCTCAAGTAGGTGACTGGGAGTGGAGTAGGGCAAGAAGGTGTCCTTGTAGCCGAACCACTATAAATAATCGCGGTGGTTATTTACTCTTATCTTTCATTACACATTTATATATCTATCTATCAATGTCCAACATACACATCAAAATAGATTGACATAAGTCGATCTAAATATTTTAAAACAAAGTTTTAATCGGTAAAACTATTCAACCTCCCCTTCTAGTTTTCCACAATTGGTATCAGAGCTTCTTTACCAAGTTTCTTAGAGTATGTTGTACTTTAAAAACTTGATACGATCCGTGTATGTTTGAAAACTACAAAGAAGGAAATCTTTTAAAACAAAATTTTGTTATGTTGGATATTGATAGATTATTCTAACATTTTCTTTTCAAGAAATCTTCATGCTAGGATCTCTCCAAAGTCTTCATTTCCTTCAAAGAATAATGAAGTCAACTTTCAAGGAAGAACCTAAAAGTAATCGCAATCTACTTATTCTAAGTACAACTGATTACTTTAAAACCTCATGAAGTATTTTTGGTCTTATGGTCTCCTTAAATCATACTGTTGGGAATTGCGGAGTACAAAACTCCAAGCAAGAATGAAGAAAGAAGAAACAACGAGGGGTTATTATGTAATAGTTAGTAGCTTTCTTAGTAAGCTATTATTTGGGTTTTGTAACCTCCCTCTCCTATATAAAGAGGGTAGGCATCTTGTTACAAACCATCCTTTTGATTATTCCCTTTCATCTTTTCTTTTCAATTCATAGTAAAACTCTTAAATGAGAGTCTAGACACACAATTATAGTGTGTATACATTAGTTGTAGTAGTAATTTATATTTTTCAATAAAGAAAACCTTATTAGTGATGTTGATTATGTTTTTAATCATTCCACTGTGCATCTAATCAATCAATGTTACTCATACCCTAGTTGAGTCCGGATCTTGGTTTCTACACATACCAAGATCTTAAAGGTATGTTCACTTTTCATTAGCTAGTTTACATCTACATGAATATGTTGATACCATCTTTTATCTTAGACGTTAATAATTGCTAGTTTCTTAAAAATCTCTTTTCGCCACTTTCCCGACTTACTCATCATCGGGAATAGTATTCCTCCGGATATCACAAACTAACTGCCGTCACAAATGGATCCTTGATAATTAAACTATCAAATCCCATTGACCAAACATCTTTTCAATTAGAAACCTCAAAACTATTTTTGTTCCATAAGCTAGTTTATAACTTATTACAAAAATAATGGCAAACACCCTTTTTCGTCTACAATAGCGGATCCCTCTTAGTACTAGCGGATCCCTAATACAAAGGATCCGGGAACCGTAGTGACAAACCGCCTATACTTTTCAAAATCAATTCTGCTCATTTTCCCTCTCCTCACAAAACACAAAAACAACCCAAGAGCTATTTTCATCTCCATAGGCCTCCATATCCTCAAGCATCCATCTCTAGAACATCATTGTAAGTAATTACACTAACATATTCTAATTTTCATCATCCTCATCCTAGGGTTTATGGTTTCTCAATTTTTTTTAATCAATTGATAAAATTAGGTTTTCCAAAATTGATCACTAGAAAGGGTTTTCACATAACTAAGATTACATTGTGCTTACAACATTGTTAATACAAATCAAAATCATAAACCCATCTCAAGAAATTTTGCCTAATTGGGATATTTGTTTTTCTAGGATCAAACATGCCTAAAGCCACCCAACAAGACCACCATGATACCATACATTAACTCACACAATACTATCGAAAAGAGGGTTTGTCAAAAACCGATCGCAAAGTCTTCAAAAGACTTGAAAAACGACTTGTTAGGTCACTAGTTTTACAACACAAGCATCAAGAGAAGAGATGAAAGAGGTCTGGTTGAACTTATCCAAACAGCCACCTAAATATAGAGAGAGAAAGGTTAAAGGAAAGATCATAGAAAGAGAACAACCAACCTTCAAAATGAAGGTTTACAAGAGAAATGAGGAGGGAAGCTGGGGGGCAACACTCCACCTCCCTTCCTATCACCTTGTCACGTTTCTTATGGGCCTTCTTACATAAGTTGACCTTAAACCAAACAATTGCCACATAAAGCTACCTATTACACAATGAAATATAAATACTTGAAACACTAGGATGATTCCAACTCAGCATATAGCGAAAACTGCAAAACGATGACGCCTCACATTCTTCCTTCAGTGAGAAGAATTGCCCGGATTCGAACAATCTCCTGGAGATAGTTATCTTGAACGATTTATGCTTTGACGTCATCTTAAACTTTGTTCTGATCATTGTTCTGGGAGTGATGCTAGTATTGTTAAGAACAAAGATCGCCCCACCTGTTCCCAAGAAACCATGCTCACACGCCTTGACATGGAATTCAACATCATGAAGTTCTTTAAGTCTTTAACTTTATAGATTCTTTTGTGTGACTAATCATTCTCACTCCGTGGTAGGTTGTGTTTTGAATAGAACTCCATTAGTGATGATGTTGGCCGAGCATGAAAGAATCAAGACGCATCATCCCGCTCGGAGCCCATAAGAAGCATTTCAAACGGTTAGTAATGTTTCTCCGCACTTACAAGTTTGAACTCGAGAGTGTCAAGCAAAGATAGTGTGAGGACACAACCTAATTCTTACAGCGTCGCTTTCAACCGAGTCCCATAAGTGAGATAACGCCGACGGTACGGGTACATCACCCATGTCGATGACAAATAAACAGGTACAATCAAGCATCACCTCACGATCAGAGACCGTTAACACTCGTAATCCACGAGGAGTTACCGAAGTGACCTCACTATTGCTCGATGTGATGTTGACCGGCAGGAGTTTCCATTCAATCACCGAGGATCACATGTGAACCTCTCTCATAAATGTTCTCGACGATTGCTAAGATCCGTGAAGGACTCGATATGAACCACCGATGATCTTATTAGTTGATCATCAAGTGATTAAATGTCAAGTGTTCCTAAGAGATCTTTTTGATGAATCTCGCGGGTTCTGACTCAATAGTGCTGCTTTGTTTTCTGGCCGAGACTGTGAGGAGGGTCTCCTTCTTCAATTAATCTCTGGGAGAAAGCGATAGTTTCGTAGGGTTCCCCCGCTGAGAATGAAACAAGCTTCGTTGAGAAACTTGAGCTGGATAAGAAGGTTTAGTGCATGCCACCGTCCATGACGACTTTAATCTTCAATACCGGTGTCACTAAGTGACAACCCAAGAGCATAAGAATTGAACCCTTGTCTCGCTTCCTAGTTGAATAACTGAGGGCTATTTCTTTTCACCCTTTTCTTTGCATTTTTTTTAATTCTTCAACTCCTTCTTTCTCCGATTCTCATTTTCTCCTTTTTACAATCATACCTAAGGACTTCTAACACTAACTAATGGTAGTATCCTTGGGTAGATCCTCTCCTGGCCGGATCATAGGACGGTTATTCCTAACCTTAGTCACCTTATAACTCAACCTATGTTTGCCATTAAAACCATCAGATGAGGAAAATGTCTCTCAAGGGTTGTTAATGAAAACATGTTTGAACCATTTTGAGATGATGTTTTTGCATAAATACTCCCCTCCACATGTGCTCAATAGTTTTAATCGGCTAAATGCATCAGGAGGAGCTGACGCACTTTTGAATTGATTCACTCCAAGATAGACAATCCCCCACGGACACTGTTACGTTGCATAGTTAAAGAGTTACATTGTCGCCTTTTTAGGTGACAACTAGCTCTAATAACTACCTTGAAGGTTTAGACAAACCTTGGAAGGTTGTCAAACCATAGTTCATGTCTATCAAAAGTTTCTCGAATTTCTATTCGCATAAGTCCTTCATGACACGCTTACATCACTAGCTTAACTAGTTGAAGTTATTACCGTCCAGACAAGTCTTTCGAAGTTACTAACAGCTTATATCACATTGTTGGTTAAGTCCGAGATGATTCATTTGCATTTTGTACAACATATTTCTTATCACACAATTTCTCCCCCAAAAAAAATATTATATTAAAGTGTTATTTTTGAAACGCTTGAGAATATAAACATGACCATTTGAGGCTATGGAAGAATGACCATTAATCGTGAACAATTTGTGAACAAAGTTTCAAATACTCCCCCCCAACAAGTGATATAAACGGTTGAGGTTTTGAAAGTCTTAAGGGAAAGTACTCGTTCTTTTGAGCAAAACCTTGAATAATGAAAGGTTTGATAGGTTTTACTCAAAAGTAAGAAGCTTTTCGCTTTCCTTTAAGGATTGTGGCAATCGGCGTGCACCATGGGTCCTTTCGACAATTACCGTCGTATTAATCGTTATGTGTGCACAAGCCATGTATATTATATCATACATCCAAAATTATGAAGGAAACAATTCAAGGGTACCGAAGTGCGATGATGTTCCTGTGAGCGCCATGTATGCTGAAAAGTCGGTGATTTTTCCCGGTCGCACCACCAACATAGCTCTCCAATCGTCTCGAACCATCCCGCTCTGAACAAACGCGTTCATCAATCATAGATGATCCTTCTCACATCCTCCTTCGGAGAATTCACAGATCCCACTTTCAAAGCGATATCCTTCAACAACCTCGTATGCTAATCCGTCCCTAACCGCCTTCAAAAGTATGATCCCCAATTTCAAGATCACTACGCCATTAATGATAGAGTTGGTCAACATGTCGGATTGTTGGGGCTTCATTGAGCCCTTGGGAATGTCGATGAAGTCCAAGTGCTCTGATCAACAATTTTGTATAGCATCGATGTGTAGGGAATCTTTGAGCCAAGTTTGTTGAGAAATGACATCATGTCATCCCAAATCGAGCTTCGAGAAGGTATGTGTTTTTGTTGACCAATGCCCGATACAGCTTCTATGAGCCAGTGCTTCATAGTCACCGTCACGCACCGTGAATAGACTTGGTGATGATCATGTAGAGTGTTCTCCGGGGTTGAGGAATACTCTTAAGCTCTACGTGAGAGTGCTTGGTGATTACCCTTCAGTAGCCTCGCCATAACCGCATATTGATTAAGAATTAGAGAGCTCGAACAAAGTGTGGCATAGTTTGCTTGATCGATATCGAATTGGGGAGAACAACCCTTAAGTCCAAGCAGTGTAATGGTGACTTGTTTGTGATTCGTGAGTCACCGCCGCGATAGCTTTGTCCTTGACCCTTTCCATAGTGTTCGGAACCTGTTGGATGTAGATCTCGTGGAACAGCTTGCAGAGTGTGAAAGCATGTACGATCCTGATGAGTCCTCTAATGTCATCAATAGCAATTAAACACTAAGATTCGGGGAGCAAGTGAGGTTGTCAAAGTCAACACGGAGATTATTCTTTCCTATCTTCATTGGATAGCCATGAGGATAGATATCATCAATGGAGAGAACTTCAGGTGCATCCATATTCATTTGTTGAGCCATGTCGATCCGAGATAACATTAGCCAAAAGAACCAACATATCGAAGACATAATGTTAGTCAACAAGGTCTTATTGTCTAGTTATTGAGTGAATAAAGGTCAATGATTGTTACGAGTCCTAAGTCACTTGTATATTCAATAGTCCAACATTGGAAATGTTTCTGTGGAGTTAGTTAACTTAAGTTTAAAGTTTATTTTATCACTTATTGTTCACAACATATCAAACGATTTCGAGATATTAGCATGATCTTTTAGGATTCGTGATGATATGATTAGTTTATTTTACAAGTTTGAACAAGTAACAATTCATCGCGAAGGTCAATCCGTGGTTGCGTAGTTTTGGCAAAGTTATGCGTAGATAGGAATGATATATGCTTGGAAAAGAGACTCACGCTAGAATAACTTCACGCTGTAAAGTGTTACAGAGGAAAAGGAGACCTTACAAAGCTTAGCGTAGGTATTATATTAACCTGTCGGCTACTCGTAAGAGTTGACCTTATGAGAGGTCACCGCCACGCATATCCTTCACAGGATACGCCGTAGTCCATTGAACCTACGCCGTATCGCTATTAGGATTATTTTACGCAGCAATATGACCACACTGTAGGGTAATCTTTATCGCAGAGTGCAAATGACCTTGATTCGATTTTCAATGTAACAAGCTCAAATAAGTTTATCAAATCATCAAAGTTAACACAAAACATCATTTTATCACGCATTACAACATACTAGCTCATTTTAATCGTTACAGCAGAGAATACATACCGTAGCTAAACCCTAAATTCAAGCTGATGGATTCTAGCCAGATTATGCACTAAACTTCGGTAGCTTAAGAGAGTTGAGGAAGTCTATATACCAAGTTATAACACCCAATTCATGGTGAATCAAAAATACCCAAACTTATGAACTTTAAACCCTAATTCCAAATTACTGATTATTTAGAGTTTCGGTGGAAGCAAGAAAATCATCAATTCATCACCATAAGACTATAACCCAATCAATCTTTGACCAAAAAACACTTCACATTTGAAAATACCCAATTCGACTCATAAACCTTAATTTTCAAAAATCATCAATTAGTGTTTTTGTGGTGGATTTGATGGTTAAAATGGTATCATAGATGTATTATGAATGTTTTGACACAAATCATTTTACCACAAACATACACACAATGATTGTGTGTTCATACGCTTTACAAGTAACACAATCACGCCATTAAAAACGCTTTTGTACCGTAGGATTTGAATGAAATTAAAAACCTTTGCTTAGAAACATATTTTACACAAGAAACAACTTACAAAATGATGATCAAAAGCACCGGCTACTTGAGTGAATTCTTATCGAGTGTAGGGATTTGTTTTATGTTTTGAGTAATAAATGAGAAGTGAAAGTTAGGTGGGGGTGTTATCAAAAATAACTTAAAGGTTTCGGACAGCTTTGGTCCCTCCACCTTTCCATTTTCATCCAAAGCCTTTTAACTTCCATTCTTTTGTTACCAAATGAAGATTTTAAGAGAACTTTGACTACACCCTCGACTTGAGAAAATAATGAAAGGTTATAAATTAAAGTTCGAGGAGTGTTTTGAACCAAAATGTACCACCATTTGTAAAAGAATCAAGCGAGATGTGATAACATGAGTACAGGTGATTTGAACAAGAAGTTTCTTTCCCTCAACACTTGATCTAAAAAAATATCAATTTTGAAAGATTAAAGTGTTGGATCGAAATGTAATTGCAATGTTGAAAGAAAAGTAGATTAGAAGAATATTTTTGTTGTTTTTATCAGGTTTTATAATTTTGTATTTTGTTTTTTTAAAAAGGTATTTACAAAAGATGTTTTGGTGTTTGACAGGGTTTTAAGACCTGTTTTAGAGGTCATCCACCTCTTGAGTCAAACACTCATACCAACCGGTGGACCAACTCATTAAACCTAGCGAGGCAAGGCTTTGGTGAGAAGATCCGCCAATTGTGGTATGCGACTCCACAAAATATAATTCAACAAGACTCTGCTCCACGTGATCCTTTGATGAAATGATATCAAGATCGATGTTTTGATTTCGAGTGTGAATTGAAGTTGACGAGATTGTTACCTCGACTGTCACGCAATATATACGGATTTTAAAAAAGTAACCATAGTCTTTGAGTTGTGTTCTCATCCATATGACTTGAGCACAACATGCATACATGGCTACATATTCCCCGCTTCGCTGATGATGCCAATCCTCGCTTCTTCGATTGCCAAGACACCGCTTATCACCAAGAAATTGTAGCCCTCGTGCCCAGTCAAGCATCCGCGTGTGGTCGCAAGAGATCAAAAGCTATTAGTTCAAAACCGGTCCTGATACCACCATCCCCAGTTAATGGTTCCCCTTATGTATCGAGGATTCTTAGCCTCGTAGAGGGTTTCGCTTGGTCGCTCCGATAACGGGAGCATAGATAAACCAAAGACAATACGTCTGGCAACAGTTAGATACATGAGAGACCCACACATCATATTTTTTTGTAGGGTCCACCATTTCCAAACAAATCGGCTTCAACTTCTTGGTAAGCCATTGTGTGGCATAGTGTCGCTGTGTTTCATTCCAAATTTGTTTAACAATTCAAGGGCATATTTGGACCGACTCAAGAAAATACCATGGGGTGATTGATGAACTTAAAACGAGAAAGAATGTAAGTTCACCCATCATGGACATTTCAAAAATTTTCTTCGTTAGTTTTGCAAAAGTTTATTGAAAACTTTTGTGTGTAGACCCAAAATGATGTCATCCACGGAACAATTAAGATATGTTCCCCGTGATATTGTATAAAAAGAGTTGGGTCAACTGAACCTTTGGTGAAATTATTAGCAATGAGGAAAGATGATAGCTTATCGTACTATGCCCGAGGAGCTTGTTTGAGACCATACGAGCTTGTTCGTTTGTAGACATGATTCGAAATCAGATCAACGAATCCATCCGTTGGCCGACATAAACCGCTTTAAGTTGTCCATTGAGAAACGCGCTTTGACATCCATCCGATGTACCGTTATATTCATATGAGGCCGCTAATGCTAGAAATATCCGAACAGCCTCAAGACGGCGCAACCGAGCAAAGATTCTTCAAAGTCTAATCCCTTCCTCGACGATAACCCTTAGCCAAAGACGACTTGTTTCGATGACTTTCACAAGATCCAATTTTTTTTTCCAAACCATTTGTAATCAATGACGACTCATTGGTCTTTCAACCATACTTCAAGACGCTTGAATACTGAAGTTCTTCTGTTGCATGGATTCAATCCATTGTCTTTGTCATTCGCCTTTGATGTTTTAGGTTCGATCAGTACGTTGAGTGCATAAATGCAATGTTCACCGCCCTGAGCGAAGACGTTGTCTGAACGAGTTGATGGATCTTGCCAATAATACCGTTTTCCAGAGATGGTCTTTCGTCCATCTATGTGTGGAGGGTTGATGTTGGTATACATTGTGCGATTCCCGAGATTCAAATGGTTGGTGGAAGATTCGCCGACATCCGGGTGCGGTCTCATTAGCAAACGGGTTGAAGAACGATTTTGATCAAAATCCGCAGCGGGGTACTTCATCTAATATCAATGGTTCATCATTGTTGGAAGTTCAATCACAGTGTGGGAGTCAATCGAGTGTAGGGCGCTTCAACAAGAGTTGTTGTAGCGGTGTATCGTATAGAATATTATCGTTGCGTGCGGAAACAATGGATACAATCGAGCATCGCCATCAATATCTCCACTAACAAATGAGCAAATAACCTTTCCATTTGGTGACGCAATGTGAGGGCTTTCTTCAAATGATGATGGGTTTCAGGAAGTTTAAGCTTGTCGACGGTTCTAAGTCTATACTGCCATTGTGAAGAAGTTTCTAACGCCTTCCCCAACCGACAATCGCTTTAGTGATTAAAACTTTGATGAAGTCTACCTTCCTCTAACTTTAGAAGGATCAAAGAGCGTAAAATTGAATTTGTGTAGATGGCAAGAAACCATACAAAGAAAATCGACTAATTCATAAGATCCCATTCGGTACCCAAATCAACAAGATCTTCTCAATGGATTATAACTCTTCAATAAGATCACTCACAGTGAATTTGAGAGACGATAACACCAAAGTGACGCTGAGTTACATATCGCCTTATTTCTTCCCTCTAATTGAAGAAATTCAAGAAGGCATTGGTTTTCGCAAAGAAGCATGTAGAAGAACAAGGAAGCAATGACCACTCATTACACTTCTTTCCCCTCGATGTTTTCAATGATCAATCATACACCAAGTATGTTGATGATGAATGAAGACAAATAAACCATGTATAAGAGACAAATAAAACCATGTATGTCCAATTGATCAACAAGTGTGAAGTACCAAAATATTTCAGAGAGTCAACTGCACGATAAAAAACATCACTCATTATGTTGATCATCACCGTGGTCATTGTTGTTGGAAGCAATTTGATCTTCTCTAAGATAGAAGATTATCTGTTGTTGTAGATTCAATGTATCCAATCAGAGTATTATCTACGAAAATGGAAACATCGATACATATGAAGCACCGACTTTAAGCATCTTTAACCAGGAGCAAGCAATGTTTCCAATTCATGACCATTAAGTACAATGGTGGAATGTACCGATGGATCATTAAATTTTAGACGCGAGAAACGTCCCACGTCAGACATTGCAAAGAAGCCCATTCATTGTACCTGCATAGAAAGAGAGTAGCGGGGGGGCAAGGAAGAGAAGACATGGATCCCCAAGTGACTGTTCCGTGTGTTAGAGGTTAAAGATGTAGTGTCAATTATCTTCGACACCTTAACATGCTATTTTGATGATTTTCTTCCGCCTCATGGACGAGGTATCACACTTGTTTTGGTGCAACTACTTAGTATCTTCCGAGAATCCACCTAAGACCGCCAGCTTTGAAAACTCACCAAGTAGGTCCATCTAAGGTTAGATCTAAGGGATGTGGAAACTTTCTGGGAAGGCTCAAGGCTCCCATATGGATCCACCTATTAGGTTTCGACAAGACGATCAACCTGCTTATTTTAACCTGCTTTGAGGTTAACTTAGGGTTTTGCTCTACTCAATGGCTGGTGGTGATACACTCTGTAGGTCGTGAACCTAAGATTCCATCCTATAGCCCTTTCCTAGCCTTTTCTAGATCACGCCTGCATGCTGTCATGTGAATCATAAGGACCTTACTTTTAATGCTCAATTTAGACACGCAGTGGACCAATCCTCCAGACGGCTTTTAGAGTAAAATGTAAACAAAGTTTAATGTAAACATGTTTAATGTAGAACCCAAGGATTATTCTTGGCCGAATGCTGAGTGACCGGTTTTATCAAATGATTATTCTCAACAACTTGGGGAGGAAACCTGGTTTTGACGATTTTGAACGTTGATTTAAAAGCATGGATGTCTGACAACCTGATTATTTTCTCGATTATTTTAGACGATTTCCCAACTGTTGGTTTTGCAAAATAAGTATCCACACTCTTGTCGGCTAATTTTCTCTCGGTTGTTTTGTAAAGCAACATGTGCAAGCCCCTTTGTTTGAATTTGAGCCTTTAAATGCTCATTTTCTTTTACTAATGTATCCACACGATTACTTTGTTCATTTGAAGACCTGACCATTGTGTTCTCAAGAAAAGATTTGTTTTGAAGTTTAAGTTCAAGAGATGCAACGCTCTAGTTTTGAAAAATCTTTATGAAACCGAGCAATGGTCTTTTGAGAAGAATGTTTTCGTGATTCAAGATTTGATTTGACGTTCTGCTTGAATTGTTACACAAGTAAGGGCTCGTACATGAGAAAGTTGTTCGGACATTGTGCAATACAATGGTCAATTCCTCACATTATCGACCTGTTGCTCAATTTGTTGTATCGCTTACAAAGCGTGATATGATCAAATGAGATTACCCTCGATTAATCATGCTGTGTGTCACTTCAGGTGGTAAGATATCTTCCTCAACCATTTGTTCATCGCCGCAGCTATAGCTCTGTCGAGTTAAGTATGATATCTTCTGACTGCCAGTCGTTCAATGCGTTACAACCTCATCTCGCTATGTCAGACATTACCGATTTACTCACAACATTCTCAACGCCCATTTGAGCATTCCTCATGTACAAAGAACTCTTGCACCTTGTACGCATCGGGATATTGGGAAATAGATGTTGTCCGACGCTTAAATGCCGTAGATATAGCCATGAATCCTTCTTGCAATGCCACAAATGGATCTTATGATCGTAATCCATTACCCCCCCCGCAAGAATCAAAGAGAAGAAAAGGTGCAAAGTCGACATATAGCACAATGGTCGATATAGTGAACGCATTTCTCCAAAAAAATAATTTTGAAAATTTTGACTCTCAAAATTTGAAATTCACTATAAAATCCAATTCTAAGAATGTAGGAAAATTTTGAGTTATGACAATTTTGACGCTTCAAATTTGACCTAAAATTTGAATTTAGGCCCAAAAATTTGAATTTTTGACCAAAATTTTCACAAGCTTAAACCAAAAATTTGAATCTGTAAAAATCAACGCTTAGTCTCCTTGAAAATAAATTTTTTTTTTTTTTTGTGATAACTTGTGTTGATGGATTTGTAGCTCGAATGAACCTTTGTTGATGAAGTATCCTTAGGTAGAAATCACGCGAGAGCAATATAACACTTATGCGTAGAAATTACCAAAGTTACGCCGTGAAACAAAGACACAGCGTAGTTTTTATTTACGCTGAAGGTGAAAAAATCTAAAGTTATGTGCAGACAACAAAGTTAGCGAGAAACTTAGGAGAGATTTAGCTTATGCGTAAGACAAGGCTTAGGTATAAGAAAATCTTAGGCGTGATTTCTACGCTGCGAAGTTGAACCTAATAATTTTAGGGTTTTATCCCAAATGATCTTTACACCACGGCAAAAAGATATCCAAAGTCGACGATTTTGACTTATCCAAGTAAGAAAACACTGGAATAAACCACATTGAAAATGAATATCAAACCAAGGAAACACTTACGCTGTAGAAATAGGGTTTCTTTATACCAGAGGTTTACTCATAAAAGTGATTTTGCCCAAATATGTTTCTAAACCAGCTTTTGTGTGATGAAATAGCTTCAATAACACCAAAAGACACAAAAGTGTGGAACTTGATGGAGCAAAGCCTCTAAAACAAATATAGATGATACACACACGCTCAAAACAAGCTTAAAACGATATTCATCGCGATAAAGTTTCAAACTTTTGCCAAAACTTAAACTTTAACACTTAATAACCTTGAAAGTACAAGAATCTCGGATTGTAACATGTAAAAATGAAAGCTTTGCCGTATGAAAGATCGGTAGGCACCTAAACCCACGATACCATAAACTTCAAAAACAAAAAGCAGTTCACCCAACTATTTGGCTCGATACCCAAGTTAGGTCACTAGTTTTACAAACACAAGCATCAAGAGAAGAGATAGAGAAGAAGAGGTCGGTTGAACCCTTATCCAAACACACTAAATATAGAGAAAGGTTAAAGGAAAGAGTGAAATAGAAAAGAGAACAACCAACCTTCAAATGAAGGTTTACAAGAGGTATTTAGGGAGTGGGAAGCTAGGCAACACTCCTAGTTCCCTTCCTATCCTTATCATCAAGCTTATGGGCCTTCTACATAAGCTTGACCTTAAACAAACATAAAGGCCATAATAAAGCTACCTATTACATATGAAATATAAATACTTGAAATACTGTTTAGGAGTGATTCCAACACGACTTATCCACGAAGGTCGTGTGGTCAAGGAATGTTTTCTTGAAAATACCGACATTCGTCAAGTCTTCTCGGTAATCAGCTTTGATTGTCTTCTTGATATTGATGAACAAATTTGTCTTGTTTTCATCTTTGAATTTTACAAAAGCGTTAGGATCATTCGAAACACCGATGATAGCATTTCAATCGCCTTTATCATCAATAAACGAAACTTCACTTTACCTCTCAACACATTTTCAAATCCTTCACATTCCTTGTGAAGGAATTTGTATGTACTCTCAAGATTGGGCAATATCCACTTAATCTTTTGCTCTTGATTCCAAACCAATATACCATACTCCTCTTAATGAACCCGCAACCGCTCGAGACACTATTTTCAAAGTTAGAGCCAATTCAATCCCCCGCTTCAATTGAAACAAAGAGCTCATTTATAATGTGATCCCTTTCAAATGGAACTTCGAAATGCACCCCATTTTAGAAAATAGGAGGAAATTCTAAGGGAAAATGTCATTAGCTTTAACAAAGACCATCCAAATGCATGTCTCCTGCAAATGATTTATTGCCTTATTCACCAAAAGCCATTTAATCTTCTTATTACATGGTGAAAAAGAATGGCCGGGTATTCAAAGTTGCCAACATGGTACTTCAGTATGGTATGCTCCTAACACGACTCGGAGTGTATGTTAGTGCATCAAATATCATCCTATCAACAATGATCATTTCCTCTCCGATCACGTCATGGTACCTCTTACCAAACAACCCTCCAAATGCTCATGGTCAATGGAAGAAAACCTAAGGCTCTCCTGGACTCCCAAAGACGAAGAAGAGAAGTAAATGTCAACCCCGGCCAACGCCGATTTGGACCCCATTTCCTACTATCAACAACTTCCAACTCTTCCAAACGAGACCGCGGAATTTAAACAAATAAGGGGTATGTTCCAATGCCTAGCTAACTACGTCATGAAGTCGGGAAAGAGGAAAAGAAAGTGTAGGACCTAAGATATATCAACCTTATCACTTTACCAAGCAAACCCAACACCCACGTTTTGCTTAGAACACGTTAAACCAAACACATATACGTATAAGAAGATGAAATAAAGAAAGGAAGATGGTGACTTGAATGATATAAAACCATGTATGTTGTGAGAGAATGATGAAACAATATGATGTTTATTTCAAAGGAAAAACACACACACACACTTTAAGCACCCTCAAATGAGAATTTGAGGGTTTATATAGTCCACTGATGCCCTGCCTTTTCATGGGTTTCGTGGGTTGGACATGGATGGGCTTTGGATACTTGCTTCAAACGCTAGCATAACCATAACGCCTAGCCATTTAGCTTAGTCCAATATCGAGCCCGCTGACTATTCTATCACGATATCTAACACACGCTTACAAAGTTCCTAATCGTGAATGACCATCACTTCTAATAAAACTATTAAGGCTAAAAAATCTCCCCTAAAGGGTGGTCATTCAAATGATGCTCCACTTGATTAGGTCTTTACTTTCTCGAAGTGAACTTTGTGTGTAGATATAGAATAGTCTTGAATCTTTGTTCCTTCATGCTTTGTTATCAATTAATGTGGTTCCGCCGTTGTCAACTCTTGGTTAGGTGTCTCCACGCCTTTCCACCATGCTCACACTTCTATTTGACTTTTGTTACCAATGATGTAGTTCTCGGTCTTGATTCATATTAAGAAATCATCTTTAACTTTGTGTAGCCTTTGATTATGATGAGAACTTTCATGTGTATTTGGTATGAGCATGTATAGTCTCGCACGATCCATATCCGGAGCTTCCATGAAGAAAACATAAAACAGTTAGTAATAAGCGGATTCCAGACTTACAAGTTTGAATTCGAGGGGTTAACAAAGATAGTGTGAAAACACATCTTAATTCTCACAAAGGCCGCTCTCGAACTGAGTCCCACAAGTGAGATAACGCGATATACCAAAGTATATCATTAGCCAGATAAGTCGCCGAGGTACACCGGGCATCACCAACGCATCGTACCGCTTGAGACACTGCTTGCGCAATCCACTGGAGTTACCGCCGAAGTGCCGTCGTGGTCGCTGATGTTGACCCCGCGGATTTTCCATTCAATCACCAAGATCACAATTGTGAAACCTCTCATAAATGTTCGCATTGCTAAGACCTCGCTAGGACTCTAGAATATATCACTTGTGTCCTTAATGATGAACAACAAGCGATGTCATGACATGTGTTCCTATGAGATCTTTCGATGAATCTCGTGGCTCTAGACTCAATTAAGGCATTTTGGTTTTCCCAGGAGCCGTATGGGAGAGGTCTCTCCTTCTTCATCAACAATCTCTAAGAGAAAGTCCATAGATTATGTAGGGTTCGGTGAGAATGAAAAAAATCCTTTTAAGAGGAATTGGAGAATAGTGCAACATACATGACGCTCATCTTCCAAGAAACATCTTAGTGACAACCCCAAGACATATTTATTGAACCCTAGTTTCTCCTCTAGGTTGAATATGGAGGGCTATTTCTTCTTTTCACCCTTTCACATTTCTTTTTAATTCTTCAACCCCTTTCTTTCTCATATACTTCTTTTTTGCTAATCATACCTAAGGACTTCTAATACTAAACTATTGGTGATGTCCTTGGGTAGATCCCTCCCGGCTCCGGATCATAGGATCTAGTTTCCTATCCTTAGTCACCTTATAACTTCACTGACTGCACCCTATTGTTGCCATAAACCATTTTTCTTGAAAATCTCGGAGCGCTTATGATAGAAAACATGTTTGAGACACTCCGCTGAAGTTTTATATTTTCGTAAACACCCTCTTCACATGTGCTTATGAGTTTTAAAATGCGACATAGAGGGTAGAGTTTGCACCCTTTGACCTGATCGGCCATTGATAGACAATTCCTCACGAGACACGGTTACGTTGCCTAGTTAAAGAGTTCCATTGTCAGGTTTTTAGGTGACAACTAGCTCTAATAACTAACTTGAAGTTGTAAACACTCTTTGAAAAGGAGGTTAGACCCATGAAGGTGCATATCTATCACAAGTTTCTCGAGATGGTATATTTACTAACTTTGATTCCTCACATTCATTGTTCCTGCGACTGAAATGAAGCTCATTTTGAGATTCAAACAAATCATCAATAAAACTTTTGATCACATCTTAATCACGCCTCTCCCCTCAAAATATAGTATATACGCGGATTTTTTGATATCAACGGATTAAAAAACATTCTAGAATCTTTTGGGGAGACAAACGGATTTGATTTAAGCATGAATATAGAATATTTTAGTTTTATACCCCTTTAATAGAGAGCATAATCAATAAAGGGTTTCAGAGGAGTTATCTTGAGCACAAAATATTTTGAAAGATTTGAAAAAAAAATCTTTTGAACAATCTTGAAAAGGTGCTCAAGATGATGATTTCACACTATTTTTAAATGGAGTGCACCCTGCTACACTTGAGTTTTTATAAAAGCACGAGTTTTGACTTGAAAAATAATCAAAAGTCATCATTTTAGTCCGGCTTCGATCAAGTATAATGCAAAAAAAAAAGCCATTTATGAAGAAATTTTGAGAACGAAATGTTTTGAAAACATTAGTCCCCGTCAAGCATCTTATATACATTCGTAGACATTGTTGAATGACATTTCTGAACGACAGATATCGATTATGACGAGACATGTCGAGAAGAATATTTTGGATTTTTGATTTTATATTGTTTTTGTATTTTTGAAAGTTTTATATTTTTATATTTTGCTTTTGTTGGTTTTCCAAATTTTGTATTTTGTTTTCAAAAATTACTTAAGGTTTTGAAAATCATTTTCAAGAAGAATCAGAAGACGCTCTAACTCCTCGAAGGTTTCGTGATTCCACCACCACGTGAACTAAATAGTCAAACCTTTCTTTTGGAAGGGCTTCTTTAGTTAATAGATCGTGAGTTGGTAACTGTCTTCACTAAGAATAATTCAAGCATTCCATTTTTTGACGCACTTTGATGAAGTGATAAGGACTCGATGCTTAGTCTTTGGAGGATGAAGGATTGCATGATATGGTTAAGGGCACTTTTCAGTCACAATACATGGTATTTTATCTAAAAGTAAAGCCATAATCTATGAACAGTTCTCATCCATAGAACTTGAGCACAACATGCGATAGAGACACATACCTCACAAATGGTTGAAAGTGAAAGGTAATCTTGTTTCTTTGAAGACCGCCTACTAACTTTTCACCCAAAAATTGTGCTCCTGATGTACTTTTTTTGTCAGAACTTGATCACCTGCGTGTCCGTGATCTCAAAAGGCAATTAGATCAACCGATTCCTTCGATACCAAAGTCCCATGTGAATGGATGTCTTCAAAAATTAAAGATCCGTTTAACCTCTTTGAGGTAGTCGGTGTGGGGTTTTGCCTAAAGCGGCACAAGCAAACAAAGAAAAATGAATATCCGGTCGACTAGCGGTAAGATACATGAGAGAACCAATCATGCTCCGTATTTCTTGGATCAATAGGTTTCCCCAAACAAATCGGGTCCAATTTTTAAGTTAAGTTATTGGTGTTCACCTCCGAAGTCACAATTATCCATACCATGATTTTTCAAAATCTCGGTAGTATTGCCTTGATTTATAAAATTCCACTGGATTGATGTGTATTTGTAAACCAAGAAAGAATTTTAGTTCCCCCATCATGGACATTTCAAATTTACTTTTCAAGAGATTTTCAAAATGTTTTGAAAGATTCGGATTAGTGGACCCAAAATGATGTCGCCCATCGTAAACTGAACAATCAAAATGTCGCTTTTGCATTTTTTTGTAAACAAGGTAGGATCAACTGCGCCTTTGGTGAAATTGTTGTTTAGGATAAGGGAGTGAGGACAGTCATACACGCCCCGAGCTTGTTTCAATCCATAGATTGTTTTTTGAGTTTGTAGACGTAGTTTGATGTTCACACGCTAAGCCTTCGGGCCGACTCCACGCATACTTCTTCTTTCGAGTTCCATTCAAGAACGCTGGTCTTAATGTCCATCCGAGGAAACTCAGGATGTTTTTGTGAGCTAGGCTAAGAAAATCTCCATCGCTTTAGTCTAGCTACGCTAATGACTCTTCAAAGTCTATTCCTTCCTCTTTGTATCCTTTGGCCATAAAGAGACGAGCTTTTGTTGGCAATTACAGTCATCTCTTCATCCCTTTTGTTCTTCCATAACCATTTGAGATCAATGACGCAAATGTCAATTGGTCTTGGAACCATTTCCCAAGAGTCATGTAGATCGGTATTGAGAAGTTCCTCAAGCATCGCTTCTATCCATGCGGGTCTCGGCCATTGCTCTCACTTAATGTTCTTTTGGCTCCTATATTGCTAATTGAGCAAAGGTAAATGCATAAGTCGCAATCGGTGGCAAGTTGGCGCCTCGTCTCAATGGCCTTGAAGGTACACCAATAACTTGTTCAATTGGGTGGTCTTTGTCCACTTCGTAGTAGAAGGATACCGCTGGTTATACGATGCGAGTTGATGGTTCTCATAAGCTTGAAGAAGATTCACCGACTCAGAAAGGCAAAGCGGGTTTTCAAATAAGTCTTGATCTAACGCGTTGCATCGCTTTTGGTTTTGATTTTGCTCATCAACCGTAGAACAAAAAATAACCGTAGTAGATGTAGATGGAGTTGGTGCATTTGTTTCGACCATTGTAGATGCATCTTCTGTTGGTGGTGGAGGATGATTTTGGCGGGTGCGGCCTGAATGATGGTTTGATGCATTTGTCGGTTCCACTATAGTATTCATCGAACATTAACTCAAATAAATTCTCCCATTCTTGTTCTTTAGGATTGTCAATCAAAGTTGATTGAGCTCTTGAGTAATGAAGTCCTCGAATCGATGTGTCCATTTTAGTCACGGTTTAGTGTTCTAGAAGCATAGTCTCTCGGTGTGACAAACTTCACATTCATCGCTCCATGATCCTCCTAGTTCTCTGTTATACACCCCAATGCCCTCGAAAGACCACGATATCAATGAAGATTCCAATATCACCTTGCTTTGCCCAAGATCTTCTCTCGTCATTCAGAGGGATAGCACAAAGCCAAACACTTAAAAGTAAGAGATATCCGTTTTGTTCACATCTCATATGGGGTTTTATTGAATCTTGGATGGATGAGGATGGGTTCGAAGCGAAACAAGCAAGGGCAACAAAGACGCTATCACGTAAATAACGGTGCACTAGAATAGATTAGCATTGTGCGGTGCTTCCACAAAAGTTCTATTTCTTCTTTCAACTACCCCATTCCTCACGGAGTTCTAACAACTCGATGTCGATGTGTGATTCCAACATCTTCAAAATAAGCTCTTAACCTCGATTAGTGAATTGCGGCCGTTGTCACTGGTTTCACAACCCCATCGGGTTTGAAGTACTGAATTCGTTGTAAAGTGATGATGATGATTGCCTTTTGATCTCTAAACTTAACCCATGTATATCTCAAATAATCATCGACGATGACAAGAATATACTTTTTCCCATTAATGCTTTCAACTCTCATTGGGCCACATAAGTCCATGTGCAAAATATGCAACTTTGCTTCTCAACTAGGTGCGAATTTGGGTTTATATGATGCTCTTTTGCTTTTTCCTTGTTCGATGGACATGGACATCCTTGATCCTGTATTTGAACTTTGGAAGTCCATTGGCATGTTGTCTTTGGTAATTTTGTCGCATGGTGTCGAAATTGAGATAGGATAACCGCCTGCGTACAACCAGATTGTTCCGTGATGAACGCGGTCATAAGACATGGTGATGACAAGAGGCCATTTGATTGATGCCGCATAGCATGTTTGTATTAATGCATTCCTCTAAAGCAGAGATCGCCATCCAAGTTTCTAACGAAGCAAGCATTTCTCCTAAAGCAACCTCTAAATCATCCACAAAGCCTCGAACAAAACAAATTGTGTCCCAATCCTTCAACATAGTAAACCAGTGATCAAATAATTTCAAAAGGTAGATCTCCATAACCCATAGCTACATGATCATTTCTCAAACGAGGTTCCTCTATGAATTTCTAGACTAAATTGATCGGCACAGCCTTACAATGTGCTTGGAGCAACCGAAGCCGACGATCCAAAGACATATTTCGATAACGCCAATAACGAAGAAGAAGATTTTGGAAACCGCTTTTTGATTTGGTTCATTGGCAGAGGTAAAATCCGATCACACTCAAAGAAGTTTTCAACCGGTATTCCGGTTGGTCACCATTGTACCATGCGGAGTGTGAAAGTTCTACCCTGGGTTTCCAAATGTCATCCCTAAAAAGTAAACATTATCAGTGTAAAGCCTAACTCGCGAACTAGTCTTCCTATCTGCTTAGCATAAGTTCTTTTGGGAACATTCTTCTTAACAAGCTTAACAATCTCATTCTTAGAAACACAATCATCATGAACATTAGATAAAGATTTCTTGCAAGTTAAACAAACAGATTCAACAGATTCATTAACCTTGCGATTTCATAGGTTCATTACATCTGATGAAATGTCTTCTTATCTTAAAACGGTAAATTCTAGGGTGTTCTTCTACTTTCTTCTCTTTATTCTGCACTACCTTGAGGCCGTGAGACTCTATTCCTTCTGTATTGCTCTTAGGCTTTAGTCATGATCCTAGAGGTGCTTCCTAGTCCCAGAGAAGGTAAGGCACACACGATTAGGATCACAATCTTATCTAGAGAAGGGGTTCAGCCTTTCCTAGTCTCTTTAGAGTGCTTATCTAAACTTATGTCGCTTGTTCCGTATATGTTTTAGATGTGGAGGCGATTAGTGGTACCATCTTAAAAAAGCTGTGTGCTAAAACTTTTGTCGGAGACAACTACGCTTTCCCTTTATCAACATTTTGTTTAGGTAGCCGGTGTAACACTATTTGATGAAACATTTTCTCTCATTGACTTTTGGAGGAGGCATAGAAAATGACATTATTGGTTTAAAACCGGTTTGGGAACATTTGCTTCTCTCCAGAGTCAAAAGGTTTTAAATCACGATTCACCGTTTCCTTCCCTTTTTGACTTCCAAATTGAGCCCTCAAAAGATCATTTTTCGCTTTCATGTCATTGTAGGCACGCCATACGACATTTGTTTATATTTGCATTCCTCGCTTTTTCGATCAAGTTGTTTAAAATATGACATTTTCTTTTTCAAGTTTTTCAAGAGCTTTTTCATATTTTGAAACAATTTCTGAGGTCCGACCGAGTCTTTCATGATCTTCAACATGTGTTCTGAAATGATGGACATAATATCATTAGTCGCATCAACATCTTCAAGAGAGAGAGTCATTTAAATTCTTCCAAAACTTTAATTTGTTCAACACAAGGTAGCTTGTTTTACTTAGGGATTTATGGTCCTTGACAAAGTCGTACTGCTTTTCAAAAATGCTTGTTCAAAATGAATTACTCTTG
>OU343223.1:187910953-187950475 GCA_910596185.1 Chrysanthemum makinoi
ATTATATATTATTGACACAAGGTTTTACTTTCACCCAATCTCCTCCAAATATTATTTTATCAGAATAATACGTGTTACCTAACTGTAACAGGGATCTAAGACACCTTAGAACTTGGAGGTAAACAACTAACCTAGACGTTTACAATAAACTACACGTCTAGGTTACACATACACACACCTTTAGACTACATTATGGAAGACTTATATATAAAACCTACACCCCATGTCCTCTTTATATACTAGAGGATTAGGGTTTACAAAATACTACGAAGGACTAAATAATAAATCTTCTTTTGCAAGCAAGTCCTTCCATCTTTTTGTAGGTTTCATCTCTTTCACTTTAAGTCCCTTTGTTTCATTCTTGTATTTATTTTGTCTCATCAAATCCAAGGAACCTAAAACCCAACAATCTTCCCCTATTTGATGATGACAAAACAAACAAAGTCGTGTACGAACTTCCCTAGACGAAGTAGCAGAAGTTGAGATGTAAACATCTCCCTAAATGAAACAAATCTTGTCTTCCTTTGTCTTCCCCTTAATCCATGCCATCGCATTCCAATATTTCTTCCCCTTTTTGTTATGAACAAATAGAGAATATAAGCAGTAGAAACTTCCCCTTGAGTGATGCATGAAAATTATCCTTCAAATCAGTAAGCTCTATGTAATGATCACTAATGAAGAAAACCAAGTATAACGAATTTGATGAAGAAGTAAAATAACCCAAACTTGTGTCTTATGTCTTGTACTATCCACGTGACTCCAAACTTATACTAACACCATATAAGTAGACCGCAATCTCTTAACAAAATCCTCATCTCAATGAGACGAGCACTACAATGTAACTCCTTTAAGTGATAGTTAACTAGGTCTTCATCCATCCACCCCTTGACCGATGAAAACTAGATTTTGCAAGTCTTCGTCAACATCCGTTAAGCACGAACAAGTTATCTTAAAAGTGTAACACCCACTTTGAGATATAATAAGAACACAAACCTGTGAAACTCAACTACAACATCAAATAAATGATATTTAACCTTCTTCGTAATCAATTCTTCAAATAATTCAAAAACGAGCTTTTTAAAACCATTAAGAACAAATACCAATCTTCTTGTGTGTGCGAACCAAAATCTCATGTGTGTGTCACCAAAAATCTCAGTACCAAAAACATGTACAGCTTCCCCTCAATTCCAAAACCTCATCAGCAGAAACGAATAATGCAAGAAATACCAGCAGTGGAATTGAGATAACACTAGCAGTGGTTTCGAGAAAACACTAGGAGTGGTTTCAGAAAAACACTAGAAGTGGTTTCAGAAAAACACTAGAAGTGGTTTCAGAAAAAACACTAGAAGTGGTTTCAAAAAAACACTAGAAGTGGTTTCGAGAATACACTATCAGTGGTTTCAAGAATACACTATCAGTGGTTTCGAGAATACACTATCAGTGGTTTCAAGAATACACTATCAGTGGTTTCAGAAAACACTATCAGTGGTTTCAGAAAACACTAGAAGTGGTTTCGTAAAAACACTAGGAAAGCTGCTTCTAACCATGAATCATAAACACCACACAATGTATAAACAACCTCCATTAAGAATTAGAACAAGTAACACAAATTCAAGAAGTTGAATATGCATGAAAACCCAAAAATTCGAATTATTAAACCAGTTTCTGCAGCCAACTTCGACATTGAATAACTTTTTATTGAGAGCTAAGATCGACAATCCCTTTGGTGACAAGTTAGATGAATATATAGAGAACGCCCACCAAAAATTTCGTTACGATCCAACGGTTAACGAAAAAGTTATCATTGTTTTAAAACAGTGCTGCAAAAAAGTTGCGAATTCTGCATAAATCTGATTTTCTTCATTCTTTTTCGCTAAGAAACCTTGCGAATCCCTAGGTAATAAGCTCCCCATGCTCTGATACCAATTGTGGAGTTTGTTAGGACTCCTTGAGATCGTTTTGAGCCTTAGGGTTTGACAATAACATATGCAACGCAGCGGAATAATAAGAACATTATATATTATTGACACAAGGTTTTACTTTCACCCAATCTCCTCCAAATATTATTTGATCAGAATAATACGTGTTACCTAACTGTAACAGGGATCTAAGACACCTTAGATCTTGGAGGTAAACAACTAACCTAGACGTTTACAATAAACTACACGTCTAGGTTACACATACACACACCTTTAGACTACATTATGGAAGACTTATATATAAAACCTACACTCCATGTCCTCTTTATATACTAGAGGATTAGGGTTTACAAAATACTACGAAGGACTAAATAATAAATATTCTTTTGCAAGCAAGTCCTTCCATCTTTTTGTAGGTTTCATCTCTTTCACTTTAAGTCCCTTTGTTTCATTCTTGTATTTATTTTGTCTCATCAAATCCAAGGAACCTAAAACCCAACATTAAGATCTTAACAATTGGTATCAAGAGCCATGGTTGTTGTGTTTTGATGATTTATTGTGGTTTCGATACATGTTGTTATGCTTTTTTTGGTACGTTTTGATGGTCGGAAACTGTGGTTCCATGGTTAGCTGTTTTAAACATGGTCTCATGTATCACTCATGGTCTAAAATGTTTATTCTGTTGTGGGCTTATTCTTTACAAAATGGCTAAAATGTTTACAAAATATCACGTATGACTATTTTCAGATATGTAAATGTTTTAAACTTTTGTTACATGTTGTGGGCTTATTCTATTTTGGGTCAACTCTGTCCAAACATCTTTGAGTAAATTGTGGTCATTTCTGGTATTAGTATGGTCAAAAATGGGCAAAAAGAAGCTTTTCTTATGCAGTTTTCTGGGTTAGTTTGAAGTTGAACGGAAAATCTTAGTCGGAAAACTCGTCGAAAAATCCTAGCGACTTATTTGTCATCGTTTTCTTCCTAGCGACTTGTTTCAAGTACTGGTGGCGACTTGTATTTACAAGTTTTCTAGATTCATTGAATAATGGGTAGCGAGTTGCCACATTTACAGACCTAGCGACTTGTTATTTAACAAGAAGTAGCGACTTGTGTGTGATATAGCTACTTGACTCATGACTCTTAACAGGTAGCGACTTGGTCTAGCGACTTATGCTAGCGACTTGAAACTAAACTCAGTTAGCAACTTGACTCATAAGATGTAGCGACTTGACAAGAAAGGTAGAAGAAGAAATGATAACATATGACCCACGACCTACTACACATATACCATATGTCAAAAGTCATACAACTCGACCTCAGTATATTCTACATCATTGGTCCATGTCAAAACTGAAAACGTAAAACAGAAATAAAGTGTCCACAGATCCGTAACAAAAATCTATCTCATCTCATCGACATCCAAACCCAACATCAAACTTCAAAACTATACTATCCTAACTCATACCCCATATCATCAATCAAATGAAAAACAGAAAATACAAATCGATCTCATATTCGATTCAATTCTTTTTGCAATCTTCAAGATTGTTGTAATTGAATCGTTTTCCTCATCATTGATCAATTGTATGTGATATTATTCGAAGATAAAGAATGAGTATAACAACTCTGTTATCTCATTCCATTACTTCGTTCAAAAAGGGAAAAGAAAAAATTCTAAACGATTCACATTAATTATGCACCCTACCTGAGACCTCGTTTAGAGATCTTGAAGACTCTCTTCAACAAGGAACATATGAGGCATATTATTCTTGTTGGTTGTTTTGTCAAAGCTGAAATATTGTTCAAAGAAAGGGCGTATTTTTTTGTATCAAAGAGTGATTGATTTGTTTGATGAATAGAGATGGAGAAGTTGTGATGATTGATAATGGTGTGGTGTATTTCTTTTCTTCTCAGATTCTTTGGGAGAAAAAGTTTAGGTGGTAGGCGTTCATGAGGAGGGGGCGGAGAGTATGTGAATGTTTTAGGGTTAGGATAAATGTGAGAATAATTAGGGTTGTAGTTTTTATAACCGGTTATTATCATATGGATCGGGTTTGATTACTTTGGGAGTTTGGGTGGATAGAGTTTATCATGCAACTTGGATTTGGGTTATAATGTGTTGTGATTGGATCGTGGGCTTCATCTTATCTACTGGATCCGGGTTGAACTAATCATGGACTGAATGTAGGCTTACATGAGCTACACCTTGAATTGGACCAAGCAATTGGGTGATTATCATTCGTACAAAAGACTATCAAATTATGTAACTCAAATTTTTTTATACATAAACTTTTGATAATATTTGATAATGATTGGTATTTATGGTCAAATTTCACGGATGATACATAAATTCACGGCTTGAGCGAAAAAGTGAATAATGACTATGGGGTTTTAGTACGGTATTATTGATGCGAAATGCTATCCCATATGTGGTCATTACTATTAGCTGGTGAATCGAAGGTGGTTCGTTTACAGCAATTCTCTTGGGATAGTCGACGCCAAAGAACGTCAATGATACTTCACAGTCTAAGCAAAATCTTTCTTAGAATCGTCTGTGTCAGTCATGATTTTGTTCAAGATGTTTGCTTATGACAAGAACTTCTCATGCAAATGGTCGTACACGTTATGATGCTTCCAAAAGTTCGAAACTATCATGGGGGAGAAACGTGTACTTTAATGTTTTACGGTCAACCTTCAAGGGAAAGAAGTGTATACTACTCAACTTAGTATGGTTTATGAAGTTACGTACATATGGGTAAAGAATTGTTGATGAACCGCTGCATGTTCCCCTAAAACAGATATTCACCGAAACCAAAGATGTCATAATACATTCAAGCTGACATTGTTTACGGTTTTGTCTTGATTTTGTAAAATCCCATGAAAGAATCTATTTCTCGGTTTAAATCATAGACTTGTAAAATCCCGTGACAATGGAAACATCCTGGTAATAGTAAAGTGCATTTCCGGATCTATCTTACGGTTTATTCTTGATTTTGTAAAATCCCGCGAAAGAAACTATTTCTCGGTTTAAACCATAGAATTGTAAAATCCCGTAATGATGGAACCATCATGGAGAAAGGAAAGCGTATTTCGGAATCTTGTTTGATGCTGGTGCTACGGTTTCTACTTCGATGAATGGATAAAAGGGTGTACTTCATGAATTGGATGTGTGTTTGGATATTCGTCATGGCAGTTTGGTTATTACATGGTTTTACGGGGTTATGTGCTTTTAACCATGGTCGGGATGAAACCATTATCATAGTTCATGTAAAACGTCAAAGGAGGCTAGAGTTGAGCTTTTAACCAGAAGATGTGACAACGACGTTAATTCAGTATTATTTATTTGAGGTTGAAGTGAAATTTCACTGGCGAGTGTACTTAGTATCTGAAGGTATCAGGGGATGGTTGGATGAAGATTCTTCATGATCCTTGTTCGAGCTTATTATCAAAAAACGAAGACTTGGAAATCTGGTTATTGTTGGGTGACTTTTACCTTTTCTTTTACCACTAAGGGGAATTGGGCTCTTATCACCTCAAAATAACTATCACTTTAAGGAGTTACGTTGTAGTGCTCAGTGTCACATTCAATTGTGGATTTTCAAGAGGTGATGTACGTCTTATACTTGATGGTTGGTTAGATGAAGAGTATAGAGTACTTAGAGATTCAATGGACGATGAAGTCTCGGCACCGCTCTTTGTTACATATGTGCAAGTTTAAGTCACGAGTTCGGGTTGTTTTACTTCAGGGTCAAATTCATCATATTGGGTTTTCTCCATTAGCTGTCACGACAAAGAGCCTACTGAATGATAATGGGGTTGATTACATGTTTTGCCAAGAGAGCTGAAAAGAGAGAGATAATGACATTTGAACACAACAGTTCAAGCCTCGTACTCCAAAGAAAAGAAAAGTGTACGTCTCAGTGCGCTTTATCTTCTGAAGAAGAGAAATCTTCTCACTAATGACCATTCTCATCAACATGCTTCATGCTTTTTCCATGCGCTTTCAAACATCAAGTGAACCGGACTACCGTTGATTGTTTTTCTTATTCCACTTGCTCAACTATAATGACGATGGCGACATCATGTGCTAATTTTGCGGGGGAGAAGTGTGAATAGACTACATTTGTTGAAGATATTCACTTATTCAATCAAGAATGGCAACTCCGTATGCAATTCTTGAGGGGGAGAAGAAGTGTGAATTTTTGGCATGGTTGATTGATTTCTCGAGAATAAATGGTCAAACGGCTCCAAACTCATGTAAGAACCGAGCTTCTTCTTATCGGGTCATCTTCACATGGAGTTTTCTACTAAGAGTCGTTGGTTAACATCTTCACACGAGCTGATTTAATTAATGACAAAGTGCTTCCATTTTGGGGCTGATTTCCTTGATGAACATCTTTCTGTTCTTGTTTGATTGGGAGGGATTTGATTTAAGGGGATTTGCTATTTGTATGTTAACGGGAATGCATTTGGTAAGTTGAAGATGTTGACTTTCTATTCCCCAAATAGACAATCTAGAAGAAGGTCGAGTCTACAGTCGGCTCTACATTTTCTGCTGCATGTTAGAAGACTAAAGATGAGTTGCATTTGATTATCTAAAGACATCTTCTTAATCTGGGCATTTATCAAACAGATTGTCGGTTTAGGGGAGAGCACTAATTGAGGGAGAGTGAAATGTCGAATTTAATCCCCAATTAGATTTGCTCACGTTATTCTTCAGCAAGTTGATTCTCACATATACGTCTGAGCTAATGATGTTCTTCTCAACAAATTTCAAGTATTTGGGCTGATAATATGTTGCTGATTCTGAAGTGTCAAAACCAGCAAGGGGGAAGGAGACACGAATCTAAACGCGAGTAAACTTGATGAACTTAATACTTCTAAGTGATTGAAGATATCCCGGGAAGACAAATGTAACAATTCGCATTTTCGGTTCACTATTCATTTTTACTATTCACTGTTACTATTCACTTTTCACTATTCATCCGTAAAATTTTTATTTCACATTCTCGTAGGATAAATTATTTTAGTAATGACCTGAGAGTTCGACAATCGTTAGATCATTTTCGCAAAAGTTATTCAGAAAACATCGTTATAAAGTTTCATTTTGGTCGGTTTCACCGTTTAAACATCCGCGCATATGAAAACCGTCTCGACAATTTTCCCTACTCAGATAAATTTTTAGATCACTCATGATTAATTTGAGAATTTTAAAGATTTATTTTTATGTTACCAAATAAGCCCAGCATGATACAAAACTAAACTTACGTTTTAAACAATTCTACTTACATCCAGACTTAACGATTCATGCACTGTGTTTCTAATATGTTTTGACACTTTTACATTTTTGGAAAAGTCAAACATATTTCCCTCCTCCTTTGACCATAAAGAAATTAACATTGTACGTTCTATATTTTTGATTAAATCGCGTAACTTTTAGACTTCACGTATAACTGTTAAGTTATCCCACGTACGACGAAAACCAAATTTTGACATCTCATATCACTTTTAGACTAATTTTAGTCTACTCTAAATAAATCCACGGTCATTTCCTTGAAATCTCGTTCTTTTATTATAAATTGCATTTTACACGTTTTTTACCCGTGTTTCTAGCTTTAAGCAGCGTTTTTGCACCCAATGAGACTTATCACTTATTTTATATTTTTAGATGGAGTATAATGATGAGTTTCATCATTCCTACAAGTTTCGTATTTTTACGATACCCGGTTTTTACGTTTTATGACTTAACAACTTACCGTTAGCGATTTTCGGAACCAAACTACACTCCGTAAAATCAAGATAATATCAAGAAATTCCAATCTTATCCACCACCTCACCATATGAACGTGTATAAACACATGTAGGGATGATATTTGATCATTCCTTAGATCATTACAAGTATACAACTTAACCATGGTTAGTTTTTAACCCAATATATAGTTAACTCCTAAATTTTCCCTATAAATACCAAGCAAATCACTACATATTTTCTTGCACCACACCTCTTTATCTATCAAAGTCCTAAAACCCTAAGGCACTTATCTTATATTTTGTAAGAAAGTTAATTAGTTTTTGAAAGAAAACAAGTGTTTGATCTTCGTTCTTGGAAGTTTTCAAGAAAGAGTCGTTATAATCTTCAAATAACTTCAAATCTCCAAAAAGACGTCGTTATAATCTTCTTTTCTTCTTCGGGTTCTCAAGAAGGCGTTGTTATAATCTTCTAATAGCCTTGGGTTTTCAAATATTGCAAATTCTACGTCGAAGCTCCGCTTATATTTCTTTTTTCCATAATACTCAACCATTATATATTAAGGTAAGTATTTTTAAAACTCAAACTTATTTAAATACTTATGAACTTTGTTAGTTTATTTATTGTATTTATAAAACTCTTAATATATCATATAATCAAGTAATTAAAATACATGTTTTACGTATTAAGCACTACAACACTAGGGAACTTCATGTGAGGGGTTCATTTGGGTAAACGGATCGATGAGTTGCTGGATTTACGAATTAAAGTGTCCTAGCTCCTTGAACATTTACTGCATGACCTCTGAATTGTGATGGCCCGAACGGTAGTACGAGATATACAAACTAAAACCATTTCTATAAACTAACATATAAATACTACATCATGATCAATACAAGGACGTATATAGGCATGTTTATACTTTAGCATCGTTATTCCAAACCTAAGAGTTGACATCATATTCTAGGTTATACGTAGAGACTTCCAGGCTTATCCATCGATCCCGTTATACGTTGTGATATCATTTTTAAGGTGAGTTTGTAGCCCCACTTTTACTCGTTTAATTACTTTATAAACTCTTTGGGGGAGATACATGCTCAACTATTTTCATTTACTTTCACAAGTACTCTAAACTTTTAAGGATTACCGTGAGTTCTTAGCCCCATTTTTATACTCGTTTGAAACTTTTGGGGGAGATACATACTCAACTACTTGCTTTTACTTTTACAAATACTCAAAACATTATACTTGATTGCATTATACATGATTGCATTATATTTGATTGCATTATACTTGATTGCGTTATACTTGATTGTGTTATACTTAAGTTTGAAAGTCCCCTTGTTCGGATGATAAGTCTCCCAACATACACGACAGTCCCCTTGTTCGGATGATAAGTCTCCCAACATACGCGGGGCAGTCCCCTTGTTCGGATGATAAGTCTCCCAACATACACGGAGCAGTCCCCTCGTAAACTTGATAAGTCTCCCAACATAAACGGAGCAGTCCAACTTGAAAGTCTCCCTTATCGACGGAGCAACACTAAGTGCAATAATGTGAACTATTATGACTGTATGTGTGCTTGACTATAAAATGTACTATATTTTAGCAGTGGGTTGTAAACACACAGGTTGCAAGTTTTGTATGGGCGGAACTTGGAACTGAGTGGATTTACAATGCCTTTGCTGTGTGAACATTCTTTAATGGCTTTACATGTTAAACAAACTCTATGAACTCACCAACCATTGTGTTGACACTTTTTTAACATGTTTATCTCAGGTCATAAGGCGATAGCTAGAGTTTGAAGCATAGAGTCACACGACATATTTTGAAGACTTTATGAATTCGTATTTACCATTCGAAACATTTTGTAAACATTTATGTATTATACTTTGGGACCTCATTGTTTGTAACTCTGATTTCATTTATCGAATGGTAACTTTTCAAAACGTCTCATTTAGAGGTCGTTTTCTATACCTTGTACTTTGTATTATGAAGTAGCACCCCATTGAAACAGTCTTCCGCTGCGGTACTTTGGGGGTGTTACAGATTGGTATCAGAGAATTGGTTATAGAGAAATATGTTGCATTTAGAGCCTAGACTATAACTACTATATACATTACCTTCCTCCCTATCTCCTTGCACACTTTAGACTTTTTTTGTAATTTTAGCACCTAAGAGAGATTTCTATGAACTGAATGAAACACCAAACATCATATGAGTCGATTAGTCTAAGCATTGCATAGTTACTCCTAAATTATACATAGCCTGATCACCTATGTCTAATTCAGGAAGAATCATGCAATGAAGGGAGTAGTAGTCTCATATGTGTACGCAATTCCGTAATCGAGCCAAATTTTCAAAAGATTTTCTTCAAACCACTTGTTTCCAGTTTGATCCGAGTGACAGTTCGTGTTTGATGAGTTGCAAAGATCAAGCTAGAAACAAGTTGTTACTTAAACCGATTTAGCCTAATCGTATGACAGTTCTTGTTTGATGAGTTGTGGGATTAAGTAAAAATCGGTTACCTAAAAGTCTATTGAGGGTTTTGCTCGAGAATGGGAAAGTTTGCCTCATCAAACCTAGCCATAAGAGAGTATGTCTTTAGAACGGGCAATAGTCGCGATAGTCACAAGAATGTACCTAAGTAGATAAGAAACCCATATACATGAGCTTTGACGTAATCCCTTAGACTATGCACACTGTAAGTAGTGAACATCAACAGAACTTCGAGACGAAGTTCCTTTTAAGGGGTAGAGACTGTAACAATTCACATTTTCGGGTCACTATTCATTTTTACTATTCACTATTACTATTCACTTTTCACTATTCATCCCGTAAAATTTTTATTTCACATTCTCGTAGGATAAATTATTTTAGTAATGACCTGAGAGTTCGACAATCGTTAGATCATTTTCGCAAAAGTTATTAAGAAAACATCGTTATAAAGTTTCATTTTGGTCTGTACACCGTTTAAACATCTCGCGCATAACGAAAACCGTCTCTGACAATTTTCCCCGCCTCAGATAAATTTTTAGATCACTCATGATTAATTTGAGAATTATTAAGATTTATTTTTATGTTACCAAATAAGCCCAGCGCAGTACAAAACTAAACTTACGTTTTAAACAATTCTACTTACATCCAGACTTAACGATTCCTGCACTGTGTTTCTAATATGTTTTTGACACTTTTACATTTTTGGAAAAGTCAAACATATTTCCCTCTTCCTTTGACCATAAAGAAATTAACCTTGTACGTTCTACATTTTTGATTAAATCGCGTAACTTTTAGACTTCACGTATAACTGTTAAGTTATCCCACGTACAACGAAAACTAAATTTTTACATCTCATATCACTTTTAGACTAATTTTAGTCTACTCTAAATAAATCCAGGGTCATTTCCTTGAAATCTCGTTTTTTTCTGATAAATTGCATTTTACGCGTTTTTGACCCGTGTTTCCAGCTTTAAGCAGCGTTTTTGCACCCAATGAGACTTATCACTTATTTTATATTTTTAGATGGAGTATAATGATGAGTTTAATCATTCCTACAAGTTTCTTATTTTTACGATACCCGGTTTTACGTTTTATGACTTAACAACTTACCGTTAGCGATTTTCGGAACCAAACTACACTCCGTAAAATCAAGATAATATCAAGAAATTCCAATCTTATCCACCACCTCACCATATGAACGTGTATAAACACATGTAGGCATGATATTTGATCATTCCTTAGATCATTACAAGTATACAACTTAACCATGGTTAGTTTTTAACCCAATATATAGTTAACTCCTAAATTTTCCATATAAATACCAAGCAAATCACTACATATTTTCTTGCACCACACCTCTTTATCTATCAAAGTCCTAAAACCCTAAGGCACTTATCTTATATTTTGTAAGAAAGTTAATTAGTTTTTGAAAGAAAACAAGTGTTTGATCTTCGTTCTTGGAAGTTTTCAAGAAAGAGTCGTTATAATCTTCAAATAACTTCAAATCTCCAAAAAGACGTCATTATAATCTTCTTTTCTTCTTCGGGTTTTCAAGAAGGCGTTGTTAATAGCCTTGGGTTTTCAAAGATTGCAAATTCTACGTCGAAGCTCCGCTTATATTTCTTTTTTCCATAATACTCAAGCATTCTATATTAAGGTAAGTATTTTTAAAACTCAAACTTATTTAAATACTTATGAACTTTGTTAGTTTATTTATTGTATTTATAAAACTCTTAATATATCATATAATCAAGTAATTAAAATACATGTTTTACGTATTAAGCACTACAACACTAGGGAACTTCATGTGAGGGGTTCATTTGGGTAAACGGATCGATGAGTTGCTGGATTTACGAATTAAAGTGTCCTAGCTCCTCGAACATTTCTTGCATGACCTCTGAATTGTGATGGCGACGGTAGTCGAGATATACAAACTAAAACCATTTCTATAAACAAACATACAAATACTACATCATGATCAATACAAGGACGTATATAGGCATGTTTATACTTTAGCGTCGTTATTCCAAACCTAAGAGTTGACATCATATTCTAGGTTATACGTAGAGACTTCCAGGCTTATCCATCGATCCTGTTAGACGTTGTGATATCATTTTTAAGGTGAGTTTGTAGCCCCACTTTTACTCGTTTAATTACTTTATAAACACTTTGGGAGAGATACATGCTCAACTATTTTCATTTACTTTCACAAGTACTCTAAACTTTTAAGGATTACCATGAGTTCTTAGCCCCGTTTTTATACTCGTTTGAAACTTTTGGGGGAGATACATGCTCAACTACTTGCTTTTACTTTTACAAATACTCAAAACATTATACTTGATTGCATTATACATGATTGCATTATACTTGATTGCATTATACTTGATTGCGTTATACTTGATTGTGTTATACTTAAGTTTGAAAGTCCCCTTGTTCGGATGATAAGTCTAAGAGACTGACTGCATCAATTCATCTACTTGGGGGAAGTGGTCTCTTGACAACTTTTTGGTATGGATTGCTTCAGACTTCAGTGGAAAAGGAATTTGAGAAGAGTTATTTAAGCGTGGGATGAAACGTTGCTGTTCTTCTATTGGATGATATAACCCCGAACGATGAATCACGATGACTATTCGTAAAAGGAGCAACAATTTCGATGATAATGGTGTGCTTCTTTGTGCACTTGGCTAAGGGAAGCTTGAAAGAAAGCTTTGAATCTGCTCATCTAATGGATTTTCGGTTTGGGGGGAAGCTGCCAAAGTCTCACTATCAAATGGTTCAATTTCTTTCTTCAGTTCAAGAGCCCTGGAAGCTTTGGTGGTGAATGTTTAAGAGTTGATGACTTCTATCTTCTACAACGGGGCTGTTCGATATCCTTATCTCGGTACTCGTATCATCATCTTCTTAAACTATATCATCTATTCTATCCTTGTATATATTTTTCAAAAACCAAATAAAAAAATATAAAACCAGCAAAACAAAATACAAAAATATAAAATCAACAAAAACCCATAAAAATAAAAATAAATAAAAAAATACCAAAAATATGTTTTTCTAAGACATGTCTTCTGGTATCGATAACATCTACGGTCTTAGAAATGTCATTCAATAATGGCACGGGACCATAGATGAAGTTCGAACAGAAGGTGTAAATATTCTTTTCCAAAACATGTCTCAAAATATGGGTTACAGTTATTTCAGACTGTAACCCGGACTTAAACTATGGCTTACAGTTATTTCAGACTGTAACCCGTGCTCAACCATGGCTTGCTATTATTTCTGATAGCAACCCGCTCTTCAAAGAGGAAAGTGCTACGCTAAACCAATTTTCAAATATTTCATGCACTTATCCTAAAACTAATTAAGGAAAGTATGTCGAAGGACTGCTGTTCCTACACAAATGTTTTTCCGTCTAAAATTCTTCAGAAAAATATTTGTTGTTTTAACAAAATGGTGGTAAATGAGTTGCTTTAAAATCAACCAGAATCATGTTTTCATAAATTTGCAAAACCCAATCAATGACTTCCGCGCTTTTAATCTTTTCATAAAATGAGTCATTGATTGAGGGGGAGAATGCTTTCAAATTTACATCATCTTACGGGCTTTCTTAATTATCCTATGTGCTTAATTAAAAAATGATATTTGCCTATGTCGAAGGACTAGGAATTTAGGATATGATTGTTAGGATTAGATGATTGGAGTTTGATAAACACATAAATCCCATACCTTATATGAACTGATTGTTATGTTGGATTGACTTTTATTAGTCGATTGCTGTTTGGGTGATGTCGACCACCATATATCTGTATGTGTGTTCACTAACGTATGCAGGTATATTGGTATATAAGAATGTTCTCGATCCGGATCCCACAAATGAATATGATTGGATGCCGAAAAGAAAGGGCAACTATATCTTGGGTTGACAAATGAAGAGACGAAGCTTAATTGGACTTCTATGGAGAGTTGGCATGGAAAAATGCAACGTAAGAAGTCTCACTGCATCAGCAGACGGTTTTTCTTCCAAGCCTTACAGCAACAACAAAAGCAACTTCTACACCACCTAACGTATCTTGTGCAGGAAAAGTAGTGAATTATACCATTTTTTAAACAATTTTTGAAAAATACTGTTTTGAAAATGGAAAATATTATTTTGAAAATTAATTGGACTTAATTTTGAAAATCACCGGACTTCATTTTTATCAAAACCTAAGTCACTCAATCATCGACTACGGTCATCGATTGAGGGGGAGAGTGATTTATAATAAAATATTTTCAATCGATATTTCTTCACAGAAAGTCCGTTTGTACGAATTAATGTGGTGATCTAAAGATTTAATGTTATGTCATGGTATGATTTTTCTTTAGAATCAAGATCTTTCAAAATGAATTTTTTTCTGTTCTTGTTTGATTGTGAAATTGTTTTATTTTACTTAAAGATCTCTTAAAACAATCATACCTGACACTAACAATCTTTAATGTCTTAAATTGGTCCTTATCTGTCATTTTTCAAAAATCAAATCTTGCAACGTCTTTCCCCAAAATTTTCTAAATGATTTAAATCAATTGGGATCACAAATCTCAATTGGTTTGAAATTTTTGATCGGGGGAGAGGTCGTGATTTAAATCTCAAATCTGTTTTAATGGAATTGGTTTTAGTCCATCAAAGGCACTCCTGCCTCCATGTGCCAAACGATTTCAATATACATAATGCACATGTTGAGGGGGAGCATTTATCCAAAAACTAGATGAGTTTTTAAATCAGACATATTTTCTCCCATGTTTTCCAAACCTTATTAAATCACTTGGGATCCAATATCTCAAAGGGTTTGATATTTTTGATCGGGGGAGAATTTGTGATTTAATAATGAAATTTGATAAAAGATGATCGTTTTGATTCAAGTGTGCATACTGCTCTCCCATATGTGCTAAACGCTTTCGAATCTCGAAGCACATATTGAGGGGGAGCATTTCAAAAGAAAATAAACTTTCAAGGTACAAAGATTTATATGTTTCAATATAAAGTACCTTGATTGATGTTTTAAAGGTTTTCTAATGGCTTTTGTGATCGTGGATGTGCTTCAAAAGAACTATTTCCTCTATGTGATAAAATGATTTCAAATATCATATGCACATATTGAGGGGGAGAATTTACCAAGAAAATCAAATGGCTTTTTCCACGAAAATTGTGATCAAGAAATTATTTTAAAAGAACTCTTGCCTCCATGCGCTAAACAATTTACTAATCATATGCACATGTTGAGGGGGAGCATTTCTAAATGATCAAAACTATTAAGGTACAAAATGCTTTGATTTTATATCACAAGTACCTTGATTGTTTTTCAAAATGATTTTTCAATTGGTTTTAAGGAAGAATGAACTGTACCAAAAGACCGACCATTTTACTTTATGCATGGAGTTATAAGGATGGTGAGGTTAGGTATTTGTTCCCACGATCCGCCAGAACCGGAGGGATCTACCCAGGGACAATCCACTAGATAGTGTAGAGTCCTTAGGTATGATAAAAAAGGAGAAAAATGGGATATGGGAAGAGTGCGGACTGAGACTGAGCTAGTACTGGAATAAACCCAACAAGGTTCTAGTTATGAAGTCTCGGTAAGCACTGAAGGGGTTGAAGAATGAAAAAGATTTGAATGTGAAAAAGGGTGAAAAGAAATAGCCCTCCAATAATTCAACCTTAGGCCGAAACCGGGTTCAATTCATATGCTACTGGTGGTTACCAAGGTAACACTGGTATTAAAGACAAGACGTCATGGACCCAGTGACGCACTGCACCTTACTTCCCAAGCTACTCAAGTTCCTCTTAAAAGGGCTTGTTTCATTCTCACGGGGAACCTACATAATCTATCTACTTTCTCTTAGAGATTGTTGATATTGAAGAAGGATACATTCTCCCTAGTCTCCGTCATAGGAACCAAAAGTGCACAATTGAGTCTAGAGCCAAGAGATCATCCACAATATCTCATTAGGACACTAAATTAATGAAGACTTGCTGTTTCACATAATGTGGAAAGAATATATTAAGAGTCCTACGCATTATCCTTGTGGTATTGCCAGAACATCCGAGTGATATATTAAATATATTCACAATGAAGATGGAAATCCTTCTAGAGCCAACATCAAACAAGCTCTTGGTGGGTGACATGTGAAATCTTGCAAAAGATCAAGCTTGTGACAACTGGATAGAAATGATGGGGCGATTCAATCTTGAATCAACCTTGGTCCAGGATTGGAATTGACGAATACTTTTGGAAAAACCGTTCGATGTGCAAACCTTCTTTTCTCTAGCACGTCGAATGTGTATTTATTTTCAAACACAAAAAGTATCTCTGATTGAAAAATACTTTTGGAAAAACCGTTTGATGTGTAAAATTCTTCTTTTCTCTAGCACATCGAATGTGTACTTATTTTATAATACAAAAAGTATTTTGATTGAAAAATGATCTTTCTCATAAAACCTTCGTCGTATTGCAAAACTCTTTCTTCAAGCAATACACGATTGTTTTTCAAATAAATTTTTCATCAATCAGTGAATCTCAATTCGCTGGTTCACTCACTCTGTGTTGTCTTCTTTGAGATGTTCCGGTTTAAGAACGGCTAGAACAGCTGCAAAACGCTGTCAAGGAGATTATACCTGATCACAGGCAGTACTTGTACTGATCAACGGGGAACCGTGGGCCGTGTACCTCAATTCAACGAAAGTGATCAAAGACACTTTCGTGCGCTTTATTGCTAACTGTCGTTTGCAGGTACATTTGGACGGTTGCAGCTGATCAGAATTGAGGAGTCAATCCAAAGCCGGATGCTCACATCATCCACACTTAATTGAAGAAATCATGACTGGTGCATATCTACATAACCTGGCTCTGATATTTTTATACTATGCTTCTGCTACGCTGCTGCACATATCATGAACCAGTAAAGCTTCCTCTACTCTGATGGATAGATGTCATGATTCTGAAAGTGTGAGCATGTCGGTCCAAAAGTCACAACATCACTTGATGGCAACACTACTATGGGTGATCCAGAGATTTACTGTGGCTGATGATCTCAATGAAAGCTCGAAGATCATCAAAGATGTGGATCAGTTAAAGGCCTCCACTAAAAGTACAAATTAATGCGGACTTTGAAGAATCGCTCCAAAAGTACAAAGATTGCGGAACTTGAAGAATAGAAGTCTACAAGCTCAGAACAGAAGATTTAATAGAATGCTAGGATGCAAAATGTATTTCATGGGGTGACCTCCCTTAGGGGGAGATTGTTAGGAATTGGAAATTCCATGTTAAAGTGTCGGTCACCCCAATTATGGTCTAGCATATGTTAGCTCGTAGACGTGTCGTTATTTACGTAATTTAGTAGTTTATTAGTTAGTTTGTAGCGTAAATTTGTTTAGTGTAACATCGTGGAGGAAGGACGGGTCTTTACCCACTGTATACCTGATCCACAAGCCGTCAGGAGGTCGGTATGTTTGTAACTATAAATACCCCTTCCATCCTTGGAAGGGGTGGTGCTTCTTTCAATCTAATCTTTCCTTTTTGTAAACCAAGTCTCTACCAAGAACACCCTCTCTTTACTTTCTCTCTCTAAATGGCTAACATGTATTTTCACCATCCAAGACCACCCGAATCATCAAACACAATAATATTAAGATCCTAACAGATAACAATATCCTTTGACCCAATAGTAATCTATCTTGTACATCGAATCACACCATATCGAATGTACATCTTAGACACCTTTCACTAATGCCTTTAACTAGATCTTCAAGACACCCTTCACTAATGTCTTGTGACTTGACTTCTAGGCACCCTTCACTAATGCCTACAATACGGACGATCGACACCCTTCACTAATGTCTTCGTCTTGACACTTGAGACATCTTTCACTAATGTCTTCAACACTACACTTCTTAGAGAAAGAATCATCAACAAGATAACTTCAGTAGTCTTGATGATGAGGAAGCATGGCAACTCATGGACTTGAGCTTGCTTGACTTCAAAGGTGGTGATCTCTCCTTTAAGAAGAACCTAGAGAATCGTACAAAAACAAAACTACATACATAGATCACTTGGATCTGGGGTTAGAGAGTTTTTAACTCAAGGAGAAAATATGCGAGAAAGGGGTGGTAAACGATGAAGAAATGGCTCACTATTTATAGAGAGAAAATGTCTACTATTCCACGGATCCCACCTTCAAGGGATCCGTCTAGTGTAATGCTAGGGATCCGTGGGACGCTCCTCTTTGCCCATGGGTATTTTGGTTGTGGGTCATGGGTCATGGGTTATGGGTTGATCCATGAGTATTTCTTTAGATACAATGTACCTAATGGGTGCAATGCATCTAGTCAAATGGGTATGGGTCAATACCATGGGTTGTAGTTTTTTCCCATTATAATACATACTAGTTATGTATATATTTTCCCAATATGTAAACACTAGTTGTTGTACATATGTATAACTAAATCATAAAATCTCTTATACTTGTTTTGGTGTTTTATGTGAAAACGTAAGTGTGTTAGAAAACTATTGGCTTAAACCATTTACGTATTTTATTTGTTTCGTTAAAATGATTTTACGTTTGTTATCGACAAAACATTAGAAGATCGTAAAATATAAATAAACATTTTTACGGCTTATTTGTATTAACAATCTCCCCCTTTTTGTTGATGACAAAACATAAATTTATTTAAAGGAAAAGCAAAAATTTGTAAGATTTTGAATTTGTAGTTTTTACTTTGTAAAATTATTTTAAGGAAAAGCTAAAATTCGTAAGATTTTGAATTTGTAGTTTTTACTTTCTTCTCCCACTTTTTGTCGAAACAAAAAGAGCTTCGAAAATAAACTAACACATTGTTTTAAGAAAAACATGTGAAAAAAAATAATATAGAGAGCAAGTAACGGGAAAATATCTCGTCTTAACTCCACCTTGACGAGTCCATCCCTATGTGAGGCCGTCAAGAAAAATAATACTAAGCTAGTTCATTTGCAACTAAGTTTGCAAAGGTTTCGTCTATGTGACGAATATGCTCCATCTTGATGATTGCAACTTTGCAAAGGGACGTCATGAAATGTAATCCTAATATTGCAGGTGATTTTGCAATGTATTGCTTTGACACAAAGCTCCCCTTAGCTTTTAGGGTGTCAAAGTCTTCATGTGTAAATTGAATAACTACAAAACAAAGGTTAGAAAACAAGTATAATGCATAATTTCCTGCAAATATGACTCAACTTAGTAGAAAAGTAGTTTTCTGTTGCACGGATCCCACAGTTTCCTCCTTTAGGGGATCCGTCTAGGCAAATATCAGGGATCCATCTGGCTGATGACTAAATTCAGCAATGGTGATATAACAAATAATGTTAACATCAAAGTGATATATGTATTATACAACATAATCATATACTCATAAATATAGAAAGTATCATGTAATTTCATTTAATAAAACTAGAGGTATGATATACATGACTCTAAAAACTAAGAAAATGAATGGTACATGACTTGGAATTACTAGACTTATCCAAGTAACGCTTGATACTAAGACACCATTAAAATCCTCTAGCTCAAGTTTGTTTAGGTTTAATCTTGTCGAAACGTTCGAGGAGGTGATAGAACATGAAACGTTGATCTTCTCGTACTTCATGTATCAAACTTTCAACATGTTGACAATGATAACATTCTTTGTCATGGCTAGGTAATGGTGGTGGAAGAAAAGAAATTGCTTGATGCGAAGGATCAAGTGAAGCGGGTTAGGGAGCCTCAAACGACGGATGGATTGCTGGAGGCGCATTTGAAGATGGCTCGACCAAGAATGATGGTGGTGGTAGAGAAGTGTCAACTTCCATATGGTCGGGTGGTTGACTTTGATAATTTCTCATAATCCAAATGGGATTATTTGATGGTGACGGCAAAAAGGAAGCTGGAGCTAGTGTTGACTCAACACCTTGATTTTGTACCATTATTCCTCCTAATGAGGAGAATGTTGCCGGTGGAGGAGGATGAGACGGCATAGGAGGCAAATCCTCTAGATTGTAGAGGTGTGGTGATGAGAGTGGGGTCGTGAATGAGATAGCTCTAGGAACCAATGGTGATGGTTTAGTGGAAATGGGATTGTTTGGTTTAGGAGGTATGGTGGTGCTTGGCATAGGTAGTTTTGTGGGAACTATCCTTTTAGTGATTGGTTTGATTGGTTGAGTTGGTGGAGGAGAAATCCTTGCATTTGTGGATTTGACCAGAGATAATTCGATTGAAGAAATTTCGTGTACAATACGAGCAATTTTCTTGGGTGGTCCTTTGGTGGATGAGTTACCACTTGGAGCTTTCCTCATGATGAAATGATTCAAAGAGGTTGGTAAATGTTTCTTAAGTGCTGAAAATGAGGATGAAGATGATGACTTTAGGAGTCCTAATAATGTGGTTTATAAAGCAAAGGATTTGGCAAGTGCATTCAAGACTTAAGCCACTAAACTTCCTTGGAATGTGATGATTAGCATGCACAAGAGTCAATTTTAGAGTTGTACTGATCTAGGAACTTATTCAAGATGAGATGGAGTGTTCAAGTTAGCAAGCTGAGCTTGAAATGATTGTTTTAGCTAGAGTTGACATAAATCTGTCATACGGATCCCACGGTTCCCTCCAATGAGGGATCCGTCTAGGCTAATCCTAGGGATCCGTCTCTCAGCAGCTAAGAGAAGATAACAATGATGTTTGTAAGGTTTCATGCCTATTTCTTCTTGAGTGTTTCAGTCCATCTAAGTGTCTTAAATGAAGAGGTATTTGAATACTTAAGGGTAATGAGTGATGTAGCTAATGATTGCCTTTTATGGAAGAAGTTTGGAACTTTTAAGAGTACCAATGAGTGACCAAAGATGACACTAAAGATTTTGAGAGTGTCAAATGGAACTAAATGATCCTAGAGATCAGATAGTAACTTAGGATAGTGTCTTGGAGGATATCCTAAGAATTTAAAATGGAAAAACTAGAATTTGATCAATTTTGACCAATTTTGAGGTAAGGATGATTAGTTTTGAGAGATTTCCAAAGCTAGATGTTTTAACATGTGAGGGATCATGTATGAGTATAAGAGCGAAAGAGTAATGAGTTTTGGTGAGACGATAAATCTACGGGTGTTTCGAGTGTGATCTAAATGAGTTATGTGTGAGTACGAAAAATCTACTTAACTTGATAAGAACTCAATTTGCCTTAAGGCACTATGTCTAGCTTAGTGTGAAGTTATCTAAAGACATGTTTGAAATACAATGATTGTAATTTCATTTTCTGTTTTCCGGATCCCACGGTTCCCTAAGAATAGGGATCCGTCTAGCAGAAACTTTGGGATCTGTCTATCTGCTAAGCAGAACCTTTACAAAAGGTATGCTATGATTTTGACAATGCATCATATTAAGAGGTTAGTTTAAGAGGTTCTAACACTAAGATATCAAATTTAAGATGTTTTATTTCATGAAAGAAATTGGATTACATTGATAAAGCATAGATACTAAGGATTGACCATATTTAGAAAGAAGGCTAAGTTCCTTGAGCGTTTTTGCTAGATGGGTCATCAAATGGTTGATGAGTGTTTGCAGATTCAGGAATGAAGAAAGTCTTCATGAGAGATGCGTTTAGAGGTTCCATCATCTTGTTTACAAGTATGTACAGAGGACTTTGAAATTGAGGACGAAGGTACATGATGTTATGATAAAGGCGCGTCAAGAACATTCCATAAGGGATGAGTTTATTCTTGGAGCCTTGAAGATTTACAATTCGCCTTGCGAAGAAGTAGGCGAGATTGTATGGTTGTTGTGTTAGCAAACAATACATTATGTGAGCACAACAAGCGGGAAGGATTTCTCGATTTCCCCTAAGGCTCCAAATATTTTCACGTAGGATGAGTGCAACAGGCTTGTACTCTTCTCGGATATCCCGTGTATGGATAATGTTTGGATCGGAGTAATGGGGTTTGCATATTATGCGATTCAAGTCTTCCGGGGAAGGTATGTGTGAACAATATGGACTATTTTCTTCACGAAAGTTGAAGAGAGAATCAAGAGACCAATCTTCGGTGAAGGCACATTGTCCATGATTTGGAATACGGAGGATGTGAGCAAATTGCCCAAGGGTTAAAACAAACTTTTGGTTTTTGATCCAAAACCAAAGAGATAGAGAGCGATCCTCGTTATGAACGAGTTCAACTTGACGGAAGAATTCCAATATAAACCTTGGAGATATTTTCTCGTTAATTTCGAGAAGACATTCTAGTCCTATGGCTCGGAAGGAGGTATTGATACCTTCTTCGAATTGTAGAGGGGTGTCGACAATACGTCCTTCGTGGAAGTGACAGTTTTCGAGATTATTGAACCCACGGACATGATTGTCAGGTGTGTTGGGCTCAAGGGAGATGTTAGGAGTGTAGACGCTAGTGAGTGAAAAATCAAACTCATATTCATGCGACATAGCGAAACCTATAGGATAGAGAAGTTAATAGGATGTGACGTATTACGGGTAATGATTACCTAACGTTTTTACAAGATGTTTATTAACAATGGCATTTAACTTAGTTAATGTTTGACATTCTAGTAAATCATTTATTTTAGGAAGAAAGCGGTTTTTATTTTGCATGGAAAATCTGTTATCCAGAAGAACGGTTCCCTTCTATCAGGGATCCGGCTAGTATACCTACAGGGATTCGAGGATCCGTAGTAACAGAAACAGATTTTTGATAAAAACATAGGTTTTTAGATCTTATAGTTTTATACCAAGATTTGTGTATAAGCCTACATTTTCTTTAAGCATGCATTAATGGTTTCTAATGTATCTCGAAAGAATACGAAAGATATAAATCAAAAGAAATGACAAACACATTATGATAATAATAACCTAGATAAACTAGAATATTAGTAATATTTCATTTCAATGCTGAGAATGATACAAAGGATTGGGTATATAACCATGTTGATGACGAACCTTCTTGGTTTTGGTTTGAGATGAGATGAGATGAAGAGGAAGATGAAGTTTTGAATGAGAGGTAATTTTTGAAAGTGGAAGATTTGAAAAAGTGGGGATTTGATAGAGTGGACGACGGAGGGTTTATTTATGGGGAAGGAGGAATTTTTGAGATTTGTGTTTTGTTTTATTATTAGAAGGATATGATTTTTGGATTAAATGAAATAAAACACAAGTTTTATAAACCACGACTTAAGATGAAAAAGTAACACGTATGTGAGAAAGGCTTCCTAATGAAGCTACATGTAATACATGAATATGCACAAAGGATAATCATATAAATACCTACGTAAGTATACTTATTTATCAAGCTAATGTTATTTAGAGATAAATGGAAAGTCATACCCTAATGAACTTAGGAATGTCTTTACAAATGACACAACAAATGTCAATAGATAATTCCGGCTCCTTTGTGTTTAAGATACCTTCTTAGGGAAGGTATTCTTGTTACCAAGAGATTCCTGTGGCTTGGTAGGTATGAGCTTTAACTAAGCAACATGACAAAGAGGATTAGTGAAATTAAATGAATAGTGAGTAATAAACAATGTTGTCATCTAATCAACATCCAAACAATGAGTTTAAAAAGACATGGTGTTTGTTTTTATGAAAGACATTCTTTGTAGTTTTCAATTAACCACGGATCGTATCAAGTTTTTAAAGTACATCATACTTTAAGAAACTTGGTAACGAAGCTCTGATGCCAATTGTGGAAAACTAAAAGGGGGGGTTGAATAGTTTTACCAATTAAAACTTGTTTTAAACTATTTAGATCAACTTATGTCAATCTATTTGGATGTGTGTTGGATGTTGATAAACAAACATATAGAAATATAAATCTGTAATGAAAAGATAAAGAGTAAGAAGCACAAAACCACAACGCGAGTATTTATAGTGGTTCGGCTACAAGGACAACTTCCTGGCCCTACTCCACTCCCCGAGTCATCTACTCGAGAGTTCGTAATCACTACACAACACCGACTCCTTACGATGGAGAAACCTTCACAACGTTGCCTACACTTTATCCGGTACAAGGCTAGATACCGGGTCCTTTCTCAAGGAGAACCAATCCTATCACAACGTCGCCTACCCTTTATCCGGTACTAGGCTAGATACCGAGCTCCATTACAATGGAGGAACTACTACCCAAAACTACACCAATCACCTAATCCCAAAGGAGATCTACTCCTTATAATATCAACAAGGATAACAATATCCTTTGACCCAATAGTAATCTATCTTGTACATCGAATCACACCATATCGAATGTATATCTTAGACACCTTTCACTAATGCCTTTAACTAGATCTTCAAGACACCCTTCACTAATGTCTTGTGACTTGACTTCTAGGAACCCTTCACTAATGCCTACAATACGGACAATCAACACCCTTCACTAATGTCTTCGTCTTGACACTTGAGACATCTTTCACTAATGTCTTGAACACTAAACTTCTTAGAGAAAGAATCATCAACAAGATAACTTCAGTAGTCTTGATGATGAGGAAGCATGTCAACTCATGGACTTGAGCTTGCTTGATTTCAAAGGTGGTGATCTCTCCTTTAAGAGGAACCTAGAGAATCACACAAAAACAAAACTACATACATAGATCACTTGGATCTGGGGTTAGAGAGTTTTTAACTCAAGGAGAAAATATGTGAGAAATGGGTGGTAAACAATGAAGAAATGGCTCACTATTTATAGAGAGAAAATGTCTACTGTTCCACGTATCCCACCTTCAAGGGATCTGTTGGATCGATATACTTTAATCAAACTATCTTAACTAGCTTGTTAAGGTTTAATAACCTCGGATAAATCCTAAGTTATTAACAAAGAAACACTGAGCAATCTTTATCAAGTACGCGGAATTTACTTAACAAAGCTAAGAAGAATAACCTTTTATTATAAAACTCTAAATCTGCTTATTATGCAGATACTCTAATACAACTCTAAGATAATCGAACTTTTCTCTAAAACTCTAATTCTGAAATCGTAAGTCATACCTCTAATGCCAATCTAGGAGTCCTTTTATAGGCTCAAGGATATCCTAGTCGGTTTACAATTGATAACCTTGTACGACAAGTAATCTAAACATAGAATACAATTCTTTCCATAAACTAATATAACAGTTCTTTTGTTCTTGCAGTACTTTGACTTCATATTGCAGTACTTTGACTTTGTCTTTAACAGTACTTTGAGTCTTTAACTTCTTACAGTACTTTGATATCTTCAGTACTTTGATATCTTCAGCACTTTCATATCCAACAATCCTCCCCTAACTTGAATTCTACTTGCTTGACTTCAAGTTCCTTTGTGAATATATCTTTAACAGCTTCATCTTTTTAAAAACGGATTGTTTCTTAGTCTTTAAGCTTTTATCTCTGTAACATCTGTTCTTGTCAAAGTATCTCTTAGAATTATTCTCTTTACAGCAGCATCCAGCAAGCTCCATCTTTTCAGCAACACAGCAACATATGACAATTTGTACATTTAATTCAGTTTAAGTTGCATACTATTCTCATCACTTTCAAGTGAATCATTGAAAAATTAATGGATTTAGAACTCTTTACCAAAGCCATTATCTCTGGAGTAGCCAAATGTTTTGGTGTGTAAGACCATGGTACATTGATAACCATATGATTTTTAGCAAACCACCAGCTATCAACAGATTTGTTTTGTCTTTACCAAAAGTTGTACCCTTCTGGACTAGTTAGTTCTTCTATCTAATGGTGAACTAATTACCAATAATGGTTTTTCCACAGCCTTTACCACAAGCCATTTTCTTGTGGGCTAGCCAACTCTTCACATTACTGATATGGTGAGTTGAATACCATCCAACTTATTAGCAAGTTGTCAACTAAAAACGGATTTGATATATCTTTACCAGAGCCGTTTGCTCATGGATTAGTCAATCCTTTTGTTACCATGGTGGATTGATAACCTATTGATGTTATCATCACAAAAACCATTTATTAAACCTTTATTTCAAAATATTTATTACTTAGCAACAAGGTTTCTTCTAAAATTTATTTAACTGGTTTAGTTCAGCAAACAGTACTTTGATGAAAGTACTGTCTGATCAGCAGTACTTTGAATAAAAGTACTGATATATCAAAAAGTATTTATTCAAATAAAATTCATACCAGTTATTGATCATTCTCAGCAATGGTAGTCCAGTTTATAAACAAGTTGATAGCCATGCAAGCAGTTTCATTATCCTCTTCCACTTCCAATCCATGCTCTAGCATTCTTCTCATGAGCTCAACTGTGAGAGGATATCTTCTTTCTGCAAACATGTGTATCATTGTTCCATTTTCTAGTTCCAAAACATGAACTCCAGATTCTTCAAAGAATCTCCAGCAAACTATTTCCCAGCTTTCTTGATTCTTCCAGATATCATCCGTGCTCTCTTCTTCATTTTCCCATAAAGTTATAAGATCACCATGTAAAATCAACCCAATCCCTTCCAATGGATTATTTTCAAAGTAAGCCTTCACAACATGATATAAGTAGAATAGGTCTACTCTATCTATAATATGCAGTAAATCCCATAGCCTTTTGAAAACTTTGAAGCTTTCATCTTCTTTATGAAAAATCATATAATCTCCATTCTTGGATTTCACAACTTTAAAAACACTGATCTTTGATCTGTTCATCTTCATGTTATCATCTTCCTTTGTATAATCAAAATCTACCACTCTGAGATAATTCTTCAATTCATCTCTAGTCTCAGATCTTAATTCAACCTTTTCTTTCTTTGAAAACTGAACATCTGTAACTTCAGTTTTTCTTTTTCTCTTTAAGCTCTTCTTCCTTTCAGATTCAGTCCAATGAGCTTCTTCTCTAAAGTCTTTAATATCAGCAACACTCTTCTTATAAGCTGCTGTTTCAGCATCATAAAGTCTTTTCATATCAACATAGTTTAACTTCTGCAAACCCTTATATCCTCGACCTTTTAAATAAGCCATCATAGCATTCCTATCCTTAGCTAAATTAGGTCTTCTTGGCATATATCTAACAGGTGTAGGGGACTGTAAATGTTCAGTAGCTTCAGCATCTAATTTATCTTGCACCTTTTGAGCTGCTTTTCTATTCAGAGCTTCTTGAGCTTCCTGTTCTTTTCTATCTTGAGCATCTAATTCTTCTTGAACTTTTCTAGCTGCAGCTTCATTCCTAGCAACTTCAATTGCTCTAAGTTCTGCCAAAGTGAGTTTCTTTTTCTTTGTTTCAACCAAAATACCTTTCCCTTTATCTTTTGGATCAATTGAAGGTTGAGAAGTTCTTGGTTGTTCTTCTTCTTGTACATCTCTAATAGTAACTCCTCCTCTTGGTTGTGACAAATCTAATATTGTAGCAATTAATTCATCATCACTTGCAGAGTAAATGGGTTTGAATGTAGCTTCCTCCTCTTCTTCTATAACAATTGTAGAAGGACCAGCATCTTCTTCAAAATTCAATACCCTTGGTGTAATTACTTCTTGACTAGATGTATCATGAAAAACATTACTTTGATGTCCAGTACCTTGAACATCAGTACCTTGAACATCAGTACCTTGATGTTCAGTACTTTGAATATCAGTACTTTGAACTTGCACTTCCTCAGAATCTGAAATAATCTTTTCTGCAGTACTTACAGATTCTTTCTTCTTCGCAACATCTTCTTTCAAATTTTCCTTTTCTAAATTCCTCCCCAAGTTGACAGAAGATGATTTAGGAACCTTCTTTCGTTTTAATTCCTTTCGAAGTTGTTTACGATGTTTGTTTTCCTCTTTAACCCATAAGTTGAAACCTTGAATATATGGTTTAATAAAATTCCTCAACCAAACATACTTACGCTTCAATTTCCTAAGCGCTTTAGCTTGAAACTCAACAGTCTTGTTCAACCTAACAAGCTCCCTTGTCAAAGCATAATTATCCAAAGTCAATCCTTCACGAGGTATAGTATGATCATCACCTTGAAGATGTGAATGTTCTTCTGAAATAGGAACAGAATGTTGTGGAGATGGAGTAGGTGTTCTTTCAATCTCTGCTTGAACCTCAGGGCTTGGAGAAACAGTACCCTTTAAAGATGCAGTACCTTCAATGGAATCAGTACTTTCAGATGCAGTACCTTGTGAAACAGCACTTTGTGAAGATCTTGGAAAGCAGAACTTTGAGAGGCAACACTTTGTGAAGCAGTACCATGTACAGAATCAGGAGCTTCACTTTCTTCATCCTCTCCAGCTTCATTACGTACAGCTTGAACAACTTCCATCATTGTAGAAGTTAATGGAATATCTCCACCTCTGAATAGAGCACTTCGCCTAGCCATAAATGTAAAGATTTTGGCTTGTTGCACAATAACAGGTAACAAAGCAGCAGGTTTTGGAACATCAGCCAATTGCTTGTTTAAGAAAACCTGTACAAATCTTGGGTACATTAGCCATTTTGACCCAGAGAATATATGTGATAGCATCCCATCCAAAATAAGCTTTGAAAAATTAAACACTCTGTCAGTAGCTAGTCCAACCACTGCAGATGCTATATTAGACCCAAACTGCTCCCAAGAAGTACTTTTAGAACTTATGCAATGAAGCAGTACATGAATCAAAAACTTCCATTGAGGACAAAATAATGCTTTCTTGAATGTTTGTTCTGTTAAAGATCCTTCATAACCAAGATTCCTAAAAGTATCCCAAATCAGTTGCTTGTCAAATCGAATAGACCCATCTTCATCTCCAAATAATAAATCTTCTCGAATAGAGGCTTCTGTAATCTTGATAGTCCGTCCAACAACTGTAGATCTAATATAATATTCATCCTCCTCCATGTTATCTCTAGCATTAGCCCAAAATTCTTGAATCCATGGTTCAATAACATCCGGTTCAACCAAAAGAGCATAACTAATAGGCGACCCAGTAAGATAATCAACAATATCATAAAAAGCCATATTCGCCTCAGTCTTGTCCAAATTAGCCACCATATTGTGCTTAGAAACAGTTAAACGATTCGCCATTTTTGAATGAGTGAGCACAATAAAGATTTTATTGAAGAATAAAGAGATGGTGATTGGGAGATAAGTATGGAAAAGATGTAAAGTAATAATATGAGAGGGAAAATCGGAAAGTAGTTATTTATAGGTAGGATTTGAAAAATCACAGCCTATAATAACAAAGTTACCGTTATTACCAATTACCCATCAATATTACCGTTGGAACAGTACTTTAATACGACAAACAGTACTTTCCACATAAGCAGTACTTTCCACATAAGCAGTACTTTCCCAAGCAGTACTTTCAGGAAAAACAGTACTTTGCCAAAATTTCTTCATATAAACTAAGTATCAACAAGCATCCTCCCCTCAAGCAATACACAGGACTATACTAACACCTTATAGTCCTCCCCTTAAACGAAGCTTAGTAGTTAATCATTCCAATGCTCACGACCAAGTGATTGAATCGTGACACATCAAAACCTTTGTGAGTAAATCAGCTACATTGTCATCCGTGTGAACCTTAACAACATTGATGAGCCTATGCTCATAACAATCTCTGATAAAGTGATGCCTAATCTGAATATGCTTTGTCTTGGAATGATACACAGGATTCTTAACAATACAAATTGTACTCTCATTATCAATATTGATAGGAGTATTTTTGAAATTGAACCCATAGTCCAAGAGTTGATTTTGCATCCACAAAACTTGACCACAACAACTTGCAGCAGCTACATATTCAGCTTCAGTAGATGATGTTGCTGCAATTGTCTGCTTTTTGCATTGCCAGGAGACTAGCCTTCTTCCAAGATATTGGCATCCACCAGTTGTGGATCTTCTATCATAATTATCACCAGCATAGTCACTATCTGAAAAAGCTTCCAAGTGAAAAGGTGACTCTTTAGGATACCACAACCCCAACTTAGGTTGTTGTTTCAAATAACAGAAAATTCTTTTTACTGCATTCATGTGAGAGATCTTCGGTGAGACTTGATATCTTGCACATAGACAAACTGCAAACATGATATCAGGCCTGGATGCAGTAAGATACATAAGAGAGCCAATCATTGATCTATAAAGCTTGACTTCAACAGGGTGTCCATCTTCATCTTTGCCCAATGAATTGATAGATTTAATAGGTGTAGTAACAGCCTTCATATCATCAAAATTGAATTTCTTAAGTATGTCAGTAACATACTTGTCTTGACTGATAAAAATACCTTCCTTTGACTGCTTAACCTGAAGTCCTAAAAAGAAAGTCAACTCTCCCATTGAACTCATTTGAAATTCGTTCTGCATCAGCTGCTCAAACTCCTTAACCATGGACTGTTTGGTAGCCCCAAAGATGATATCATCAACATAAACTTGAACTAACATGATATCTTTCTTGTCTCTCTTGATAAACAAAGTCTTGTCAATAGCTCCCCTTCTATATCCATGTTGCAATAAGAATGTGGAGAGTCTCTCATACCAAGCTCTAGGTGCCTGATGAAGGCCATAAAGAGCCTTAACAACCTTGTAGACTTTGTTTGGATGTTTAGGATCTTCAAAACCAGGAGGTTGTTTGACATAAACTTCCTCTGTAATCTTGCCATATAAAAGGCACTTTTAACATCCATCTGGTAAACTTGAAAGCCCATATAAGAAGCAAAGGCAAGAAATATTCTAATAGCTTCTATTCTTGCTACAGGAGCAAATACCTCATCATAATCTACCCCTTCCTCCTGTCTATAACCCTGAGCAACTAACCTTGCCTTGTTTTTGATAACATTGCCTCTTTCATCTCTTTTAACTCTAAAAACCCACCTGGTTCCAATAACTCTCTTCCCATCTGGAAGATCACATAAAACCCAAACTTCTTGAAGTTTAAATTGAAGAAGTTCTTCCTGCATAGCTTCAACCCAGCTTTCTTTAGTCAAAGCTTGAGCAATATTCTTGGGTTCCTCTTGAGAGATAAAACAAGTAAATAGACAGGTTTGATGGTCCTTATGATTCAGCCTGTTTTGTTTATACACAAAGCTAAGTAAAGCATTGTGAGGTTTTGTGAAACCCTTAGCTTTGTGTCTAGTCAGCACTCCAGAAGTAGAAGGACCAATGATTTGATCAGAAGGATGATCCTTATGAGTTCTTAAGTTTGGAGACTGTGGAACTTCATAATTATCATCTAAATTAGTAACATCAGCACCTTCATTGGAATTTGGAAAAATACCTTCATCTTCAAATTCATCATCAGTATCTTCTAATCCAGGCATGGTAGGATCATTCAGATCAGCTAAAGTACTGTCAACTGGTGCAGCAGTACTTTGTTCAAAAGTACTGTCCAAAGTACTGTGAGAGTACTCTGCAGTCTTGTTCTTCTTCTTTGCCTCTTCATAAGCTTTCCTTTGTTCATCAGTGTAAGATTGTGCTAAAACATCTTGAAGAAGCATCTGATTAAGTTCCTCTTGAATAGATTGATCCTCAGCAGATAATGAGGATTGTGGTGCAACAGTACTTTGTTTTGAAGAATCAGTACTTTGCTTAGGAACATCAGTACTTTGTTTTGGACTTACAGGATCTTTATCAGGAACAGCATCAGGTTTAATATGAACATCATGAACAACATATTGGATATCTTCTTCATTGTGCATAGGTTGATTTTCTTCTCTCACAGGAACATAATTCATTGAAGGAGATAAAATCTCAAGATCAAACATCCAATCAGGACCTTTACCTTTTTCATTGTCTTGATCTTCTAAAAACTCAACATGAAGACAATCTTGAACCTTCTTAGTAACTTTGTTGTATACTCTAAAGCCCTTACTGTTAGTGCAATAACCCAATAAATATCCTTCTTCTGACTTGCCATCAAACTTCCCTAGATTATCAATAGTGTTTAAAATAGTAAGAGGGCATCCAAAAGGTTTCATAAAACGAATGTTGGGTTTAGTGCCCATCAGCAATTCATAGGGTGTCTTCATCTGTGGTTTAGTGACTGAGACTCTGTTAAGTACATAACAAGCAGTACTTACAGCTTCTGCCCAGAACTGAATAGGTAGGTGAGAATCTGCTAACATTGTTCTTGCTGCTTCAATCAAAGTCCTATTCTTCCTTTCTGCAACACCATTCTGTTGTGGTGTTCTTGCAATACTAAACTCCCTTTTTATGCCTTTGTTTGCACAAAATTCATCCATAAGTTTGTTCTTGAATTCAGTCCCATTGTCACATCTAATACCTCTAACCTTGAGTCTCAATTGGTTTTCAAGGGCTATAATCAGTGTCTGAATAGTATCGAAAGAATCATCTTTAAAACCCAAGAGAAAACCCAACTGAATCTACTACAATCATCAGTAACAACCAAACAGTACTTTTTCTTATTTAAACTTGCCACAGAGACAGGTCCAAATAAATCCATATGTAACAGCTCCAATGGTTCTCTAATAGTTCTTTCCTCAAGCTTCTTGCAGGAAGCTTTGTGTTGTTTACCCTTCTTGCATGCCAAACATGATTGATCATTCTTGTAAGTCTTTGAAGGTAAACCTCTAACTAAATTGCCTTTGACCAGTTTGTTGATATTCTTGAAATTAACATGGCCCAATCTTCTATGCCATTGATGTGCCTCTTCAGATGTTGCTTTAGCCACCAAACATGTGGCTCTGCCATATGAATGTAGACTCTTCATGTCTAAACTATACACATCATTTGTCCTTGGTACTCTAAGTACTACCAAGTCATCATCAACAGGTTTAAAATCAGAGGAAAGGATGAGACATTCTGTGTCAGTGAATAACACAGGATGCTTTTTATCACAAATTTGAGAGACTGACAACAAGTTGAACTTAAGCTCCTTCACATATCTGACATTCTCAAAATCGATTCTTCCAGCTTTAATTGTTCCTTTCCCAGTAATCCTTCCTCCATTGGGATCATTCCCAAATGCAACTTTTCCTCCACTAATCTTCCTAAAATCAGACAGGATCTCTTTGTCTCCTGTCATACTTCCAGAGCAACCACTATCCACAATAAGATGATCTTTAAGCTCCTCTTCTCGGTTGCCCTGCACATAAAGAAAAGAGTTAGAAACTTTTAGGAACCCAAGCCATTACTGACTTGTGTTCACCTTGTGGAGTTACAAACTCAAATTCTTTGAGAATGTAATTCCCACTATCTTTCAAATGATGATCCAAAATTATCTTTTGATTTTTAGCATGTGGATTTTCAAAACTTTCTGGTTTTTCAACATAAATCTCTTTCACCAGATTTTTAGCATTTTCTTGTGTCGCACAAACATCTGATTCACTTTTTGTTGAACGTACTGTTTGTCTCTCTGCAGTACTTTCCCTTTTAACCCATTCTTTTTTAACACTTGGTTCCTCTGATCTAAATCTCCTATGTGAATTGGAATACCTTCTAGGTTGATAGTGAGATTGGCTAGAATTTCTATACCAAGTATTGTGATCAGTACCTTGTTTTGTCTGAGCAGTACTTTGGAAAGTACGGTGAGATACTGAAGGTCTTCTCTGTTGTGGGTATCTATGATCTGATGTGAAGTTTCTGTGATTAACCCTATTTGAGTTAGTCCAAACTGGTTTGTACTCTCTAGGTTTCTGGTTGGCAGTCCTGTTCTTTGGAAATTTTCTAAGGTATTTTGAGTGATGTTCACAATCCTTAATTAGATGAGTAGGACTGAAACACACAAAACACAGTTTCTGACCCATACTGTCAAAGTGACATTTTCTATGTCTATGCCCAAAATTATTTTGCCTTCTTGGTGAGTGATTAAACCTGTTTTGACCAAAATTATCCCAAAAGGTTTAGCAGTACTGTTTTGAAAAGGTTTTGAAGAAGGTACTGCTTGTGGAGCAGTACTTTGATTTAAAGGTACTGCTTGATTTTGAACACCGTTTTCAACAGTTTCTTTGGGTGTTTCAGACCTAGATTTAGCAACTAGCTTTTTCCTAAACTCTAGACTGTCTATTCCAAAACGAGAAACATCAGGCCTAAGGGGTTGATGAATGCCAGTAGGATGTGGAACAACATGATAATCATTAGCTTTCTTATATGCAGGAGGTGAGTCACTTAATGAACCATCATTACTAGATGTATCTACATAATTAATGAGTTCTTCATCACTAGTGGTTATATCCTCATACTCACCTTCATCCTGATTACTAGATTGGTTTTCTTCTATCTTACTAAAATCCATACCAAAACCTAATCCAGTTTTAAGATAAGCTCTTTGCTGTTTTTGAACATAAGAAACATGTGACAGACCAGCTTCACCCCAAGCAGCAAACTTAGCTAACAAATCATCTCTTTCCTTAGTTAATTTCTCAATTTCAGCAATTTTACAGTTTAATTTCCATTCACTAAGCTTTAACTGGTAATCCTGTTGTGCATATTTTTCAGCCCAAGCTACTTCATTAGTTTCATGTGCTAAAATTTTGGCTTCCATAGATTCTAAGGTTATTTGATAACCTGCTACCTCAGACCTAGCCTTAACACAATTATCTCTCTCAATCACATAACTGCTAAGCAATTTATGATAAAAATCATAGCAATTTGAGCATACCTCAGAGATAGGAGATTGATTTGGTGAAGTAGCCACCAATGCGAGTTGAACAGGATCATCTTCACTTTCCTTGCTCCAGTCAAATCCTCCAAAGCCATCATCAGATTCCAAAACAGCATGTTCAGATTCTTCATCAAAAGCAGTACTCCAGTCCAATGCTTCCACTGTGTCTTCAACTGCATCTTCCACTGCTACCATACAGTAAGTCACTGGTTCATCATCAAACTCTTCACTCCAGTCAACTTCTGATAACTTCTCTTGAGCAACCAAAGCCTTTGTTTCAGTAATGGGAATTTCCTTAAGCTCAAGTTTTGGCTTTTCAGATGTCCTGTTTGCTTGATACTTAGCAAACCTGCACTCCCTTGCAAAGTGACCAGTCTTTTGACAATTGAAGCATTCAATTTTAGATTTGTCAAAAGTTATGCCCTGTTTTGGTTTGAAATCAATGCTTTTGCCTGTCTTCTTCATGAACTTTTTGATTCTTGCAGTGATCATAGCAACTTGCCACCTGATATCAATTTCTTCAAGTGCATCTTCTTCAATCTGTGCTAGATCTTCTTCATAAGTGACAGGTAAACTAGCTTGTTGTGCAAAGAAGGAGCACATAACTTCATCTGAGGCCATAGTGGTAGTTTGTGGGGCCTGTTGAACATATGAGGGGGGTGTATAGACAGCAGTACTTTGAGAAACAGTACTTTGAGGAGAAGCAGTACTTTTGGAAGTACTGGCCTTCTTTTCAGATGATAGAAAAGCAATACTGTGAGACTTAGAACTTGTTTGACCACTCATCTCATGCTCATACACCTTAAGTTGATGATATAGATCATCAAAGTCCATGACATCCAAACCTTGTTGTCCTCTGATCATTGTAGCAATCACATGCCATGAAGATGGCAAACTCCTTAGAAACTTCAAGTTAGCATCTTCAACTGATACTTCTGCCTTGTATAGCTCCAACATGTTGAGAAGATTCTAAAACCTATCATATGCAGCATCAAGACTCTCTCTTTCACCAACTGTGAAAGTTTCAAACTGTTGCTTTAGCAAATTTCTGTGCATCTTTTTAGAGGCTTCATTCCCTCCAAATCTGGTCTTGAGAGCAGCCCAGAGTTGCTTAGCATCTTTAGCATCATGAAATTTGAGAAGATGACCATCTGGAATGGCAGATAAGAGAATATTGAGTGCCTTCTCTTGATTCCTTAAGGTTGCTGCTGGTAATACTGGTTTAGGTGCTTTTGGTTGTCCAGGAATATCAATGGGGTCTGCTACAACTTCATTCCCATTCACAATAACATTCCAAAGAGCATGGTCTGTGATGGCAATGTACTGCCTCATCTTCATACACCAGAGGTCATATTCTCCCTTCTTGATTATTGGAATTCTGAGTGAGGTGATTGAGGGTGGTGGAACAGCTTCAGTCGACATCTTGAATATAGTTGAAGTAGGGTTTCTTCCTAGTCAGAGTTTCCACACAAGCTCTGATACCACTTGTTGGATCGATATACTTTAATCAAACTATCTTAACTAGCTTGTTAAGGTTTAATAACCTCGGATAAATCCTAAGTTATTAACAAAGAAACACTGAGCAATCTTTATCAAGTACGCGGAATTTACTTAACAAAGCTAAGAAGAATAACCTTTTATTATAAAACTCTAAATCTGCTTATTATGCAGATACTCTAATACAACTCTAAGATAATCGAACTTTTCTCTAAAACTCTAATTCTGAAATCGTAAGTCATACCTCTAATGCCAATCTAGGAGTCCTTTTATAGGCTCAAGGATATCCTAGTCGGTTTACAATTGATAACCTTGTACGACAAGTAATCTAAACATAGAATACAATTCTTTCCATAAACGAATATAACAGTTCTTTTGTTCTTGCAGTACTTTGCAACTTACAGTACTTTGAGTCTTTAACTTCTTCCAGTACTTTGCAACTTACAGTACTTTGATATCTTCAGTACTTTGATATCTTCAGCACTTTTATATCCCAACAGGATCCGTCTAGTGTAATGCTAGGGATCGTTGGACGCTCCTCTTTGCACATGGTATTTTGGTTGTGGGTCCTGGGTCATGGTGTTATGGGTTGTCCATGGGTTTTCTTTAGATAAATGTACCTAATGGGTGCAATGCTCTAGTCAATGGGTATGGTTCATACATGGGTTTGTAGTTTTTTACCCATTATAATACATACTAGTTTGTATAAATTTTGCCCATATGTAAATACTAGTTGTTGTACATATTTATAACTACTCATAAATCAACTTATACTTGTTTTTAGTGTTTATGGAAAAGTAAGTGTGTTTAGAAAACTCTTTGCCAACCATTTACTATTTAATTTGTTTTCGTTAAATGATTTATTTTGTTATCGCACAACCTTAGAAATCATAAAATAGAAATAAATTTTTACGCTTATTTGTATTAACTGTAGGAGTGGGCCGTATTCTTAATAAAAGCTCTGATGGATAGGAAGTTATATGACTAGCACAAAAACCCTTTAACACTAAAATTTCCACCCAAAATGTGAGGCTCGCCCTTAATTTGTCCAAGAATTAAAGCATTTCACTTTAAGCTTCGAGTGTGTAATCGGTTTGTATATATTCTAGAACTTGTTTTGTGATGCATTCCAGATCGCTAGTAAGACACACTTGTTTAGTTAGGAATAATAATGATAAGAGGCATTAGGATAACCCTTGTTTGATACCCGTAATATAATACTTCTTCCACATCGGTTGAGTAATTCCCTCACACCCTTCGTCGGACTCCATCTTAGTACACGATACCCTAGTTAAACCCTCAGAGCCTATCTTTTTCGCGTTCTCGTGATGTTTCAGTTTTCCCTCCGGAATATCAATGAAGAGCATTGTTTACAATCCACCCCCAAATGTACACCCTAATTCGCCTTAGCCTCCTTGTATGCACTCACTTTTAGGTGCATTATTGTTATCATACTACCTGAGTTCAATTATCTAGTTTGCTTGATAAGTTTGCTAATTCAAGTCATATCCTTTGTACATAGTTTTTGGGACATTGGGACTCATGGAAAAGTTAAATTTAATGAAATGAACGGGAAAAAAAAAAGGAACGTTAATTCAAATTCCCTTTATTTGCTTAATACCTACCTCCAAGTGTTTTAATCTTTTCAAATTCGGTCAAATTAGTATTTAGAGTAATAAAAACTCAAGTGTAGGGATGTGCCTATAATCTCTGTTTTTGATGTTATCGTAGAGGATGGTAGAGTAAAAGTGTATGAAAAAAAATAGAAAAAAAAGAGAAAAAGAAAAAAATAGAGTGTTAAAAAAAAAGGCTACCATCCTACATCTATCTTTATTTTATGTTCGATTGTTTCATTTTTCTAGAGTTTAGAGTGTCGATCTTGGCTTATCAAAACGCCATTCTTCTCATGCTGTAACATAAACATTTTTGACTTGCCACACTAATCGCCTATCCACCAAACCCTTTGTTTCCCTACTTGACGCCACATTACAATCCTTTAGAAACCTCTTGGATAGTTTTTCCTTCCTAGGTGCTTTAAGCTAATCGATGAAGGTTTGATCTAGTCTCAAGCCTATAGTAATCTATGTACTAGGACCGGTTAATGATTGTTTCCTTTTCCCAACTTGATATCTTTCTTATACACCCGAGAGAGGAGGTATCCAAACACACCTTATATCATAATTTCCTCCGTGCTTGATATGACTTTTGCGGGGCTTATATGTGTTGTTAATCATTCAAATAATGTTTCCATGACCCCTAACTTATAATTAATTGGCTAAAAGCACATTTGCTTGAGGACAAGCATAGCCAAGTTGTAGGGATTTTGTTAGGATTTAAAAGGTACACTTTGAGAGGTCATTAATCCCTTAATTGATCACTTTTGTATCCGTTAACTACTTACTTTCGTTCCTTTTCACTTTTAGGTCTCTTGAAGGCAAATTGCTGGAATGACACTTATTCGGACGAAAAGGCGCGATTATACGAAGAAAATGGCCAAAGTCAAGAATCAAGACACTCAAGCTGCTGAATTGAAGGGGGAAGACGTCACACTTAATTGTGACGCGTCGTGACCATCTGAGACGACTCAGAGATCAATTGCTATTTACAAGTGACGGCATCAGGTGTAAAGAGTAGGGCGTCACAACTCCACGCCTAGATTGGATCCTGACGGGTTCAGAGGTTGAAGCCAACGGCGTCAAGCATAAGGTGACGCCGCACAGAGTGACGTTGTCCAAGATGAAACCCTAATGACGGCGAATCAACGACGTCACAATAAAGATTGAACACCACGCATATTGTAACACATATATCGAATCCGAATTTTTCAGTTTTTAGGGAGGTAGTTTTGTGGAGTAAAAACCTAAACCGAACCAAGGCTGTATTGGGCAGTATCTTAGGGTTCCATACCTTATTTTACAACAAGATAAGTGTTTTACTTCATTAATTCAATCATGTCTTCAATTGTTTGTGTGTATGCTTGCATGTTTTCCATGTCCGGCTAATTTACTTGTGTGTTTGCTTAGATCTATGAAACCTAGGTATTGAATATTGATTGGTTGTCTCTTATCTTAATTGTGATTGACCTAGTATTGCGATAGGTCATCCGTTGTGTTTTTTTATGCTTGATTAATCTTTGTTCAACCTTAGCTTAATTTACTAGTGTAATGTAGGCTAAATATCCAAAGAATACCTTAGTGTTAAGTTTATGAATCCTAGAGATTTTGTAGTCATTAACCTTTGGTAGCTTCAAAGAGTTAGAGATAACGCATACCCTACACCTTAGAAAACACAACGCGTTAAGAATAAGGACGTGCAATTCAA
>OU343223.1:187950575-188053306 GCA_910596185.1 Chrysanthemum makinoi
GATTCAAAGGTTGGTAAATGTTCTTACGCTGAAAATGGAGGAAAGATGACTTTAGAGTCCTAATAATTGGTTTATAAGCAAGGATTTGGCAAGGCATTCAAGACTTAAGCCACTAAACTTCTTGGAGCCTGGATGATTACTCGTGCACAAGAGTCAATTTCATATTGTACTGAGTCTAGGACTTATCAGATGAATGGAGTGTTCAAGTTAGCAAGATGTAGCTTTAAATGATTGTTTTAATCTAGAGTTGGCAAGATCTGTCTCTAACGGATCCCACGGTTCCCTCCAATGAGGGATCCGTCTAGGCTAATCCTAGGGATCCGTCTCTTCAGCAGCTAAGAAAACCATGATGTTTGTAAGGTTTAATGCTTATTTCTTCTTGAGTGTTTTAGTCCATCTAAGTGTCTTAAATGGAGAGGTACTTAAATACTTAAGGGTAATGAGTGATGTAGCTAATGATTGCCTTTTATAGAAGAAGTTGGAACTTTTAAGAGTGCCAATGAGTGACCAAAGATGCCACAAAGATTTTGAGAGTGTCAAATGGAACTAAATGATCCTAGAGATCAGATAGTAACTTAGGATAGTGTCTTGGAGGATATCCTAAGAATTTAAAATGGAAAAACTAGAATTTGATCAATTTTGACCAATTTTGAGGTAAGGATGATTAGTTTTGAGAGATTTCCAAAGCTAGATGTTTTAACATGTGAGGGATCATGTATGAGTATAAGAGCGAAAGAGTAATGAGTTTTGGTGAGACGATAAATCTACGGGTGTTTTGAGTGTGATCTAAATGAGTTTGTTGTACGAAAAATCTACTTAACTTGTTAAGGACTCAATTTGCCTTAAGGCACTATGTCTAGCTTAGTGTGAAGTGATCTAAAGACATGTTTGAAATACAATGATTGTAATTTCATTTTCTGTTTGCCGGATCCCACGGTTCCCTAAGAATAAGGATCCGTCTAGCACAAACTTTGGATCTGTCTATCTGCTAAGCAGAACCTTTACAAAAGGTATGCTATGATTTTGACAATGCATCATATTAAGAGGTTAGTTTAAGAGGTTCTAACACTAAGATATCAAATTTAAGATGTTTTATTTCATGAAAGAAATTGGATTACATTGATAAAGCATAGATACTAAGGATTGACCCTATTTAGAAAGAAGGCTAAGTTCCTTGAGCGTTTTTGCTAGATGGGTCATCAAATGGTTGATGAGTGTTTGCAGATTTAGGAATGAAGAAAGTCTTCATGAGAGATGCGTTTAGAGGTTCCATCATCTTGTTTACAAGTATGTACAGAGGACTTTGAAATTGAGGATGAAGGTACATGATGTTATGATAAAGGCGCGTCAAGAACATTCCATATGGGATGAGTTTATTCTTGGAGCCTTGAAGATTTACAATTTCGCCTTGCAAGAAGTAGGCTAGATTGTATGGTTGTTGTGTTAGCAAACAATACATTATGTGAGCACAACAAGCGGGAAGGATTTCTCGATTTCCCCTAAGGCTCCAAATATTTTCACGTAGGATGAGTGCAACAGGCTTGTACTCTTCTCCATATCCCATGTATGGATAATGCTTGGATCGGAGTAATGGGTTTGCATATATCGATTCAAGTCTTCCGGGAAGGTATGTGTGAACAATATGGACTATTTTCTTCACGAAAGTTGAAGAGAGAATCAAGAGACCAATCTTCGGTGAAGGCACATTGTCCATGATTTGGAATACGGAGGATGTGAGCAAATTGCCCAAGGGTTTAAACAAACTTTTGGTTTTTGATCCAAAACCAAAGAGATAGAGAGCGATCCTCGTTATGAACGAGTTCAACTTGACGGAAGAATTCCAATATAAACCTTGGAGATATTTTCTCGTTAATTTCGAGAAGACATTCTAGTCCTATGGCTCGGAAGGAGGTATTGATACCTTCTTCGAATTGTAGAGGGGTGTCGACAATACGTCCTTCGTGGAAGTGACGGGTTTCAAGATTATTGAAACCCGACATGATTGCCAGTGTGTTGGGCTCAAGGGAGATGTTAGGAGTGTAGACGCTAGTGAGTGAAAATCAAACTCATATTCATGCGACATAGCGAAACCTATAGGATAGAGAAGTTAATAGGATGTGACGTATTACGGGTAATGATTACCTAACGTTTTTACAAGATGTTTATTAACAATGGCATTTAACTTAGTTAATGTTTGACATTCTAGTAAATCATTTATTTTAGGAAGAAAGCGGTTTTTATTTTGCATGGAAAATCTGTTATCCAAAAGAACGGTTCCCTTCTATCAGGGATCCGGCTAGTATACCTACAGGGATTCGAGGATCTGTAGTAACAGAAACAGACTTTTGATAAAAACAGGGTTTTAGATCTTATAGTTTTATACCAAGATTTGTGTATAAGCCTACATTTTCTTTAAGCATGCATTAATGGTTTCTAATGTATCTCGAAAGAATACGAAAGATATAAATCAAAAAAAATGACAAACACATTATGATAATAATAACCTAGATAAACTAGAATATTAGTAATATTTCATTTCAATGCTGAGAATGATACAAAGGATTGGGTATATAACCATGTTGATGACGAACCTTCTTGGTTTTGGTTTGAGATGAGATGAGATGAAGAAGAAGATGAAGTTTTGAATGAGAGGTAATTTTTGAAAGTGGAAGATTTGAAAAAGTGGGGATTTTGATAGAGTGGACTACGAGGGTTTATTTATGGGGAAGGAGGAATTTTTGAGATTTGTGTTTTGTTTTATTATTAGAAGGATATGATTTTTGGATTAAATGAAATAAAACACAAGTTTTATAAACCACGACTTAAGATGAAAAAGTAACACGTATGTAATTTTTGAATGAGAGGTAATTTTTGAAAGTGGAAGATTTGAAAAAGTGGGGATTTGATAGAGTGGACGACGGAGGGTTTATTTATGGGGAAGGAGGAATTTTTGAGATTTGTGTTTTGTTTTATTATTAGAAGGATATGATTTTTGGATTAAATGAAATAAAACACAAGTTTTATAAACCACGACTTAAGATGAAAAAGTAACACGTATGTGAGAAAGGCTTCCTAATGAAGCTACATGTAATACATGAATATGCACTGTAACACCCCCAAAATTTCACAACGGAAGCGTTCGGGTCATGGGGTGCTACTAAATCAATAATCACAACACTAGGTAATAAAGAATGAAAATTCTATTCCATTTTCAAAATATAGATTTATTTAAGAAATAGTTTTACATCATTGTTTCAAAGTGCGGAAGTAAAGCCCATAAAAATATATGTTGTCCCATTAAAATTTGTATTAAAATGTTTGCAAACACTTCGGATGCCAGTCTTCAACGAATGCCTTTGCCATTGCCCACGCCAATATAGTAACCTGAGAAAACATGCTAAAATGTCAACACAAAGGTTGGTGAGTTCATAGGTTTAAGTAATCAAGTTTTCAAGTTGGACCACAGTTGCACATATAGCATCTCCGTGAATGACACTATATGCAAAAGGCTATTACGTTAGTACCAAGTTCATGCGAACCAAACTACGACATGTGCATGCATCTAGAAGCATGATAAATAAAAGCCCAGCAAGTGTATTTCCAGTACACTCAATCAACACGATATGGTATACGTTCGACGTTTGCCTATCCGGTCAAACTCGAACGGGGGTGTCATCCCTAATAGATCTATTCATAACAATCGCGCCTCCCCAAAGGGAACTAACGATAGCATAGTTGGGATTCATGGTTGTTTCATGTAATAGTGTTTTTAGTTTCAGGTCCGAAAAGAGTTTTGCATGTTTCTCACCCCATAGTTTTATAAAGCAAGTAATAAAAGTAAAAGTGGGGCTATAAACTCACCTTGAGGTTCTTTAGATAGTTCTCGAATCTTAACAAATGTCACAATGGCTCGAGTACCTAAAATAACTTGACGATACTATAATTAATAACTATGCCCTTTATAATAGTCACTGACATACATACTTAAGCTTCTAGCTAAAGTGACTACATGCTTAATAATAGTCTCGCGAATTATCCTTAAATCTTAATATCGTAATTTTCTATGTTCATAATATTTATTTTTTAATAGCTATAGCCATAAACTTTAAAAAAAATATACTTTGTTAACATGCAACATTTAAATATATTACAAGGCATAAGGTTAAATTTGTTAACTAACCAAACTTTAGGGAGCATGAGTGTCAAATACCAATACCTTGAGGAGTTATATTAAAAGTTGATTTGAAATAACATGTTCTGATTCATTAACGTGCATGAGCACGGATTCGCATCGTACGGAAATTGTCATGTAGTTTACTTATTTATATTTCTTTTTCATTAACTCATTTTATATATATATATATATATAAACATTATAAGTCATCTTCTTTGCATAAACGACACCCATGTTTTCGTTTCCGACTATGGCCGTACGGATTAGACCAATCATTAATATTCTAACTAGGTAGCTAATAGATGGTATTAAATACCTTAAAGGCCGCCCTGGTCAATGGAAACAAAACTGTTAAACCCACTTCGTTAGGTCTCCATACACTCGCCGGAAAAAATGATGAGACGCCACTAGCCGAAGCTTGGTCGGAAAAAAAAAACATATATTGTCGGAGAACAACTGTCGCATCTTCTACAACGTTCATCGGGAATCCTTACAATACTCGTTGGAAACAATGAAACTAGCTTGAGAAGGAAATGGAACAAAGCTTGTTTGGAAACTACTTCGCAGGAAAACGGATCTAACCAAAATTAAAGAAGAACGAAATAGAGTTTGAGCCTTAACCAGAAATGGGTATCGTTGGGAGTTTAAGTGGTGTATTCAAATGGTTGTTTGTATGGTGGCCTTGTGGTCTTCGAGTAGGATTAAAAAGGGAACAAAGATGAAGCTTTGCGACATGCTTTTGAGCATGGGAGACAAGAAACAACCATTTGTAGCTAAACTCATTTTCAATCCTTGTCATCTACATCTTGGGAAGAAGAAAAGATGATATAGTATAGGTTATAGGATAGTGATGGATCTAAGATGTGTTGGAGAAGGAAACAAGAGGAAAACGATAAAAAAAAACTGTATAGGCGTATGTGGGGCGGTTTTATTAGGGGAAGGGGATAAATGTTACTTGTTTTATTATAGATTAGTGTATTGTGTGTACCCCGTGTTCTGTCGATTCTTTGCGTAAACATACTTTTCCGGTGCCCATAAAATATAAAAATTATATTTTTGGAAGCATCTTCGAAAGACTGATATAAACATAACGTCGTTGGTATTGATAGTTCGTTTTTATATTTTAGCCGTAACTGGTGTGTTATTATAGATCGAAGAGAAAAAAAATATATAGTCGCGAAAAATCGGTAGGGAAATTTACGAGTTGTTATATGCACAAAGGATAATCATATAAATACCTACGTAAGAATACTTATTTATCAAGCTAATGTTATTTAGAGATAAATGGAAAGTCATACCCTAATGAACTTAGGAATGTCTTTACAAATGACACAACAAATGTCAATAGATAATTCCGGCTCCTTTGTGTTTAAGATACCTTCTTAGGGAAAGTATTCTTGTTACCAAGCGATTCCTGTGGCTTGGTAGGTATGAGCTTTAACTAAGCAACATGACAAAGAGGATTAGTGAAATTAAATGAATAGTGAGTAATAAACAATGTTGTCATCTAATCAACATCCAAACAATGAGTTTAAAAAGACATGGTGTTTGTTTTTATGAAAGACCTTCTTTGTAGTTTTCAATTAACCACGGATCGTATCAAGTTTTTAAAGTACATCATACTTTAAGAAACTTGGTAACGAAGCTCTGATGCCAATTATGGAAAACTAAAAGGGGGGGTTGAATAGTTTTACCAATTAAAACTTGTTTTAAACTATTTAGATCAACTTATGTCAATCTATTTGGATGTGTGTTGGATGTTGATAAACAAACATATAGAAATATAAATCTGTAATGAAAAGATAAAGAGTAAGAAGCACAAAACCACAACGCGAGTATTTATAGTGGTTCGGCTACAAGGACAACTTCCTGGCCCTACTCCACTCCCCGAGTCATCTACTCGAGAGTTCGTAATCACTAGACAACACCGACTCCTTACGATGGAGAAACCTTCACAACGTTGCCTACACTTTATCCGGTACAAGGCTAGATACTGGGTCCTTTTCACCAAGGAGAACCAATCCTATCACAACGTCGCCTACCCTTTATCCGGTACTAGGCTAGATACCGAGCTCCATTACAATGGAGGAACTACTACCCAAAACTACACCAATCACCTAATCCCAAAGGAGATATACTCCTTATAATATCAACAAGGATAATAATATCCTTTGACCCAATAGTAATCTATCTTGTACATCGAATCACACCATATTGAATGTATATCTTAGACACCTTTCACTAATGCCTTTAACTAGATCTTCAAGACACCCTTCACTAATGTCTTGTGACTTGACTTCTAGGCACCCTTCACTAATGCCTACAATACGGACGATCGACACCCTTCACTAATGTCTTCGTCTTGACACTTGAGACATCTTTCACTAATGTCTTCAACACTACACTTCTTAGAGAAAGAATCATCAACAAGATAACTTCAGTAGTCTTGATGATGAGGAAGCATGGCAACTCATGGACTTGAGCTTGCTTGACTTCAAAGGTGGTGATCTCTCCTTTAAGAAGAACCTAGAGAATCGTACAAAAACAAAACTACATACATAGATCACTTGGATCTGGGGTTAGAGAGTTTTTAACTCAAGGAGAAAATATGTGAGAAATGGGTGGTAAACAATGAAGAAATGGCTCACTATTTATAGAGAGAAAATGTCTACTGTTCCACGTATCCCACCTTCAAGGGATCCGTCTAGTGTAATGCTAGGGATCCGTTGGACGCTCCTCTTTGCCCATGGGTATTTTGGTTGTGGGTCATGGGTCATGGGTTATGGGTTGATCCATGGGTATTTCTTTAGATACAATGTACCTAATGGGTGCAATGCATCTAGTCAAATGGGTATGGGTCAATACCATGGGTTGTAGTTTTTACCCATTATAATACATACTAGTTATGTATATATTTGCCCAATATGTAAATACTAGTTGTTGTACATATGTATAACTAAATCATAAAATCACTTATACTTGTTTTAGTGTTTTATGTAAAAACGTAAGTGTGTTAGAAAACTATTTGCTCAAACCATTTACGTATTTTATTTGTTTCGTTAAAATGATTTTATGTTTGTTATCGACAAAACATTAGAAGATTGATGAGTGTCTAAATACTCATCATTTTTGTACAAAATAAACTGCAAAATCATCTGAAAACACTCAGAAACACATCAAAATGATCAAAATATCGCAAATCAGTGTTTTATGTGTTTTAAAAGCAAAAATATCAAAATCAGATGAAAAACATATCAAATTTGCAAAAATTGCAGTTTTAGTCCCCCAAGTTTCAAAAGTTGTCAAAAACAGTCCCTGAGTCAAAATTTCAAAAGAAAAATCACCAAAGGTCCTTTTAAAACCAAAAGTTGTCAAATTTAGTCCTTTGGTGGAAAATCTAAAAGTTTTGAGAAAATTACAGTTTTGGTCCCTGGGCTTTTAAATTGGTCAAAACTAGTCCTTGGAAATTTTCAAAAATGACAAAATCAACCCTTGGATTATTAAAGCTTGACAAGACCAGCCCCTTGACTACTTTTCATAATTTACATGATTGGTCCTTGGATTTCCAAATATTACATTTTGGTCCTTGGTGTTAATAATCTCACAACCATCCGGACCCTATAATTATCCCAAGCCCAACACTAAACCTCTTGGCCCAATTCACTTACCCAATCCAAACCCGGTCAACAAACCACCCTTTGGTCAAATAAACACAAACGCGCCCAAAGTCTTCACCCCTACACCTGCTTCTCTGCTACACTCAACACAACCATCCCCCCTCCTCAACATTTTCCTCTCCTTGTTCCCCCACCTCCATACAACTACAAAAATCATTAATTGCACCCTTTACCCATTCCACTCAACCCCAAGCAACCTTCATGACTTTTTGGCGCCAAAAAAACAATCAAACGGCCAAAAATCACTTGACTCATCCAATGGCTAAGGAAAAAGGTGGGATATGCTGAGAAGGCTAGTGGGAAGCAAGCTGAGCTATAAGAAAGGAAGAAAGAGAAGCAAAGATAGCAAGTAGTATAGTGTAGTTTTAGTTTTATGTCGTTTTTATAATTTCAAGTTTACTAGTGTACTTTTAAGCTTTTAAGCTCTTGTTTGAGCAATATTAAGTGTATGTAAATCTTTATTGAAAACAAATTTCCAGTTTCCATTTTAATTACAGTTTATGCAATTTTCAAAAATCTCTATAAATTAGAATGTTATTTTTGGTTGTTGTTTTGGACTTATAAACTTGTATAAGTCTTATCTAAAGTTTTAATAAGTCTACTTTATGTTATCATTCACTTAGAAAGTCACTTAATCAGATTTTACTCAAAATTCTCAATTGGTCAACAAAAGTCAACCATCAGCTCAAAATGCAAATGAATTGGATTTGGTGATGCAGAGGTTGATCATGGGTTAAACTAGCTTAGAATAGAGTAGGATTAAGGTTTGGTTTAGCCTGCAATAGCAGTGGACTCATGAGAGTAAGATTTTCAACTTTTCATTTTTTAAGCCATTTTTGTATTTCTTGCTTATCTATGTAATTGTACTCATAATCTGTTAAAATCTGTCTTAATAGTAGAATTTAGAATAGTTAAAGTTAGTTTGATCATGATTTATGCCTGTTCAATCTTTGGATTAGTTTTTGTTTGCAAATCATGTTTTAAAGGGATGTTTGGAATTGATCTTTAAACTGTACTAGAGGATAGCTCCATGCTTAGTTCCTGTTGTTTCTTGTTTGTGTAGTCATTTGAGACTCATTTGAGTCACTTACTTGTGCCTGCAAGGCTCAGTAGTCAAATCCAACTCATAACTGTCTCAGCAGCTATCTGCTTGGATTTTAGACATTCATAAGCTTGTTTCTTGTTTAGAACTCATAGACATAGGTTGTATCAGCCTTACTTTATCTCAATACATCATAAATAGTCCATAAATTAGCTCCAAATCTCATTTAAGTCAACCTTTCAACTGTTTTTAAAAGTCAAAAGGCACTTCTATACTAATTTATGCAGAAAGTGCAGGCCTTGCATTACCTTTATTTTAGCTAGTTTAAGCCTGATATTTGGTCTACTTGTAGTCTTCTAGGTGGTCTTCAAGACCACCTTTCTGGTTTTGGCTCTTGATTATCTGATGAGCTTATAAATAAGCTCAAACATGGTGTCTATTCCCCTGTGCAGGGCACTGTTGCCTGCACAGGGTTTATGGAGTTTTTGCAGACCTCACAGTTAGCTCATGAGAGCTTGTGTTGAGCTGAATTTTGGCTTATAGAATCTCACCCAGGTCTTGTATAAGTTCCAATAATTTCTTTCTAGTTTCCAGCTTAATTGATTGCTTATTTTCTGCCTGCAAGTTGGCCCAGAATCTGTTCTTTAGCTTAAATCTCAAACTCATCAATCTGTACTAGCTTGTGATCAGAGGGTGTAGCTTGTTGAAACTTGTTCCATTTTGGTTTATTTAGCATATTAGACCTTCTGTTTCAGTTTGGTGCTTGTTGTGCTCATCTAGCTTATTCAAAGTGCTTATTTCATAAGCTCTTTCCATATCAGTTTCATATTCTTCCTAATAAGGGCCTGTTTTTCCATTTTTCTCATATTCCTAATATTATTTTAGAGTTTTCCTGAATTTTTCAGATTTTTCCTAGCTTGTTTGGTATTTTTCTTAATTTTAATTAGTTTTTAAGCACTTTTAAATAGTATTTAATACAAAAAATTAAGAAAAGCTTCAAAAAAATAATTTTTCAATTTTCTTAGGTTTAGATAAATATAAAAAGCCAAAAAAGTATTTTTCCATATTTTTCTTAGTTAAATTTGTATTTTTAAATAATTTAAGTAGTTTTTAATAGTATTAAATTCCTAGAAAATAGAAAAATAATCAGAAAATTACAAAAATAGTTTTGAAAAGTCTATTTCGATATTTTAGACTTTTCTAAGTCTTAATTTTATTTTTCTAGCTTTATTTTCTAATTTCTTGTATTTTAGGTAATTATTAAATAGTTAAAAATAGTTTTTAATTAATAATAATTAGATAATTAGTTATAAAAATAATTTTCTTTTTCTAAATATTTTCTTTTATCATTAGGATTGTAAAAATGTATTTTTCATATTTTTAGGGCTTTTATTTCTTAGATTTCACGTTTTATTTTGTACGTTACGTAGTTTTTAATTTAAAACGTAAGTTTTAGGTTTGAAACGTTCATCATTTTAAAAATAGTGATAGCGTTTATTTAATATCTTTTATCTTTTTAATTTTCTTAATTTGTATTTAAGTCGCTGTTATTTATTACCTTTTTCAGTAGTGTAATATTCAATCCTAATCCTTTCTGATCACTATCATTAGTGATCATTCTACCGTCTGAATCAGTGTTTTACACACCATTGAGTCTCCGTGGGACTTAACGACCCGGGGAAACACTATACTCCTCAGATCTTCATTGACTTCGTGCTTGAGCAGTTTTAAGCTGGTTACGGTCCGCCATTCACAAGTGGTGGGCTTGTGTGATTTAACTTTTGACTGTTTGGCGCGCATCAAATTTTTTTTGCGCGCCCCGGGGAGGCTTTAGCGTGTGTTTAGCCTTTTTCAGATCCATTCTTGCACATATCCCATCCTTTGTAAAAAGTTTTTTGTAAAGTTTTCAAAAATCCAAAAGTTCATTAACACTTTTCCTAAAGTGTTAAATACCCCAAAAATATTTTCATTCTTTGTTTTATAGCATTTTTTAAAAATGCAAAAATATTCCTCTTTACCCTCTTACCCTTTTTGATTCTTTACTCCTTTACCCTCTATTCATTTGATTCTACCTTCTTCTATTCTCATGGAATCGTTTATTCCTTGTGTCGGTTGTGGTGAGCCTCTTTATGGTTCACCCTTTCGCTGGTGTACGTGTGTACAGTGTGGTAATGATATTCGGAACGGAGTTGTTTGTTTTGTGGTTCGAGGAATTCATTTGATTATGATCCTAATCCGAACTCATTTAACGACCCCTCAAACTTTTCCAATTACCCACCACAGCCCGACTTATCTTCATATAACTGCTGTGAATTTTGTGGAGGTCCTCACCAAGGATTTGAGTGTCAATCCGGAAACACGTTTGTCTATGAACATTTTTCCAGTGATGCTCAGAACTTTGGTTGTGACCAACATCCATATGATTCACCAGTCCAGACTCAACAGTTTTACTGTTGTGAGTACTGTGGTGGTTCACACTACAGCTCGGATTGTCAATCAGGAAACACGCTTGTCTATGAGCAGGTTCCTGATAACAATTTTGACACCAGCACATACACTCACACAGCCACATCTTTTACGTTGTGATTACTGTGGTGGTCCTCACTCTAGCTCGGATTGTCAGACAGGGAACCTATTTCCTTGCAACAATTACACTATTCGCTTCAAAACCAACCTCCACATGTCATACGATTCAACCTCAGCCTTCATCTCTCCTCACGATTTGGTTTTCAAGATTTATTCCAAAACTTCAAGATGCAGGAATGCACTTAATGATTTGGCTGTGAGGCAGACCCAAGAAGAGCGTCATGGTGAATCTATGGAAGATTTACTCGCAATAGAACAAGCAGCACACAACCGTTTTTGTTTAATCAGGCGTGCATGCTCGATGACGTAGATGAAGACGACGAGGAGAGTACTATTCCTTTGAGCGATATCATTTCTCACCTCCCTCAGTCTATTGTTATCACACCCGATATTCCCACTCACTTCTCACCATGGGGACGAGCATCTCAAACTATTCCGAAACGAATCATCTAATGTTGAGAACTTTATCCCGATCCCAAGTGAGTCTGAGGGAATTCTTGACCATGAGGGTGATGTGTCTTCTCCTCTTACAAATAATCTTGTTGAGACTTTCTCATATTTTGACAGTGATTATAGTGATGCCGATTCTTTATATTCTATAGACATAGAGTTTATTGATGCATCACTTCTACATTCTGAGATCGTCAACTTAGACGAGGATGTTGACCATGTTGTTTCCACAACAATTAATACGACTATCACTAATCCCTTATTCGAATTCGATTCTGAATTTACTCTAAATTCAGTTAATCCAATCTTTGATAGTGATGAGTCTGACACGGAGACTATAATGGACGAGGTGCATATTTATAGCCCACGAAGTACCGCACATGTCCCACCTCCGTATATTCTTCATGAGGAGTTCGCCGGTGAACTCACTCATATCATATCTCCGCTGGAGTATGATTGCGTGGATGGCAAAGATCATGATCGGGGGGAGAGAATCTCAATTTGCATAGTTATGACAAATCTTCCCACCCTCCCTACCGAGATGCCTTCCAACCCTAAGAGCTCTACCGATAAAATCCAAATAAGTGCAACTGCACTTAATCCCGAGGAAGAAGATCTAGTCATGATTGTTATCATGATTTTCTTTCTTTTCTTCACCTACTCGGTGACTTCCTCTCTTCTTCACTCCTTCGGGAGTGAGGACACTATCTTTGACCCCGGCATTTTCATTTATCATCTGTGAGCCGGGTCTGTCTCTCTATATCTCATCGGTGTGGAACTTTCACGTGCTTCAAATGTTGTCCAAACATCTTGAATGAAAGTCCGATGGAGATTGTTTCTTCCACTTGCTTCCCCATGAACCAATTAATTCGGGGTCGAGTCAAGCTAGCGACTCGGAAATCAAAAACAGTAGCATGCCATATGGGTTTTCACCCATATTTCTGACTTCTTTCTATTTTCTACCACCCTAGTGTGGGGGGGTTGCCCACATGTTTAAAAAAAAAAAAAAAAAAAAAAAAAAAAAAAAATCCTTTCTAAATAATGGCCGTAGTATTTCCCTTTTACGTTCTTTGTTCGGCATAACCGCCGGTACTTTGAATATTGAGGGCAATATTCATTTCTAAGTGTGGGGGGGAATTCTCACGAATTTCATATATTATCTACCCAATTCCCCCGTTTTTGGCCAAAATTTTTTTTGGAGTAAGTGTTTTACACTTACTCATTTGGTTATCAGTCCGCCATGTTTGATAGACAAAAGGATTGGCTAATCCAGGAGCAAACGGCTCTTGGTAAAGATTTCTCAAATCCGTTTATATGGCTTGCAATTTGCCCAAAATTGTATGGTTCTCAACTCACCATATCCTAAAAGTGAAGAGTTGGCTAGCCCGCAAGATTATGGCTTGTGGTAAAGGCAAGTGGAAAATCCATAATTGGTAATCAGCTCACCAAAGATAATTCTGATAATTTATCTAAGAGTTGGCTAGTCCAGGAGGGTACGGCTTCTGGTAAAGACACATCAAATCCGTTATATGGTTTATGATTTGCCAATAAATCATTTGGTTATCAGTGTACCAAGGTTCTTACTTGAACTGAAACATTTGGCTACTCCAGAAGTGATGGCTTTTGGTAAAGAGTTTTTTTAAAATCCATTAAAGTTTAAATCATTGCTAGGGACTAGCAATATCTCAGTGTGGGGGATTGATGAGTGTCTAAATACTCATCATTTTTGTACAAAATAAACTGCAAAATCATCTGAAAACACTCAGAAACACATCAAAATGATGAAAATATCGCAAATCATTGTTTATGTGTTTTAAAAGCAAAATATCAAAATCGATGAAAAACATATCAAATTTGCAAAAATTGCAGTTTTAGTCCCCCAAGTTTCAAAAGTTGTCAAAAACAGTCCCTGAGTCAAAATTTCAAAAGAAAAATCACCAAAGGTCCTTTTAAAACCAAAAGTTGTCAAATTTAGTCCTTTGGTGGAAAATCTAAAAGTTTTGAGAAAATTACAGTTTTGGTCCCTGGGCTTTTAAATTGGTCAAAACTAGTCCTTGGAAATTTTCAAAAATGACAAAATCAACCCTTGGATTATTAAAGCTTGACAAGACCAGCCCCTTGACTACTTTTCATAATTTACATGATTGGTCCTTGGATTTCCAAATATTACATTTTGGTCCTTGGTGTTAATAATCTCACAACCATCCGGACCCTATAATTATCCCAAGCCCAACACTAAACCTCTTGGCCCAATTCACTTACCCAATCCAAACCCGGTCAACAAACCACCCTTTGGTCAAATAAACACAAACGCGCCCAAAGTCTTCACCCCTACACCTGCTTCTCTGCTACACTCAACACAACCATCCCCCCTCCTCAACATTTTCCTCTCCTTGTTCCCCCACCTCCATACAACTACAAAAATCATTAATTGCACCCTTTACCCATTCCACTCAACCCCAAGCAACCTTCATGACTTTTTGGCGCCAAAAAAACAATCAAACGGCCAAAAATCACTTGACTCATCCAATGGCTAAGGAAAAAGGTGGGATATGCTGAGAAGGCTAGTGGGAAGCAAGCTGAGCTATAAGAAAGGAAGAAAGAGAAGCAAAGATAGCAAGTAGTATAGTGTAGTTTTAGTTTTATGTCGTTTTTATAATTTCAAGTTTACTAGTGTACTTTTAAGCTTTTAAGCTCTTGTTTGAGCAATATTAAGTGTATGTAAATCTTTATTGAAAACAAATTTCCAGTTTCCATTTTAATTACAGTTTATGCAATTTTCAAAAATCTCTATAAATTAGAATGTTATTTTTGGTTGTTGTTTTGGACTTATAAACTTGTATAAGTCTTATCTAAAGTTTTAATAAGTCTACTTTATGTTATCATTCACTTAGAAAGTCACTTAATCAATTTTACTCAAAATCTCAATTCTCAATTGGTCAAAAAGTCAACCATCACTCAAAATGCAAATGAATTGGATTTGGTGATGCAGAGGTTGATCATGGGTTAAACTAGCTTAGAATAGAGTAGGATTAAGGTTTGGTTTAGCCTGCAATAGCAGTGGACTCATGAGAGTAAGATTTTCAACTTTTCATTTTTTTAGCCATTTTTGTATTTCTTGCTTATCTATGTAATTGTACTCATAATCTGTTAAAATCTGTCTTAATAGTAGAATTTAGAATAGTTAAAGTTAGTTTGATCATGATTTATGCCTGTTCAATCTTTGGATTAGTTTTTGTTTGCAAATCATGTTTTAAAGGGATGTTTGGAATTGATCTTTAAACTGTACTAGAGGATAGCTCAGTGCTTAGTTCCTGATGTTTCATGTTTGTGTAGTCATTTGAGACTCATTTGAGTCAATTACTTGTGCCTGCAAGGCTCAGTAGTCAAATCCAACTCATAACTGTCTCAGCAGCTATCTGCTTGGATTTTAGACATTCATAAGCTTGTTTCTTGTTTAGAACTCATAGACATAGGTTGTATCAGCCTTACTTTATCTCAATACATCATAAATAGTCCATAAATTAGCTCCAAATCTCATTTAAGTCAACCTTTCAACTGTTTTTAAAAGTCAAAAGGCACTTCTATACTAATTTATGCAGAAAGTGCAGGCCTTGCATTACCTTTATTTTAGCTAGTTTAAGCCTGATATTTGGTCTACTTGCAGTCTTCTAGGTGGTCTTCAAGACCACCTTTCTGGTTTTGGCTCTTGATTATCTGATGAGCTTATAAATAAGCTCAAACATGGTGTCTATTCCCCTTGCAGGCACTGTTGCCTGCACATGTGTTTTATGGAGTTTTTGCAGACCTCACAGTTAGCTCATGAGAGCTTGTGTTGAGCTGAATTTTGGCTTATAGAATCTCACCCAGGTCTTGTATAAGTTCCAATAATTTCTTTCTAGTTTCCAGCTTAATTGATTGCTTATTTTCTGCCTGCAAGTTGGCCGAGAATCTGTTCTTTAGCTTAAATCTCAAACTCATCAATCTGTACTAGCTTGTGATCAGAGGTTGTAGCTTGTTGAAACTTGTTCCATTTTGGTTTATTTAGCATATTAGACCTTCTGTTTCAGTTTGGTGCTTGTTGTGCTCATCTAGCTTATTCAAAGTGCTTATTTCATAAGCTCTTTCCATATCAGTTTCATATTCTTCCTAATAAGGGCATGTTTTTCCATTTTTCTCATATTCCTAATATTATTTTAGAGTTTTCCTGAATTTTTCAGATTTTTCCTAGCTTGTTTGGTATTTTTCTTAATTTTAATTAGTTTTTAAGTACTTTTAAATAGCATTTAATACAAAAAATTAAGAAAAGCTTCTAAAAAATAATTTTTCAATTTTCTTAGGTTTAGATAAATATAAAAAGCCAAAAAAGTATTTTTCCATATTTTTCTTAGTTAAATTTGTATTTTTAAATAATTTAATTAGTTTTTAATAGTATTAAATTCCTAGAAAATAGAAAAATAATCAGAAAATTACAAAAATAGTTTTGAAAAGTCTATTTCGATATTTTAGACTTTTCTAAGTCTTAATTTTATTTTTCTAGCTTTATTTTCTAATTTCTTGTATTTTAGGTAATTATTAAATAGTTAAAAATAGTTTTTAATTAATAATAATTAGATAATTAGTTATAAAAATAATTTTCTTTTTCTAAATATTTTCTTTTATCATTAGGATTGTAAAAATGTATTTTTCATATTTTTAGGGCTTTTATTTCTTAGATTTCACGTTTTATTTTGTACGTTACGTAGTTTTTAATTTAAAACGTAAGTTTTAGGTTTGAAACGTTCATCATTTTAAAAATAGTGATAGCGTTTATTTAATATCTTTTATCTTTTTAATTTTCTTAATTTGTATTTAAGTCGCTGTTATTTATTACCTTTTTCAGTAGTGTAATATTCAATCCTAATCCTTTCTGATCACTATCATTAGTGATCATTCTACCGTCTGAATCAGTGTTTTACACACCATTGAGTCTCCGTGGGACTTAACGACCCGGGGAAACACTATACTCCTCAGATCTTCATTGACTTCGTGCTTGAGCAGTTTTAAGCTGGTTACGGTCCGCCATTCACAAGTGGCGGGCTTGTGTGATTTAGCTTGACTGTTTGGCGCGCATCAAAGATCATAAAATATAAATAAAAATTTTTACGGCTTATTTGTATTAACATGTAGGAGTGGGCCATTAGTCTTAATAAAGCATCTGATGGATAGGAAGTTATATGACTAGCACAAAAACCCTTTACCACTAAAATTCCACCCAAAATGTGAGGATCGCCCTTAGATTTGTAGGAATTAAAGCATTTCACTTTAATGCTTCGAGTGTGTATCGGTTGTATAATAGATTCTAGAACTTGTTTTGTGATGCATTCCGAGATCGCTAGTAAGACTACACTTGTGTAGTTAGGAATAACTAAATGATAAGAGGCATTAGGATAACCCTTGTTTGATACCCGTAATATAATTAATTCTTCCACATCGGTTGAGTAATTCCCCCACACCCTTGCGTTGTACTCATCTTTAGTACACGATACCCCTAGTTAACCCCTCAGAGCCTATCTTTTTCGCCGTTCTCGTGATGTTTCGGTTTTCCGGAATATCAATGAAGAGCATTGTTTATAATCCACCCCCAAATGTACACCTAAATCGCCTTAGCCTACCTTGTATGCACTCACTTTTAGTGCATTATTGTTATCATACTAAACCCTGAGTTCAATTATCTAGTTGCTTGCATAAGTTGCTAAGTCGAGTCATATCCTTTGTACATAGTTTTGGGACGATTGGGACTCATGGGAAAAGTTAAATTTTATGAAATGACGGGAAGGAACGTTAAATTCAAATTCCCTTTATTTGCGTAATAATGTACTCCAAGTGTTTTAATCTTTTCAATTCGGGTCAAATTAGTATTAGAGTAATAAAAACTCAAGTGTAGGGATGTGCCTATAAATCTCTATTATTTTGATGTTATCGTAGAGGATGGTAGAGTAAAAGTGTATGAAAAAAAATAGAAAAAAAAGAGAAAAAGAAAAAAAAATAGAGTGTTAAAAAAAATGAAAAAAAAACATACGAGCTACCATCCTACATCTATCTTTAATTTTATGTTCGTTTGTTTCAATTTATCTAGAGTTTAGAGTGTCGAGTCTTGGCTTAGCAACGCCATTCTTCTCATGCTTGTAACATAAACATTTTTGACTTGCCATCACTAAATCGCCTATCCCACCAAACCCTTTGTTTCCCTACTGTAAGCCTACATTACAATCCTTTAAAAGACCTCTTGGATAGTTTTTCCTAGGTGCTTAAGCCAAAGCGATGAAGGTTTGATCTAGTCTCAAGCCTATGGTAATATATGTACTAGGACCGGTTAATGAGTGTTTTCCATTTCCAACTTGATATATTTCTTATACACCCGAGAGATGAGAGTATCCAAACACCACTTGTGAGGTGCTAGTATATAATTTCCGTGCTTGTTATGACTTTTGCGGGGCTTATATGTGTTGTGAATCATTCGAAACTAATGTTTCATGACCCCTAACTTATAAATTAATTAGCTAAAAGCACATTTGCTTGAGGACAAGCAAATACCAAGTGTAGGGATATTTGATAAGGATTTAAAAGGTACACTTTTGAGAGGTCATTTAAGCCCTTAATTGATCACTTTTGTATCCGTTACTACTTAATTTCGTTCCTTTTCACTTTTTAGGTCTCTTGAAGGCAAATTGCTGGAATGACACTTATTCGGACGAAAAGGCGCGATTATACGAAGAAAATGGCCAAAGTCAAGAATCAAGACACTCAAGCTGCTGGAATTGAAGGGGAAGGCGTCACAGCTTAATTGCGACGCCGTCGCGACACATCTTGAGACGACTCAGAGAGCAAATTGCTATTTTACAAGTGACGGCATCAGGTTTAAAAGAGTAGGGCGTCACAACTCAGACGGCCTAGATTTGGATCCTGACGGGGTCAGAGGTTGAAGCCAACGGCGTCAAGAGCATAAGGTGACGCCGTCACAGAGTTGACGTGTCCAAGATGAAACCCTAATGACGGCGAATCAACGACGTCACAATTAAAGAGTGACACCATCGCATATTGTAACACTATATATAGAATCCGAATTTTTCAGTTTTAGGGAGGTAGTTTTGTGGAGTAAAAACCTAAACCGAACCAAGGCTGTATTGGGCAGTATCTTAGGGTTCCATACCTTATTTTACAACAAGATAAGTGTTTTACTTCATTAATTCAATCATGTCTTCAATTGTTTGTGTGTATGCTTGCATGTTTTCCATGTCCGGCTAATTTACTTGTGTGTTTGCTTAGATCTATGAAACCTAGGTATTGAATATTGATTGGTTGTCTCTTATCTTAATTGTGATTGACCTAGTATTGCGATAGGTCATCCGTTGTGTTTTTTTATGCTTGATTAATCTTTGTTCAACCTTAGCTTATAGTTACTAGTGGAATTGTAGGCTAAATATCCAAAGATAACCTTAGTGTTAAGTTTATGAATCCTAGAGATTTCGTAGTCATTAACCTTAGGTAGCTTCAAAGAGTTAGAGATAAACGCATACCCTACGACCTTAGAAAACACAACGCGTTAAGAATAAGGACGTGACAATTCAACCATCAATAGGAGATAACTAGGGAGTAATAACATCTAAGCAAATACATTTTTAATCATCATAAGAGCACACAACAATAGACATAGACTACACTCACCTTAGTTTAGATAATTAGATAAGTAGAGTAATCGGTAGAAATACCAACCCCCCATATCCAATACCCCGAGATTCGTAATTTCAATTTTCTAAAAAACATAAAAAAGATAAAAAATAATCTTCCTCAACCCCAACCTTAGCGTAGTAATTTCTCACTAGCATTCCTATTCCCCTAGAGAACGATATCAATTCCCGAGGCTTACCCTAATACTACACTACAACAATTAGGTTCACTGTCTAGGGCGTTGAAAAACTTTTTTGACGAAAAGGAAGTTCCTTTGACCCCGAACGCGCATTGTACGCGTATCACAAAGGCTAAAAATAACTTGATAGCTTCTATACTAGCCACAAGAGCAAAAACCTCATCATAATCTATACCCTCCTCCTGCCTGTAACCTTGGGCCACTAGTCTAGCCTTATTTCTTACCACTACTCCTCTTTCATCAATCTTGTTCCTGTAGATCCATTTAGTGCCAAAAACCTTCACTCTATGAGGTAGATCTACAAGAATCCACACCTTTTGCAGCTTAAACTGCAACAACTCCTCTTGCATAGCTTCAACCCAGCTTTCATTTGTAAGAGCATCAGTGATCTTTGTGGGTTCCTTTTGAGAAAGGAAGCATGCAAATAAGCAGTGTTGTTGATCTTTGATATTTTTCCTTTGCTGCTTCTACATAAAACTAAAAAGTGCATGGGCACCTGATTGTTGCTGCACTTTGCTTCTAGTCTAGACAGCTGACTTAGGGTCACCAAGTATTTGACTTCGTGGATGAATGTTGTGAATCCAAAGTGTAGGAACTGGACTGACATCTACCTCTGTGGGTAGATTGTTGTAGTCAGTAACCACGCCTTGTTCATCATAAGAAGCTTCATCAAAGATCCTTTCATTAGGCTTATCAAAAATGTTCAGTTCTGGCATTGCTGATTCATCAAAATCATCATCAGGCTTGCAAGAATTAATAGATTCACTACCAGTATTAACTGTGTAAGTACAGGTAGCCTTGTTTTTAGGTACTGGTGGATCAAGCTTGCCAGAATTAACAACTTTACTACCGGTATTAACTATGTAAGTACTGGCAGTCTTGAATGTAGGTACTGGCCCTAGATGCTTTTAAGCAATTGCATCCAATTCCTTTTTAAAGGCCAAAATTTCATCTGAATCACCAGTAGGAGAAGCCTCTTTCTCTTGTAACTGAACCTCTATAGCAGTCTCTTTCTTCTTTGGAGTAACATAAGGTTTTTTTGTTCCAGCTTTAACTGCAGAATGCTGGACTGCTGTAGGCACAACAACAAGCTCCTCGTTTTCTTCTTCTTCAGGAGTAGATTGATTACCTGCACTGTTAGTTTCTTCTGATGAACCTGCATGTAGATTAGCTTGATTTTCCAAAGATACAGGAATATAGTTTATAGAATCAGTTAGATAATCTAAATCAAACATCCATCTATAACCTACTCATTTCACATTAGGTTTTTCCTCAAGAAAGTTAACATGGAGGTTCTGATAACATCAAATTATCCTGAATATTAAGCGTCAATTTCCCCCGATAATGCTTGTAATTTATATCATTTATATGGATTTACATTTGTTTTCCATTATATTCCACTTTCAGGTAAATTACGAGCATTGGAGCTAAAGAGACGCGGAATTGGAGAGTTTATTGAAGATTTATCATAGTATGCTCACTTTGAAGAAGTTATAGGGTAACTCCTCTCTCACATTACCAACTTATCAGAAGATTACGGCGTAAGTCTCCCAAAGATTACGACGAAACCATATTAGGTCAAATGAGGGTCCGTGCCACTGATAATTATGCCGTAACTCATGCATCAACTACGGTGTAACCATGATTTATTGAAGATACGGCGTAACCCCTTCTAAGGTTACGCCGAAACCAGCAGATCTAGTGCAATTTACAAAGAAGTTATATGTTACAGCGTAACTATTTTATTAGTTACGCCGTAACCAAGATCTGGCCTATAAATACCCCACGATTTCAAGCATTTCAAAGCATCCCATTTCACACACAACAATCACAGAACATGAGAAGAAGCCAAAGGCAGGTCTAGAGGAGCATACGGAGCTATCTCCAAGGGATAAATCACTCCCCTACGATAAGCATTAGCATTTTATCTTTTCTTTACTTTTCATTCATGTATTTCATAACATTAAACATTGAATTGATTTGTATGGTTAATATGAGCGGCTAAGAACCTCTTAGTGCTGGCCTAGTTATGATTCCTTAATTGTTTTGTTTGCGTTTACATTACTTCCGTATAATTATTTCTAAGTGTATGCATGCATAGTTTATTGGTAGCTACCCTTGTTTCGGTAGTTTTGAATGGCGGTAGAGGCTAGTTGCTTAGGATATATGACCAACTGACCCTAAGTGAGTAGACTGAGACGGGAAGGGTAAGATATGACCAACTGACGACCCTTTCTACTTGTGCGATTTGACCAACTGATCACCTACCGTTTGGATAAACTTAAGAATTAGGGGGTGAGTGTCTAAGATGCTAGAGCCCGGGCACTCACTATTATAAGTCTAGCATGTAACGGAACTTAATTACTTGGCTTAGGGGCCAGAACAACTGGACTTATGAGGGACACCTGACTTCTCTAGTGGTGGCTCTTGCGATAGGTTAGGGCGAACAGACCAAATGTTGTCCTCTCGACTTTGACCCCACCTGAAGTAATTGGAAGTAATTAGACGTAAGCATTACTAGCTAGGATGAGTAACTAGGTTAGCACCACTCTCCTCTATTGATCTCATCCTTTGCCTTTATTTGCTTTAGTAGTTTATTAGTTAATTCGATATCAAAACCATCTTAAAATCTGTGACACCTAGACTTAGTATTAATCCACACACATAGCTCTTGGGACGACCTCTGTTTTACCGAATACTACACTACACACAACCGGGTACACTGCCCGTTAGTGCATTAGGGTAGACCATAGGTATAACGAGACATTATAAATATTAAAACCTGCTCAGTAAAACCTGCATCAAGTTTTTGGCGCCGCTGCCTGGGAGTTATATTAGGATTTTTATTAAGTCTTTAATTTTATTATGATATTATGTCTCTCACCATGAATGATTATCTCACCACCTCTAAAGTTATACAGGGAATCACTGTTCCAGCTCTTGAAGAAAATGTAAAATTCGAAGTTCGGGGACTATGTCTAGAAGAATTAAAAGATGCCGCTTTTATGGAAACAAGGATGAAGAAGCACACGAACACATCGCGAAAGTATGTGAGATTGCCGATTTGTTCCACGCACCTGGGGTCTCCAGAGACCATTTTATGATGAGGGCATTTCCTTTTACCCTCAAGGGAAGAGCTAGAGATTGATTGAAGAAACTACCATCTGGATCTATCACAACATGGAGTGCATTTAAAAAGGCCTTTCTTAAGGAATACCGAACCCCTGCAAAAATTCTCCAGCAAGTTGATGAAATTAGGAGGTTCAACCAATTCAATGATGATCCATTGTTTAAAACTTGGGAAAGATTCAACGAAGCCATCCTCAAGTGCCCTAAGCATAAACTCAACAAACACGAGCAACTGAAAATATTTTACAACGGGTTGAATATCAAAACTCGGCAATTATTAGACTCAAAAGAACCTATCCCCTTAATGACTGCTGATAAAGGATGGACAAGAGTTGAAGAAGTGGCTCTCCACTCTTCGTCTTGGAATGAAGACCCAATCGAGCTACAATCGGTAATCAAGAATTTGGAGGAATTTGAATTAGATATGCAATCCCTTACTGAAGAAGTAAAAATGGTTAAACACAAGTTCGATAAACCTATTGAAGGAAGAGTAACGGATCTCGAAAAGGCTGTGAAAATTTTTGTTAAGGAATCCAGCAGAAAGCAAGAAGAAAGCAAAAAATTGGTATGAAATATCAAGCGAGATTACGACCATGTGCTAAGAACTCAAGCAGCTGCTATAAGAAGACTAGAAAATCAAGTCGGAAAGCTCGCAGAATCTGTCAAAATGAGAGATGAAGGGGAACTACCTAGCACAACTGAACCAAATCCTCGAGATCTAGCTCATGTTATACCAACCAGAAGTGGATTAAACTATAAGGAACCAGCTTACCCTTCAAGCTCGAATAATCAGAATGAAGATATGCCTCAAAACAACAACAAGGAAACCGAAGACACTCAACCAACTGTGGAAAATGTTCGTCCCTACATTCCTCCAATACCATTTCCGGGAAGAATCAAGAAGGAACAAGAACGAGCGCTATTTCATAAATTCATGAAAAATTTACAACAACTCATCATTAATATTCCTCTCGTTGAAGCCCTTGTGCAAATGCCCAAATATGCTAAATTCATGAAGGATCTCCTAACCCATAAAAGACATTCTGATCGGACGCAGATTACTTTGAATCAAAGGTGTTCTGCCGCCCTACTAAAAGACATGCCTCTCAAAGAAGAAGATCCAGGGATCTTCACCTTACCTTGCACCATCGGAGGTATTATGTTCGATAAGGCCCTTGCCGATCTAGGGGCAAGCATAAGTCTTATGCCATTCTCGCTGTACTCACACCTGGAATTGGGGGACCTGAAACCAACTAGAATGTGCATTGAGCTAGCTAATAAAACAACTCAATATCCTAAAGGAATTGCTGAAAATGTCCTTGTCAAGATTAATAAATTTGTCTTCCCGGTAGACTTCGTGGTCCTTGAAATGGAAGAGGATGATGTCCTAATTTTACTTGGGAGACCCTTTCTTGCCACAACACATGCTATGATTGATGTCTTTAACAAGAAGATTTCTTTGGAAATTGGAGATAATAAGATTACCTTCGACATTGAAAAATCAATGAGATATGCTTCTTTCACTGACGACAACCTTGATGATCTCGACCTAATCGAAGCTAATGCTCAGAAACATGCTCAGGAACGCTTTCTACCTGACCCTTTGAAATCATTGAAATTCGAAGATAATGATGGCATGTCTAGTGATGGAGAAGGCGAATGGGAAGAACACGCTGTGAACAACCAAACATTATGTTCAGCCAACACCCCGGAAGAAACTGATACTACCCCCAAACTCAAGGAGCTCCATCCTCATTTAGAATATGCATTCATTAATCATGACCCTAATTTTCTTGTGGTAATTTCTTCTTTGTTATCTGACGAGGAAAAGAAGTCGCTATTACAGGTTTTAAGCAAGCACAAAGGGGCTATTGCATGGAAGGTTTCTGACATAAAAGGGATCAACCCTTCATACTGTTCTCACAAGATATTGATGGAAGATGATTTCAAACCAGTAGTGCAGCCACAGAGAAGATTAAACCCAAAAGTTCAAGACGTAGTAAAAGACGAAATCATTAAACTCCTGAACGCAGGTCTAATTTACGCTATTTTTGACAGTCCTTGGGTTAGTCCTATTCATGTTGTGCCAAATAAAGGAGGAATGACCGTTGTCACTAATGAAGATAACGAGCTGATACCTACTAGGACGGTTACTGGCTGGAGGGTGTGCATCGATTACAGAAAATTAAATGACGCAACGTGGAAGGATCATTTCCCCCTTCCATTTATCGATCAGATGTTAGAAAGGCTCTCTGGACATGAGTATTATTGTTTCGGTGATGGATTTTCAGGATATTTTCAAATTCCGATCGCCCCGGAGGATCAAGAAAAGACTACTTTCACCTGCCCTTACGGAACATTCGCCTACCGAAGAATGCCTTTCGGACTATGCAACGCCCCTGCCACATTCCAACGGTGCATGACGGCAATATTCTCGAATATGTGCCAAGATTTTATGGAAGTCTTCATGGACAAATTCTCGGTTTTCGGTAACTCTTTTTCATCTTGTCTTAATAATTTATCTAAAATGCTTGCCAGATGTGAAGAAACCAACCTTGTCCTTAACTGGGAGAAATGTCATTTTATGGTAAAAGAAGGGATTGTTTTATGGCATAAGATTTCACAAACAGGGATCGAAGTTGATAAAGCTAAGGTTGACGTTATTTCTCGACTACCTTATCCGACCAATCTAAAAGGATTTCACAGTAGATAACTTCTATGAGTGTGATCGGGATTTTATGAGTGATGAACCTGTCTTCCCAGTAGATAACTTCTATGAGTGTGATCAGGATTTTACCTCTAACCCAAAGGAACCAAAATCAAAACGGTTTCCAAAATCTTCTTCTTCTGTTCTTGGCAGGTTATCGAAATATGTCTTTGGATCGTCGACTCGGGTTGCTCCAAGCACATGACCGGGAATCTGAAGCTGCTGATCAATTTCGTCTGGAAATTCATGGGAACTGTACGATTTGGAAATGATCATGTAGCAGCTATCATGGGTTTTGGAAATCTACCTTTTGGAAATTATTTGATCACTCGGGTTTATTATGTCGAAGGGTTGGGACACAATTTGTTTTCAGTCGGGCAGTTCTGTGATGCAGATTTAGAGGTTGCTTTTAGGAAAACTGCTTGCTTCGTTCGAAACTTGGATGGCACTGATCTCTTAACTGGGAATCGTGATACAAACTTGCATGCTATTGACATCAACCAAATGGCCTCTTCATCACCAATATGTCTTATGACACGAGCATCTGGAACAAAGTCCTGGTTGTGGCATAAACGATTATCCTATCTCAATTTCGACACCATAAACAAACTTGCCAAAGACAACATCGTCAACGGACTTCCAAAGTTCAAATACACCAAGGATCACCTATGTCCATCATGCGAACAAGGAAAAAGCAAAAGAGCATCATATAAACCTAAACCCGTACCTAGTTCGGAAGCTAAGTTGCATATGTTGCACATGGACTTATGTGGCCCAATGAGAGTTGAAAGCATTAACGGGAAAAAGTATATTCTTGTCATCGTCGATGATTATTCAAGATATACATGGGTTAGGTTTCTGAGATCAAAAGACGAAGCACTAGGCATCATCATCACCTTTCTGAAGCGAATTCAAGTACTTCTTCAAACTCCAGTAAGGGTAGTAAGAACAGACAACGGCACAGAATTTACTAATCAGGAGTTAAGAGCTTATTTTGAAGATGTTGGAATAACACATCGCATCGTTGTTAGAACTCCACACAAAATAGAGTAGTTGAAAGAAGAAATCGAACTCTTGTGGAAGCCTGCTTTCGCACAATGCTAATTTATTCTAGTGCACCGTTATTTCTATGGGTTGATGCTGTTGCCACCTGCTTGTTTTACTCGAACCTATACCTAATCCATCCAAGATTCAATAAAACCCCATATGAGTTAGTGAACAAAAGAAAACCTGATATCTCTTACCTTCACGTGTTTGGCGCTTTGTGCTATCCGACAAACGCAGAGAAGATCTAGGAAAACTGAAAGCTAAAGGTGATATTGGAATCTTCATTGGATATTCAGATAACTCGAGGGCATTCAGGGTTTATAACAGGAGAACTAGGAGGATCATGGAGATGATGAATGTGAATTTTGACGAACTTTCACAAATGGCTTCTGAGAGACTCGCTCTAGAACCCGCGCTTAATCCGATGGCTTCTAATCAAAACAGATTAGAACCCGCACCAAACCCACAGACTGCTGGACATAACAGTTCAGGACTCATACAACAAAGAGCTCCATCAACTTTTGCTGACAAACCTCATGAAAAAGAATGGGAGAATTTCTTCGAGTTAATGTTCGATGAATACTATGGTGGAACTTCGACAAATGCATCAAACCATCATTCCGCTGCACCCGCTCAAAATTATCCACCACCACCAACAGAAGATGCATCTACAACGGTCGAAATCAATGCACCAACTCCATCAACATCATCTACATCAACTTCTGCAAATCCTATTCCTGAAATAGTTTTACCAGCAGTTGATGAGCAAAACCAAAACATATCATTTCAAGAAGAACCTACTCAAAACCAGAACGATGCAACGTTAGATGAAGACTTATTTGAAAACCCGTTTGCTACAGAATCAGTTGAATCATCTTCAAGCTTACGAGAACCATCTAACTCGCACTCGTATAATCTACGGTATCCTTCTACTCTGAAGTGGACAAAAGACCATCCGATTGAACAAGTTATTGGTGAACTGTCAAGGCAAATTCAGACGAGACGCCAACTTGCCACCGATTGCGACTTGTGCATTTACCTGTGATCAATTAGCACTAAAGAACCAAAGAACATTCGGGAGGCAATGGCAGATAATGCATGGATAGAAGCAATGCAGGAGGAACTTCTCCAATATCGTCTACATGACTCTTGGGATTTGGTTCCAAGACCAATTGACATTCGCGTCATTGATCTCAAATGGTTATGGAAGAACAAAAGGGATGAAGAAATGACTGTAATTCGCAACAAAGCTCGTCTCGTGGCCAAAGGATACAGACAGGAAGAAGGGACATACTTTGAAGAGTCATTCGCGCCGGTAGCTAGACTTGAAGCAGTCAGGATATTCTTAGCCTATGCAGCTTACAAAAACATTACGGTTTATCAGATGGACATTAAGACCGTGTTCTTGAATGGAACTCTGAAAGAAGAAGTGTACGTGAGTCAGCCAGAAGGCTTCATAGACATGGAACATCCAGACTACGTCTACAAACTCAAAAAGGCAATCTATGGACTAAAGCAAGCTCCGAGAGCGTGGTATGACAAACTGTCCTCTTTCCTGATTCTAAATAATTTCACCAAAGGAACAGTCGATCCTACCTTGTTTACTCGAAAACATAACAATGACATTTTGATTGTTCAGATTTACGTGGACGACATCATTTTTGGGTCCACTAATCCGAATCTTTCAAAACATTCTGAAAATCTCATGAAAAGTAAATTTGAAATGTCCATGATGGTAACATGGCACCCAAAAGGTCTTATGTAGCTAATAATAGTTTTAGGGTTATGGTACAAAAAAGTTACTAAAGTTTCTCAAAAATTTATCCTAAGTTACTATACTTTCATTTTGTTCACTCAGGTTACTGAACTTTAGGAAGCATGCACTTCGATAAATTTAGTGTTAGTCCGAGTAACCCGAACGTATACTTTTTGATAATTTCAGTAACCTGAGTGAAGAAAGTTACAAACTTTAGTAACCTGAACTTATATTTTTATAAGTTCAGTAACCTGAGTGAACAAAGTTTCAAACTTCAGTAACCTGGGTGAACAAAATGAAACTATAATAACTTAGGACAAATTTTTTGTAAACTTTAGTAACTTTTTTGTATCATAACCCATAGTTTTATGGCCAAATAAAAGCTCATAAGGAGTTTTTTACTGAGGTTTGGTTACCCTTACCCTATTGAATATGTAACAAGCACAGCTAATTGCTTCAGCCCAAAAGGTGGTTGGTAAGAGTGAGTCTGCTAGCATAGTCCTAGCTGCCTCAATAAGGTCCTGTTCATTCTTTCTGCAACTTCATTTTGCTGTGGAGTCCTAGCAATTACTATACTCCTGCTTTATTCCCTTGTCCCTACAAAATTCAAGCATATTTCTATTCTTAAATTCAGTGCCATTATCTGATCTAATAATTTTAACCCTATGGTTAAACTGATTTTCTATCTGCCTAATAAAGGCTGAAGGATGCTTGTAGTCTCATCCTTGGTGGATAAAAAGAAAACCCAACAACACCTGGTACAATCATCAGTAATAACAAGGCAATAACTAGCATGATTAATACGTTTCACAAAAGTAGGCCCAAAAAGATCCATATGCAAGGTGTGTAAAGGTGTTGTAATTGAACTTTCGAATTTTGCCTTGCATGAGGCCCTGTGCTACTTCCCTTTATGACATGCAACACATGAATGGTCATTCTTGAAAACCTTGGAAGGTAGACATCTGACAAGGTTTCCCTTAACAAGTTTGTTTAGATTTTTAAAATTTATATGGCCTAACCATTTATGCCACAATTTAGATTCATCAATAGTGTCTTTTGCAATTAAACAGTCAAAACCTTTAGCAGGTTCAGGTGTCTTCATATCAAAACTATACATATTGTGTTGCCTAGTTACCCTCAGAAGTATCTGATTTTCATTAGGCATCTTAAAGTCAGAAGTCAACACAAAACATTCAGTTTCAGTAAAAAGAACCTTCTGCTGCTTATCACATATTCGTGATATAGAGAAAAGGTTAAAGTGTCCTAGTTCTTTTATAAAAGACACACTATCAAACTCTAAATTCCCAACTTCGATTCTACCTTTACCAGTAATGTAGCCCTTGCTACCTTCAAAAGTAATAGAACCTCCTTTGAATTCTTCAAAATCGTCCAAGTGATCCTTGTTACCAGTCATGTGTCTTGAACACCCACTGTCAAATATTCCTCTGTCCCATATGTTCATGAATGGATGTTCCTGCACATACAAAAGAGATTAGTTTCTCTTGGGACCTAGGCCTGTACAGGCTTTGGTCTGCCTTGCGGACCTGTAGCATTCACAGTACTAATATGACTCTAATTATAACCTGCTGAAACCTTAACAACAGTTCCCCCATTTCCCTTTACAACATAAGAATTTGACAGTTTTGCTGTATTTTTAATAAAGGGTCTTCTCACAGGTGAATGTGATTTAGTAAAATTTCTTCTCTGATAGAATATATTCACCTGGGATGAGGTACCGGTAGATACTGGTTGTTTATTTCTAACAGAATTAACATTTGAACCACCAGTATTAACTTTAGGCATACCAGAACTAATATTTTGCGTAACAGATTTAATGTTCATACCAATACTCATTTTTTGTCTAACAGAATTAATACTTGAAGTACCAGTATTTATCAGTACTTATCTAGGGACAAACTGATTTTCATGATTAATTCTTTTTACATTATTCCATACTTGTCTAACTATCCCATTACCAGTATTAACAACCCTTTTCTTCCTAAGTTCAGCCTCTCTAGCCATTCTCTTCTCATGTAAATCACAATCTCTGATTAAATGACTAGCACTACCACAAACAAAACATGTTTTCTTAGTGAACGAGTAACTTTCTCCTAGTTCTCTTTTCATCATCCCATTCCAATCCTTTCTGTCTACTCTGGGTGTCTTTGGATTTTTAACTTGTTACCTAGGAGTTTTTACATGTGGGACACAACTAGGTTCAATTGGTTTTGGTTTCGGTGCAGACACAACAGGTTTACTAACTGTAACTGGTTTAGATGTCTTTACAAGTTCTGATTTAAGCTCAAAAGAAACCTCAGAGACATTTCCAATGGATCCTTCACTGTCATTGGATTGACAGGTAGAATATTCACTGGATTTTTCTTCTGGAATTCTACCTATTCCCCAAGCAAATAGTGAGTCATCTTCTTTCTTTTGTGGTTTAGGGGTATAGTCTCCATTTAAGGGATGTGGTACTCCTTTATACGGAGTAGTTGTCAGTTTTTGAAAATCTATTTTATATTGGTTTACCAACAAAGTCTTCCTCTGCACTAACAAACACAGTACATTTCATTTCTTCCTCATACCCTAAGACCTCACTATCTGATTTTATTTCATATCCTAAACCAATTTTGCAGTTTGAGCTCATACCAGAATCAACTAATTTCCAAAGTCTTTTAGCATTATTCTGCCATGAGTCTACTTTGAGTTGCAACTGTTCCTTATCTTTTACAAATTTCATTCCAATTCTCCTATACTTCTAAGTTTTTCATCTTTTTCATATATTTCATTAGCTTGAAATGTAAGCTTTTCATTTAAAGATGATTGCTGTTTTTGTAAAGTGACTATTTGAGCTTCTAATGTCTTAATAGCATTACTATATGCAAGTATTTTAGCTTCCTGATCACCTATCTGACTCATTTGCTCATCAAAAAGTGTTTTCAGTTTAGTATATGAGTCAATGCAAGTCTTAGAACACAAAGATACCTCAGTATTGGAGCTGATAGCCATGAGAGCATGATTTGTCTCTGTATCTTCTTTAGTGTGCTCTCCCTAGTTGACCACATCATCATCCATAGTCAGTAACCCCATCTGACTCTTTTCCTACTTGTCAGCATTCTGTCCTGGATAGAATGAGTCCCTCTTCTTTCCGTCAGTGGCAACCTTTGTTGTGCATTCCCTACAAAATGACCAGTGTTGTGGAACCTAAAGCATTTAAGCTTCTTCTTGTCAAAGCCAACAGGTGCCTTCCCATAAAACCGGACTCTTCTTCCATTCTTCTCATAAAACTTCTTCATTCTTATAGCAATTATTGCCATCTGCCAGTTTATGTCCATCTCTTCAATGTCCACATAATCAATCTGATCTAGGTCCTCATTGAGGATGTCCATATTTTCAGATTGCCTTGCAAAGAGAGAATATATGACTTTATCAGCAAAGCCAGCAGGAGCCTCTCTTTCTTTCATACCAAATGAAGAAGTAGTGTAGTTACCAGAACTATAGCTACCAGGCTTAAACTTGTTAGTGCTGCTTTTGCTTTGGGAGACAAAAGCAACATTGTGGGCACGTGAGGATGTTTTTGAACGTCCTTTGATTTTTTTTTCAAAAACCTTAACGTTACTGTACAAGTCATTAATTGACAGAGTGTCAACATCTTCTTTGGTTCTCATAGTCATTTCCAGATGTGACCATTCAGAAGGCAAAGACCTGAGAAACTTATGATTAGCATCCTCAGTGGACACTTCAGCACCATGAGCTTCCAATTGTGACAAAAGTTGTTGGAATCTATCGTACCCTTTCTCCAACCCTTTAGAACTGGTCACAGTAAATGCTTCAAACTGTTGTTTTAAAACAGCCTTCTGCATCTTCTTGGAGTTTGCATTCCCTCCAAACCTTGTTCTGATAGCTTCTCAGATTTCCTTAGCATCGTCCATTCCATGAAAACTTCTAAGATGCTCCTTAGGAATAGCCATTAGTAAGATGGTTCTAGCATTTCTTTCCTTTTCCAAAGCATGAATCTCTGAAGCAGAGACTGGTGGAAGCACTCTAACAACACCATCTTTACATGTTGAAATCCTCTTATTAGAATTTTCAATCTAGATTACCTTGCAGACTTCATTGTCAATATACTCTAGGTAATATTTCATCTCCATAGCCCATATGTCATACTCCTCATTCTTCAGAAGTCGGAGTTTGATGTTTGAAATGGTAGTGGTAGCAGAGATGATTTGTTGTTGTTGTTTTTGTTAATACAAATAAGCCGTAAAAACGTTTATTTATATTTTACGATCTTCTAATGTTTTGTCGATAACAAACGTAAAATCATTTTAACGAAACAAATAAAATACGTAATTAGTTTGAACTAATAGTTTCTAACACACCTACGTTTTCACATAAAACACTAAAACAAGTATAAGTGATTTTATGATTTAGTATTACATATGTACAACAACTAGTGTTTACATATTTGGGTAAAATATACACATAACTAGTATGTAGTATATTGGGTAATATACAGGGGTAGAAACTTAAGTATCATAACCCATTGACCAAATACATTGAATGTAGTTGGGTACAACCCAAAGTCCATGACCCATATCCATGGAGCTTGACCCATAACCCATTGCATGACATCATGCTTATGTCACATATGGATAATATCCATAACCCATGGTATTGACCCATACCCACTTGACTAGGTGCATTGCACTCATAAGATATATTGTATCTACTAAAAGACCCATGGATCAACCCATAACCCATGACCCACGACCCATGATCAAAATACCCATGGGTAAAGTGGAGCGTCCCTCGGATCCCTACCTTTATGCTAGACGGATCCCTTGTGGGAGGGATCCGGGGAACAGTAGGCTTTTTCTCTCTATAAATAGTGAGCCATTTCTTCATTATTTCTTACCCCTTTCTCACATACTTTCTCCTTGAGTTAAAAACTCTCTAACCCCAGATCCAAGTGATCTATGTTTGTAGTTTTGTTTTTGTGTGATTCTCTAGGTTCCTCTTTAAGGCGAGATCACCACCTTTTAAGTCAAGCAAGCTCAAGTCCATGAGTTGCCATGCTTCCTCATCATCAAGACTACTGAAGTCTTCTTGTTGATGATTCTTTTCTTTCTTCTAAGAAGTGTAGTGTTGAAGACATTAGTGAAAGATGTCTCAAGTGTTAAGACGAAAACATTAGTGAAAGGTGTCGATCATCCGTATTGTAGGCATTAGTGAAGGGTGCCTAGAAGTCAAGTCACAAGACAATAGTGAAGGGTGTCTTGAAGATCTATTTAAAGGCATTAGTGAAAGGTGCCTTAGATGTACATTTGATATGGTGTGTTTCGATGTACAAGATAGATTAGTATTAGATCCAAGGATATTGATATCCTTGATGATGTGGTAATAAGGAGTTGTTCTCCTTTGGGATTAGTCGTTGGTGTAGTGTTGGGTAGTAGTTCCTCCATTGTAATGGAACTCGGTATCTAGCCTAGTACCGAATAAAGGGTAGGCGACGTTGTGGTAGGTGTGGTTTACCTTGGTGTGAAAGAACCCGGTGGTTAGCCTAGTACCGGAAAAAGAGTAGGCAACGTTATGAAGGTTTCTCCACCATAAGGAGTTGGTGTCGTGTAGTGATTACGAACTCTCGAGTAGGTGACTCGGGGAGTGGAGTAGGGCAAGGAAGGTGTCCTTGTAGCCGAACCACTATAAATACTCGCGTTGTGGTTTTGTGTTTCGTACTCTTATCTTTTCATTACATACTTCTATATGTTTGTTTATCAACATCCAACACACATCCAAATATATTGACATAACTCAATCTAAATAGTTTAAAAGAAAGTTTTAATTGGCAAAAACTATTCAACCCCCCCCCCTTCTAGTTTTCCACAATTGGCATCAGAGCTTCGTTACCAAGTTTCTTGAAGTATATTGTACTTTAAAAACTGGATACGATCCATGGTTAATTGAAAACTACAAAGAAGGTTTTTCATAAAAACAAACACTATATCTTTTAAAACTCTTTGTTTGGATGCTGATTAGATGACAACATTTTTCTAATTATTTATGTTCTATTTAAATGCACTAATCCTCTTTGTCATGATGATTAGTCAAAGCTCATACCTACCAAGCTATAGGAATCGCTTGGTAACAAGAATACCTTCCCTAAGAAGGTATCTTAAACACAAAGGAGCCGGAATTGTCTACTGACATTTGTTGTGTCATTTGTAAAGACATTCCTAAGTGCGTTAGAGGTATGATTTTCTACTAATCTCTAAAATGACATTAGCTTGATAATTAAGTATGCCTACATAGGTATTTATATGATTATCTTTTGTGCATATACATGTATTACATGAAGCTTCATTAGGAAGCCTTTTCTCACATACGTGTTATTTTTTCGTCTAAAGTCGTGGTATATAAAACTTGTGTTTTATTTCATTTAATCCAAAAATCATATCTTTCTAATAATAAAACAAAACACAAATTTCAAAAATTCCTCCTTCCCCATAAATAAACCATCCGTCGGGCACTTTATCAAATCCCCACTTTTTCAAATCTTTCATTTTCAAAAAATTACCTCTCATTCAAAACTTCATCTTCCTCTCATCTCATCTTAAACCAAAACCAAGAAGGTTCATCATCAACATGGTTTACATCGCCCTCGTGCTCATCGCCTTAACACTCATCGCAGTTGTGTTCCCTATGATGAAGTTCACATACGGAGACATATACTTTGTGTTGTTAATCTACATTGGGGTTATATACCCAATCCTTTGTATAATTCTTAGCATTGAAATAAAATATTACTAATAGTCTAGTTATCTAGGTTATTATTATCATAATGTGTTTATCATTTCTTTTTGATTTATTTCATTCTATCGTGATACATTAGAAAGTCATGTATGCATGCTAAAAGAAAATGTAGGCTAAAACACATATCTTGGTATAAAACTATAAGATCTAAAAACCTATGTTTTTATCAAGAAATCTGTTTCTGTTACTCCAGATCCACGGATCTCGAAAGTTAGACTAGCCGGATCCCTTATGAAAGGGAACCGTGGGAACCGTACTCCTGGATAACAGTTTTTCATGCAAAATAAAAACCACTTTCTTTCTAAAAGTAATATTCCACTAGAATGTCAAAACCTTAGGTGAGTTAAGTATCATTGTTGTTAAAAACCATTGTTAATAAAAATCTAGTAAAAACATTAAATAATCATTGGTTGACAACAAAACATCACTTTCTATTAACTCATCTTTTCTATAGGTTCAACTATGACGCATGAATATGAGTTTGATTTTTCACTCACTAGCGTCTACACTCCAAACATCTCCCTTGAGCCCAACACACCTGGCAAAATAATCTCGAAAACCATCACTTCCACGAAGGAAGTATTGTAGACACGTCTCTACAATTCGAAGAAGGTATCAATACCTCCTTCTGAGCCATAGGACTAGAATGTCTTCTCGAAATCAACGAGAAGATATGTCGAAGGTTCATAATGGAATTCTTCCGTCAAGTTGAAATCGTTCGTAACGAGGATCGCTCTCTATCTCTTTGGTTTTGGATCAAAAACCAAAAGTTTGTTTTAACTCTTGGGCAATTTGCTCACATCCTCCGGATCCCAAATCATGGACAATGTGCCTTCACCGAAGATTGGTCTCTTGATTCTCTCTTCCACTTTCGTGAAGAAAATAGTCCATATTGTTCACACATACCCTCCTCGGAGGATTTGAATCGCATAATATGCAAACCTCGACCATATTACTCCGATCCAAACATTATCTTTACACGGGATATTCGAGAAGAGTACAAACCTCTTGCACTCATTCTACGTGAAAATGTTTGGAGTCTTAGGGGAAATCGAGAAATCCTTCCCGCTTGTTGTGCTCACATAATGTATTGTTTGCTAACACAACAACCATACAATCTCGCCTACTTCTTCGCAAGGCGAATTGTAAATCTTCAAGGCTCCAAGAATAAACTCATCCCTTATGGAATGTTCTTGACGCGCCTCTATCATAACGTCATGCATTTTCATCCTCAATTTCAAAGTCCGTTATACGTACTTGTGAACAAGATGATGGAACCACTAAACATATCTCTCATGAAGAATTTCTTCATTCTTGATTCCACCAACACTCATCAACCATTTGATGATCCTTCTAGCGAAAACGCTCAAGGAGCTTAGTAGTCTTTCAAATAGGATCAATCCTTTTGTACTCATGCTTTATCAATGTAATCCAATTTCCTTCATGAAATAAAACATCTTACATTTGATATCTTAGTATTAGAACCTCTTAAACTAACCTTGGAATATAATGCATTGTCAAAATCATTGCATACCTTTAGTAAAGGTTCTGCTTAGCAGATAGACAGATCCCAAAGTTTGTACTAAACGGATCCCTACTCTTAGGGAACCGTGGGATCCGGCAAACTGTAAGATATAACTTTTCACATACACATCATTAACACAAGGTAGCATATAGATGGAATTCTAGAGAGAGAAAGTTAGAGGTTTAGGGAACTTAGTGAGAGAAAGTGAAAAATATTATTATAAGCTCCAACTCTCTACCTTGGGAGGTAGAGAGTATTTATAGTCTTACATAAAACGCCACACATCGGGCTGTGGATCAGGCATACAGTGGGTAAAGACCCGTCCGTCCTCCACGGTGTTACTTAACTAAATACTACTTAACTTAATATAACTATGACTACGAGCTTTCTAACGATTACATATACTTGAGGTGACCGACTCTTTAATACCTGGAATTTCTAATTCCTAACAATCTCCCCCTAAGGGAGGTCACCTCAATCATGCACTAAAATTACATTGAATACAAACAGATATGACATTAACAATTGTTCTTGCATCCTTGATGTAGTCCTTTGTTCCTAAGCTCGTAGTCATTGATTCTTCACATTGCATGTTTGGTTACTTCAAGTGGAGGTCTATTACCGATCCACGTGATAATAATTTTGAGCCAGCTTTTGAGATCATCAGCTAGTAGAAAATCTCTGATACATCCATTGTGGTGTTGGTATTATGTGATGTTGTGACATTCGGACCGACATGCTCACATTCTGGATCATGATATATTCTCATCAGAGTAGCGGAAGCATTTGTTGATTCATGATATTGGCAGCAGCGTAGCAGAAGCATGGAGTAAAAATATCAGAGTCATTGATGCACTAATCATGATTTCTTTTGAGATGAATGTGTTAGGTGAGCATGCGGCTATGGATTGATTGCTTCATTCTGATCACTGCAGAAAGCGTGGGGTGTACCTGCATAAGACAGTTAGCAATAAAGCGCATGAAAGTGTCTTTGAACACTTTCGATGAATTGAGATACGCGGCCCACGGTTCCCCGTTGATCAGTACAAGTACTGCCTGTGATCAGGTATAATTCCGAGGAATTTCCTTGACAGGGTTTCGCAGCTGCTCTAGCTGTTCTCAAACCGGAACGTCTCAAAGAAGACAACACGGAGTGAGTGAACCAGCGAATTTTCGTCCACTGATTGATGAAAAGAGATTTGAAAAACAATCGTGTATTGCTCAATAGAAATTGTTTTTGCAATACAACGAAGGTTTTATTGAAAATCAATTATCAATCATAAAAACACCTTTTGGTTTGAAAAATGAGTACACGGTCGATGTGCTAAAGAAAAAGTTTGTTAAGCACAAAGACCGGTTTTCAAAGGTATCCGTCAATCCATAACCTGAACCAGGATTGATTCAAAAGATTGAATCGCCCCATTGTTTCTGTTCAGTTCTCACATGGTTGATCTATATAATAGATTTCACATGCCACCTACCAGGAGCTTGTTAGATGTTGGCTCCAGAAGGCTTTCCATCTTCATAGTGAATATGTAAACACATCACTCAGATGTTCTGGCAATACCACAAGGATAATGCGTAGGACTCAAGATATAATATCTCTTTCCACATTGTGTGAAACAGAGAGTCTTCATTGAAAGTGTCCTAATGAGATTTATTGATGATCTCGTGGCTCTAGACTCAATTTGTGCATATTTGGATCCTATATCGGAGACTAGGGAGAGGGTCTCCTCCTTCAATATCAACAATTTCTAAGAGAAAGTCGATAGATAATGTCGGTTCCCCGTGAGAATGAAACAAGTCCTTTTAAGAGGAACTTGAGTGGTTTGGAAAGTTGAAGTGCAGTGCGTCACTGGGTCCATGACGTCTTGTCTTCAATACCGATGTTACCATCAGTAGCATATGAATTGAACCCGGTTTCTCCCCTAAGGTTGAATAAATGGAGGGCTATTTGTTTTCACCCTTTTCTCATTCAATTCTTTTTAATTCTTCAACCCCTTCAGTGCTTACCGAGACTTCATAGCTAGAACCTTGTTGGGTTTATTCCAGTACTAGCTCAGTCTTAGTCCGCACTCTTCCCATATCTCATTTTTCTCCTTTTATCATCATACCTAAGAACTCTACACTAACTAGTGGATAGTCCCTGGGTAGATCCCTCCGGTTATGGCGGATCATGGGAACACATACCTAACCTTATCGTCCTTATATCACCATACATAATGTAAAGTTGGTCGGTCTTTTGGTATTGTTCATCTGCCATAGGAACCAATTGAAAACCATTTGAAAAATCAATCCAGATACTTATGATATTTTATCAAAGCATTTTGTACCTGAATTGTTTTTGATATTTTTAGAAGAAGAACTCCTCCTCAACATGTGAATCAAGTATTTGAAATAGTTTTCCACACGGAGGCAAGAGAAAGAATTAACTTCTTTGATTACCATTTTCAAAAAAATATCAACATCACTTCCCTAATCGAATCAAGTAGATAAAGCATTTTGGGAAGGATGAGGTTTTCATGATTTTGCTCCCCTCAATATGTGCCTCGAGATTTGAAAAGAGTTTTGCACATACTAGAGGGAACCTGCACATTGAGATAAGTGATCACGTTTCAAATCATTGTGGTTTAAGATAGATGCTCCCCCTCAACGTGTGCATGGAAAATTTGAAATCGTTTGTCACTTACGGGGAGGCAAACATGCTAATCACTTAAGAAACCATTTATCGAATTATCAGTTTAAATCCTATTTAAATCACAACTTCTCCCCCGATCACAATTATCAAAACATTTGAGATTTGTGATCTCTGTAGATTTAAATTGATTTTGAAAGCTTTTAAGGAGAATTGTGACTTGATTATGAAAGCGTTTTAACTGATAAGGATCTGATGTTGAGATTTTAAACTCCATTGGTTAAACATGCATGATTATCTTTTGAAAACAATTGAATGCCAAATAACTTTTTAATTTAATTGAAATCATTCTCCCCCTCAATCAATGACATAGGTTGTTGATTGAGAGATAGAGATTTTGACAGATAAGTCCTGATGATTATCAAAAATAGAGACCGAGTTATTTTTCAAAGCATTTAGTTTTCAGCAAATAAATGTTTATAGAATCAGAGCATGGACTTAGAAATCATGATAAAACATGGCTCTGTTCTTTCTTTTAAAACCGGGTTATTGCCTGAAAATGACAATAAACCATTGTTTCTCTTTCTCTCAAACATATTTTTTTTGATTTTTTGATTTTTTGATTTTTTGATTTTTTTTTTTTTTTTTTTTTTTGGAATTCGAACAACATCTAAAGTCCCGTGTTATTCTTTGAATGACAAGCACAAAGCCGTAGATATTATCAAACCGAGAAAAACGCATGACAAAAATGACAATATTTTTTGAAGATTTTCCGAATTTTCAGATGATTTTTATGGATTTTGAAAGTTTTATATTTTTCTATTTGATTTTTTGAAGGTTTTATAATTTTGTATTTTGTTTTTCGAATAAATATTTACAAGAGATAAATTAGTTTAAGAGAATGATGAAATGAGTACCGATATAAAGATATCGTTCAAAGACGTTGTAGAAGAAAGGAATCAACATCTCTTAAACTTTCGCCACCAAAACATTCGAGGCTTCTAAGAAAATCGTCTGGACATGAGCCTTCTCAATTTGAATCTTTGGTACCTTCCCCCCAAACCGACAAACATCGAATAAAGACCATTTCCCTAAGAAGTAGAGTTGAATACAAAGCGGTCTCATTGATTGAAGCTCAGCACCCTGAAGAACACGAGAACACCGAAGTAACAAGTTGAAACATTGATCATCTCAGTGGTTATCAAATCCAGATTAACTGATTACGAACCGATCACATGAACTTTTGTGCATCCCGATGTACACCTTACTCTTCAAGATCCACACTGATTTTCCAAGTACCATGTCTATTTAGGGGAACAATATATCAACATCTTCATTTTACCAAGTGCATTCCAGTTATATAACATATAACCAATCAGCACATAACGTACACATGTACCCAGCAAGAGTATAGACGATGACATCCATGTAACATGTTGAGTCACTAATCATCTCTGTGGATGTCAACTCTGAAATAACTGAATTAGCTCGATCAAGTGAACATGTTGTGCATATAACCGGAAGCACTTTATCATAAACCGTATATAAGATGTCGATAGGCAATATCATCTCACGTTCCAAATATTCTTCTCACATTTCTTCCAACTGAACACTGAAGTAACATAATATATCCATAAACTTGAAATCTTGTGAGAAGAACTCAAATAGCCCAAATGAATCCTGAGAGAATCAACTGCTACATAAACTCTCTCTGACTATCTTTATCAACCCATATGTAGACAATTTGAAGTGACCACTGTTGAAGAAAAACCCAATATACCAAACTTGAAACTGAAGTCGAATTCCCCGTATTTGTGTCTTAAGCTTGCACTTAAAGATGGAAGAATGGTGTCGAGAATTTATGCACCAAGCAAATCTCTTAAGTACTCAATACTCAATTAAAGTATGAGACATTAACACCTCTTGCGATTATCCACAACGTAATATACGCGTGACACTGAGTAAAACAACGTAACTCCTAATAGTGATAGTTAACCAGGTCTTCAACCATCCACCTCGACTGCTGGTAACTAGATAACCCAAGACTTCAACTCTAATTCTTAAGCTCGAGCAAGTTATCAAATAAGATCACGCCTTTGTGAACGTCAACTTCAACCTCAAATAAGTGATAAAAGAGTAACTTCGAAGTAATCGACTTGTGTCAAATGCCCAACATGTGAATAAACATACAACCGGATGTACATTCACCCACTGAATGAACCAGAAAAAATGATGCCTCAACATCAATGTATTCTTCCTAAAAGTATTCATGTAGAGACTGATATGGAGGATACACCAATAACTTCGAGCGGATGAGGTAGACATTTTCCTTGAAGTTCATGTGGTTGATTTATAGCATGCACGATGAGAGGAATAATAATCCATGAAGATTTGGCAAAGGAATACCAAAGAGTGGATCATTATTCATGAACAATAATCCGTGAACATTTGGCAAAGGAATACCAAAGAGCGGATCATTATTCATGAGTGCAACTGCAATATTATGATATTCATTATCAACGCCTTTGAGGAATAACCTGGAGATTGGGATTTTTGAGTAGTCTGAGTTGTACTTCTTTGATGATCATCAAACATATCTTGAACTCATGAATCACATATTCTTTTATGATCATCAAATATTCGCTAGCGGTTGTAAATACTCATCAAACATATCTTGAACCAATGAATCCCAAACAATAAATCCCATTTATCCTTAGTGAGTGAAACATTAGGCGTTGGAGGAGAGTCATTAAACTTTAAGTCGTATAACCATTATTCAAACATCCATCATCATTTAGTATATTCACTCTTCTCATAAATCCCATTTATCCTTAGTGAGTGAGAGTCATCAAACTTTAAGTCGTATAACCATTATTCAAACATCCATCATCATTTAGTATATTCACTCTTCTCCCCCCTCAAAAATTGCATCCGAAGTTGCCATTTTTGATTTAGCAAGTGAATAAGAATATACATTAATGAATGTAGATCCATTTGATGACAGAATGAGCATGGGAGAAACATGAAGCTTGTTGATAAAGCGCACTGAAGCGTACACTTTTCTTTTCTTTGAGGAACGGGGCCTGAAGTGTTATCTGCAGACGCCATATTGATGAAGAACGAGGCTGGCCGAACGATGTGGAACAACGTCATTGTTTAGAGCCCAGTCATATGTTTAGAGCCGCCCGAATCCAAATACCAAGGGACGATTTGTACGACCTGCTGTGGACAACAGACGAAGGACGAGAATTGGAAACATTGGATCCCCACGTGCTCATGGGGTCCTTTTTGGTTAGCACAAACAATCTTTGAATCAGTAGAAACCCTAGGTGCAATGTCATTGTCACTAGGAGCTAAACTAGTAGAAGCATCGGACTTAGTCGAGGGACATTTTGTGCTTAATGGGATTATTCTACCAGTTGGCTTCCAAACCCTAACAGGCACTACTCTAGGCATAGTGGATCTAGTTAAGGGGCAAGGTTTGCCATTCGTGAAAATTCGACCTGTTGGCTTCCACTGAAATCCTACATTGGTAAAAACCTTCCCTGTAGGTTTCCATGATTGCTTAATCTGTTTCGCTCTCCAAACTTTCTTAACCGGGTTATGAATCTTAGACCTCAGAAATAACACATCACATTTATCATGATTACCAGAAATTAAACATTTTTGCATGTTTTGCAGACAGCATAAGGCCTCGAATTAATTTTAGTAAGCTTAGAGCTAATACTAGAACTAACACGATTCTTTTGTTCAAATCAAACTTCTTGTCCCTATGGTGTTCTTTCACTTCCTTATCATGAACACTTTTAGTTTGCGTAATCCTATCCTTCTTTGCATAGCTTCTAGGTTTTGATCCGCTAACTTTAGTGTCAATCTTAACATCTGTAGAAATAACGATGGGAACATTACATGGCTTCACTACTTTCTTCATTCCTGGTCTAGAAGTGCTGGGATCTGAAATTCTAGGAGGCACATCACAGGTTTCTTGCTTGAATTTAGATATGGAACAAGACATATCAAGGGTCACATGCTTGGCTTTAGGCATAGAACGGATTTCCTTTTTGGCACTAGGCATAGAACAAGGCTTCACAGCTTTGCCTTTTCACCTAAGGGTTTTGGACATGTTGCAATTACACATTCAAGCAGCTCTTGAGATCGTTTGGCCTGGAGGCAAGCAAACCTAATTTCACTATCAAGAGGTTTGTTAATGAAATCCTCTTCGACAATCTCACGGAGACATTCTAGACTATCCTTAAGGTGAGCACAGTAGTCATGAAAAGCATGTTCATTATTCCTAAGATGAGGAGGAATATATTTAACTGTCACAGTGTATTTGCAATCTAAGGGTGATTTTGAGACAACATTCTTATTGAAAACAAGTGGCAGTTTCCCATTTTCCTGACTTCAGATTCTCAATTTCCTTTTGTAAAGACGTTATTTTTTCGTTGTTTTGGTCACGGGTGACGTTTATTGAATCATATAACTCTTTAAAATGTCGTTTAACCTTTTCATTTTTTTCTAGAAAACTTTCGCTTTTCCTTTTGTAAAGCATTTACTAGGTTTTGAAGATGAAACGTTTGAGAATTCTGAGAATCTAAAGGAGGAGGCATTTGGGAACCTGTCATATTGTTCGTTTGACCCTTTAATTGAGAGATTTGGGCTTTCAACTTTTCGATCGTGTTGACCTGAGCTTGAATCTGTTTATCACGTTTGTTTATTTGAAAAACTGCATCAAACTCTGGAGCATCCGAAGATGTCTTGATATTTGAAGTTTTGACATTTTCTTTGAGATGTTGATATTTGAGTTGTAAATTAAAATGCTCAACTTCTAGTTTAGAAAAATGTTTAACCAAATTGTCGTGATCATCCAGTTCAATTTTCTCGTTTAGTTTAGAATTAGTTTTTTCAAGCTCAATGACACGATCATGGGAGACTTTCAGGGCTACAGATAGTTCATGAAATTTGGAAGCATTAATAGAGCAATTTGAAGCATTGAAAAAGATATCTTGAGCAACACATTCAGTAATAAGAGTCTCATTTAAGGTATGCAAGTTCTTCCTCTCAATCTCATTATATTTTAGTGCACGCTCATAATCACTAACTTCAACTACCATTGCATCAAATTCCTTTTCCATTTCTTTAATATTTGATTTTATCCCCTTTTTAAGACTCTCAAAATGATCTTTTAGTTGTTTAAAGAAAGGCATGACCTCAGTTAAATAACATTCTTTCATTTGCTCAAAACCCCTTTCCCCTTCCGTTATCCCAGTGGGTGTGATCCTTTTCTTACAAGTTTTCTCAAAATCGGTAAATAGTTGAAGAATAACATATTGACTGATTAAGGTCTTGCTCTTAGTGGCAATAGTTCTAGGAACTAAATGCATTGGTGTATTTGGAGGATACACAGTCGCTTTAGGGAATTTCCTACAAGGGGATTCTTTTCAACAAGATTTTCAGCTTTTTGCAAGTCCATATCCTTTTTCCCGAACACTTGTTCAGGGGTCAATAGAGTCTGAGGCTTAAACATGTTTAAGGATATCCAATTTTCCTTAGTGTAATCATGGGGTTTTATCGTTATCTTGTTCTTTTTACACTCAGGATCTTCTAGCTTCTTATTCATTTTCTCCCTAGTGACTTCATCTGATTTCTTATCTTCCTCAGTGCAATCAGCGCAACTAGGTTTCTGTCTAGGCTTAAGGATCTCATTACCATCATACAGTACCTTATGAGCATTTCTAGCCTTTTTAATTACCTCTGGATTAGGTTCCTCAACAAGGGGAATGCTATGCTTATCGCTTAAGACTCTATGCTTAGTGATCATGTGAGCAGTCTGAATGGTATTCCCTTGTACGTACAACTTATTTTCAAGCTTGTTTTTCAAAGTTTTTAGATTGGAAAAATCATTCAAAGTTTTGATTCCTTAGCCTTGAATTCTTGCTTAAGCATTTTAACATTTTCTTGAAGTTCGTGTTTTGCTTAGCAGTTTTAGAAAGCTTTTCTTGTAAGGAGTTTAACTCTTGTTTTAATACTTCTTCTCTAAACCTACTTTTTCTAATATTTGTACGTATTTGGACATCCATTTCCTGCTCACGGGTGGTCAACTCAAACTTAGCACGCTGTTCATAAATAGCAACCTGATCCTTATATATGTTAAGCTCAGTGGTAAGGGAATCATCAGGCACAAATTCAGCGTACTCATGCAGTTCATAATCATCATATTGAGTAGAAGATGCACAACTAGGTACAACAGAAACATCCATGCAACTTACCTGAGCATTGACATGCACAGGCTGTGACGGTGCATCTCTATCTTGGGTACATCGAAGCTTTCATGGAGCGTTCCTTTGCATTAACGCACGGGTTGTGTCTGCGGTGCACTCTCTCTTTTGAATTTGAGCACGAAGATTCCATTTTTCCATTATCCGACTCATCATTTTTGTTGTCAGCGACATTACGCATTCAGCAACACCCGATTCTACAACATATACATTACCCAACTTATCACAACAATCTTTCAACTGCACGACACTCATTCCGTCTTCATTCTTTTGGCGGATTCTTCAATGTACTTTTCACATTATCCATGAGTTGGATAAATATCTCAATGAATTCTGAATTTCCATTCGGTATGTTTTTGAAGGAAATTCAGTCAAGTGTTCATCGTGTCTGCTGAATATTCCCCGATGAATGGCTGAAATTGTTTGTAGATTACTTGAAGAGCACCTTTGGAACCATCCTTTTGAACCTCTTTATTGGTAAGTTGCAGCTTTAAGTGTTCTAAGTTCAACAACACGCTTCTTGTCAATGTAGGTAAGTCCTGGCGGAAAAGAGCACTACATGTTCGATCCCACTATGGATACTTGGTATATGAGGTGCGGATGAAGTAGGCGATAGGGCTCAATGCATTCCATTTGCATGGCATTTGTAGCGAGGTGCAATTCATTCTCATTTTCGAACATGAAGATTTCACATCCTCATTGTTTAATTCAAACATCTTTAATGTCGTTGATTAGCAATCATTAACATTATTGTCCACAGACATCATACAATTTAAGCCGAAATCACTGGGTCAGATTAGAGTAGCGAGTAAGACATGATGTTGATGAATCCATGGGATTTTACAAGTCTATGATTTAAAACGAGAAATAGAATCTTTGCGAGTTTTACTAAAATCAAGACCAAACCGTTAAGCAATGACCAATGGAATGTGTTAAGATGACTGATGGATCGACACAATGACAGACAATTGTGTGTTAGGACTTATGATTGTTTGTGGGATAAGCAGAGATGTTGTTTGGTTGTGATTTGGGTGGGTTGTTGCACGATTTTCCGAGAATTTTAGGTCTAAAAACATAAAAACCTCAATAACTTCTTTCGAGCGGATTTAAAGTTCATTAAGCATGACATTCTCCTCGTTCTCACGGTCGTTTTGATGGGTAGAACGCTGAAAACGGAATTACGGATCAAAAGTTATAGTTGTTTGAAGTTTTGTCGGAAAAGTCAACAAGTCGCTAAGAATTCTTGAACCAAGTCGCTAAGACCAAGTTGCTAGGACCCAAGTCATTTGGACACTTAATTAGCTACCACTAAGTCGCTAGAGTCCAAGTCGCTAACAGAAAAAGCAAGTTAAGCTAGTAGTCTTCGCTTCTGAACCAAGTCGCTAACAAATTTTGGCAGCAATTAGCTACACAAGTTAAGCTAGAACACAAGTCGCTAAAGAGCAACTTCTGACGACCAAGTCGCTACCACCAGTCGCTACCCGTAGTGGAGAATCCACTACTTGTACTTTAACTCGCTAGATCTAATTCGCTAGCTCCAACACATGAGTCGCTACAAAAATGTGAAGCAAGTCGCTACCAAGAAAATATTCCGTGAACTAAGTCGCTAGCTTGAAAAAACCATATAAACACCACTTTTCAATCCAAAATCAACCCAACCAAGATGATTCAAGCTTACCAAATGAAAACCTAAACACTTTTGATGATTCTAAACATAAAAGTACAACCAAAATCGAAACTTTAACACTAGAAATCAATCAAATGATGCAAAAACCACTAAACTTTTTCAAACTCAAAACCACCTAAAACCACTAGAAATCCAAAGATGTGCAAGATATGATCTAACCATGGCTCTTGATACCAATTGTAAGATATAACTTTTCACATACACATCATTAACACAAGGTAGCATATAGATGGAATTCTAGAGAGAGAAAGTTAGAGGTTTAGGGAACTTAGTGAGAGAAAGTGAAAATATTATTATTAGCTCCAACTCTCTACCTTGGGAGGTAGAGAGTATATATAGTCTTACATAAGCATACACGGGCAGTGGATCGGGCATACAGTGGGTAAAGACCGTCGTCCTCCACGGTGTTACTTAACCAAATACTACTTAACTTAATATAACTATGACTACGAGCTTTCTAACGATTACATATACTTGAGGTGACCGACTCTTTAATACCTGGAATTTCTAATTCCTAACACAAACAGAAAATGCAATTACAATCATTGTATTTCAAACATGTCTTTAGAACACCTCAGACTAAGCTAGACATAGTGTCTTAAGGCAAATTAAGTTCTTATCAAGTTAAGTAGATCCTTCCTACTCACACATAACTCACCTAGATCACAATCAAGACGCTTGTAGATCTATCGTTTCACTTAAACCCATTACTCTTCCGCTCTAAAGCTCACTCATCATTTCTCACATGATCCCTCATATCTAGCTTTGTAAAACCTTCGATTATGGCATAATTGATCATAATCATCTTTACCTCAAAATTGGTCGAAATTGATCAAATTCTAGTGTTTCTATCTTAAGCCTTTATGATATTATCCAAAACATTATCGTAAGTCACTATCTGATCTCTAGGATCATTTAGCTCCACTTGACACTCTCAAAAATCTTTAGTGTCATCTTTGTTCATTCATTGGTACTCATGAAAATTCCAATTTCTTCCATAAAAGGCAATCATTAGCTAAATCACTCATTACCCTCAAGTACTTAAGCACCCCTTCATTTAAGACACTTAGATAAACTGAAACACTCAAGAAGAAATAGGCATTAGACCTTACAAACATCATTGCTACCTCTTGTGGCGGCAGACGGATCCCTAGGATTAGCCTAGGCGGATCCCTCATTGGAGGGATTGGGATCGTATAATGAGACTCATGCCAACTCTAGCTAAAACAATCATTCCAAGCTCATCTTTCTAATTTAAACACTCCACCTCATCTTAAATGAGTTCCTAGATCAGTAAAACTCTGAAGTTGACTCTTGTGCATGTTAATCATCACATTCCAATGAATTTTAATGGCTTAAGTCTTGAATGCACTTGGAAAATCCCTTGGTTTATAAACCACATTGTTAGGACTTCTAAAGTCATCATCTTCATCCTCATTTTCAGCACTTAGAAACCTTTACAAACCTCTTGAAATCATCTAATCATGAGGAAAACTCCAAGTAGCAACTTATCCACCAAAGAACCACCCAAGAAAATTGCTCGTGTTGTACGAAAATCTCTTCAACCGAATCATCTCCGGTCAAGTCCACAAATGCAAGGATTCCTCCTCCACCAACTCAACCAATCAAACCAATTCCCAAAAGGATAGTACTCACAAAACTACATATGCCAAACACCACCATACCTCCTAGGCCAAACAATCCCATCTCCACTAAACCATCACCATTGGTTCCTAGAGCTATTTCATTTACAACTCCACTATCATCACCGCACCTCTACAATTTAGAGGATTTGCCTCCTAGGCCGTCTCATCCTCCTCCACCGGCAACATTCTCCTCATTAGGAGGAATAATGGTACATAATCAAAGTGTTGAGTCAACATTAGCTCCGGCTTCCTTTTCGCCATCACCATCATATAATCCCATTTGGATTATGAGAAATCATCAAAGTCAACCACCCGACCATATGGAAGTTGACACTTTTCTACCACCACCATCATTCTTGGTCGAGCCATCTTCAAATGCGCCTCCACCAATCCCTCCGTCGTTTGAGGCTCCACAAGTCGCTTCACTTGATCCGTCGAATCAAGCAATTTCATTTCTTCCACCACCACTACCTAGCCATGACAAAGATTGTTATCATTGTCAACATGTTGAAAGTTTGATACATGAAGTACGAGAAGACCAACGTTTCATGTTCTATCACCTCCTCGAACGTTTCAACGAGATTAAACCTAAACAAAATTGAGCTAGAGGATTTTAGTGGTGTGCTAGTTTCAAGCGTTACTTAGATAAGTCTAGTAATTCCAAGTCATGTATCGATCATTTTCTTAGTTTTTAGAGTCATGTATATCATATCTCTAGTTTTATTAAATGAACATACATGCTACTTGCTATATTTCTGAGTATATGATTATGTTGTATAATACATATCTCACTTTGATATTAACATAATGTGTTATATCACCATTGCTGAAATTAATCATCACCAGACGGATCCTAAATTTTCCTAGACGGATCCCTACAAGGGGAACCGTGGGATCCGTGATGAGAAAACTATTTTTCTAACTTGGATCATATTTGCAGTTATGCATTATACTTGTTTTCTAACCTTTGTTTTGTAGTTATTCAATTTACACATGAAGACTTTGACACCCTAAAGCTAGGGGAGCTTTGTGTCAAAGCAATACATTGCAAAATTACTTGCAATATCAGGATTACATTTCATGACATCCCTTTGCAAAATTGCAATCATCAAGGGGGAGCACATTCGTCACATAGACGAAATCTTTTGCAAACTTAGTTGCAAATGAACTAGCTTAGTATTATTTTCTAGACGCCCTTACATAGGGATGGACTCGTCAAGGGGGAGTAAAGACGAGATCCTTTCCCGTTACTTGCTCTCTACTTCTTATTTCTTTTCTATTTTTCACATGTTTTTCCTAAAAACAATGTGTTAGTTTCCTTTCGAAGCTCTTTTTGTTTCGAAAAAAAGGGGGAGAAGAAAGTAAAAACTACAAATTCAAACCTTTATAAATTTTAGCTTTTACTTAAAATAATTTTATGTTTTGTCATCAACAAAAAGGGGGAGATTGTTAATACAAATAAGCCGTAAAAAGGTTTATTTATATTTTACGATCTTCTAATGTTTTGTCGATAACAAACGTAAAATCATTTTAACGAAACAAATAAAATACGTAATTAGTTTGAACTAATAGTTTCTAACACACTTACGTTTTCACATAAAACACTAAAACAAGTATAAGTGATTTTATGATTTAGTATTACATATGTACAACAACTAGTGTTTACATATTTGGGTAAAATATACACATAACTAGTATGTAGTATATTGGGTAATATAAATGGGTAGAAACTTTGGTATCATAACCCATTGACCAAATACATTGAATGTAGTTGGGTACAACCAAAGCCCTGACCCATATCCATGGAGCTTGACCCATAACCCATTCCATGACATCATGCTTATGTCATATATGGATAATATCCATAACCCATGGTATTGACCCATACCCACTTGACTAGGTGCATTGCACTCATAAGATACATTGTATCTAGTAAAAGACCCATGGATCAACCCATGATCCATGATCAAAATACCCATGGGTAAAGAGGAGCGTCCCACGGATCCCTAGTTTTACGCTAGACAGATCCCTTTCTCCTTGAGTTAAAAACTCTCTAACCCCAGATCCAAGTGATCTATGTTTGTAGTTTTGTTTTTGTGTGATTCTCTAGGTTCCTCTTAAAGGCGAGATCACCACCTTTTAAGTCAAGCAAGCTCAAGTCCAAGAGTTGCCATGCTTCCTCATCATCAAGACTACTGAAGTCTTCTTGTTGATGATTATTTTCTTTCTTCTAAGAAGTGTAGTGTTGAAGACATTAGTGAAAGATGTCTCAAGTGTCAAGACGAATACATTAGTGAAAGGTGTTGATCGTCCGTATTGTAGGCATTAGTGAAGGGTGCCTAGAAGTCAAGTCATAAGACATTAGTGAAGGGTGTCTTGAAGATCTATTTAAAGGCATTAGTGAAAGGTGCCTTAGAGTTACATTCGATATGGTGTGTTTTGATGTACAAGATAGATTAGTATTAGATCCAAGGATATTGATATCCTTGATGATGTTGTAATAAGGAGTTGGTCTCCTTTGGGATTAGTCGTTGGTGTAGTGTTGGGTAGTAGTTCCTCCATTGTGATGGAACTCGGTATCTAGCCTAGTACCGGATAAAGGGTTGGCGACGTTGTGGTAGGTGTGGTTCACCTTGGTGTGAAAGAACCCGGTGGTTAGCCTAGTACCCGAAAAAGAGTAGGCAACATTGTGAAGGTTTCTCCATCATAAGGAGTTGGTGTCGTGTAGTGATTACTAAATCTCGAGTAGGTGACTCGGGGAGTGGAGTAGGGCAAGGAAGGTGTCTTTGTAGCCGAACCACTATAAATACTCGCGTTGTGGTTTTGTGCTTCTTACTCTTATCTTTTCATTACATACTTCTATATGTTTGTTTATTAACATCCAACACACATCCAAATAGATTGATATAAGTCGATCTAAATAGTTTAAAAGAAAGTTTTAATTGGCAAAACTATTCAACCCCCTCCCCCTTCTAGTTTTCCACAGTTTTGGTCGACCAGTGTCTAACACTTCCTCATCATGGTTTGAGACTTCTTCATCACTGAGATGTTGAGAGAAATTATCAGCATGTACAAACATGTTTCAGGATTTGTGAGTGAATTGAGTGTTTGTGGTTTTTGTGTTTTTTCTAATTCAGAGTCCCTCTATAGGCTCTGATACCACTTGTAGGTCCAAAGTAATGGATCTAAGTAGCCTTTATAAGACAATAATCAACTTAAATAAATCCAAATTAACTATATGAAGAACTCTTAACATTGAAAACTTGATGTTAATGTGGAATCTTAACACAAGCAATAAGAAGAACACAATAACTATTTTACTATTAAACTTTACTAAGCTTTTATTACGAATCATTCTAGTAAACTTGTACAAGACATAATGCCTTATGATTCCTTTTATATACTAAGGAAATTCCTAAGATATCTCTAACGCGTACATATCCTTTTCTACTATATCTCCAACAAAAATATTCTGTTACATAAACAGAACTAACTACTAAATAGCTAAATAGTACTAACTTCGTTATGCTAGACTTAACATTAGTACTGGCAGACTTAACTATGTAAACAAGCCTACCAGACTTAACTGTTATGACTAGCAATATTAAGTCTGTTACACAAATAATTCCTAGCATATAACGTTTATTTTGATTCTTTATTGTTTGATTACATTTATATTACTTCAAACTAAAACCCCTAAAATCGCTCTAGAAACCTATTTCACCAACATATGTTTTTTATGTGTGTTTTATTCCTGTGTATGAGAGATAAAGTAAGTCAACTGCTTATAAATAAATTATATATATAAAAAAAACAAAAACAAAAACAATGTGGAAAACTAGAAGGGGGGTTGAATAGTTTTACCTATTAAAACTTCGTTTTAAACTATTTAGATCGACTTATGTCAATCTATTTAAATGTGTGTGTTGGATATTGATAGATAAGCATATAAATGAATAAATTAAAGATAAAGAGTAAGAGGCACAAAACCACAACGCGAGTATTTATAGTGGTTCGGCTACAAGAACACCTTCTTTGCCCTACTCCACTCCAGGAGTCACCTACTCGAGAGTTCGTAATCACTACACAACACAAACTCCTTGTGCGAAGAAGCCTTAGCGTGTCATACCCTCTTTTATAGGTGAAGGCTAGACACCAGGTTCTTCCACGGTAAGAACCAAACCTATCACAACGTCACCTACACTTTATCCGGGCAAGGCTAGATACCGAGTTCCATTACAAAGGAGGAACTACTAACCAACACTACACAACACCTATCCCAAAGGAGATCCACTCCTTATGACAACATCAACAAGGATATCAATATCCTTTGACTCAATACTAATTTATCTTGTACATCGACACACCATATCGAATGTACACCCTCGACACCTTTCACTAATGCTTTTAACTCGAATTCTAGGCACCCTTCACTAATGCCTTCAACACGGATTTTCGGCACCCTTCACTAATGCCTTTGACACGGATCTTTTGGCAGCCTTCACTAATGCCTTTAACACAATTATTTGGCACATTTCACTAATGCCTTCGATACGACTCTTCGACACCTTTTACTAATGCCTTTGTCTTGACCCTTTAGACATCTTTCACCTATGTCTTCGACACAACACTTCTAATGAGAAAGAAAAGAACTATCAACAAGATACCATCAAAAATTTTGATGATGACGAAGCTTGGCAACCCATGGACTTGAGCTTGCTCTACTTCAAGAGGTGGTGATCTCGCCTTTAAGAGGAACCTAGAGAATCACACAAACACAATACTACATAGAAAGATCCCTTGGATATGAGGTTAGAGAGTTTACAACACTAAGAGAAAATGTGTGTTAAAGGGGTGAGTTGTAATGAAGAAATGACTCACTATTTATAGAAAAAAGTATGCTACTGTCTCACGGATCCCACGGATCCCTTGCTTGAGGGATCCGTAGGACGCTCCCCCTAAAGTGGGTTGTGGGTCATGGATCATCGATCATGGGTTGTAGGATTTGATCCATGAGTATCCAAATAGATACAATGTATCTAGAAGATGCAATGCATCTAGTCAATGGGTCATGGGTTAGCTCCATGGGTCATGGATAATATCCATTATGACTTATGCATGATCTCATGCAATGGGTCATGGGTTATGGATCATGCTTCAAGGGTATGGGTCATGGACTTTGGGTTTTACCCAACTACATTCAATGTATTTAGTCAATGGGTCAAATACTTTAGACTTCTACCCATTATAATACATACTAAGTATGTATATATCTACCCATTATTTAAACACTATTTGTTGTACATATGCATTACTAAATCATAAAAGCACTATTACTTGTTTAGTGTTTTATATGAAAACGTAAGTGTGTTAGTAAGCTATTGGCACAAACTATTTATGTATTTTATTTGTTTCGTTAAAATGATTTTACGTTTGTTATCGACAAAACATTAGAAGATCGTAAGATATAAATAAATTTTTTTACGGCTTATTTGTATTAACAATCTCCCCCTTTTTGTTGATGACAAAACATAAGATTATTTTAAGGAAAAACTAAAATTCGTAAGAGTTTGAATTGGAGGTTTTACTCTCTTCTCCCCCTTTTTGTCGAAACAAAAAGAGCGTCGAAAAGAAACTAACACATTGTTTTAAGAAAAACATGTAAAAAAGATTAAAAAAAAATAGAGAGTAAGGGTAGAGAAGTATTCTTGTCTTAGCTCCCTCTTGACGAGTCCATCCCTTTGTGAGGGCGTCAAGTAAGTAGGAATACTAAGCAAGTGCTTTGCAAATGGTTTCATCCTTTTTGACGAACATGCTCCCCCTTGACGAGTGCTCCTTAGCAAGGAGGACGTCAATTAATGTAATCCTATGTGAAGGTATTGCAAATGATTTTGCAATGTTTTGCTTTGACAAGAAACTCCCCCTAGCTAAGGGTGTCAAAGTCTTCATGTGTATATTGAAAATCTACAAAACAAAGGTTAGAAAACAAGTATATAGAGCATAATTTCCTGAAAATAAGACTCAAGTTAGTAATAAACAAGTCTTCTGTTGCACGGATCCCATGGTTCCTCCTTTGGAGGGATCCGTCTAAGCAAAATTGAGGGATCCGTCTGTCTGTAAGCTTAAGACAGCAATGGTGATGTAAAAAGTGATGTTAACATCAAAATGAGATATGTATTAAGGCACCAAACAAATTCTCAAGACAATATGGCAAATAACCTGTAATTTCATTCAATAAAAGTACGAGAAATGATCTACATATCTCTAAAAACTAAGAGAATGATTCAAACATGAAATATGATTCCTAAATTATCTAAGTTAAGCTTAAGACTAGGACACCACTTGAATCCTTAAGCTCAAGGTTGTTTAGGTTTGTTGACCTCGTTGAAATGTTCGAGGAGGTGATAAAACATGAAACGTTGATCTTCACATAATTCATGTATCAAGCTTTCAACATGTTGACAATGATAACAATCTTTGTCATGGCTAGGAAATGGTGGAGGTAGAAATGGAATTGCTTAAGATGAAAGGTTGGTTGAGTTTCCACAAAAGGATGAGGGATTTGTGGAGGTATATTTGGAGGTGATTCAACCAGAGGTAGTGGTGGAACATGTGTCAAGGATGGTGGTAGAGAAGTATCTACTTTCATGTGATCGGGTGGTTGACTTTGAAGATTCCTCATAATCCAAAAGGGACTATTTGAGGGTGACGGAGAAAAGGAAACCGGTTCTAGTGTCAATTCAACACCTTGATTTTGTTGTGTTATCCTTTCCATATAGGAGAATGTTGGTAATGGTGGAAATGAGAGGGCCTAGAAGGCAATTCCTCTAAGTTGTAGAGGTGTGGAGATGAATGGAGAGTGGTAAACGATATGGCTCTAGGCACTAATGGTGATGGTTTAGTGGAAATAGGAGTGTTTGGTATAGGAGGTATGGTGGTGTTTGGCATTGGAATTTTTGTGGGAACAATCCTTTTGGGGATTGGTTTGATTGGTTGAGTTGGTGGAGGGGAAACCTAGCATTTTTGGATTTAACGGGAGATGACTCGGTTGAAGAAATTTCGTGAATAACGCGAGCAAGTTTCTTAGGTGGTCCTTTGGTGGATGAGTTACTACTAGGAGCTTTACTCATGATGATATGACAAAAGGTTAGTGAGATAGAGGCTTCTAGTTGCTGAGATTTAAGTTGTGTATGGTGACTAAGAAGTCCTAACAAGATGGTTTATAAAGAGAAGAGTTTGGCAAGTGCATTCAAGACTTAAGCCACTAAGATCCTTTGAAATGTGATGATTTGCATGCACAAGTGTCAAATTTAGAGTTGGACTGATCAAGGAGGTTAATTAAGACAAGATGGAGTGTTCAAGTTAGCAAGGAGAGCTTGAAATGATTATTTTAGCTAGAGTTAGCTAAATCTGTCAGCCGGTTCCCACGGTTCCCTCCAATGAGGGATCCGTCTAGGCTAATCCTAGGGATCCGGCTCTCAGTAGCCAAGAAAATAGGGAAATAATGTTTTGTAAGGTCTAGTACCTATACATCTTAAGTGTTTTAATCTTCCTAAGTGTCTTAAATAAAAGGAGACTTAAATGATCAAGGGCAATGAGTGATGGTAGCGAATGATTGCCTTTTATGGAAGAAAATGGGATTTTATGAGTACCAATGAATGATCAAAGATGACACTAGGAAATTTGAGAGTGTCAAGTGGTGTTAAATGATACTAGAGATCAGATCGCTACTTAGGATAAATTTGGAAAATTCCTTAAAAATTATAAGAAATGAAAAACTAGTTTTTGATCCATTTTGAGGTAAGGATGACTAAAATCAATTTGCTAAAGTTGAGAGAATTATAAGACTAGATGTGTTAACATGTGAGATATCATGTATGAGTATTGGAGCGGAAAGATGATGAGCTTTGGTGAAATGATAAATCAAAAAGGCACTTTTGTATGTGATTCGAAGTTGGCTATAAGTGAGTGTGATACCTACTGAGCTTGAGGAAGGCTTAAGTGGTCCTAAGACATTATGTTTAGCTAGCATGAGGTGGTCTAAGGTAATGGTTTGATGTACGGAGATCTGCAACTGCATTTCTGTTTGCTCGGATCCCACGGTTCCCTAAGTGGAGAGATCCGTCTAGTACAAAGTGAGGGATCCGTCTCCTGCTAAACAGTACCTTCACAGAAAATATGCAAAATTTACACAATGTATCGTATTTCAAAACCAGTGTTTTCTAAGGAATTTGAACAACTATATAAGCGAGACATCAAACGTTAAATGTTTTATTTCATGAGAATGATCACATTACAATGATAAAAGATGAAATCTAAGGATTGAACCTATTTGGAAAGGAAACTAAGTTTCTTGAGCATTTTCGCTAGATGGATCATCAAATGGATGATGAGTATTTGCCGATTCAGGGATGAAGAAAGACTTGATGTGAGATGTGTTTAGAGGTTCCATCATCTTATTCACAAGTACGTACAACGGACTTTGAAATTAAGGATGGAAGTACATGATATGATGATAAAGGCGTGTCAGGAACATTCCATAAGGGATTAGCTTGTTCTTGTTGCCTTGAAGGTTTACAATTCGTCTTGCAAAGAAATAGGCGAGATTGTATGGTTGTTGGGTTAGCAAACAATACATTATGTGAGCACAACAAGCGGGAAGAATTTCTCGATTTCCCTAAAAGACTCCAAATATTTTCACGTAGAATGACTGCGAGAGGTTTAAGATCATCTTGGATATCACGTGTATAGATTATGTTTGGATCGGAGTAATAGGGTCAAGGCTGGCATAATATGCGAGTTAATTCTTAAGGGGAAGGTACGTGTGAACAATATGGACTATTTTCTTCATGATGGTTGAAGAGAGAATCAAGAGACCAATCTTTAGAGAAGGCATATTGTCCATGATTTGGAATTCGGAGAATGTAAGCAAATTGCCCTAGCGTTAAGACAAACTTTTGGTTTTTGATCCAAAACCAAAGTGATAGAGATCGATCCTCGTTACAAACGAGTTCAACTTGACGGAAGAATTCCAATACAAACCGTGGACAAATTTTCTCGTTAATTCTGAGAAGGCCTTCTAGTCCTATGGTTCGGAAAGAGGTATTGATACCTTCTTCGTATAGTAGAGGTGTGTCAACAATACGACCTTCATGGAAGTGGCGAGCTTCGAGATTATTGAACCCACGGACATGATTGCTAGGTGTGTTGGGCTCAAGGGAGATATTAGGAATGTAGACATAAGTGAGTTGAAAGTTGAATTCATACTCAAGAGTTATGACGAGACCTACGGAAGTGAAAAGTTAATATGAGGAGATGCATCAAAGGAGATGTTAGGATCGTATATTTTATGTTGTTTGATGATTCGGGTGGTCTAGGATTATGATGATACAAGAGTGCCATGTTTAGAGAGATGAAGAGAGTAGAGAGGGAATTTTAGAGAGATAAACAAGAAAATGCAAGGTTAGATTAAGAAGTTCCACCCCTTCCAAGGATGGAAGGGGTATTTATAGTTACAACTACTACGTCCTCCTGTCGGACTATGGATCAGGCATAGAGTGGGTAAAGACCCGTCCTTCCTCCATGGTGTTACTCTAAACTAATAACTAAGCTACTAACTAACTAATTAACTACTAAATAACATAAATAACGATATGTCTACGAAATAACTTATGCTAGATTATATTTGGGGTGACCGACACTTCACTACGGAATTTCCAATTCCTAACAATCTACCCCTAAGGGAGGTCACCCCATGATTTACATTTCGAATCCTAGCATTCTATTTTATCTTTAGTCTTGAGCTCGTAGACTTTAATTCTTCACTTCCTTAATCTTTGTGCTTAAGCAGTGACTCTTCATAGTTCGATTTTTTGTACTTTCAGTGGAGGTCTTTGAACTGATCCACATCTTTGATGATCTTCGAGCTTTCATTGAGATCATCAGCCACAGTAAATCTCTGGATCACCCTTTGTAGTGTTGCCTTCATGTGATGTTGTGACTTTCGAACCGACATGCGCACACTTTCTGGATCATGACATCATTTTATCAGAGTAGCGGAAGCTTTTACTGGTTCAAGATATTTGCAGCAGCGTAGTAGAAGCATAGTATGAAAATATCTGATACAGGTTATGTAGATAAGCACTTGTCATGATTTCTTAAATTAAGTGTGGATGCTGTGAGCATGCGGCTATGAATTGACTTCTCAATATCGATCAGTTGCAACCGTCCAAATGTACATGCAGACAATAGCTAGCAATAAAACACGCGAAAGTGTCTTTGATCACTTTCATTGAATTGAGGTACACGACCCACGGTTCCCCGTTGATCAGTACAAGTACTGCCTGTAATCAGGTATAATTCCGAAGAATCTCCTTGACAGGGTTTCGCAGCTGCTCTAGCCATTCTCAAACCGGATCGTCTCAAAGAAGACAACACGGAGTAAGTGAACCAGCGAATTGAGATTCGCTTATTGATGAAAAATTGATTTGGAAAATAATCGCGTATTGCTTAGAAGAAAGATTTTTGCAATAGGACGAAGGTTTTATGAGAAAGATCAATTTTCAATCAAAAATACCTTTTGTATTTGAAAGAGAATACACATTCGATGTGCTAGAGAATAGAAGAAATTTGCACATCGAACGGTTTTTCCAAAAGTATTTTTTCAATCAGAGATACTTTTTGAGTTTGAAATATGAATACACATTCGATGTGCTAGAGAAAAGAATATTTTCACATCGAATGGTTTTTCTAAAAGTATTCGTCAATTCATTTCCTGGACCAAGGTTGATTCAAAAGTAAATCGCCCCATCGTTTCTGTCCAGTTGTCACAAGTTTGATCTTTAGAAAAGATCTCACATGTCACCCACCAAGAGCTTGTTTGATGTTGGCTCTAGAAGGATTTCCATCTTCATCGTGAATATTTTTACATTTCACTCGGATGTTCTGGCAATACCACAAGGATAATGCGTAGGACTCTCAATATATACTTACTTTCCACATTGTGTGAAACAGCAAGTCTTCATTAATTTTGTGTCATAATGAGATATTGTGGATGATCTCTTGGCTCTAGACTCAATAGTGCATATTTGGTTTCCTATTCCGGAGACTGGGGAGAGGGTCTCCTTGTTCAATATCAACAATCTCTAAGAGAAAGTCGATAGATTATGTAGGTTCCCCATGAGAATGAAACAAGTCCTTTTAAGAGGAACTTGAGTAGCTTGGGAAGTTAGGTGCAGTGCGTCACTGGGTCCATGACGTCTTGTCTTCAATACCAGTGTTACCTTAGTAGACACCAGTAGCATATGTATTGAACCCGGTTTATGCCCTAAGGTTGAATTAATGGAGGGCTATTTCTTTTCACCCATTTCACATTCAATTCTTTTTCATTCTTCAACCCCTTCAGTGCTTACAGAGACTTCATAACTAGAACCTTGTTGGGTTTATTCTAGTACTAGCTCTGTCTCAGTCCGCACTCTTCCCGTATTCTCATTTTTCTCCTTTTTTCATCATACCTAAGGACTTCTACACTATCTAGTGGATTGTCCCTGGGTAGATCCCTCCGGCTCTGGCTGGATCGTGAGAACGAATACCTAACCTAACCATCCTTATAACACCATGCATAAAGTAAATTTGGTCGGTCTTTTGGTATTGTTCTTTCCTTCTTGAAACAAATTGAAAAATCATTTGGAAAATCAATCACGGTACTTGTGATATAAAATCAAAGCATTTTGTACCTTAATTGTTTTGATCATTTATAAATGCTCCCCCTCAACATGTGCATATGATTTTGAAAATGATTAGCACATGGAGGCAAGAGTTATTTGAAATAATTTCTTGATCACAATTTCCATAGAAAAAGCCATTTGATTTTCTTGGTAAATTATCCCCCTCAATATGTGCGTTGGATATTTGAAAATCATTTTGCAAATAGAGGCAAGAGGTTTTCACTACTACACAAAAGGCCATAGACACCTTTTAATAGAGACCGGTTTTAAAAAAACTAGTTTTTATAGTTAAAAATTTGGGAGCATTGGAAGCATACAAACCAGTTTTTTAAATAAACCGGTCTCAAGAGTTGTTTCTGGCCCGCCTAAAAGTTTTAAGACATGTTCTTAAAGAAAAACCCGGTTCGGATGTAAATAACAAATCGATACCGGTTTTTAAACTAATAACACGTCTCAGGCTAAAAATAGGATGCTATTAATATTGAAACCCATCTTCTATTTATTTTTTAAAAGCAGACATATCTTTAACTAGTAACCAGTCTTAATTCACAAAAAATATAAGCGGGACTTTTACCCTCTTAATTTTTTTAAAAGGTTTTAAATCTTTTTCAACAAAACCCTACATATCTACACTTTGATATGCTTTCCCAACACACACCCACCCACAGCCCGACGCTGCTTGACTAACACCACTGTCATACAACTTCAACCGTGGCACATCTCTGCCACCACCGTTGAATCGTACCAACACCATACTATATATTTCTACCAAAGGTTTGTTAAAACTTGATTTAAATATCTATTTTGTGGTAATTACTATATAAATTTTAAAATTGATATATTTGTTTTTCTCAAGATCAGTGAATTGATTGTTTGCATTAGTGTTTGTCGCTAAGGCTTTTAAAGGTTATGACGTTATGTGATTGAATTAGATTTTGTTTGGAAGCTGGCTAATATCATTTAAGGCTTGCATAGAAGGTGTTTGATGAAATGCTTCATTTTGTTTATATGTTTTATTTGTTGTATTACACAGGTTGCTTATGAATTAAGATTATGGATGGTTTGAACTTTGAGGAATTTGTAACAATATTTTTTTCTTATTCTAAAGCAAGTATGCCTCAGATAATTGAATGTAAGTTGAACACGTTAAAGTTTTCATCGTTTAATCTATTCATTTCTCAAATGCTCAAAGAAGGTTTAACATTTAATATTTTTTGTGTTGCATGTTAGTGACTCGTATAGCTTGGTATTCTTATGGATTTGTTTGAGCATCTCTTCATTAGAATGGAAGATGGAGGTTGAAGTTTTGGGTGATTGAATTGAGATTAAAGGTAAAAAATGACCATGTAAACCTTTGATTTTAAACTTCTTATTGCCTACCATGTGTTTGATGAAAGTTCTAACTTGATTTTTTAGACTTAACTGATAACACTTGGATCACATTTCAGTTGATTTATTAGACCACGACTCAGGAAGTTGGGTAGAATTGGTAATTATAACTTGTTTTTGCTTTGATTGGGGTCAAAAATTATGTCTTATGTATGTATCTTATCAGAAAACTGGTTAGATGGTGTTTTGAGGGTGTATAGGATTGCTTATTAAACTTGTTTACAATATCATTATGTAATGTTATACTATGCTTGCTACTATTTTGTTATTGCTAAAATAGATATACTTACAGGTTTGGTCATTAAGCTAGTCGATAAAGATCCTGACTACACGTTTGTTTCTCTATGAGCTAGTCGATAAAGACCCTGTAGGCACATGCCTTTTTCTCTAGGGAGTTGGCAGATAAAGATCATAATTGACATGATTGCTGAGGTTGGTCCTCCTACGTCGTACGCCGCTAATCAAGAGAGATTGACTTTATTTCAGGTTATGTTTCTTAGTGTTTTATAAATTTGTGTTTCCTTCACATTATAACTTATTGAATTGCTATTCAAATGGTAAATTTTGTGGACATATTCAGACACTAACTTTTAAGTGGGTTTTCCCCTCTTTTATCACTTACACCAATTTTAGTTCCAGTGTTTTAATTTGGTTACAGTAATGCAGTAAATTAGGTGTTTGATTTAGCTTATAAGTATCATTTTATAGTTATTCGTTTATTCGAATATCGTAATAAATTTTTTCTTATTTGAGTTTGAATATTTTATATAGTTGCTGGAGAGTAAACAAATTGGTTTTCATTCTTTTTGTGATCCGTTTAAGTTTGTTGAGTGATTTAAGGTGGCCGTGTTAATTTTTTTGAAAATTAGGCTTTTGATATAGTTCATAAGTAGCATTCGATAGTTATTCGTATATATTCGAGGTCGTATTTAATAGAAGACATCATTTTCGTGGGCATGTGTTTTGTGCTAGGCTTACTAATAATTGGATTTAGGCGAGACCTAGTGATCAAAATATTTTTAGATAGAATAGTGAAAAGCTTAGAGCGTGTAATTGCTGTTTCAAGCAATGGCAGTAAGGCAGTTTAGTTTCCGCTGCTGAGAATGGGGTGCAAGAGTCGAGTTTGGATCTTAGTATATCGTCTTCCGCCGCTAATATTATTAGTACTAAATCTAGTTCTACTGCTGATAGTAGCAATGTTACGTTTACTTATGTGCCACAGTCAGTTTACTCTTATCGTCATACCCATTATCCTATGGAATTCAGTGAGCAGAAACCAAGGGTGATGGAAACAAATTTAGACGAGCGTAAAGAAATGCTACTTGATGTCGTTGCTCAGTCTGCTAGCGACTTCGGTTGTTTCACCAATAGGTCCTTATTTTCGTACCATCTATATTCATTTTTCAATTTTTTTTGATTTTTTGTTTTAGTTCGTTAATTATGTATGTGTTTATGGATAATAGGGGTGATGAATTTGGCGAAGTATATGCTTACCAACTAGCAGCTGGTGAACGACATTTATTACATATTGAAAATGGTTATTATGACTAGTTACAAATGGATGATATGGACAACGATTATGAATCTGATAAAGTGCAACAGGATGGACAAGATGCTTATGCAAAAAGTGTAGATAGTTCGTTAACAGATGTTCAATGTCTTAAGAGAAAAGAGGATGTAAATGATATTAGTGACGAATGTGAAGCCGATGCACCAAGCTCGTCTTCAATATATGCTACAACATTGATGAATTACTTTTCTACAGTTATGTAGTAAATACATGTCTTATGTATGTATCTTATGAATTCTGGTGTTTTAATTTGGATTTTGTTTAAGGTTTATGTTTAGTAGAATTAACGTATTATCTTAATTTACTTGATGATTTCGACATTTTTGGTGTATTTTAATCACTTTACATATATATATATATATATATTTGTTGCATATATATATTTCTTTATTAAAAAAAAAACATTTCTAAAATTTTTCAATTTCTAAAAATTGAAAAATTTTAGAAATGTTTTTTTTAATAAAATGGATTAACTAAAAAGACAGGTTTTGAGATAAAAACATATCTTTTTTCTTTTTATAAAGATAGGTTGGATGCTTCTATAAAAACAGGTTGTGGGAGAACCGGTGTGAATGTCCGATGAAAATATGTTTGTTTGCTCTATAATGGAGACCTATTTTAAGAGAAAACCGGTGTCGATGCTTATTATAGAGACAGGTTGGAAAACCGGTTTCTATATGTTTCGATCATGGAGATACCCCCCTTCAGAGAGTGGTTCCAAAACCGCTCTTCATGGGCTATTTTGACCGGTTTCTGTAAGATTTTTTGTAGTAGTGTTTTGAAGTACTTTTCACGATTGCCAATAGAAACCATTCACTCCCCCTCAATATGTGCATTGATATACGAAAGAGTTTAGCACATATTAGAGAGAACTTGCACTTTGAATCAAAACGATCATCTTCTATCAAATTTCATATTAAATCACAATTCTCCTCCGATCAAAAATATCAAACCCTTTGAGATTTTGGATCCCAAGTGATTTAATAAGGTTTGGAAAACATGGGAGAATATGTGGCCTTGTTTAAGTACTCTTCTGGTTTTTGGTTAAATGCTCCTCCTCAATCATGTGCATTATGTATTTGAAATCGTTTGGCACATGAAGGAAGGAATGCTTTTTAAACAATCACCCTTTTAAAACCGATTTGAGATTTAAATCACGATCTCTCCCCCGATCAAAAATATCAAATCATTTGAGACTTGTGATCCCAAATGATTTAAATCATTTAGAAAATTTTGGGGAAAGACGTAGCTTGATTTAATTTTGAAAAATGATTGATAAGGATCAATTTTAGACATTAAAGATTGTTAGTGTCAGGTATGATATTTTTAAAAGATCTTTAAGTAAAATAAAACAATTTCACAATCAAACAAGAACAGAAAAAATTTTATTTTGAAAGATCTTAGAGTTTTAAAGAAAATCATACCATGACACAACATTAATTCTTTAGATCACCACTTATTTAGCACAAACGGACTTGATAGATGAAATATCGTTTGAAAATATTTTATTTTAAATCACTCTCCCCCTCAATCGATGACCGTAGTCGTTGATTGAGTGACTTAATTTTGATAAAATGAAGTCCGGTGATTTCCAAAATTTAGTCCAATTTATTTTCAAAACAATATTTTTCCATTTTCAAAAACATCAATTTCAAAATTGTTTTAAGAAAAATGGTATCATCCACTACTATTTCTTGCACAAAGATACGTGGTGGTTAAGCTGCTTTTTTTGTTGTTGTTGTAGGGCACGAAGAAAACCATCTGCTGATGCAGCAAGATCTCTGACGTTGCATATATCATGCCAACTCTTAATAGAGATCCAATTAAGCTCCGTTTCTTCTTTTGTCAACCTAAGAAACAGTTGCCCTTTCCTTTCGGCATCCAATCATCTTCATTTGTGGGATCCGGATCGGGAACAATCTTATAAACCATCTTATCTGCATATGATAGTGGATATACATACAGATATATGGTGGTCGACAGCACCCAAACAACAATCGACTATTCAATCAAATCAGATAAAGGTATGGGAATAATGTGTTCATCAAACTCTAATCATCTAATCCTAACAATCATATCCTAAATACCTAGTCCTTCGACATAGGCAAATATCATTTTTAGTTAAGCACGTAGGATAATTAGATAAGCCCGATAGATGATATAGATTTGAAAACATTCTCCCCCTCAATCAATGACTCATTTCATAAAAGTTTTAAATAAGCTGAAGTCATTGATTGGGTTTTTCAAATTTATGAAAATTCCAAGTCTAATTGATTTTCAGGCAACTCATTTTCCACCATTTTGTTAAAACAAATATTTTTCTGAAGAATATTAGAAGCAAAAATATTTGAGTAGGAACAGCAGTCCTTCGACATACTTTCCTCATTATGTTTTAGGATAAATGCACGAAACTTTTGAAAATTGGTTTAGCGCAGCACTTTCCTTCATTTTAAGAGCGGGTTGCTATCTGAAAGAATAGCAAACCATGGTTTTAAGCGCGGGTTGCAGTCTGAAGTAACTGCAAGCCAAATTTTGAGACATGTTTCGAAAAAAGAATATTTACACCTCCTGCTCGAACTTCATCTATGGTCCCGTGTCATTATTGAATGACATTTCTAAGACCGAAGATGTTATCGATGCCAGGAGACATGTCTTGAAAAACAATATTTTTGGTATTTTCAAATTTTCTGATTTTTATGGGTTTTTGTTGGTTTTATATTTTTCTATTTTGTTTTTGTTGGTTTTATATTTTTGTATTTTTCTTTTTGATAAATATATACAGATAGAGAAGATGATATAGTTTAGGAAGGATGATGATACGATGCAGAGATAAGGATATCGAACAGACCCGTTGTAGAAGATAGAAGTCATCATCTCTTAAACATTCACCACCAAAGCTTTCGAGGCTCTTGAATTGAGAGAAATTGAACCATTTGAAAGTGAGACTTTGGCGACTTCCCCCAACCGTAAATCCTTTTCTTCGGCAGATTGAAGCTCTATTTCAAGCTTGCCTTAGCGGTGCCAAAGCACACCATTATCATCAGATCTTCTTTGCTCTTTTTAGAATAATCATCGTTGATTCTTCGTTCGGGTTATATCATCCAATAGAACGACAACGTATCATCACACAAACAATCTTCTATATTTCTTTTCTACGGACGATGCAGCGATCCATACCAAAAGGTTGTCAAGAGACCACTTCCCCCAAGTAGATAAATTGATGCAGTCAGTCTCTTAGAATAGAGCTCACGAACCCGAATACACATATACCCGATGACAGAGAAACTTATACCATCAAAGTAGCAGATTAAGCTCAACCACCAAAGAATAACCCCGATGTATACTTTTCTCTTCCCACGAAGAAGTGTATGAAGCTCAAGAACCGAAGTACACGAATGCCCAAGAGATAACCGATAACATTGACGAAGCGGACCGAATCGATTATCTCTGCGGATGTCAACTCGAATAAGTGATTATATATCTAAATCGATTAAGCTCTCAAGTGAAGCAGCTAAGCACCCCCATGTACACAATCTCTCTATCCCACGATGATTGCGATGATGGAGATCGAAATCATCACACTTGTGTACCTCTTTTATCTTCGAAACTAACTCTTCCATCTCTTCCCACATAGTTGGAATAAGGACACTAAGCATGAGTCAAACCTTGAGTTTCTCTGCGGTAATGACAATTGTCTTCCCGGGATATCTTCAATCACTTAGAAGTATTAAGTTCATCAAGGTTACTCACGTTTAGATACGTGTCTCCTTCCTTTGGTTTTGATGCTTGGAATCATAACACATAATAAGCCCGTATACTAGAAATCTGTTGAGAAGAACACTTGAACTCTTGTGAGAATCAACTTGCTGAAGAACATGAGCAAGTCTAATTGGGATTGAATCTGACTTTTCACTCTCCCCCAATTAGTGCTCTCCCCTAAACTGACAATCTTTATGATGAATTCTTGGATTAAGAAGAAGTCTTTAGATCGTTAAATGCAACTCGTCTTTAGTCTTCTAACATGTAGCAGAAAATGTAGAACCGACTGTAGACTCGACCTTCTTCAAGATTGTCCAATTGGGGAATAGAAAGTTAACATCTTCTTCTCACCAAATGCATTCCCGTTAACTTGTATATAGCAAATCCCCTTAACTCAAATCCCTCCCAATCAAACAAGAACAGAAAGATGTTCATCAAGGAAATCAGCCCAGTAACTAGAAGCACTTTGTCATTAATCACCAGTCTGTGAGAAGATTTCAACCAGCGGCTCTTAGAAGAAACTCCATGTAAAGGTGACCCGATAAGAAGAAGCTCGGTTCTTACATGAGTTAGGAGCCGTATGACCATTTATACTCCGAAGTCAATTAATATGTTGTAAATTTACACTTCTTCTTCCCCTCAAGAATTGCATACGGAGTTGCCATTCTTGATTAAACAAGTGACTATCTTCAACAAATGTAGTCTATTCACACTTCTCCCCCTTAAAGGTAGCATATGATGTCGCCATCGTCATTATAATTGAGCAAGTGGAATAAGAAAACAATCAACGGTAGTCCGGTTCACTTGATAATGAAAGCGCATGGAAAAAGCATGAAGCATGTTGATGAGAATGGTCATTAATAAGAAGATTTCTCTTCTTCAGAAGATAAAGCGCACCTAAACGTACACTTTTCCTTTCTTTGAGGTACAAGGCTTAAACTGTTGTGTTCAAACGTCATAATCTCTCTCTTTTCAGCATCTCTTGGCAAAACTTGTAATCAACCCCATTATCATTCAGTAGGCTCTTTTTTGTGACAGCTGATGGAGAAAACCCAATATGATGAATTTGACCACAGTAAAACAACCTGAACTCGTGACTTAAACTTGCACATATGTAACAAAGAGCGGTGCCGAGACTTCATCCTCCATTTAATCCCTAAGTACTCTATATTCTTCATCCAACCAACCATCAAGTATAAGACATACATCACCTCTTGAAAATCCACAATTTAATGTGACATTGAGCACTACAACGTAACTCCTTAAAGTGATAGTTATTTTGTGGTGGTAAGAGCCTAATTCCCCCAAGTGGTAAAAGAAAAAGAAAAATCACCCAAAAATAACTAGATTTCTAAGTCTTCATTTTTGAAAATATTAAAGGTTCGAACAAGGATCTCAAAGAATCTTCATCCAACCATCCCCGATACCTTCAGATACTAAGTACACTTGCCCGTGACATTTCACTTCAACCTTAAATAGATAATAATGAATTAACATCGTTGTCACATCTTGTGGTTAAAGCTTAAATCTAGCCTCCTTTGACGTTTTAAGTGAACTATGATAATGGTTTCATCCCGACGATGGTTAAATGCACATAACCCCGTAAAACCATGTAATGACCAAACTGCCATGAAGAAAATCCAAACAATCATCCAATTCATGAAGTACACTCTTTATCCCTTCTTCGAAGTAGAAACTGTAACACCAGCATCAAATAAGATCCAGAAATACACTTCCTTTTCTCTAGGATGGTTCTATCATCGCGGGATTTTACAATTTTATGGTTTAAACCGAGAAATAGTTTCTTTCACGGGATTTTACAAAAACAAGAATAATCCGAGAGATAGATCCGGAATTGCACTTTAATTTTACCAGGATATTTTCATTGTCACGAGATTTTACAAGTCTATGATTTAAACTGAGAAATAGATTCTTTCGTGGGATTTTACAAAATCAAGACTAAACCGTAAACAATGTCAGTTTGAATTTGTTATGACAACTTTGGTTTTGGTGAATATCGTTTAGGGAACATCAGAGGTTCATCTGGTTCATTCTCCATCATCAAAAACATTGTCAATAATTCTTTACCCATATGTAGACAACATCACAAACCATACTAAGTCGAGTAGTATACAATACTTCCCCGAGTTTGACCGTTAAAACTTCAAAGTACGTTTCTCCACATGATGGTTTCAAACTTTCGAAGCATCATTAGCGTGTTTGACCATTTACACGAAAAGTTCTTTTCATAAGCAAACATCTTGAAAAAATTAAATCGTCTGAAGATTCTTGAAAGATTTTGCTTAGGCTGAGTGTCTTTGACATTCAATAGCAGATATCTCATGGGAATTGTAGATCACAACACATCCTTTAAATACTTTGGTAAGCACATCTTCCACATATTCTGGCTATTGCAGGTGACCCCTTGGTGAAGTAATCCGATACCAAATTTGAACATGAGGTAGAATTCCCAGTTGCTACTTAAGCTTGTACTAATCCTCGTGAAAGCGAAACGGTGTACCAATGTACAAAACCTCTTGACTTATCCTCAATCGCAGAGACACGAAGTGATAGCTACATTGTGGGTTAAGCGAGAAAGAATCACAAAAGTAACTAAATAGCCAAGTCTTTCGCACACTCACTAAACGCCCGAACAAGCCATCTTCGCGAAAGGGTAGAAAGAAAGAAGACGAAATAAGTAAACGCGCCTGAAAAACCATACTTCAAATCCAGATAAGAAATACCGTACAAACAACCCCGTAGTCAACTTTGTTGAACCATCAATTCAAGCCGTGACATATTATTCTCAGTGAGTATGTAAAAACCAAAGTACCAATCTCATAACACTAACGAATCTCATTATTACACCAAATCTCATCATCAACTTTCAACTCGAATGCCTCAAAACAAGTTTCATCAGTAACAACACTCCGCAGTCCATTCAAAGTAAGAACTACTCAACCCATGATATAACATGATTATAGACCAATATTATCCAGATCACATTACTCACAATTACCTCGTATCTATCAAGTGTGAAATTTTTGTACAATTTCTCAAATGTAAGATTTTCGTGATATATCAAGGAATACCGAAACAACCGGATTATGAATACCCAAACAATGTCCAAGTCCACGAATGGATACCGACAACAATATCCAAGAATGTGAATTTTCAACATATTCGAATCATGAATGAGGCCTAATAACAATGCGTGAACTCAATATCATGTCTCGATACCCCACATGGATTTTGCGATAGCGATACACGTTCCATGAATATTTCCCAAATGTTACTCAAACCATCTGAACGTGAAAGCTTAACACATATTACACCACACGTTAATATGATTGGTTTTTGAGATACGTTAATAGGGATTTTGAGATAGTTTCTTAAGTATACATGATTGGTTTTCAAATGTTGCTCGAAGCCGCTTCAAGTCCATGTGCATCAAATCCCATATTACACCACATGGCCCAATCTCAAATGTGTTAACACAATCCATCACCAAATCCCTAGGTTTATCCATGAAAACTTAACCTAATTTCTTGGGTATAAAACTCTCACTTATAACATCAAAAGTCCTAAAACCGGTAACCTAAGCATTTCATCCATACTCTCTCAAACTCTTTCCCAAAGACCAGTAGACCAAATCTCTCACAAGAAACAAGACGCCACTTTAGTCTCAACCATATAACAATCAGTTAGCATCATCCTTCATAAGTTGAAAAGCACAAAAATCGCATTGTGTCAGAATCATACCACGTGAACTTCGCCACAGGGATGGCTCGAGTTCAATAATTAACGCCAGGGATGGCTCAGGTTATGAGACCAATCAGAAAACTTATGGTTTATTGATTTATACTATTTTGCTGGTATTGTACTCACCACGATTAAATGAAAATGAGTTAACACGATTGTTAAAATCATTTCATATATCGTACAACCAATTGAAGTATCAATCTTCGAAAATAGATCAAGAATGATCTAATACTTTTGGTTTTCAGTTATGTTTTCAATAGAACTTTTAACATATCGATCTATGATGCTTATGTTATTTCGTGTTTGAGGCTCTTGATAGTCTTGGATGTTTTCTTTTGAGAACCCGAATGAACTAGCGGGGTCTTTACTTTCATATGGTTTTCGATGTAGTACTCGAATGGCAGAGATTGATATATGAATCTTGGACTTTCTTTAAAAAATTGAGAACGATTAAATGAGACTTGAGTCTTCAAAAATAGGATCGATGAAGAGATTGCCATTTAGATGATTTTGATCTTTTGAGTTCAAAACGTTAGTAATAATACTGGCTAAGTCAAGTCTGAGATCAATGGCATTTTATTCATGTTTGATACTTGATTGGTCATGAGATGATGCTGATTTATTCTTGTTGAGTCATGGTTAGTAAGAAATGAGATTTGTATTAGATTTTGATGTAGATGCTAGTAGGGATCTATTGTGAATGTTTTATGTAGATGCTAGTAGAGATTTGTCATAACGGTTTCAAACCCTTCTAATCATACTTATCAAATCGCTTTAAGGCTTAACATGACTTTTCAACAAACTACATCTTACTTAAGAGTACCAAACCGCATAATTTTCGAATGCTCAAAGCGCTTTTGACTTTTTGACCTCATATCGACAAACCGCATCGGTTTAAGCTGACAAACCGCACACCGATTTCGTCCAGTATCTTGTTTCAACGGACAAACGCATACCAACATATGCGTCAAAACGCATCGAGGTAACAAAGCCGCAGCCATGAAAAAACCTCATCACGATACGTTGTATGGACAAAGCGCGAATAAAATGACCACAAACCGCGACCAACGAATACCATACAATGCGGACACTCAAAAGCATGCTTTCGAAACTAATCAACAGCGGTTTTAAAACCATTTACAAGACCGATAACAGGTTTGAAACATGAGATTAGTAACCATTTAAAAACAGTTTTAATTACACACTTAAAAAGCGGTTAGAGAAATCATTAGAACAATTCTTTTAAACACGTAATAGAACTTGTAAAAAATAGTTTAGACCATCTCAAGAGTAAGCCCATAACCAACTTAAGCGGTTTGTAAGCGGATTCAAAACTCAACACAACGGATTTTGCAAAACATGAATCAAACTCGTATTAAACATAACCCACATCAACGCTACATCAAACCTCATCCAAACAACACAAAGCATACAAGAGCCAAACAAACCGCATACAAAACCATACAAATTATCAAAGCAACAAAACCTAGGCTCGATGCCAATTGTTAGGATCATTATATTTTATGTTGTTTGATGATTCGGTGGTCTAGGATTATGATGATACAAGAGTGCCATGTTGAGAGATGAAGAGAGTAGAAATTCTAGAGATAAACAAGAAAATGCAAGGTTAGATTAAGAAGTTCCACCCCTTCTAAGGATGGAAGGGGTATTTATAGTTACAACTACTATGTCCTCTGTGGACGTGGATCGGGCATCGGTGACTAAAGACCGTCCTTCCTCCGGTGTTACTCTAAACTAATACCTAAGCTAATAACTAACTAATTAACTACTAAATAGCGTGAAAATACGATATGTCTGAGATAACTTATGCTAGATTATATTTGGGGTGACCGACACTTCACTATGGAATTTCCAATTCCTAACAGGAGATGACATTTGATAGATGAAAAATGATCTTATAACATTTTTACTTGATTTCTAATAACAATCACAATTAACTTACTTAGTACGTAACATTCTAGTGAGATTTTTCCTTTTATGGTAGATTTTTATGAAACGGTTTTTATGTTGCATGAGATTGTTTCCAGTTCCGGTTCTCACGGTTCCCTTCCAGAGGATCAGGATAGTTAAACTTTAGGGATCAGGTGGATCTACGATTGACGAAAGAAATTCTGACGTAAAAATAGATTTTTGCAACTTTTAGGTTTATAAAAAGGAGGTGTGTTCTAGCCAATATTTTACTAGTTAAACATGCTTTGTAGGTTTGAAGTATGTTTAAGGTGAAGATCTGAATGAAAGAAAATGATAAACACATAATGAAACACAAACGAGAAAAACTAAGACATTAGTAATATTTCATTTCAACTGAAGCGATACAAAGGTTGGATATATGATACAAATGTAGATTAACAACACAAAGTACATGTCTCCATGAGAAAAGTTGATCATGGGACCACGAGAAGCGATGAGTGTTAAGACGATGACCACGAAGTTAATATAAACCATGATGATGAAATTCTTACTTGGTTTTGATTTGAGATGATGAGATGAGAGGGAAGATGAAGTTTGAATGAGAGTAATTTTGAAAGTGGAAGATTTAAAAGTGAGGTTTTGGTGGAGTTGATGAGGAAGAGTTTTTATAGGGAAGGATGAATTTTTGAGATTTGTGTTTTGTTTTATTATTAAAGAGATTTGATTTTTGGATTAAGAAAAATAAAAACACATGTTTATAAACCTAGACTATAGGCGGCTTAGTAGCAAGAAAAGTTTCCCTAAGCGAAGCCCGCGTATAAGACATGAGTATAATCATATAAGTTCCTATGCAAGAATACTTATTCTAAGCTAATGTTATTTAGAGATAAGTTAGAAAGTCATACCTCTAATGCAATTATGAGTGTCTTTTTCTTTTGACAAAAAGAAATGTCAATAGACAACTCGGTTCCTTCATGTCTATGGTAATTGGATACCTTCTTAGGAAAGGTAATCTTGTTACCAAGGAATTTCTATGGCTTGATAAAAATGAGCTTTAACTAAGCAAAATGACAAGAAAGGTTAGTGCAATTAGTAAGATAAAATAAGAAAAAAATATAATGTTGTCATCCAATCAACATTCTACAAAAGTGTTTGTAAGACATGGTGTTTATTTTTGTAAAAGACCTTCTTTGTAGTTTTCAATTATACACGGATCGTGTCAAGTTTTTAAGGTAAAATATACTCTAAAAATGTAGTAACGAAGCTCTGATACCAATTGTGGAAAACTAGAAGGGGGGTTGAATAGTTTTACCAATTAAAACTTCATTTTAAACTAATTAGATCGACTTATGTCAATCTATTTGAATGTGTGTGTTGGATATTGATAGATAAGCATATAAAAGAAATAAAGTAAAGACAAAGAGTAAGAGGCACAAAACTACAACGCGAGTATTTATAGTGGTTCGGCTACAAGGACAACTTCCTTGCCCAACTCCACTCCCTGAGTCACCTACTCGATAGTTTATAATCACTACACAACACAAACTCCTTGTGGCGAAGAAGCCTTCACAACGCCGCTACTCTTTATCCGTAGAAGGCTAGACATCGGGTTCTTCCACGAGGTAGAACCAAACCTATCACAACGTCACCTACACTTTATTCGTACAAGGCTAGATATCGAGTTCCATTACAAAGGAGGAACTACTACCCAACACTACACAACATCTATCCCAAAGAAGATCCACTCCTTATGACAACATCAACAAGGATATCAATATCCTTTGACTCAATACTAATCTATCTTGTACATCGACACACCATATCGAATGTACACCCTCGGCACCTTTCATTAATGCCTTTGACTCGACTTTTAGGCACCCTTCACTCATGTCTTCAACACGGATTTTCGGCACCCTTCACTAATACCTTTGACATGGATCTTGTGGCACCCTTCACTAATGCCTTTAACACGGATCTTTGGCACCTTTCACTAATGCCTTTGATACGACTCTTCGTCACCTTTTACTAATGCCTTTGTCTTGACCCTTTAGACATCTTTCACCTATGTCTTCGACACAACACTTCTAATTAGAAAGAAAAGAACTATCAACAAGATACCATCAGTAGTCTTGATGATGACGAAGCTTGGCAACCCATGGACTTGAGCTTGCTCTACTTCAAGAGGTGGTGACCTTGCCTTTAAGAGGAACCTAGAGAATCACACAAACACAAAACTACATAGAAAGATCCCTTGGATTTAAGGTTAGAGAGTTTACAACTCTAAGAGAAAATGTGTGTTAATGGGGTAAGTTGTAATGAAGAAATGGCTACTATTTATAGACAAAAGTATGCTACTATTCCACGGATCCCTTGCTTGAGGGATCCATCTAGTGTAATACTAGGGATCCGTAGGACGCTCCCCCTAAAGTGGGTCGTGGGTCATGGATCATGGATCATGGGTTGTAGGCTTTGATCCATGGGTATCCAAATAAATGCAATGTATCTAGAAGATGCAATGCATCTAGTCAATGGGTCATGGGTTAGCTCCATGGGTCACGGATAATACTCATTATGACTTATGCATGATATCATGTAATGGGTCATGGGTTATGGATCATGCTTCATGGGTATGGGTCATGGACTTAGGGTTTTACCCAACTACATTCAATGTATTTAGTCAATGGGTCAAATACTTTAGACTTCTACCTATTCTATTACCCATTATAATACATACTAAGTATGTATATATCTACCCATTATGTAAACACTATTTGTTGTACATATGCATTACTAAATCATGAAAGCACTTTTACTTGTTTAATGTTTTATATGAAAACGTAAGTGTGTTAGTAAACTATTGGCTCAAACTATTTACGTATTTTATTTGTTTCGTTAAAATGATTTTACGTTTGTTATCGACAAAACATTAGAAGATCGTAAATAATAATAAACGTTTTTACGGCTTATTTGTATTAACAAACAAGAATGGGACCTTAAACCTGAAATTTTATTCATTATTAAACTATCTGATTACATCTTAGGTTTCCATCATGACATCAACCAACAACCAAGGAAAACACAGATAAAACCAACCAAGCTACCTACATCAGTAACCAACACAAATGACCCTAAACAGCCAAACCCAACCAACCATAATCATACTTCTCCATGATTGGGATATGCTCTTGCTTTATGGTGATAATAGCATGCACATCAACCAACATGGCCGCAAGCGACTCCAACAAATGGCGCTCCATCACTTGAACCTCATGAAGGCCGTCATAGGTCTCATCAGCAGCTTCTTCTTCATCAAAGTCAAGAGACAACACCTCATTCATTCTCTCCGTGCGCTTATCAACCTTTCTAACCAGCTCATTCCTTCGTTCCCCAAGCCACATAACCATCCCTTCATCTTCTATAACTTCTTGATTGAATAAAAACTTGAAGCAGTTGTGTAGCTTATCAGATCTGCACACATCTTTCAACTCATTGATGAATGGGGTTTCAGTGATGATTTGATAGTGGTTAGGTCACACATGATGTTTTGTTGAAAAAGTTAAATAGGACTAATGAAACTAAACGAATCACTAACATAATATATTGTAACTGAATATACTTAATCATTGCAAATATTAACTCGAGTATTAATTCGTACAGTTCGTTCGTCTTCCCATGCAGAAACATCAAATCCGTAATTAACATAAACTTGACAAATACAACATAAACCCTCCAACTTGAAAATGCCTAAACTTTGCAATATAACAAAAGTAACCCTCAAATTTTGTCTATTATGATCAAACATATTCTTTCCTTAAACCTACTTCATTAACAAATTTATTTTTAACGTATCATCTCTATCTATGTATCATTATCATGATTTTTAACATTCTAATATGCCGAAATAATCGAATACGAGCTGCTATCACAAAAAACCTAAATATCATCTTCATTATTTCAATGAAACTCACTTAAATTTAATTAAATAATGTCACCAACATCCTTCATCCGGTGATCACAAATACAAATTGCGAACTTTTCCAACAAAATAAAACAATAAAATAATTAACTTACTACATTACATATAACTGATTGTATAAAACTTATATTACAAACACTGATACATCATTGATAAAAAGTATATAAACATCTGCACAAACATTATGTACAAGACACGTACATATCTCAAATGGCAACAAACAACATCCGTTACAATCTTGAGAACACATTGATATAAATTCAACCATCTGCATACATCATTGATAAAAAGTATATAAACATCTTTACAAACATGACGTACAAAAAACGTACATAATAAAATTCTTTCAACAATCAACAAAATTGTCACGAGACAACACAAGTTATAGATTGTTGTATATGGGTCTCACCATCATACTAAGAACCCGACAATTTACACAAACAATACGCAATGAACACTTAAATACAAATCGCACGTTTATTTCAATGAAAGCGTTATTTAAGATTATGTTTTAGACATGATAATAAACAAACATCTAATTATATTCATTCATCTTCATAGCATTTCCTTCTTCGCACGAGAGCCACCGCCTTTGCTGAAAAACCAAGTTTGCTAACTTATGAAGTAATTTCCGATGTCTTTCTTGAGTTTTCCGTAGCGCTTCAAGCGCATCCAAAGCAACCACACCATTACCTAGGGCTTCCATGTTTGCAATTATACCTCTCTTTCTTTCCATTACCCTCCTCAAATGCTCACAATTAGCAACAAACAATTTAGACAACACATCATCTTTGCCAGCCTGCTGAATAAACCACATACACATGGAATCATTCAATTTAGAAGAACTCGAAAGAGTAATCAAGTTCTCTAGCATTTGAAATTGTGTCACTATATCAGAATACAACTGTTTTCACATCTAAGCATGATAATAGTGTCAAATAAATAGGAAAATATTCGCTTATGTAACTTATGCAAATTTAAAAAGTGCAATTGAAAAGACTATTTTAAATAGTCATTATTTACTACATAATTGCAAAGTCCAATCAAATACCCAAAACTAAAACCAAAATTATGCTAACGTTAGCATTACGCCTTCCATTTAGATTTGCCGTGTGCAACGACGGGTCGAACGACTCGTGATAACTTAAATATCTTTAACGAATCCTAATTTTCAAATATGTGATTAATTATATATGTATCTCTTATATATTTATAATGGGCTTCCTCATACTATTTGTTCGTAACCCTATATGCTCATGATTTTAGCCATATAATTATGTGTTGTATACTCGATATCCCAACAATTTACTCTTTACATTATTACATTTACTTTACCACTTATATCTACTTACATTTTTTTTTACATTCATTTATCACTAATTTGATTCATAGACTACAAGTTTAGTCAAGAATGTATTTGCCCGTGACAAACCTTCTCAATCATGATAAGTCATGTTTTGTGTAAGGTAAGAGGTAAAAGTACAAGTGGGCCCTTTTTCATTTCAATTAAAAGAAAAACTTTTATTTGTATGTTGAAACCAACTTTATGGCATCTTAACAAATTCACCCTTTATAGTTCCACAAACCATACATTAATTGGGTGTGGGTGATTTTTAATTATACATCTTGGTAAACATATAAAGCAAAATTATTTATCTTGACTAATCAAAATAAGGTTGTGTTTAAGAACGGGCTTAATAAAACATATGAGTACCTTACAAAACAAGCTTTGTTTGTCGCATAAGTTTATAAATTCTTTTATAAGTTATAAACTTGTGGCACCTCAATCTAATGAAAATGAGTTGGTTTAAATTAGTTGAGCATGTAATTAGTCATAGTACTCAATGAGGTGGAAACCCGCCGGTGCGTTGCGGCGGAGTTTTTTTATTGTTCTTGTTTACGCTCATCAACAGCCATAGTAGGTCAGTTTTGGTATCCACTTGATAATTTTCTTTATTGCTATTGATACCAGCAAGATGCGGTTGTGCCTCCATTTTTATACCTTCAGCATACTTGGAGAAAAGTATCATTGACGCCAAAATCTGCTAATATCATCCCCGCTTTGCATTTTTTCTACTGTGTATACACATAAAAACACGTTGAACGTTAAGCCTTCTTGAAGGAAAAAAGTAACATATAAAATGATATAAATTAACATTTCCAGATGCCATAGAAATTTAGGACTGTTTTGCATTATCTGAAAATATGTAAATGTTCATGACTTATTAACACTACTGTTAACATTGTTACACTACTCGTTAGTTAGTCAACCATGTTCACATAAACCTCATTGTATTACAACTGATATCGTCTAAGTATCTTCTATTCATAAGTGCACTAATTTTAATTAAAAAAAAAGGCGCAATATGATGATGATATAAGTAATAATGCAACTAACTTGAACTATTTTATCCTCTATCCTTATCTCTCATAAACACTCAGTTTTTATTAACTTCTGATTTTAAGTTGTTAAATAGTTGATCTTAATGTTTCTTTGTTCATTTTAATTCTAGTTTCAGTCATGTTTCAGTTAGTTTAGAAGTTAAACTGTTTTTGGTCACACTAAAGGAGTGTTTGGTTTAGTACAACTTTTAGAATTCAAGTCATTTTGATAAGTTAATTTTGAGTCAATTGATTTTTGTTACTGGTTTTAAAACTTCTTTGTTCAAAGTTTCAAGTCTTTCAAGTCACATACATATTTTCAAGTTCATTTTGCTATCTGTCTTACAATTCTCATTTCTGTCCTAAAGTTATTTTTTGTCAGTTTTCACAAGCAATTTAAGTCATTTTAGTTTGTTATAAAAAATTTTAAAAATTAAAAATAACAATTTCATTAGCCTGTTTTACTTTTCCCAAAAGGAAAAATATCAAAAAAAAAAGCATACGATAGGGCTGCTAGTGGTCCTAAGTTGGTGGTTTGTTGCTCTTTTGCCATGTGCACCTTGTCCAAGTAAGCTCCTTCTAATCTAATTTTCTGCTTATATGATTGATGTATTTTCTTGATTCCTGTTTCTATTTGTAGTTTATAATATTTAGTTTACCTATTTGCCCTTTGTTAGGTCTATAGAGCTTATTTTGGTGCTTATTTTAGCTTGCATTTAGCCCTTTCTGCCCCCTTGTTTGCTACTACAGCAGCCTTTATTTAGTACTTATTTCCTTTAGATTTAAGCTTATTTTCTTATTATAGATTAGATATAGTTTAGTATTTCTTGTTGAGTATCCCTTCCTAGCTTAATCTAAGTTCTATAAGTTCCTTTAAGCTTTTAGTGCATTTAAAACTCTTGGTGTTGCTTATCCTAGAATCTGTTTTGATTTTGTAGACTATAGCTCAAATCAGTGCTTATTTGCCTTTTATTTTAGCTTATTTTTATATAGATTTCTCAATCAAGTTAGTTTAGTAAGTTGCCCCTTTTCCCTGGCTGTTTATCTTAGGTGCATTAGTTTTTTGGATTTTTAAGTTGCAATCAGATCATTTTATTAGTGTTTAAACTTGCTTATTTTACCTTGTTCTCTGCTTCTAATCTGCTTATAAAGGTGTTAATAAGATAAGTTATATTTTGCAAAGTTGTGTTTTTAGCCTATCTGTTAGTTTTCTTAAGCAAAAAGTTCAAAGCCTAAAGCAAAATAAAAATTATGAAGCGTATGTTCGATTTTGCAATAATGATCCACGACACACCAAATAGTGGTGTAATAAATGTAGCTAGTTGATTTAAATTCAATCACCTGTACACCTAATATATCAACTCCTCTTCTCATCTGCACCGTAACTATTGCTTCAGTAATCGTTATTCGAAACACGCTTGTCTGGTCCACATACTCAATTTCAAACTTCTTGTATATTCACTCCATCAAAAAGTGTAGCTGGGAAATGCTATAAAACAACATATATCAGATAATTTAAAGTTGCCTATCCGAAACACCCCTATACCCTTTATACTCCCATTGAACCGGAAAAAAATTAAAATGTTGATGAGATAGATAAATTTGATAAATATATTTATGAGGCTCGGATAGGTTAACATTTTCAGTTTCATCACAACCACTTATAATTGATGCTACTATCAGTCTCGTCTCATAAAAATTGGTTGAAAGTGTAATAAGAAAATAAAAGCAATAAAAGTTTCCTGTTAAGAGGGAGAAACATTTGCAACCTGTTAAGAGCGAGAAACATTTGTAGCTGCAATGATACTCTATCCGAAAACATCGACAAAGCAAGTAGCATTGAAGCAACAGCTTCTGATCTAATATAAAGTGATTGACACCTTACTGTTGCAACACCAAAAACACCGCATAAGAGTGTGTTGTTTGCTTTCCTGTAAAAAAAAAGAAAAACAAATATCAGTTTGTTATTCAACTTTTATTCGTCACGAACCGTGAACAATCAAAAGCCGCAAATATTATTCGACTTTTATTCATCACGAACCCGTCGAAATTAGCAGCCCTTGATAATTTTCTCTGAGCGCATTTTGTCTTCATTTCACGCATTACTGCGACAGTGTGCCAGGAGAATACGAAAGTTAATATACAAATATCATCATCTTAAACCATAAATCAACACAAAAAACATTTACATTTTAAGTTGTCGACAACAAAACACCACAAATCTTATACCAGAGAATGATATTGGAGCCCATAAAGCACCTCCCAGAACAGTATCCACAGCTGCAACCGCACCCTGCTCACTTCTCACCACAATATCCACAACTACAACCGCTACCTAACATTCTCCTATTGCTACCTAATATTTTATATATCATCACCATCATTCACATATGTCTGATCATCATTCCCTGCATGCAAAAAAAAAAAGAAAAAAGGGTAAGTAGCAGGAACCAACACCAACAGATAATGCAAGTAAAAGGAATGCTAAATATATAAAAGGTAACTCACGGGAACATCCAGTGTCTAAGTGTCGTTCCCTTCTCAGCCTCTTTTGTGCACACAATACAAATAATTGATGACTCTCAATGACACTTCTCTTTGAACTATTCGGAGTTCCATTAGAAGTTCCAGTAAAATATATAAAAGCGAATAGTTTAAATCGGATGACAGAACCTATAAGGGTCATGACATCCCGGTACGATATATATACACGTCTATCTTTACGTATTAAAAATTTATAAAACGATAAGTTTAAACCATAAATTTGAATAAAATAAGTAATTAGGCTCAGATTTGTAAATGCGACAGGGTAAAAGAGATCTGAATTCCGCCATGGCTGCAAAAAACACGGTTGCATAATGACAACCACATGCCATCCGGTTATTGCCCTGCCAAGTTACACATCGAACCTTCAACGACCCACTTCATTTTTTTTAGAAAACATGTAATCATCACTGCCCGCTACTACATCATATATTTCTAAATTCCTCACATTACACCGAGCCCAGCTAACCGTGCCCAATGTTCAGAAAATAATTTTCTTTTCAAAGAACTACACCGACCACGATAACAAACCTTTAAAAAATCCATGTACACCTTTAAAAAACACACGACAACGCTCTTTAGTATAGATATATAGCTTCGTCAGCACACACCCAAACAACCTTGTGCAGGCTCATAGTCTAAGCACGTAGTCAAATACTATTCTATTAGGTAATAGAGAGGTCATATACCAATGGTAATCACGCCTAACCGATATTTGAAACAGGGGTTACAAAGATATGTAAGAATATGCATGCGTAAAATGGGATCTCTAATAGTGTTAAGACCCTCATTCTGACTCCACGTAAAGCTTTTAGGCTTTCATCACGCGAACAATGGATGCACTTTTAATGACATTTTAAATACTATTTCCATAAGCCATGAAGTCAATACTCATTACACTACCTCATTTTTGTAACAGTGCAACTTTATTTCATGTTACTAACTAAAACCTGATCCACAACGAAACAACAAAAGTGATACAATAAACACTTGGGCTCAGATTGGTCAATGCGGCCTGAATAGCAGAAACTTATGAACTCAAACATAGCTGCATACAGACATGGTTGCATGGTAACTGTTTTATACCATGCCTACCGGTCGTTCCCTGCCAGTTTGAGTCAAGCTTCCAACCGCCCGTTTCATTTCCCTCAAATTACAACAATCATCATAGCCCAACAACAATCATCATTGGCTTTTCCATATACTGTTATCAAGCAACCCACATATTTTATATATATATATATATATATATATATATATATATATATATATATATATATATATATATATATATATATATATATATATATATATATATATATATATATATATATATATATATATATATATATATATATATATATATATAGAGGGACTTTATTTTCAGAACCCCTCTTAAGTGCGAGAACTGCGAGAACCTCCTCTAGACCAATCACATTTATTTAAATATTAAATATTTTTATTTAATCTATAAGGGTATAATAGTAAAAGATGTTTTTATATTATTTTTAGTTTTTTTAAATAAATCACGTTCTTTAAAAACACTTAATTTTCGGATTAACCTTTTTTTTTTTTTTTTTTTTTTGCATTTATGTTTTAAAAAGGATTTAGTGCATATATGTTTTTAAGAATTATTTTTTTTATTTCAGTTGTGGAATATTTTTTTTGACGTGCATGTTTATCAAATAGTGAAGTGCATATGTGTTTTTTTAGATAATGTAAATTTATAACAATCCAAAACATAAATGTTAAACGCAAAATTCGATAGCGATTAAAATGTAAATTTCTAAAAAGAAGAAATACATGAATATAATTCATCTATACACGTGTACACTAATACTATTTAACGCAAACAGGCATATATGCACACTCATTGTTATCAACATTTTTAGAATTCGGACATATATGCATACTCGTAGCCGTCCAAGAACATATGTGCACAAAACATATGTATTTGAACTTTCTCATCAGCATCTTTCGAACATGTGTGCACGGTCTTCCAAAAACATACATGCACGCTTTCAAAGAACATGTGTGTACTTCCGGTTTATCTTCGATTCGTTAGAACTTACGTACACGCCAGCAAAGAACATGTGTGTACTTCCGGTTTATCTTCAATTCGTTAGAACATATGCGCACACCTTCAAATATTTTCACGCCTAATAAAAGTTATAATTAAGATTAAATACTTTAAAAACAAAGTGCAAAATAAAATAAATATCCTCTTTAAAAGCCAATCTAAAACACATAACAACTAGAATATGGACAAAAACAGCCTAGTACAATGAGGTTAAAAGATTGAGTTGTACAACAACTGATATAATCAGTAGACACAATATAATTCGCAGCCACAAGGACCAATTATATAAACAAATAAAATCAAACCTTTTTACATAGACTACATTCTCCTTCCAACTAAACAAAGATAATGAAAACGACAATGAACATGACTAATCTCTCAGTCATTATTAATTCCCTGAAGCAAGGATATGCACAAGAATTAGTTCAAACTTCAAACCAAATGGATGCTTTTTGCAATTTACTGTAAGTATAAATAATTGGAAAAAAACCTAAGAAACAATGTTGTACCAAACAACACATTACGAGGGAATTATTATTAATTTATGAAACACAGCATCATATCTATGTCCATGTTCTCTCTCAGCTATTAGTCACAATAACTGTTGGAATCACTCCTAAACTAGATTTCAAGTGTTAGTAATTAATATGTAATACTTAGCTTAATTATGGCTTTTATGTTAGTAACTAAGGCTAGGCTCATGTAGAAAGCCCATGAGCCTATGCAAAGCCCAATAAGGAAAGGAAGGGAACTTGGGGTGTTGCCCTAGTTCCTTCCTATAAATAATCTTGTAAACTCCCATTTGGGAGTTGGTTGTTCATTTTATCACATTTCCTACACTTAACCTTTCTTCATATATTCGTGTGTGTGTTTAACTTGTTCAACCGATCACCTCTAATCTTATTTCTTCATATTGATGCTTGTGTTACAAACATGGTGACCTAACAGTGGTATCATTCGCCAAATAGTTGGGTGAAACGATTTTGTTTTTGAAGTTTAATTGTGTTACGCGTAAGGTTCGGTGTTCAAATATTCAAACGCTTCAAAACTTTAATTTTTTCACTTTAAAACTCAAGATTCTTGTACTTTAAAGGTTATTTGGTGATAAAGTTTCAGTTTTTGGCAAAAAGTTTGAAACTTTACGTGTATTTCATTCGTTTTAGCTTGGTTTTATTCTGTGTTCACTACTCGTAAGGTAAAAAATAGTTTTTTGATCATCAAGTTTCACACTTTTGTGTTATTTTGGTGATATTGAAGCCTTTTCATCATAAAAATCTGGTTTAGAAACACTTTTGGGCAGAAATCTCAGTTTTGGCAAAACTTGGTAATTCTACGCATAAGTAAACCCTAGTTTTACGCGTAAGATTTTCTAGGCTTGATCTTTAGTGCTAATTGGTTTTCTCAGTGTTTTCTTGTTTGGATAAGCCTGAAAACACTTCGACTTTGGATATCTTTTACACTGGAATAAGTGTAAAGGATTTTTGGGCAAAACCCTAGTTTTAACGCCTAAGCTAAAACGCACGGTAGAATCTTTACGCCTAAGCATTGACTTACGCCTTGTTAGGTCACCATATTATCACAACAATATGTATTTCTAGAGAGAGAAAGTTTTAGTGAGAGAAAGTGGAAGGAACTAATGAATGATTAATGAAAATGATAATTGCAATTAGAACCAACAACCCTCTCCCTTCTAGGGAGGGGGTATTTATAGTGTTTACATAAGTAGGGGTGTTTTCCCTTGGTTCTAGAAGAACCTTCTATCACAGCTCTTGGGCTTACTACATGAGTCGTGAAATAATTACAAACATTTATAAACCATAATTATTAACGACCTATAACAAATGAAATGACCTACACTTGATAATAAAACATGTTCCTAAAAATCTCCCCCTAAGGGTTGGTCATCATTTGTTGTCTTGCTTAGGTCGTTTAACGTCTTGAACTTCTTTGGCATTCATAGCTTGTGACGTCTTAGATTCTTTGCATCTTTGTTCTTTGTTCTTGTTATTGTGATCAGTTGTGAAGTCTGCCTATCATCAGCATCTTTGTTGTTAGTGATGAAAGTCATTACCAGCATGCTCATACTTCTGGTGAAGTTTGTGATTCATATATTTGAAGCTCTCATTTTTTAACTTTGATCTTTATTCATAACTTGCGATTCTTTGACTTTGATGTAGAATCTTCTGAAATTTTTTTGCTTTTTGAGAGAACTTCAATTAGTGTTGATGTTGGTATGAACATGAGAAGAGTCTGCACGATCTTTTCCACCCGTGAGCATCCATAAGAAGAAAACATAAAACATGGGTTAGAAATAATCCAGCGCTTACAAGTTTGAACTTCGAGAGTGTTAACAGCATAGTGTGAAAACACATCTCTAATTCTCACAAAGGCTGTTCCTGAACTAGAGTCCCACAAGTGAGATAACACGATGTACCGAAATACACCTACAGTTCAGATGAGTCGCTGAGGTACACCGAAGCATCACCCCACGAATGTAGACCGTTTGAGACGCACTAAGCGTAACCCACAAGGAGTTACCGAAGTGACCTGCTGTCAGGGCTGTTTGATGTTGAACCTGGCAGGAATTTCCATTCAATCACTGAGGATCACACTTGTGAATCCCCTCATGAATGTTCTGGCAGATTGCTAAGATCTGCGTAGGCCTCGGGAAAAAATGTCACTTGTGTCCTTATTGTTTTGAACAACAAGTGATGAAATATTTAAGTGTTCCTAAGAGATCTTTTTGATGAATCTCATGGCTCTAGACTCGATTAGTGCGCTTTTGATTTTCCTAAGCGGAGACTAGGGAGAGGGTCTCCTTCTTCAATACCAACAATCTCTAAGAGAGGGTCGATAGATTACGTAGGGTTCCCTGTGAGAATGAAACAAGCTCTTTTGAGAGAACTGAGTGGCTTAGAAGGTTTAGTGCATTGCGTCACTGGGTCCATGACGACTTTGTCTTCAATAACGGTGTCATCTTGTGACAACCAGTAGCATATGAATTGAACCCGGTGTCTGCCCTAAGTTGAATGATCTGGAGGGCTATTTATTTTCACCCTTTTCTTTAACTTTTCTTCTCTTCAACTCCTTCTTTCTCCATTTTTTCATTTTCTCTTTCTCCTTTTTTTTTACAATCATACCTAAGGACTTCTAAATACTAACTATTTGTGGTGTCCTTGAGTAGATCCCTCCGGCCTGGGGATCATAGGACATTTATTCCTAAACTTAGTCACCTTTTAACTCCATGACTATCCTATGTTGCCACAAAAACTTTTTTGAAAATCTCTCAAGATGTTTATGATGAAAAACATGTTTTGGTAACACCTTGAGAGTTTTGGTTTTTCGAAATACTCCCCTCACCATGTGCTTATGAGTTTGACGAAATCGCACGTGAGGGTAGAGCTCGCACTTTTGAATTGATCGACTCTTGATAGACAATTCCCGCGAGACACTGGTACGTTGTATAGTTAAAGAGTTCCATTATCAGCTTTTAGGTGACAACTAGCTCTAATAACTACCTTGAAGATGTAAACTCTCCTTGAAAGGAGGTTAGACCCGTCAAAGTTCATGTCAATCAATAGTGTCTCGTATTGGTACATTCTACTAAGATAAGTCTTGAAAGACAAATCTTTTCGATTACTGACATTCAAAGATCGTCAATTCATTGGTGATACCTGAGTCGAGCACGTTATGAGATTTCATAACTTTCGATCAACAATTTTATCACATTTCTCCCCCTCAAAAATAGCATATGAATGTTGTTTTTGAAAACATGTTGATTAAAATATGCTTTTTGAGGTGTTTGGAATTCCTTTGGGAAGAAACGGATTTCAAGAACATTTGATTTTGAACAAAGATTTTGTGTTGCAAACAGTTAAGAAGCTTTCGCTTCTTTAATTAGGATTGAGGCATGAAGCGTAACAACAGGTCCTTTCTTTTGAAAATCGAGATTTGTTGCGAATCACAGTGCCTTTAGCGTCTATTTTGTTTTTCAAATTCATTTCAGCTTGATAACATAGACCCAATCAAGTTTCTCAACAAATTCCCTGACATCAAGACTTTTAAACTGATTCATCTTGAGAAACCGTAAGAGAATAACTGCAATTCTCAACAATCTTCCCAATCCGCACTGCATGTCTTTAGAAACTTCTCCATACACTTCCTTCTGATGAAGTTTTGAATCAGCTTTCCCCAAAACCTGACAGTCCTTCATCAGATTCAAATTTGATGTAGTAAACATGTCTTCTAACTTTTTACAGTTTTAAGTGCACATCAAAATTTGTAGATGAACAATAAACAACATCAAGCAAATTGAATTGTCACGTAATCACAGTTGTACATAATGCGGAAAATTCGTTCGGGGTAACATGCAAGAAATCAACAATATCTTCTCACGTATGCAGACACTTCACACCAAACAAACCTTGAGAGATGAAATAATACTCCTTCCCCTGATTGTTGCGGTATATCGGAATAATAATCGATTGTGTATATGCGAATACTCGATAAAATGATCGTTCGAGGCATCATAATACTGTTAAAGCATCATATGTAGGTAACTTCACAAAAATAACCCGTGAAAGTTAAAACGATAACACCGAAGTAAGACGTTTGAACCACATATCGTCTCATTTCTTCCCCCTGATTGTAGAAACTCGTGAAGGAAAAGAGTTTTCACAAAGAAGGCAAAGAAAGCACATGACATATACTCTCTCTTCCCCCCGATGTTTTCGATGAATCGAAACATAGACCACGTATGTTGATGATGAAATCGGAGACAGCGTAACCATGTACGTTCAATTAATCAAAGAGGTATGAAGTACCATAAATATCTGTGAGAATCAATTGCTGATAAAACTTCTGAACTTGTTCATTATGTTGATCATCAGTTGTGTCATTGTTGTTGGAAACAATTTGATCTACTGTTATTAGAGATTCGATTGAAGGTGCATCTCCAGCAACGGTTGTTGTTGTAGATTCAGGGTGTATCTAGAATTAGAATATGATCAGGTTATGCAGCGGAAACATTAGATACATCTAAAGCACGGCTTTCTAAAGAATTTCCAAACAGTGAAGCAAACAAAATTTCCAATTCTTGACGATTGAGTACAATGGTGATGCAGCTGATGGATCATTATGTTTTAGACAGTGAGAAACGGGTCCTAAGCTGTTGTACTTAGAATCCATAGCTGAAGTGCGGGTCCGAAACTGAATTATTCCGAAGACATTGTTGTTGTACCTGTATTGAAAGTCAACGAGAGATAGAGACGGACATGGATTCCCAAGTGTAACTGGGTTCCAGATGTTAGAAGCATAAAGTTGCAGTGTCAATTATCTTCTTGACACCTGAACACACTGTGTTGTTGCAAATGTTTAATATCTTGCCTGTAGGAATCCACCTAAGACCAACAGTTTTTAAAATTCTATCCGTGGGTATCCACCTAAGATTAGATCTAGGAAATGCTGAAACTTCTTTTGGAAAGAGTCTTTGTCCTATATTCATCCACCTATTAGGTTTCCGAAATTTGTTTCTCAGTTCAACGGGTCTATTTCTAATTGTCGTGACTACACTTAGGTCTGTTCTGCATACACTAGAAGGCATCACACTAGGTCGTGAACCTAAGATTCCATCCTTTGGAGTAGTGCCCTTTTCCTAGCCTTTTCTAGATCATAGTTCTTGTACGCGTCATTTGAATCATAATAATCTTTAATTTTAATGCTCGGTTAGACACCGTGTTCGAACTAATCCTAGACGGGCCAGTTGCAACTACTTGTTGAGGTTTAACAGAAACAGATTAACAGAAACGTAAGTATTTTCTCGGCCAAGAATGTGGAGTGACTGGATTTGACAAATGATTATTCTCAACAACTTGGGAGGCAAACCGTGGTTTTGAAGATTTTGATCGTTCAGATTTAAAAACAGTTGGTTGTCTAACTATGATTGATTTCGATTGGTTGTGGTGACGATTTCCCCAAGATTGTTGGTTTTGTAAACTTAGTATCCACACTCTTGTCCGTTAATCTTCTCAATTTGTTTTGTAAAGCAACATGCGCAAGCCCCTTTGCTTGAATTTGAGCCATTAAATGCTCATTTTCTTTTACTAATGTATCCACACGATTACTTTTCATTTTAAGTTCAAGAGATTTGCAATGTGCCTCTAGTTTTGAAAAATCTTTTTGAAATTGTGCAATGGTCTTTTTGAGAAGAATGTTTTTAGATTCAAGAATTTGATTTGACGATTCAGTTGTATTGTTTGCAACTAAGGACTCAGACATGAGACAGTTGTATGGACATTGTGCAACATGCTGGGTCAACCTCTCCTTCATTTATGAATTCAGGTTGCCTCAGTTTTTTCGATTTGCAGCAGAGTATGAACAACAGTAGATTGTACCTCAACCATCTGTTCTTTGTCAAAGGTTGGCTCTGTATCATAGGTGGGAATGATGTCTTCCTCAACCATTTGTTCTTCATCAAAGTTGGGCTCGGTGTCATAGGTGGGAATGATATCTTCCTCAACCATTTGTTCTTCATCAAAGTTGGACTCGGTGTCATAGTTGGGTATGACATCTTCCTCAGATCTGCTGCTGTCATCCTGCTTTTCCAATGCTACAACCTCATTGTCCGTATTACTGACGTTTGTAGTATTCTCATCATTCATGACAAGCCTTTGAGCATTCCTTCCTTGTACATCACTCTTCCACCTTGCATGGTACTTCTTGATTTCGAGGATCGGATAATCCGACTCTTTGAATTCTTAAATTGTGAGAACATCTTAGTGGGTAACATCATTCCTTTGTTTAATTCCACAAATGCATTTGCATCTTCAGAATCATCAGTAGCAAGGTTTGGTGAAGAAGGTTTTAAGCTGTAGATGGAAGGTGAGGAGATTTGTGAAAGCATTAGAGAACATTGATGTAAGTAATTTTAATTTTCCTCAAAAATAATTATGAAAAATTTTCTCTCCCAATTTTGAAATTCACTATAAATGCAATTCTAAGGTTGTAAGAAAAATTTGAGGTGTGACAATTTTGGCCTTAAATTTGACGAAAAATTAATTTAGGCCCAAAAATTTGAAATTTTGACCAAAATTTTCCATGATTAAACCAAAATTTGAATTTAGTAAAAATTGAACGTTTAGTCTCCTTAGAAATTAAATTTTACTCAAATTTTCCGCCAAAACTGCGCAAAGAAACTTCACTTAGAGGATAGATGTGGTTTAGGTTTATGTAGATTTAGTAGTGAGAAATCCAAACTTCACTGAGACAAGAAACTCATGAAGAAGAAGCTTCATGAAGAAACTCCACGGAAGAAACTCTCGGATAGAAACTCACCGAGATAGGAACTCGCGGAAAGAAACTTTGCAAGAATGAAACTTACTGACTTTACCAAGAAACTTGCGAAAGAAACTTCGCCGAGAGAAACTTCATGAGAAGGCTTCATGAAGAAACTTCGCGGATAAAACTCACGGATAGGAACTTCGCCGAAAGAAACTTCCGTGAGAAAAGAAACTTGAGAGAGAAACTTGCGGAAAAGAAACTTCGCTAGAGAAACTCGCAGAGAAACTTCATAAAAAACTTCGCCCAGGATAAATCGCGGATAGAAACTTCACGAGAAAAAACTTCGCGAAATTCAAATAGAAACGCCATGAGCTGCAAACTTCGCGAAATTCAAACAAACTTCATGAAACTTCAAGGAGAAACTCAAAACTCATGAGAAACTTCGCGAGATTCCATGGCTAACTTCGCCAAACTTCTTGAGAAACTCATGAAACTTCATGAGAAACTTCATTTGAAACCGTATGGTCAAAGTCCATAAATTTCAATCTAAAACACGTTTTAAGTCACGAGTTCTATTAAATAATCAATATTAACCTTAGACTATCCAGGCTCTTGATACCACTTGTTAGGTCACCATATTATCACAACAATATGTATTTCTAGAGAGAGAAAGTTTTAGTGAAAGAAAGTGGAAGGAACTAATGAATGATTAATGAAAATGATAATTGCAATTAGAACCAACAACCCTCTCCCTTCTAGGGAGGGGGGTATTTATAGTCTTTACATAAGTAGGGGGTGTTTCCCTTGGTTCTAGAAGAACTTCTATCACTGACTCATGGGCTTACTACATGGGTTGTGGTCTAAATACAAACATTTATAAACCATAATTATTAATGACCTATTACAAATGAAATGACCTACACTTTATAATAAAACATGTTCCTAACAAGAAATGCTCCCCCTCAACATATGCATAAAAATTTAGAATTTGTTTAGCACATGGAGGCAAGAGATCTTTGAGATCGTTAGATTAAGAATGAAAGGTCCAATCTTTTGATTAACATTTTCTAAATGATCATCATCACTTCCCAATCAATTTGAGTAGATAAAACATTTTGAGGAAGGATGAGGTTTTCAAGGTTGCTCCCCTCAATATGTGCCTCGAATTTTGAAAGATTTTTGCACATATTAGAGGGAACCTGCACTTAGAGACAATTGATCACGTTTCAATAATTTGAGGTTTAAAATAGATGCTCCCCTCAACATGTGCATGGAAAATTTGAAATCGTTTGTCACTTGCGGGGAGGAAAACATGCTAAACACTTATGAAACCATTTATCGAATTATCAGGTTTAAATCAATTTAAATCACAAATTCTCCCCGATCACAATTATCAAATCATTTGAGATTTGTGATCTCTATAGATTTAAATTGATTTTGAAAGTTTTTAAGGAGAATTGTGACTTGATTATGGCGTTTTAGCGATAAGGATTGGATTTTGAGACTTTAAACTCCATTGATTAAACATGCATAATTATCTTTTGAATACATAATAATAACCAAGATGCGGAACCATTGTGTAACATTTTGTAAAATATTTAGAGTAGACCTTACTCACTTAAGTGCAAATTGTTTGAAAGACACTTTTGATTTGATTGAAAAATCATTCTCCCTCAATCAATGACGAAAGTTCGTTGATTGATGAATTAATTTTGACACTTGATAAGTTCTTTGATTTTCAAAAATAGAGTCCGAAGTGTTTTCAAAACAATTGAGTTTTCATAAGATTGCAAATATATTTCAGAGGAATCATTAGAAGGAAAAATATTTGAAATTAAACATTTGTTTTAGAAATCAGCATTGGATTGAAACATGAGATAAAATGGCTCTGTTCTTTCTTTGGGTTCTGACACGAAATGACAATAAACCATTGTTTTAGTTTCTCTCAAATTTTTTTTTATTATTATTATATATATATATATATATATATATTTTCAAACATTCGAAAAACATCTAAAGTCCCGTGTCACTCTTTGACTGACAGCATAAAGACCGTAGATATATATCAAATCAAGAAAGAAAAACGAAAAGGACAATATTTTTGAGATTTTTGAGATTTTTCAGATTTTTATGGATTTTTGAAAGTTTTATATTTTTCTATTTGCTTTTAGATGGTTTTATAATTTTGTATTTTTCTTTTTGAATAAATATATACAAAATATAGATGAAGGAAAGACCTTTACTCCTCGTCTTCCTCATGAAGACGTTTGAGTGTTTCTGGTTGAAGGCTTTTCAAGCCAAGTTGAGGAAGAATAAACTCAAAGCGTTCTCTCGGAAGAGCTTTGGTGAAGATGTACGCTACTGGTATTCGACTTCACAAATAGAGTTCCACCACACCATTTCCACTTGCTCCCGATGAAATGATGTCGGATGTCAATGTGCTTTGCTCTTGAGTGTTATACGTTGTTGCATGAGAGAGCAATAGCACTTTTATTATCACAATGAGAGGGATTTTGTTGAATTCAAAGCCATAGTCCGATAATTGGGATCTCATCCAAAGGATTTGAGCACAACAAGATGACATGGCTATGTATTCAAACCTCGTAGAGAAATAGAAGTACTCATTTGCTTCTTTGAAGACCAGCTCACAAGCTTATCACCCAAAAGCTGGCCCTTAACGATCAAGCGATCTGATTTTGACATCTGCATGATCGGATCTGCATAGGTCACATTAGTGACATACCGTGTCCTTCGGGTACCATAGTCCCATATTGATGGTTCCTTGGAGATACCGAAAAACCCGTTTAACCGCTTCAAGGTGATTTTTAGTAGGCCTTAGATATCTAGCACACATGCACCGCGAATAGGATATGCAGTTCGCTAGATGTGAGGTACATCGTGGATCCAATCATACTTCGATATTTCGTTTGATCTACCATGATCCCGAGTTATCCTCATCGGCAATGCGTTCAATCATGGGAGTGTCAGCGGTGTCACATGATACAAATCCAAATTTCTTTAAAATCTCATTTGCATATTTAGATTGATTTATAAAATGCCTCCGGGACTTTGTGAAATTTGTAATCCTACGAAAAATGACATTTGTCCCATCATTGACATTTGAAATTTGGAACCCATTTCATTTGAAAAACGGTCACATTCATTAGGGTCGATCGAAAAAGATAATATCATCAACATAAATTTGAGCGTGAATTAAATGTTTGCGACTTCGAGTGAACAATGTAGGATCAATGCTCCTTTCTTTGAATCAGTGGATAGAAGAAACTTTGACGATATCATACCATGCTCTAGGAGCTTGCTTTAAACCGTAAAGAGCATTTTTCAAGCGATAGACATGAGTAGGATGCTCACGGATTCACAAAACCCTGGTCGTGGCCGACGTAAACCACCTCTTTAAATCTTCATTGAAAAGCCGGTTTTAACATCCATCGATACACAACCATATTCTTACTAGCGACATTAGCCAAGAAGATTCCGATTGCTTCAATACGAGCAACTGGAGCAAATGATTCTTCAAAGTCAATACCCTTTTCTTGACGGTATCCTTTGCGACCAATCGAGCCTTGTTCTTTAAGACATCACCATGCTCATCAAGTTTCACTTTGAAGATCCATTTTAAAGCAATGATCATAGCAATCTGGAGCGGTACTAATTCCCATACATCAAGTCGATCAAACTCATGGATTTCTTCTTGCATGGCATTGAACCTGATCTTCATTCATGGTGGTTTTAATGTCTTTTGTTCGACCTTAGAAGTCTCGGAGTTAAAGAAGCACCATAAGGCATCGGTTGCAAGTTGTTTCCTTGTGTGGATCTGGGCGAGAGGGTTTCCAATGATGTTGTCTAATGGGTGATCATGTGTCCATTTTCTAAGGTGTTCATGTGGTTGTTGTTAAGGAACTGAAGTAGCGAGTCGATGTCTCGATGAAGATGGTTCGATGATGATTTAGGAGCAAATATATTTTCAAATGGAGCATCTTCGGAAGTAGCAAAGGGATTAACTTCATCATTGATGCGAAAACAATTCCATGATGTACATTTGATGATTGATGATTTGTTGATGAGGCAGTGATGATGCGAGCGCTTCTTGACTTGATATTGAGACCGAAGGGTTCACTTCATTCAGGGGATAGGAGCAGCCTCTGTTGATGGAATTGAAATTTCATCGGCATTGGGTTCATAGTGTTCATCAAACATTGGATCAAACAATTTCTTTAAATCATCTTGAGATGGAGGTACATATGGAGTTCTTTGGAAATGAGTTTGGTACAAGGATGAACCAATGGGACTATTTTGAAGTCGGGTCGAGCTGGATTATCCAGAGCCATTTGACCGTCACTCATCGAACGTAACGTGAATTGTTTCCATGATATTTCGGGTTCTCTTGTTGTAGATTTGGTAACCCTTCTTGTTTGGTGCATAACCAACAAAACTCCAATATCGCCTTTGCTCTTAGTTTACGAGTCTTGACCATCATTAGTTGGATAACACAATGCACCAAACACACGAAGGAATGAGAGATTAGGTTTTCTATTGTGGAAAAGTTCATATGGATTTTTTCCATGAGCGGTGTAAATAGGGACCGATTTTGAGTGTAGCATGCATTGGCAATGGCTTCATTCCATAGAAACATTGGAACCTTTGAGTAAATCAGCATTGTTCTTGAGGCTTCCACAAGAGTTCGATTTAGTCTTTCAACTACACGTTCGTTGAGGTTCGTGGAACACTTCTTTGATGAATGATTCCAACACTTTCATAAAACTCACTAAGTTGTTTATTAACAAACTCGGTTCCATTTTCTGTTCGGATGATTTTGACAGTTTGTTAAGTCAAACTGCAGCATGTTTGATAAGTTTGATGATGATATCGGAGTTTCATCCTTTGTCCTAGGAACTTAACCCAGTGAATCTAGAGTAATCATCAACCACAACTAACACGTATTTCTTCCCAAAGATATTCTGCACTCTCATGGGTCCACATAAGTCCATGTAGATTGTATGAAGAACTCGTAAGTTTGTAGGTTTAGGTTTGTGGGCATACTTCTTGCTTTTTCCCAATTGGCATGCTGAACAAAGATGATACTTTTCATACTTTATTCTAGGTAATCCTACAACTAAGTCCTTTAGGAGAGATCATTGATGGTGCGAAGTTCAAGTGATTGAGAGCGATGCCATAACCATGACTTGGTTTTTGAAGCCTTTGAAAACAAACAAATTAGAGAGGACTTCATCATATCTTCGATAGAGATGGTGTATAGATTTGAACCACGTGTTCCTCTTAAAAGTTCCTTACCCTCAAGTTCTCTAACGAAACAAGTATGTTTTAAAGGCCACTTCTAGATCGAGAATCACGGAATAATTGGCGAGAATAAGTTATGACCAAGACCTTCTACGTAATATACCCTGGAGATAACACTATCACCGACAACATAATCTCCATAACCCGTAATTGCACCAAAATGATCGTTCCGAATCTAACGATCCGATGAATTTGCTCACGAAGTTCATGAGCGCGGCAAGTCTCGGTCATATGCTTGGAGCGGCTGAGTCCAAGTACCACAGAGCGATTTGAACGATCTGCAGTTGAACACAGACAAGAATGGATAACTGGATAATTGGGATCCCCATGCAAGACACTTGGTTAGTAACATGATTGGAACACCCACCAGAAATAGAAACATCCATATCAAGTATAAGCAATGGAATCATTAGGAATAGATGCAGTCTTTGGTGTCCGTATTTGACCTACTCAAAGTATGTTCACTTCTTAAGGAATAGTTCTACCAAGAGGCATCCATTTTCTAGTGGGCATTGTCTTAGCATTGAGGGCGGCTGATTGACCTTATGGCCAACAGGTATCCATTGATAACCTATTTTGATAAATGTTCTTCCTTGGTTTTCCATTGTTTTCTAACTTTCTTTCACTTTTGCCTTTTAGCCTTCTTTGCATGATTTTTAGCATTAACAATTTTAACGGGCATTTGACAGTTAGACAAAGCATTCACACCACATTCAAGATTAGTAACAGAAACCACGCAATCATCATTACATGTTTTGCTAAAAGTAGTAGAATTGCATTAATTACTGATGCGCTTAAAGCTAACACTAGAATCAACACGATTCGTTTTATTCAAATTCTCCCTACGGTGATCTTCTACTTTCTTCCAATGCACATTCTTAGCTTGCGAGGTCCTATCATTCCTTGTAATGCCTTGAGACTTTGACCCTTCCGCTTTAATGTCACGATTACTCCTGTAGATGGAATGGGAACATTAGTTGGTTTTGCTACTTTTTGCCTTTCTTGTTTTGATGTCTTTGGGGCGTGAACTATTTGAAGGCGTCTTGAAGTTCACTTTCTTAACACTAGAGGTCTTGGGATCTGAACTACTTGAAGGCATACTAAGGTTCACATTCATAACATTGGGAATTGAATGAGTTGCATACTTGGCACTAGGCATGGCCAGGTATCAAGGATTGACTTGCTCATCGGGATTTAGGGCATATTGTAATTAAGCATTCTAGAATTTCTTGAGATCGTTTGGCATATAAGCATGCATGGCCAATTGCATTGTCAAGGTTTCTCTATCTTATCCTCTTCTACAATCTCACGGAGACATTCTAGACTATCCTTAAGGTAGAAATATGTTTTGAATGGCAAGTTTGTTATTCCTAAGATGAGGAGGAACATATTTCATAGACAAAGCATATTTATTACAACCATGCACCTTTGATGCACCATTCTCCCCATTGATCATTGGCATTTTCCCTTTTCGACTCTTGATTTTCAATTTCCTTTTGCGAAGTTATTTGTTCATTATTTTTATTCAGTGACTTTTATTGACTCAAATAACTCATTGAAATGACGTTTAACCTTTTCATTTTCTTCTAGAAAACTCTCATTTTCCTTTTGTAAAGCATTAACCAAGTTTTAAAGATGAAAATTTTGAGAATTCCGAGAATCTAAAGGAGGAGGCATTTGGGAGCCATCACATTGTTCATTTCACCATTTAATTGAGAAATTTAGGCTTTCAACTTCGATTCGTTACAATGAGCTCGAATCTGTTCATCACGTTTGCTAATTTCAAAAACTGCATCAAACTCTGGAACATCCGAGGATATCTTGATGTTTGAGATTTTAACATTTTCTTTGAGATGTTGATATTTTAGTTGTAACTCAAAATGTTCAAATTCTAGTTTAGAAAAATGTTTTACAGTTATCATGATCATCTGTTCAATTTTCTCATTAGTTTAGCGTTTTGATTTCAAGCTCAATGACACGATCATGGGAGACTTTCAAAGCAGCAGATAATTCATGAAATTGAGAAGCAGTAATAGAACAATTAGTGGCATTATAGAACACATCTTGAGAAATACAATCGAAATGATTCTCATTTAAGGTATACAAGTTCTTCCTCTCAATTTCATTATATTTTAATGCTCGCTCATAGTCACTAACCTTTACAATCATTGCATCAAATTCTTTTTCCATTCCTTTAATATCTGAATCAATCCCCTTTTTAAGACTCTCAAAATGATTTTTTAGTTGTTTAAAGGGCATGACCTCGTTAAATAGCATTCTTTTGTTTGTTCAAAACCCTTTCCCTTCATTATCGAGTGGTGTGATCCTTTTCTTACAAGTTTTCTCAAAATCGACAAATAGTTGAAAAATAACATATTGACCGATTAAGGTCTTGCTCTTAGTGGCAATAGTTCTAGGAACTAAATGCATTGGTTTATTTGGAGGATACACGATTCGGCTTGCATTTTCCTAAGGGGAGGGTTTGTTTCAACAAGATTTTGACTTTTGCTTATCTAAGTCCCTTTTCGAAAACTTGTTGGTGTTAACAACGTTTGAGGCTTAAATTTGTTTAAGGAGATCCAGTTTTCCTTCTTGTAATCATGGGGTTTGATCGTGATGTTATTCTTTTTACATTCGGGATCTTCTAGCTTCTTATTCATTTTCTCCCTAGATGCATCATCTAATTTTCTATCTTCCTCGATTACTCAATGCAACTAGGTTTTGTCTAGGTTTAAGAATCTCATTGCCATCATAGATTACATTTTGAGCTGCTTTTGCTATCTTCCCGTTTCGAGGTTGGGTTTATCTATAATGGGAACACTATGTTTATCGCTTAAAACTCTATGCTTAGTGACCATGTGAGCAGTCTGAATGGTATTCCCTTGTATGTACAACTTATTTTCAAGCTTGTTTTTCAAAGTTTTAGATTAGAAAAATCATTCAAAAGTTTTGATTCCTTAGCATGAAATTCTGCTTAAGCATTTTAACATTTTCTTGAAGTTCTTGTTTTTGCTTAGCAGTTTTTGAAAGCTTTTCTTGTAAGGCGTTTAACTCTTGTTTTAACATTTCTTCTCTAAAATTACTTTTTCTAATAATTGTCGTATTTGGTTATCCAACTCCGCCACGGTAGTTAGCTCAAACTTAGCACGTTGTTCATAAATGGCAACTCGTTCTTTATAGGCATTAAGTTCAGAGATAACAGAATCATCAGGGGAACATGTAGTGAATTCATCAAAAACATAGTCATCATTGACTGCAGAAGATGCATCACTTGGTACGACCTCACTTTCACTTTGTTTCACATATTGATCATATGGGACAACATTGATATTACCCATATTTTCAATATTTGACTCAATAGTTTCAGTTGATTGTACTTTGTCATGCATCTTTTGCACATCGGCATCATCGTATAGTTTTAGTACCTCAAAAATGATTTTGTCTTTGGATGGACCAGCTTGTGATGATGAAGAGACTTTAGGAGAGACCATTGGAGAAATGCTAGCCATGAAAATGGTTTGTGCAGTAGGTTCATCATCAACATCAGAGTCGTCAGCTACTTGAAAGGCATTCTGATGATTATGGCCTATCTCCTGAATTGGTTGCTCATCCACATTTGCATCATATGTCTTAGCATTTCTCACTCGGCCGAAACAACAACTCCTCTTCATCCAAAGCTGCACCATTATCCTGAGCTTGCAAAAGCAACATCTTATCCCTGAAGTACTCGCATTTTGTGGGCGTTTTGGAGATGTGCAGTTCCTAGCAAGGTGTCCCTCACCACCACAGTTGTAACATTTGATTGGCTTTGCTTGACCCTGGTTTCCATTCCTTCCCCTATTCTGATTTGCGGCATAACCTCTACTGCTCCACCTCTTCCTTGTTCAACGCCTTTGCCTTTCTTGAACTGGCTGCACCATAACCTTCCCATATCTGATAGTGGCTTGATTGTGTGGATTGGATACGTTCGAGATTGTTGTTGGTGTGTGGAAGAGAGTTCATGTTTTGACTAATCAGATGAGCCAGTTGATTAATGAAGTTTCCGCGTGTGCATCGGCATCGGCTTGTTTGAACATAGGATCGGGAATGAGTTTGTGATTACCATTACCCATGGGTATAACTTGAGATGCTTTGGTGGTAATTCCAATGTTTGAGTAGAAGGCGGTTGAATCATTTGATGAGCTTGTCTCTCACTGGTTAGTTTTGAGTGATCAAGAATCCTTTTTCAAACATAGCATGTCTCTCATTCCGAAGAAGGAAGGCATAGAGTTGCTCATAGTTTGTATTCTTCAATCCTTTGGTTAGCTTCACAGAGGTGACAAACTTATGCCATTCGGGATTCATGTTGTTCACAAACTTTGAGTTCAGGTGAATGTTTGGCATAGTCATTCCGATGTTCCTCATGTCATTAACAAGCTTGTGGAATCTCACGTAATACTCATAGACACTCTCATCCGGTTTCATCTTGAAGTGCTCAAATTCATCATAGAGTTGTGATTCTCTGTCTTCCATAGTTAATTGAGAACCAGAAAGAAGCATCTTGACATTATCCCACAACGCCTTGGCTTCGTGTTGTGATTGATAAGCTTGTAGATATCTTTGGAAGACCTTGAAGTACGATGTTAGAAGCCCTGATATCAGCATCGAATCTCTTTTTCTCCTTATCATTGAGCTTATCATATGTCTTTGGTCCGTCTATTCCATAGATCATTGTTCCATCTGCAGTTGTATCAATTAAGTCTCTTGTAGTCTCAATCGATAAGGTCCTTCATCAATGGATTTGAGAATGTTGACCCCATTTTCCTTTCCAAGACAATACATCGATTCTTTGAGCCCAAGAGTCGTAGTCAGTTCGTCAAGCATAGGTGGGCGGGTATCCAACCACTGCTTGAACATCCTCGGCAACAGTGGAGATGATTGTAGGTACGTTGGTAGACATGTTTAAAGATTACACGGGATTTTATAACTCTATGATTAAACCGGAAATAGATTCTTTCACGGGATTTTACTAAATCAAGAGAAAACCATATTACAAACAAAAGTTAACCAAGTCGCTAAGATATCTTGAATCAAGTCGCTAAAAACCAAGTTGCTAAGACAAGTCGCTAAGTTCCAAATCGCTATGAATTTTGACAGCAAGTTGATGAGTGTGTAAATACTCATCATTTTTGTACAAAATAAACTGCAAAATCATCTGAAAACACTCAGAAACACATCAAAATGATCAAAATATCACAAATCAGTGTTTTATGTGTTTTAAAAGCAAAAATATCAAAATCAGATGAAAAACATATCAAATTTACAAAAATTGCAGTTTTAGTCCCCCATGTTTCAAAAGTTGTCAAAAAGTCAACCCCTGAGCACATAATTTCAAAAGTAAAGTCACCAAAGGTCCTTTTAAATCATAACTAGTCAAATTTAGTCCTTTGGTGAAAAATATCAAAAGTTTGAGAAAATTACAAGAATGGTCCTTCAAGTTTGAAAATTGGCAAAATTGGCCCCTGAAAAATTGGAAAATGGCAAAATTGGTCCTTGTACTTTTTGAGATTGTCATTTTCAACCCTTGGAAACAACTTTGCAAGATTGGCAGATTAGGTCCCTCAGTTTTCAGAAATTACATGAAAGGCCCTTGATAATTAAAGTCTTTAATACCATTTTGGACCTTATCACCCATGTGACCCCTGTCAAATAACCATTTGGACCCCTGGTATTAATAACCCGGTCAAATGTGTTTGACTAATTCCAAACAGCGCCAAATACCTTATCCCTCCTTCTTCTCGCAAATGCCGCAAAACACAACCAACACTCCACCCTCCTCACCTTATCACTAAACCTGTCCCCCCACATCTCCTACAATCCAAGAATCATTAACTCTTCACCCTTACCCACACTCAATCTCACTCAACTGCCATATAACCATTTTCCCGCCAAAACCTATCCAAAGGCTAGAATGCAC